>BTPG01000007.1:55196956-55765105 GCA_036245525.1 Semisulcospira habei
TTCAGTTCAGACTCGCCAATGGTGATGTGGGGAGGGCGATGATCTTCATTGGGTGCCGGCTGTTGTCACAAGTTGTTTGCGACTCGGCTTAAAGTAGAAACACACATTAGGCCTACTTGATTACTTGTTCATGATAGGCCCTATGTAAATGTTCTTGGTTTGACCTAGTTTTGTTTATATTCTGAAGCGTGTGTGTTTTTTGGTGTGTTTTTATTGTGTTGGTTGTTTCCGACAGTACAGAAAATCTATTGGTCAACTTTAACTTGTTACAGAAGAGGCGTTTTGGAGATGAGTGACGGCATTGAAACCCAAGGTCACGTCTGTCTACACCTACTGGCCAGTCTAGCCATTATTTGGGTCGCCAGTTACTTCTGCATGTGGAAAGGCATTCGTTGGACCGGCAAGGTGATAGTCGATTTCCAGAAATTAAAAGCAGGTCAGAACTGCACGTGTTTCGACGAAAACAGTGGTTTAAAAGTCCGGACAAACACGCGACATCGCGTATTTGTCCAGGTTTTTAATCCACTGTTTTCGCCAAAACACGTGCAATTTTGATGTACTTCTAATTTCTGACCATCCGTGTATTGTAGAGCAGATACAATAGGACTTGCAGGAAAAGCTGCGCAGTGTAAAAAAATTTTTTTTTTTTTTTTGGGGTGGGGGGGGGGGGGGGGGGGGGGGGTGGAGGGGAATGTATGGGGAGGGGGAAGGGGTTGAGGTGGTGATCGATGCTGTACAGTTTCACTCCGACAAAATGCCAGAGGACCCAACTATCTGCATCCCGTTATAGCTGAGGTTTGTTTTAAGCGAAGTACTTTATACAGAAAAACCGCGGTTGTGACCTCTGAAAGAACGTCTAATTTCAGACTTTTATGTTTTCCGCAACCGACCGCGAACCAGTCGTTTTGATGGAACCGCGACCAAATCAGAAAGGACGCTAATGTACTTATTCTCATACTGTCCAGACAGGGGTCAGTGGGTCAGTGTGATACCAGCCTAATAGGTCATTGGATGCACGCGCTCTGTGACGCATTCGAGCCCAGAAGGAATCACAGCGTACATCATCCGTACAAATGACCTTACTCTTAAGTATATATTTTAACAAAATAATTTTCCCATTTTGATTGCTTGATTGATTTGATTGCTTGATTGCTTGATTGATTGATTGATTGATTGATTGATTGATTGATTTATTGATTTATTGATTGATTGATTAGGTGGTCTACTTCACAGCAACCTTCCCTTACGTCCTACTGCTGATCTTTCTGGTACAAGGCGCCCTGCAGACCGGGGCTGGCGATGGACTGGTGTACTATCTACAGCCAAGCATTGAGGCTCTCATTAACCCACAGGTAAATCTCGGTCTTCTTCGGGCCAACGGCGGCCGACACCCGCCCGAGGGGACAGTTGCATTTGTGAGCTTAGTCCTGCGCCAGCCACTAAGTTAGGTGCTCCGCTATAGTTGTTGGCGCAAGACTAAATTCACTCACGCAATTCAGTGGCCCGCGGTCCTTTCTTAACCAAATTAAAGTCGCCTTATGCAGAGCGGGATTTCATTAAATATTGCTTGAAATCACCAATATGACGAGTTGTCAGTGTTGTCTTGCCTCAACTAAAACTTTTTGGATGATCTGTGGTCTGTTGTAAACGGTGAGAAAGAAGAGTTATTTCCCTTGATAGGAACTCTCAAATGTTACGGAAAACAAGAATGTCAGTTGCTTGCCCATATAGCTCTACGATTCCATAGTGCGCTAGGAATCGGATAGTCTGTGCTCAGCATTTTGACAACATCAGTCTTTTTTATGCGAAATATCAACATTAACCTATTTAGCCCCGGCGTCCCGCAGCAGGAGGCGGATTGACTTTGATAATTCAAGGGTAGTGAAGCTCATCTGGCACTACCCTTGAATTATCATTGTCGATCCATCTCATGCGTCTGGTACAAATTCGTTAGCTAATACCTCTAAAATGTAGGAAACATGGACCTGGAGTTAAATGGGTTAAGCTTTTTATTACATACAGAGAAACTAAAGATGCTATCCCGAGGATTTTTAGATATACGGGTCGTACAGAGGGGGGCTTTGATGTAAGGGGTTTCCTCCCTTAGCCTTTCCGCAGCCAAGCGGCCAGGCCTGCAAGGCAGCAGGGGACTCGTGGGGGCCGGGGTCGTCTATGTCCCGTGCAGATGTGAACATCTGCCCACTGCCCAGACGGTGACACCAGAGGAGAAAAATCCAACGCCGGAACCCGGTATCGAACCTCGCACCTTTGGCATTGGAGGCAGACGCCTTAACCACTGCGCCACTTCCCCGCCTAAGAGACTAAGACAAGGACAGTCTGATATAAAACCTACGACCCGAGGACCTCGATGCCACCGTCCCAGCTTGCTAGGCCACGGCAAACGAACCAAGGGTTTAAAGGGTGGGGCCAGTACTGCGCACACAGCACTCCACCAAAAAGCTCCACCGCGCAGGCTTTAGGAAACGCCCACGGACTATGACACTGAACTTTCCAAGTCCTGTAGCGATGGGCAAGGGGCAAAACGGCAGGTGAAAGATGTCACTGGAAGCCGCAGTCTCAAACCTGCATGCAGGCGGTTCAGGATATTGGTCGCCTGATGTTGACCTGGGGATGACAACGTCACTCGGCACACCCTGAACGACCAAGCATCCTTGTCTAGGGACAGCACTGCTTGCTCCACACGGAGAGGGGCCTAGAAAAGGTGGCCTAACCAAAGCTCATCCCCTCGTAACCCCAGTTGGCTAGCCGCGGTTAACGGGCATCTTCTCATGCGGTCAGAAAACAAGAAAAAACAATGGATCCACTCTCATGACGACCACGACCGGACTCAACGTAGCATGCTGGAACATCCGAACCATGCTCGACACAGCAGACAGCGGACGCCCTGAACGTCGCTTCGCCCTCATTGCCCATGAATTGCGGAGGTTAAACATCGACATCGCCGCGCTCAGCGAAGTACGCCTTCCGGAGGAAGGCAGCCTCCAAGAACTTGGCGCTGGCTACACCCTCTACTGGTCAGGCAGGCCTGCATCAGAAAGACGGCTCTCAGGCGTGGGCTTCATGGTGAAGACCCCCATTGCGACTAAGTTGGAAAACCTACCAACGGGTCATTCAGACCGCATCATGTCCATGCGCCTCCCACTGAGACACCAGCAATACGTCACCCTTTTCAGTGTGTACTCCCCAACCCTCCTGGCAGAGCCTGCAGAAAAAGATAAGTTTTACTCTGACCTGCGCAGCCTCATACAGAGCACCCTTGCAGACGACAGAGCAGCAACTTGTCATCACCAACACTACTTTCCAACAAAAGTACAGTCGAAAGACCACCTGGATGCATCCTCGCTCCAAGCACTGGCACCTTATCGACTATGTCCTAGTGCGTCAGAGGGACCGCAGTGACGTCCTCCTCACCAGAGTGATGCCCAGCGCGCAGAGTGCCACACTGATCACCGCCTTGTTCGCTGCAAACTCAGGCTCCGCCTCAAGCTGAAACCCAAGAAAGGGGGCCCCCACAAGAAAAAGCTTGATGTTGCCAGCCTTCAGCGTGACGACAAGAAAGCTGCCCTTCAGGCCGATTTACAGCGCATGCTCAAAGACACAGTTGATCCAGCAGACTCCTCCCCTGAAACACTCTGGGAACAACTGAAAACTGCTATTGTACAATCCTCTGTGGAAGTCTTGGGCTTTGCTAGAAAGAGGAACAAAGACTGGTTTGACGAAAACGACGTAGAGATCCAGGAACTTCTAGCAAAAAAAAAAAGAGCCGCCCACCAGGCCCACCTAGCCCAGCCTTCCTGCCCTGTGAAGAAGTCTGCCTTCCGCCTCATCTGCAGCAGTCTCCAGCTCAAGCTTAGAGAGCTCCAGAATGAGTGGTGGTCCAGACTCGCACAGAGGACCCAGCTCTGTGCTGACAACGGTGACTACAGGGGCTTCTACGAAGCACTGAAAGCAGTGTATGGCCCTAGGCACTTGGTACAAAGCCCCCTGCGAAGCGCTGATGGACAGGAGCACCACCGATATGGTCTTTGTGCTGAGACAGCTACAGGAGAAGTGCCGCGAGCAGAACAAAGGGCTGTACGTAACGTTTGTCGACCTAACAAAAGCGTTCGACACTGTGAGCAGGCAAGGCATGTGGCAGATCCTGGAGCGACTTGGCTGTCCCCCAAAGTTCCTCAACATGATTGTCCAGCTACACGAGGACCAGCAAGGTCAGGTCAGACTCAACAATGACCTCTCAGAACCATTCCCCATTCTCAACGGCGTAAAGCAGGGCTGCGTGCTGGCACCGACCCTCTTCACCATCTTTTTTAGCATGATGTTGAAGCAGGCCACAGTGGACCTCGATGATGACGATGCAGTGTACATCAGGTATCGTCTCGATGGCAGCCTGTTCAACCTCAGACGACTGCAGGCCCACACGAAAACCCTAGACCAACTGATCCGTGAGCTGCTTTTTGCTGATGATGCTGCCCTCGTTGCACACACAGAGAGAGCCCTGCAGCGCATCACGTCCTGCTTCGCAGACGCTGCCCAGCTCTTTGGACTCGAGGTCAGTCTGAAAAAGACAGAGGTCCTCCATCAGCCGGCACCCAAGACAGTGTATCGCCCTCCTCACATCACCATCGGCGAGTCTGAACTAAAGTCAGTGCACCAGTTTACTTACCTTGGCTGCATTATCACGTCGGACGCCAAGCTGGACAAGGAGCTTGACAGCAGGCTGGCAAAAGCGAACAGCGCTTTCGGGCGACTTTTCAAGCGAGTGTGGCACAATCAACAGCTGAAAACAGGCACCAAGATCAGCGTGTACAGAGCTGTGGTCCTCACCACCCTGCTGTATGGTTCCGAGTCCTGGGCCCTCTACCGCAGCCAACTACGACTCCTCGAACGCTTCCACCAGCGCTGCCTGCGTACCATCCTGGGCATTCACTGGAGTGACTATGTCACCAATGTCGAGGTCCTTGAACAGGCTGAAACCGTGAGCATCGAGGCTTTGCTGCTGCGGACACAGCTCCGCTGGGCGGGGCATGTCTCCAGGATGGAGGATCATCGCCTACCAAAGATCACCCTGTTCGGCGAGCTTGCTACTGGACACCGTGACAGAGGGGCACCAAAGAAGAGATACAAAGACTGTCTCAAGAAGTCACTTAGTGCCTGCCAAATCGACCACCACCAGTGGTCTTCGCTTGCTGTGGACCGTGACACCTGGCGCTCCACTATTTACAAGGCAGCTGTCTCCTTTGAGGACTCTCGCAGAGCTAGCCTTAAGGACAAGCGACTCAGGAGAAAGAACAGAGATGCCGCAACTCAGAACTCTGGCCATACCTTCCCCTGCAGCCACTGCGGTCGAACCTGCCTGTCCCGGATTGGCCTCCGCAGCCACGAACAAGCCTGCAGACGTCGTGGGCAACTCCTATAAAATCTTCGTTCGCGAAGTCCAGCCAAGAGAGAGAGAGCGGAAGAAAAGTAACTTGTGGGCGAACTTGTGGTTTTGGATGGATAAATGTTAAACCTCGGTTAGTTTGTTGTAATTATGACGTTCGACATAATATCTGTTTTCCTGAATTTGCATTTATTCTTCCTGTACTTGAAATAAAATGATCATAGGAAATGTTTCTGTTGTCTCTCTTAATTCTTTTTACATCCCTGAGAATGTGGTTTGACAGAGAATGTGGCTGCATTTCACATTACAACAAACAGAAAGAAGAACCTGTGTCGGATGTCAGGTATTACAATTCATCTCTTTCAGTGACACTCAGAAAACTTTAATGATTTAGTTTTGCAACAGAAATTCACATTTACTAATCCATTTAACTGTTCAAGTAAACATTTTCCAACTTGGATCAATAAAAAAAAAACCAAACTTACACCGTTGTGCTGTAATACCTGACCTCCGACATAATGTCATATAAAATCGTCTGAATGAGATTTCTCTGAAACTAAATAACAGACTATATTCCAATTTCACATACTATTTGCACATGCTATAAACTGTCCAACACGGATTTTTCATGTCATTCTATCACTTTTCATTTTCAAGCACCCTTGTTACCTTTTCAGTAACACCTTTTGGCAATATATATATATATATATATATATATATATATATATATATATATATATATATATATATATATATATATATATATATATATATATGTATACATTACCCTTCATTTCAAACTCATTCACCATTCACACTACACAGCTCAAACACATTAATTTTGTTCTGTCGCTGCTCATTAGTCCTGAAAAGTACTGTGCATACATTAAACTGATTCATGTCCATTTCAACATTCACCTCACCCGCGTCTGCCCTGGGGGACTTGGGTGGGGTTAACTACTTTTTAGTTCCCAGGGTCAACCTGGTCAGCCCCACAGGGTGGGTTTTCCCCTCTATTCTGGGGCATGTGTTTCTGTCTACCCTTGGTACATTCACCTATATTTTCCTTTCTTTTAAACTCTCCGTACTGTCCGCGCTGCCTGTAGCGTATTAGACCGGCTGGCGACATACATTCAATTTTCTGTTTCGGTTTTTTTTCACAAGCAGTGCAGGCACGTCCTGAGAAAGTCTTATTGCTGTCGGGACGTTAAGCAATGTACAACCAACCAACCAACCATTTCAACATTCATGGCATCACTGAGATTAGCAGGTGTGATCGGAATGATGTTAGTCAGTCTCACTAATGTCGGTGACACCCTTGCTATCCGACGCCTGCAGTGGTAACTGTTTCAACACGTTTTTCTTCATGTTTCTTCCTCTTTGAAAACAAACAAAAACAGATTCTGGTTAGCGCTTTCCTATGGTAATGGCAAGACTTGCTGTTGTTGCCTACAGCACACCAGGACTTTCTGACATTGTCCTGACAACGATTTCCCGATGAGCCTACGAGTCGACGTATCCTCTCAATGAGAAAAGACGCCAGGAAAGTGCAAGTCGCTGGGATAACTAGTGAAATTGATGAGATGTCAGCTGGCGATATCCACAACCTGAGAAAAGAACTAAATAAACAAACCTGCTGGCATTTTCCGCAATTATGCGTGATCTAGTTAAAAGTAGAATTTACTCAGTAACACGCACGGTTATACAATGCACTGATGTCTTCATAGTCGGGCGAAATCAACGCGGAGTCGACAGCGATGTGCAGTCTTCTGCCATCATGTGTTTTGTCTGAACACCGCAATCAGCCGCAGAATGAATGACGCGAGTTTCGTTTTGGACAGGGTACATATATTGAGCAACATTTTGCTTGATATAGTGCCGATAAGCGACATGTGATTACTTGACCCGAATCAAATGTCCTCGTCTTACGACTCGGACATTTTGATTCGGGTCTTGTAATCACGTCTGCCTCAGCGTTATCGGCACTATATCAAGCAAACTGCTGCTCAATATATAATATTATGTACCCACTCATAAAATTTCCCCTTCTTTGACACATGTACTGATATATTGTATAACAAGCAAATTAACATTCATGAACTTGCTTGATATACTTTCCTTCCCATAATCCCCTGCAGACCAGAAAGACTCAATCTTGCCTCTGTCAAAGCAAAAACGCTAAATATGCTCATACTGTCACATTAGCAAGCTCTATGCTCACTAGTAATAAAATACTTCTTAGTGTGTACGTACGATCGACATTTCAGTCTTTCCCATACACACACATAAACAGAGACTGAACAGACGGCAGCAAACACGCGAATCGAATCATCATTGACGACACTGATATCTGCTAGCGATAGTGACAACCTTAGATAAGGACTAAATAAACAAACCTGCTGGCATTTTCCGTCATTATCCGTGTTCTAATTACAAGTAGACTTTACTCAACAACACGCACGATTATATATACTCTGATGTCTACACAGTCAAACAAAAATCTCCGCGCTGAGTCAGTCGACAGTCCAAATACGGGGCACACAACAGGTCACGATTTGGACCGAGACAAATACACATCAGAAGTGTCACACCCACGATCATAAATAGACATAGTTATTAGTGTTTTTGGTTGCAAGTAAGGCAGCTTATCAGCCTGTTTTCTCCAACATCGGAGGCGTGCGAGAGGGTATTTGCGCAATGAAACGTGTTCAGCAGTGTCAGATTTGCTGGGTTCTGTATGTTTGAAGAAGACATTTGGTATTGGACGGTAAAGTTCCCTTCAGCCTATGCGTACGTAAACTTTACGTTTTGTCATCTCCTTTGCAACATTTCAGTGACGTGAACTCCGGACTATGCGGGCCCTAGACTGTCACGTCAATGAGTTTTGTGGTGACGTGATTTTTCTAGTACGTTTAGTACACACAGTGCCACTATTAGTGGGGCTGAAGCCAAGGGGTATGTTCGCTATTTTTCAGCGCAAATCTAAATTTAAAAAAACGTGAAAATACGCAGCGAAAATCTACACAGCTTGAATCAGTATTTAATACCGGTATTTGCTTAGTATTTAGCATGAAAATCATATTTTAGAGTTTACTCTCTCTCTCTCTCTCTCTCTCTCTCTCTCTCTCTCTCTCTCTCTCTCTCTCTCTCTCTCTCTCTCTGTGTGTGTGTGTGTGTGTGTGTGTGTGTGTGTGTGTGTGTGTGTGTGTTATTTTAGTCTTAGTGACTGACATCAAGACAAATTCCAATGTTTTTATTGTTTTTGTACATGGAAACATATAGCAATAAACTATCTTATCTTATCTTATCTTATCTTGTCAACCTGGGCGTAAATCTACCCAGTGTAAATGTGTGCTGTCGATATTCCATAGGGATATTTTTATTTGAGTAAATTCAAAGCCTTTGTCGATTTATGCCGGGCGGAATCATGCTGTGAAGATTCACGCTGAGTTGATTTAGTTCTAAAAAATAAATGGAAAATCAGATAAACACTTGCACTGGGTAAAATTTAATGTACGCGCTGGGTGGACTTGCGCTGAGTACATTTTGGTTAGTAGTATCAAGCTGGGAAGTTTTATGTCCAAATAAAATGACCACTTGAGCACCAGTGGTGGTAATCAGAAGGACTCTGGTAAAGTTTTGTTTTGGACTGAGTACATACATTATAATTATTGAGCAACATTTTGCTTAATATAGTGCCGATAACAGACGTGATTATTTGACCCCATCAAAATGTCCTCGTCTTACGACTCAGACATTTTGATTTTGGTCTTCTAATCACATCTGCCTGTTATCGGCACTATATCAAGCAAAATGTTGCTCAATATAATATCTCACACACACACACACACGCACGCACACACACACACACACACACACACGCACGCACGCACGCACGCGCACACACACACACACACACACACACACACACATAGAGCGGTGATGACCTGAATCACGCCAGACGTCATTTATACGTAATAAACTTATGTCGTACTTTAAAATCTTTCATGACGTTGTCGCATCCAGCAGTGTACCTGTTGTTTCAAACAACACTAAGTAATTTTGTATTTAAGAACGTTTTGGTGATCTGTTGTAGAACAAAACTGGCATAAAGCTGCGCCGTCCAAAAAACAAAACAAAATAGCGAGAGGGGAAAGATTTTTCACCATGATCGTCAAAAACAATGAAATTTGCAAAACAAAATCTGAAAATCAGTAACCTGCAGCCAATGCTACACGAACCTTAAGTAACCTGCATGCGTGCGACTCTGAATCATCGTGTCCGATTGATGCAAGTTACCTAAAATAACGTTTCGATGAATATTCGTCAAAACAAACAATGAAATGCTGTATCCTCAATAATATGATACAAAATGCGTTTATCAAAGCAGAATGGAAAAGAAACACAATTTCAGTTTATCACAATAACGTCGAACACATCATTTCGAAGCAACCTACACAAGTGACAAGACTGAAAACTAGAGCACAGATCACTGAAGTCCCATTGAATTGTCATCCTAGGGCACAATAAACGAAATTTAATCAATTTCTTCCCCTTAATCGCATGAATTAGTCATTTATCAAAGTTTAGCAACTTACCTTAGTTCAAGATAATGCATAAAACAGCCAATTCGAAACGATTTTCAGAGCGAGTCGAAAACGTTTGGTAAGAAGTAACCTGCAAACGGCACGTAAACGATTGTGACATGTCACAGTTTTGCGGCCGCAACGGACGCAAAACGTAAAACTTCTGCCGCAAAGCGTCATCAATGTTTTGATTTGTGATTCACAAACCACTGGCGTTGTGCTGAGGTTTGAAAATTGCCGTCCTTGCAAGAAATCGTCCAAAGAAAACGTGCGGTAACCTGCGTCACGGATGTGATGCGACACTCTAAAATAAGCTATTGAGATACATATAATTGTTTTATTAGCTTCTACTTCTTGAAAGCAACTTATTTTAAACTCACAAGTAATAAACAATGCAAACATGATGGTTTGGATGTTTCTGTGATCTGCTCAAGATTCAATTTACGAACCCGTCTTTGTGACACCATCAGTATGCAGGTTACTCCTTTTTTTCACAGAAACGCTATGCAAACACATCAGGTTGTTTTTAAACTTTCTTGGTGTTTTCAGCTTTATTTACATATAAGGAACAAACACATGGCATAATGTTTGCTGTTTGAAACACTAACTGACCAATACAGATCGTAAACAAAGTGAGGGGTTGCCGTTCCACTTTTGGGCAGCCATTTTGTGTTCTAAAATCGAAAACAATCAATAATAAAGACCATTTATTGTGCACTAATTGCCTCAAGGTTGCTTTTGTTGATACTGTGATATATGAAACATACAACAAACATCTCATTTTATTATGTCCTTTTCCCGATTTCCTAAAAATGGGTCAAGTTTACACTGACCCTCTGCAGTCACCATTAGCAAAGAATGACTCTCTCTCTCTCTCTCTCTCTCTCTCTCTCTCTCTCTCTCTCTCTCTCTCTCTCTCTCTCTCTCTCTCTCTCTCTCTCTCATATATATATATATATATATATGTGTGTGTGTGTGTGTGTGTGTGTGTGTGTGTGTGTGTGTGTGTGTGTGTGTGTGTGTGTGTGTGTGTGTGTGTGTATATGTGTATATGTGTATGTATATATATATATATATATATATATATATATATATATATGTCTGTGTGTGTGTGTGTGTGATGGTGTGTGTGTTAGCAGTAACATAAGTATCATAATTATTATTAACCCTTTGCGTGCCGGTAGCGGTTTTCGTTGCGATGATTCCCTCAGGAATCATCGCGACTAAAACCGCTACCGACACCCAGAGGGTTAAGAGCAGTTTTGTAATATTTTGTTTCGTTCACCTGCAGGTGTGGTTTGAGGCAGCGTCGCAAGTGTTATTCTCCTATGCAGTAGCCCTCGGAATATGGTCCGCTTTTTCTAGCTACTGTCCCTTCAACAGCAATTGTTACAGGTCAGAAATCAGACTCTAGCCCATTTAGCTCCATAGCCCTACATCGGGAGATAGACCGACCATGACAATTTAAGGGTAACACGCACGGTAATACAAAGCACTGATGTCTTCATACTCAGACGAAATCTACGCGCTGAGTCGACAGTGATATGCACTCGTCTGCTATTCATGTGTTTTATGAAAATATCGCAATCAGCCGCAAAATGAATGACGCTTGGCATAGTTTTGTTTTAGACTGGGTACATAAATTATATTGAGCAACACTTTACTTGATATAGTGCCAATAACCTACAGCTGTGATTTCTTGACCTTGATCAAATGTCCTCGTCTTACTCGGACATTTTGATTCGGGTCTCGTAGTCACACCTGCCTGTTATCGGCACTATATTAAACAAAATGTTGCTCAATATAATATAATGATTCACAGAATGAGAATTTATACCCTTTGCCAGCCTCATTTATTTTTGACGGAGTGCCGCAAACTGATACAACCGGTTACTCTGCTGTAATAAATATACATGATGTCAAGCCTCTAACTAATGAAAATCTCTCAACGCAGTTCTATCATCATGTAGCGCTGACGGGATTCACCCTATAAAATGTCCTTTTTTCTGTAACTCTAACAGAAACTCGATGATTGTGGCCATGGTTAACTCCGGTACCAGTTTCCTAAGTGGATTTGTCGTCTTCACCACGTTGGGCCAAATGGCGCATGCGCTGAAACAATCCGTCCACAGCGTGGCGACTTCCGGTCTCCTATACACACTCTCTCTCTCTCTCTCTCTCTCTCTCTCTCTCTCTCTCTCTCTCTCTCCTCTCTCTCTCTCTCTCTCTCTCTCTCTCTCTAACGTTAAACTAAGAAATTAAAAAAGTCGACTGAATTGTGCCTTTAAATGTGGAGACATTAACCCCTTTCACTGCGGGAACACAGCGAACAGCACGCACAAGCCAGAGACACAGATCACCATGGGCTCATGAGGATCTATGCTTCTTGCTGATCCTATTTTGCAACCATGTACATTTGAAGGATTTAGTTTTTTGTGTTCTTTCGTGTTGAATTTACACTGGAAAAGTCCTGGGGCGGTTTTATGGCAAGATGCTACAGTGTAGCGGCTGAATTTGTCTTGCGTCAGCTTCAAGCAGCCCGTCTGCCTTCAGCCTGAAGTCAAAGAATAATGGCCAGTCACTAACGAAGCGGGCTAACGAAACACATTTCGTTTGTCTTCTAAGTCTCTCTGTTTTCACTGTCAGCGGTCCCCATGAGCTTCCGGGAAAACACAAACAATTAACTGCTGAACAGCTTAGGTTCTGTTCCACCGAAAACGTGTTTGTTTGTTTTTTCTTCACCCCCCCCCCCCCCACCCCCCATTACTATGGGTGTAAAATTTAATTTATTTGAATGATAAAATCAATGGTCGATGTGCACATTGGTGCTCCCTTCCCTGGGATGAACCGTAGCCGCAGCGCGACCCAACCTACCTAGCTCTTGATTGATTCATTTTTTTAAAAAAAAAACTTATCAATATTTATTTATTTATTTATTTAGTAGTAGTAGTAGTAGTAGTAGTAGTAGTAGTAGTAGTAGTAGTGGTATTGCCAGGAGAGAGACTGCGGCTGCCTTTTCCGGGGTGGTTTGTCCCACCATACTTACCTAGCTTATTATTATTATTATTATTATTATTCGACCAGTTTTGTTCGATGTGAACATCGTGGTCTGGTCTGTAATTTTTGGACCCTACGGCCCGTGGCCGTAAGGTCCAAAATAACAGACCAGCACACATGACCTCTTGTGACCGTGACACATGCAGGTCCCGGACTGGCCTTTGTGGTGTACCCCCGGGCTATCACGCTACTCCCCGTTCCCCATGTATGGGCAGTGCTCTTTTTCTTCATGCTGCTGCTCGTCGGAATTGACAGTCAGGTACGTGATACTTTTTTTGAACTGTTTAATCCCTTCACTGCCGAGAAAATTTGAACACCATCCAGTTTGCAAGGGTATAGATCCTCATGAGCCCCAGCAGTTGCGGGAGCTCATGACGATATTTGCCTCTTGTTGAGACTACTTCGCACCCATGTTCCTATGAAAGACGACTGGGGATCACTGACGCTTATTTTAACGATTTCGGAAACAATCTGGGTCCAGCGGCAGTGAAAGGGTTAAACCCCTTGTGCGTGCACAAGCACCGTTACTGTTGAGAGTTCTGCTCTGTTACATTTTGTTATTGGCATCAGGCACATGGAAATTATAAGTTATTGGTAGCAGGGGTTTGCTACACGGACCCTTGTAGGCCTGAGGGAGGTCAAAGTAACCATTGCACCCAGAAGGCCGAAAGCCTGAGGGGTACAATGTTTACTTTGACCTCCCGAAGGTCTACAAGGGTCCGTGTAGCATTGAAGGCCCTGCTACCAATAACGTATTTGTTTTCAATCCGCCGCTATATTTCTAAAAGTATTAAAGTTGATCAAACTTTGAACGTCTGTGGCGTCTGCTATAGTTGGCCTAGATACCCTGCAGTTGCAAGGGCCAGGAGTCACGGTCATGCGCAAACACCGCTCTTGCTGGCAGCTTGTCAATGTCAGTTTGAATTCTGGAAAGCGCTTTACGAACCGCATTGTCTACATATTGTCAGAGTAATGCGATTTAACAGTGAATACGTGGTTGCTGTCGTTGTTTTTGTTTGTTTGTTTGTTTTCGATTGTTGTTCACCCCCCACCCCCCCCCCACCCCCCGCCAAAATATATATATATATAAATATAATTTTTTTTTTTAAATCAGATTTTAATATTCGGCATTGAAGCGACGATCGTGTGACACTGACCCTGGTGCGCCATTCTCAATCCGGGAAAGGCTACTCTATTTTCAGTCTCGCGCCTTTCGACGGAAAATATTGTTCAAAATTGGATGTTGCCGTCTTAAAAACAGCTCTAGAGTGCTTATTGTTTCGAACTGTGCTAATACGCTTTCTTGTTTGGAGTATGTTTTTTCTCTTTTTGTTGAACAAAGCTGGTCCTCGAGCCGGGAGTCGAAAGTGCGGTTCATTACGCGTCATACATCGGACTACAAAAAGTCCGCCATTAGTCGCTACAAGGGGTTTTGCAGCGAGGTCACATGGTACGGTTTACGCTAAAGGGATTGGTCGAGTGAAGTAGGGATGAAAACAAATATCTATATTCATGTAACCGGAGCCAGCAAGAGACAGATCCTCGTGAGCCCTGCAGTTATGGGGCGAGTTTGTCAGGAGTCAAACTCGCCCTTTAACTCATTCGAGGCGTGCAGCCTCTGGATACGCGGCATAAGCCGCGTATCCGGAGGCGGCACGTCTCGAATGAGTTAAACCCTTCGCTGCCAGTGATCACGGATTTCGCGTCAAAAGCCACTGCGCACTGTTCGACATTCACGTACGGAACACAAACTAAATCAGTAGGACCAGAATAGGCATAAAAAACATGGGAGCGTTCGCAGTGCTCCGGCAGCTAAGGGTTTAACGTTTCGACCACTCAACATCGCGTGCAAGGTTGACACATTGATCATGTGTCGAGTTTATTGTGGTCTAAACGTGGCTGGGGCGAGTTGTCATAAGTTGAACTGGCCCCATGCCGTTTCAGCCATGAATATTTTGTCCATGGTCGACACTATAATTTTGGTCTAATATATCATGGTCGAAACTTGTCATGTGTCGAATTTGTCACGACTCATTCTCAGCCAAACCCATTTTGATCACCGATATTTTATTTATGATCGGCCCTATGAGTCAGGTCGAGTTTATCGTGGTTTGAGCGAGTTCGACATGATCAACCTCGCCCCAACAAAATTTCGACCATCACTATCCATGATTCTGGTCAAGTTTATCATGGTCGACACTTGGCTTGGACGCACTCCAGTTTTGACCATAAATATCTCGTCCGCAGTCGACACCATGACTTTGGTTCAGTGCGTCATGCTAAAAACTTGGGTGGGGCGAGTTTTACATGTCCGACGCGCCCAGTACTGTTTCGACCATCCGTAGCTCGTCCAAGATCGACATTATAATACGTGGTTAAACTTGGCTAGGGCGAGTTTGACAAGACTCGAACTCGCCCATTGCCGTTCTCGTCCTAGGCCGACATAATGATTTTGGTCGAGTTTGTCGAAACCATGTACGTGGTCGAGGTTTTCATGGTCAAATTAAATTATTTATTTATTTATTTATTTATGACCTGCTCCCACAAAAGGGAACATAAGTCGGAAATTTTGAGTTTTGAGATATTACATAATTACAATCTACAAGCAAAACAAATTAACTTGATGCAAAAACTATTGTTGTAGACCTGTTATTAAGCGAGAAACATGCATTTAAAGTTGATCACTCGAACTGACCCAAGATGACCCCCTGCACTCTTTTCGGCCTGTAGCTCCATTTGGCTGAAAGCGACTTAAGGTACCTTTTGTAGGAGCAGGTCAATATGCGTCGAACTCGCCCACTACCGTTTTGACCATCGACATCTCGTCCAAAAACGAAGAATATTTACAGGCAAAGTTTGATAGAATCCGTCATACACGATTTTTGACAAAACTGTCCAGCGGTGAAAAAGCAGAACGGCTGAAATAGTCCCTCGATCACGGCTAAGGAAACTGCTCGGAATGATCCCATGACTGGTGGCAATTCATGTCAAAGTTTACCTAATTACAAACTGTTTATTGTTTCATGTGATAATGTCCATTGTTATTGTGATTATATTTCACACTTTCACTATAAATAACTTCAGAGACAAGTCATGTTTGTTTTTTTATTAAATGGTGCACGTTGACTTTCGGATTCATATGAAAGGTCAACTTCAACTCAGTCATTTGTCGTTGAGTAAGCTGAGAAATGGCACGGTTATTTCGAAGCGCACAAAGTAGGCTAGTTTTATATCAGTCGATGTCTCTCATTACTGTTTTGACCATCAGAACCGTGCCCAAGGTCGCGTCTCATACATAGTTTACTCCTTTTGTACAAACATATATGCTAGAACATATATCAATGAGATCTTATAAACTGTTAACGCATTGTTGGCGGGAGAAGGTCATACTAACATTTGTCATATCAGACATGTTGTTATTTATATTATTCAGGTCGGACTTATGGAGGCAGTGTTAACAGCTCTCTTAGACGCATCGCCAGTACGCTTTAGAAAGAGAGAGTGGCTCCTGGCTCTTTACTGCGTATCGTCATTCTTGCTTGGCATATGCATGATCACACAGGTTTGTTCACATTTATGATTACATTGTTTTATTTACTTATTTTAGGCGCGTACAGCCTGCGTGCAGAGATAATGGGTAGACCGTCGAAACCGATGATGTCGTCATTGTGCATGACTTCTATTTGTGGGTGCGGGTGTGGCTGGCCAAGCCAATCCTGGAGCCACACCTGCGAGGGCAATGGGGGCACTGGAACGTAGCTGTAGGGACGCTGTCTTTCTGCGAGCTCTGGCACTGGTGATCCGTTCGCGCCGATTTTGTTCAAAGAGCGTGCAGGCTTTCCTGGTGGCGGCACGACAGCCAGATCTGTCTTGTGCTTGTGCTTCAAGTTTCTTAACCGGGAAGACGCAGTACTTGAGGCTATCTTTTAAGCAGTCTTTGAAGCGTTTCTTTGGCCGTCCTTGCTTCCTGTGACCTTTTGAGAGTGCACCATACAGGAGTTGGCGTGGCATACGAGAATCATCCATGCGTATGACATGACCTGTCCAGCTAAGTTGTGACTTTAAGATCAAGGCTTCAACACTCACTAAGCCAGCATTGTCCAGGACTTCCAGGTTTGTCACCTTGTCTTGCCATTTGATGCCCATGAGTGAGCGCAGGGATCTCATGTGGAAACGTTCAAGCTGCTTGAGGTGCTTTCTGTACAGCGTCCATGACTCACAGCCGTAGAGGAGGCTGGGGAGGACTACTGCCTTGTAGACTTTGATCTTGGTGGAGAGCTTGACGTTGTTGTTATTTAACACACGAGTGCGCAGACGACCCAGGGCTTGGCTGGCTTTGCTGATGCGAGCTGCGATTTCCTTGTCGATAGTACCGTCAGTAGAGATGATGCTCCCCAGTACCTGAACTGGTCGACAGTCTTCAGCTCGGTGCCTTCGATATACACTTTGGGTGTGGAGGGGGGGGGGGGGGGCTCTTGTGGCTGGGGCTGGTTGGTGCAGAACCTCGGTCTTGTTGAGACTGATTGTGAGGCCAAACAGTCGAGAGGCTTCCGAGAACCTGTTGACGATGGTCTGGAGATCAGACGCCGTGTGCGCCATCAGCGCACAGTCATCGGCAAACAGCGTCTCAAGGATCAGTCTCTCGATGGTCTTGGTCCTGGCGTTCAGTCGACGGAGGTCGAAGAGAGAGCCGTCTAGTCTGTACTTCAGATACACTCCCTTCTCAAGGTCGCGTACTGCATGGGTCAGGACACACGTGAAGAACAGGTTGAACATCAGGGGGGCAAGAACACAACCTTGTTTCACACCGTTGCAAATGTCGAAGGGTGCGGATGTGTCGCCGTTTGACTGGACAACTCCTACCATTCCATCATGGAAGAGGCGGATGATGTTGGTGAACTTCCTGGGGCAGCCGAGCTTTGCGAGGATGACCCAAAGCGCTTCTCTGTTCACGGTGTCGAATGCTTTGGTCAGATCTATGAAGACAGCGTAGAGGTCTATGTGCTGCTCAATGCATTTCTCCTGGACCTGTCTCACAGAGAAGACCATGTCGACTGTGCTGCGGCCGGGTCTGAAGCCACACTGAGCCTCTGGGAGTGCTTCCTCAGATACAGAGCTGATCAGGCGGTTGAGGATGATTCTCGCGAGGATTTTGTCAGCAATGGACAAGAGTGAGATCCCTCGGTAATTGGCACAGTCTGCTTTGTTGCCCTTGTTCTTGAACAGGGAGACGATTGTAGCATCTCTAAATTCCTGTGGCATGCTCTCCTCTGCCCAGATGCATGTCAGAATGTGGAGGAAGGCGTCAAGGGTCTCAGGTCCAGCTGCTTTGAAGAGCTCTGCGGGGATGCCATCCATGCCTGCAGCCTTGCGGAGCTAGTCTGGTTGATCGCTTTCTTGACCTCCTCCAGGGTAGGTGGGAGGTCAAGGTCATCCAGTGTCGGCTTCTGGGGAATCATGTCCAGGGCCGCGGGGTCGACAGTGGAAGGCATGTTCAACAGATTTGAGAAGTGTTCTCTCCAGCGCTCAGTGATGCTGCCTTTGTCCTTCAGCAAGGTGAAGCCGTCGGAAGGGTCTGGCAGGGCCGTAGACAGCTTTCATAGCGCTGAAAAACTCCTTGGAGTTGTTGGATTCAGAAAAGTGTTGAAGTTCTTTTGCCTTGCTGTCCCACCAGGTGTCCTGCATGTTGTGGAGCTCTCTCTGGGTTTTTCTCTGGAGGTGTTTGAAGCGGTCTTTCTTGGACAAGGAGTTGTTGTCGTACTGCCACTCGATGAAGGCACTGCGCTTTTGCTCCAGTAGCTTGTTGATCTCTTCATTGTTCTCATCAAACCAATCCTGGTGTACCCTCTGCTTTGGTCCAAGCACGTCTCTGGCAGACTCCGCCACCATCCCCTTGAACTGGTCCCACATTTCAGTTGGGTTGCCAGTTAACGGTCCATGGACAGTTAGCAGGTCATCAAGGTGGGACTGAAAGTTTTCCTTGACGTCAGGGCGCCTAAGCTTGGCCAGGTTGAATGAAGGTCGGGTGAGTTTCGGCCTCTTCCTGTGTGCTGGTGCAATGTGCAGGTTGAGGACAGACCGCACCAGCCAATGGTCGGTCCAGCACTTGGCTCCTCTCATGGCTCTGGTGATTCTGACATCACGAGTATCCCGCTGGCGGACAATGACATAGTCTATGAGATGCCACTGCTTGGACCTGGGATGCATCCATGGTGTCTTGTAATAACTAGCCAGCCTGAAGAGGGTGTTGGTGATGGCGAGTCCATTCTCAGCGCACAATGTCAGCAGCAGCAGGTCATTGCTGTTCATCTTGCCCAGTCTGTGTGGGCCCATCACTCCTTCCCAGCAGTCACATTCGCGCCCAACTCGAGCATTGAAGTCACTAAGCACGATGAGTTTGTCACTTGCAGGAGTGGACTTCAGGAGGGAGTCGAGGCTCTCATAGAACGCCTCCTTGTCGTCATCGGCGCTGGTGAGTGTCGGAGCATAGGCGCTGATGATAGTGACATGTCGGGTGTGAGAGATAGGGAAACGGAGCTTCATCACTCGTTCGCTGATGCCAGTGAGAAGAGAAGGCAGCTGTCGGAGGAGCGTGGTGCGGATGGCGAAGCCAACCCCGTGTATCCTGTCCTCGTTCTCAGCTTTGCCCTTCCAGAAAAAGGTGTACCCGCCCTCAGGTTCACAGATCGAGCCTTCGTCAGCAAATCTGGTTTCACTAAGAGCCGCAATGTCGATCTTATATCTCGCCAGCTCTCTGGCTATGAGGGCTGTTCTTCTGTGCGGTCTCTTTGTCTGATCTCTGTCCAACAGGGTTCGTAAATTCCACGTACCGAGAATAAGTTTCTTTCTTTGTTTTTCTTTTCGACTGCATAAAAGGGTTAAACCGCCAGCCGAGGTAAGCTGACCAGTTTGTGTAGGGCAGGCAATGTTTGGAACACCTTTTCTAGTTCCTTCCCTTACTAGGGTGAGCAGTGCTGTCCTGAAGAGGGCTGCTCAGTCGCCTGGGATGCTGCCGAACTTCCCTGCTGCCCCTGGTACAGGGAAGAGCGACCACTGGTCCACAGGCCGCCTACGTGCAGGTTCGGAGTTACGACTCCCAGTAGTAACCTCTACCTGTCGGTTAGCCCGTTCCCCATCGCCGCAGGGCTTTTGGAGGAGGCAGAAGAAAAAAAGAAGACGAAGAAGCAGATTTGGTGAAGTTGAAGATCCATGCACAAAACCTGCGCGTGAAGGAGATTTTGGTGGAGAAGATGTTGCGCTGGAGCAACCCCACCCTCTCGGCCGCAGAAATCAGAGCCCAGTGGCACGATGAGACGTTACAACTGGTAACTTCCTTGGCTGCAGTGGATGGTCATGTCTTCTTCTGTGCTCTGACATGCCCAATGCACTCCACAGTGCGCCGTTGAACCCTTGATTGAGTTTCCTCCGCCCAGTCGGCCGGTGACAGACTTTGCATGCTAGGACGAGCAAGTCCTGCCTCACCAAGGGTTTGAGACCCTCGGTTTCCCCTCTCTTGGTTTAGCCAGCCAGTCGAAGCTGTTGCTCGTGGTGTGGCCGCTTCGCATGCTGCAGCTACGTGGAGCCACAAGTGAGAGTTGAGTGTCAAAGTGGGGACCTATACTGGTGGACTACTCTCTAACCTTCGAGAGACGTCTTGTCCCCCCTATTATAGGTGAAACCCCCTCCTTGAATACTCCAGACACCGCGTGCAGAGATACTGCGCTGTATAAATATAATAATAATAATAATTATTATTATTATTATTATTATTATTATTATTATTATTATTATTATTATTATTATTATTATTATTATTATTATTATTATTATTATTGTTGTTATTATTATACTGGCGAGCAGAAGAAGTGCGACATTATTCAAATAATTCGAAACACTTCAGTGCTTCCAGTGATTCGAATGATGTATTTCTTTTGCTCGTCGGTATACAGTAGAGTAGGCACATGTTTGCAATTCTGTGATTTTACCTAATGTGCCATGAGCTGAACCAAATAAAAGAATCTGTTATTAGGGTTTATCGCAGGGTAGGCTGTAACTGCAAGGCCATTTGACGGCGGCCAACGGGCTGTAGAGTAAGAGGATGGAGTAATTAATTTTTGAATGGCATGAGAAGAGCATGGATACTGGACTTTTTCACGCAGCACCTTTAAATGCATTCTTTTATGTAACACCCTTAACCCATTCTGCTCTGACGCACTACAGCGCCACTGTCGGTGCCAAGCTAATCTGGCACTACCCTTGAATTATCATGGTCGATCCATCTCATGCAACTGGTGCATAGTCGTTAGATGATGCCTCCACAGTTTGGGAAATACGTGTATGGGGTTGAATGAGTTAACCCATTCAGCCCCAATGCACTGCAGCAGGAGATTGAACGACCATGATGATACTACTACTACTAATAATAATACTAATAATACTATTATTATTATTATTATTATTATTATTATTATTATTATTCGAATGTAGTTCCAGAAGTTCCAAAATAGCTTGGTGCCTGATGGCGCCCAGCTAATCTGGCACTACCCTTGGATTATCATAGTCGACCCATCTTCTGCAACAGTTACATAGTCTTTAACTCATTCTACCCCAACACCGAAATCCCCAAATTTTGCCGTTGTCCTCTGAAGACTGCACTCTAGTGCAGGACATAGATCGACCATGATAGTTCAAGGGTGATGCCAGAATAGCTTGGCGCCCATAGGCGCCAAGCTATTCTGGCATCACCCTTGAACTATCATGGTCGATCCTTATCTTGCTGTGGTGTGTCTGGGGTAGAAAGAGTTTTAAGCGACACCTCCAGTTTGGGAAATGCGGCTGTGGGCTTGAATGGTTGACCTCCATGTACATGAAGCAACCCACCCTGCCAGAACAGGAAAGTCACTCTTTCGCTGAAAGACAGGACGATAGCCACCGGTACTCTGCACAGTTCCAGTGACTGCCAGCACAAGAAGTTTAATCCGTTCAGTGCCAGCTGAATATCTTTCTGCAATCTTTGTTATTTGAAGACCACAAAACCCTAGATATCCCAGAAACATGGATTCAAAGTTGTGTGTGCAAGAGGCATAGATCCTCATAGCCCCCGCAACTGCGGGGGCTCATGAGGATCTATGCCTCTTGCAGTTTAGGGGTGTTCACATATTGATGTCCTTCTAGTGCTCATGTTGATTATTGCAGGAATGTAGTGAAAAATTAGTGAAATGTTCTTTCAACCAGGGCGGGATGTACGTATTTCAACTGGTGGACTACTATCTGTTCGGCGCATTTATTCCACAAGTAGTGTGCCTTCTTGAAGTTGTCACGGTGGCTTGGCTGTACGGTAAGTAGAAACGAACAAGCACGCATGCATGAGTGCACACACGTACGTTGGTTTATTACCTTGAGTGTGTTCACAAAGTGCGTATACTCGTAATATCTGAGATTTTGAAGTGTGTTTGTTTGTGCAAGGGTAAAAGAGGTGGAGGGGAAGAACTGGATTACGGACTATGAAAAAGACTTAAACCACCTGATTTCCTACGGGAATCACTTCGACAAAAAAAAAAAAAAAAAAAAACGCCAAAGGGTTAAAGTCATGTTCTTCTTTGAAAATCGAACGCGTCCACAACCGTTTCGATCATCAATGTCTTCACCAGGATCGATGGTGTGCTTATAGCTGAATTTATCGAAGTCGGTGCTTGTATGGGGCGAGTTTTGGTTTGAGATAACTCATTCGAGACGTGCCGCCTCCGGATGCGGGTCTTATGCCGCGTATCCGGTAGCGGCATGTCTCGAATGAGTCAAACTCACCCATTGATGTTTCGACCATCATTATCTCGCCCAAGGTCGACAGCATGATCAAAGTCGAGCTGATCATGGTCGAAACTTGGAGGGGGCGAGTTGTCTTAAGTCGAACTCGCCCGTATCTGTTTTAATAATAATAATGTATATTTTTAAGGCGCCTATACTTTCGATAGAAAAGCTGTAGGCGCCGTACATATGACATACTAACATACATAAACTTTGCATCCTACAACACATTATTATATATTTCCTAAGATACACACTCACGCAACACTGAAGATATACAATGAAAATAAGCTTAGCAGAGTGAACACACCAACAAGAAATACAATACAATACAATACAATACAATAATACTTTATTAATCCCTCACAGGGAAATTCACTGTCTGCCCATACAACACATGGCATCATCATTCACTCATTTTAAAAAAATAATTATAAAAAAAAAATCATTAAATAACCTATAACACTCAAAGAAATTAAATGTAACAGACATATTGTTACCTTTGTATAATAATAATAATAATAATAATACTGAGAGGGCTAGTACTAAGGATGGAAGAATGTTGACCGACACTATCTACTGATATTACTGTTGAAAAGGGTAACAGCATGACGGGCAAAAGAGTTGGCATAACGTGATGTACGACTTTTGGGTACTCGGAGTCTGCCACTTCGTTCGATACGTCAAATTCATATCTAAGTGGATGTGTTTTGTCATCAAGAATGTCAGCCAATTTGCTCGTAATCCGTCTGTTGTACAGTGTGTCCAAATTATCCTGTGCCCTACCAATCACCCCGCCCCCTTTCCGGATTACTTTGTTAAGGCGATCTTGGTCTCTGTTACATAAATTTCTCCCCCAGCACGTCAGTCCAAAAGTTAAAATGCTAACAATACTGGAGCAGTAAAACATCTGTAAAAGCTGAGTGCTTACATGAAATGATCTGAGCTTTCTCAAACAGTAAAGACGGGTATGCGGTTTTTTTTTTCACAATAGCATCTGTGTTTTGTTTTCAGTTGAGCGCGTTGTCAAAAAGAACACCTAAATACTTGTAGGACTCTACACACTCAACTTCTGTTCCCTTGATAACAACAGGACCGGGATGCTGTTTGTTATTCCTGAAATCTATGACCATCTCTTTTGTTTTGCCAACATGTAATTCAAGGTAGTTTCTATCGCACCACTCTACAAAGTCATCGATCTCTTGTCGATAGTGTCTGTCGTCCTCATCTGTAATCAGACCTGTCAGTGCCGTGTCGTCAGCGTATTTGTCCATGACACAGTCGTCATGAGTAGCTCTACAGTCTGCTGTGTACAAAGAAAACAAAAAAAGGCGACAGTACAGTCCCCTGTGGTGCGCCTGTGTTGGTAAAAAGTACATCTGAGATTAGATCCGAACTAATTCTGACGTACTGTGGCCGGTTAGTGAGATAGTCCAAAACCCAAAGAATGGTAGAGGCATTTATGTTCATGTAAACTAGTTTGGAGGCGAGTATGTGTGGCTGAATGGTGTTAAAAGCAGACGAAAAATCAT
Organism: Semisulcospira habei; assembly: GCA_036245525.1. Lineage (NCBI taxonomy): Eukaryota > Metazoa > Mollusca > Gastropoda > Semisulcospiridae > Semisulcospira > Semisulcospira habei. Next base: position 55,221,337 of record BTPG01000007.1, read on the forward strand.
AGAACATCAGTCGAATGGAGGTATCCTGGTTTCTCTAAATGCTCGCACACACAAAAGATATACGTGTACCATAAACTAATAACGGATACACTAGGCCGCTCTCACTGACAACGAAAAATTATAACGGTGAATGCACGTTTAAAGGAATAAATGCGTCTTTAAAGACTGCCGGAAACTATTGGCCGATTCAACATATCTGAAGGACTGTTGGAGTTTATTCCAAAGAAATGGTCCTTGGTATGAGAAAGACCTCTCGCCAAAAGACTTAGTTCTCACAGTCGGAAAGCGTAATAGTTTAATGTCTGCTGAGGAACGGAGCTGTCTTGAAGGAGTGTACAAATGAAGAAGCTCAGAAAGATAGGCAGGGCCAGTAGAAGGAAACAGACAGGTATGACAGATGGACAGAACTTTGTATTGTACTCTAGATGTGATAGGCAACCAATGGAGTGAACGCTGGATGGGTGTGATGTGGTCTGACTTCTTTGCCTTGACAACAAGCCGTGCTGCTGAGTTCTGCACCCTATGGAGCCGATCCAGAAGGTACTGAGGACCGTCACTATCTCTTGCAAGGCCAACATAATTTGGTCCTATTTTAAGTTGTAGATGTTAGCAACGGCAAGTTTGTAAAATGACGATTTGTTTTCTGTCAAAACGTTTTCCCCGTTAATAAATAAAGTTCCATCATCATCATCATCATTCTCTCTCTCTCTCTCTCTCTCTCTCTCTCTCTCTCTCTCTCTCTCTCTCTCTCTCTCTCTCTCTCTCTCTCTCTCTCTCTCTCTCTCTCTCTCTCTCTCTCTCTCAACGCCGACGTGATCAGTGTGGACGCCTGGGCCGAACTCCTCAAAGAGGTAAAAATTAAGTTTCCATGCGCCACTGTCAAAATGTCGTCTGTCCTACCTGCTTTTGGTCGACACCCCACCAACAGCGCCATCATCCCATCCAACAGGAACCTGATGGCGGCGTGCAATCAGGCGCGAGCTCTGTACACTGACAACATGCCAGTGTTTTTGTCTCGTGGCGGGGCCCCACGTAAAGTGCTCCACGGACAGAATGATAACTTCCACCCAAGCACTGAGGGGGCCTCGCGACTTGCCTTCAACCTTAGGTCCACAGCTCGTGCAACCCTGCCGTCTATGCGGTCTAGCTCTGCTCACCAGCCTGGACTGCGGCCAACTATGTGTGAACCCTTGCAATATGGACCCCCCCCCCCCCTTTGCCGCTTCTATGAGGCTTGCACCGTAACGGTCACCTGCCCATTAAACCCAGCTGTAAAGTACCCCTCCTCCCCAACCCACATTATCCACCCAAGTCAATGGCCAATCAGCGTGGCCCCTTCCCCCAAATTTCACTGTGATTCTGCCACTTGGAGTGTTGATTTCCCTGAGCCACCTGTTGCCCCTGGCCATGGCCGGTACGGATACATCCGCTGTCCAGAGCATCATGGGCGGCACTATGAGACCCTCGTCTGAGTGAATTCAAGTGTGAACCCACACTGGTTGCCTCCCTTGATTCGCACCAGTGGAACGACGGGGACAAACAGTGTGGTCTACCCTTTGTCCATTGACTGAGTGAAGTGAAATATGAACCCACGCTCGTTGTCTCTCTTGATTCGTTTTGGCGGATCGACGGAGACAACCTGCGCGGCGTACCATGATGTCTGAATGTCGTATAAGTCCACATGGGTTGTCTCCCTCGCTTCTCTACTGTGAATGAACGGAGTCAACCAGTGTGGCACAAACCTTCACTCCCATACATTGACAACACTCATTAGATGGAGCAACAAATGATCATGTTATGCAATCTGAATCTGACAATCTGGCAAACTGTTCAGTGTCCGACATTGAATATATAGTTTATTAATTAATTAGCCCTTTGGATTTAATTAGTCACACGAATTTTACTTCTGTGAATAGTGAGTGACGATTATTATCTTCCTGCATTTTCCTTTTCTATCAAAACTGAGGAAATAGACTCTTCTTGTTATAGCGAAGGAGGCAGTATATATATATATATATATATATATATATATATATATATATATATATATATATATATATATATATATATATATATATATATATATATATATATATATATATATATATATATATATATATATATATATATATATATATATATATATCGCATATATAGGGTCTACGTAACGACTAGTGACTCATTTAATTCGCCTTCAGAACGTAACGAGACATTATTTCCCCTACGTCGGGCGTGACGCTAAGGAGCAAGTATATATATATATATATATATATATATATATATATATATATATATATATATATATATATATATATATATATATATATATATATATATATATATATATATCAGTATATGTCGCAGATAAGTTCTACGATCAATGATTCATTCGCCTACAGAACGTCAACAAAACATTATCATTTTCCACAACGTGGGGCGTGACGTTGCCTGCAGCGAAAGCGATAGAGCTGAGATTTCAGTTTTGTAGTTTCTCCTGGACTTTGTTTAACTTTGTTAGCGTTCAAAGGTGTTTATTTGTTCTTATTTGACTTTCGTACACATTTGCCCCCCACGTGTTGATTCGTCATGCCTTCCTGTAGCCCAAATCAGTATACCAGAGTTCGCTGAAAAAGCAAGATTTGCGAATAGGGCACCTTAACATTTATCATTTATACAACAAAGTGCCCGACGCCACTGTTTTACTTTCACAACCCCAACTCTTTCATATATTAGGATTTACGGAGTCTAGACTCGGAGAACATATTAGTGACGACTCGATCTCCATTCACAACATATATTTAGTACAAAGTGCTGTACATTGTTCTGCACGCACACATTAAATGCCACTGTGACTATGCGTCCTCTTTGTAGGACGAATCAGTGCAGTGAACTTCATATTAAAAGAATCAACTCACTGTATCGTCGTTCGGTTAAAATAATTATTCCAAACCCTACTTCCACAGACGAAAAAATAAAAGCCCTCGGCCTGCTTCCACTGAAAGAACAACTCCAATTTAACAAATGCGTCCTCATGCACAAACTATTTCATTATCAAGCCCCCAAATATCTGTGCAGGCCGTTTAACTTCAGCCCTAGGCATCAGCTTAACACGAGGAATGCTTTGCTTCATTTACCCCGCCCCAGGATAGATATCTACAAGTCGAGCCTTCTATTTTCAGGTAGTTCTGTCTGAAACTCATTGCCTTGAAACATTAAATCATTTTCAGGTAAAAACCATTTTAAACGTGCTTTGCACACTCACTTCCAGTTAGTGTGACTTCACAGTTCGCCATATAAACATAATACTGCTGATAACACGTAAACGTCAAACATTTTCTCTTTCTCCATACATTTGCAAACTGAACATCTATTGTCTTGTCGGTGTCGCTATACGCTATTGATGCTGCTGATTCTATGACACTGTCTTAGATGAGAATAATATTAATGCTATGCACTCATTTATTTCCCTTGCTTTTTGCATCGGTGGTGGTTACAATTTCTCCAATGCCATTTTTTTCTCCTTTAAATAATTCACCTATTGTGTTTTTTGTCCCGTTATTTTTTTTTAAAATTATTATTATTATTATTATTATTATTATTATTATTATTATTATTTGCATGATGTGTTTGCTTTCCTGTTTTTTCTGTTTTGTTTAGACAGGACAGCTTGTAAGACAGGCTTTGAGTTGCCTAATAGCTTTAACCTGAATTTAAAAAAAGATCCACCATCAATATCATCATCATCATCTCTCTCTCTCTCTCTCTCTCTCTCTCTCTCTCTCTCTCTCTCTCTCTCTCTCTCTCTCTCTCTCTCTCTCCTCCCTCTCCTCTCTCTCTCTCTCTCTCTCTCTCTCTCTCTCTCTCTCTCTCTCTCTCTCTCTCTCTCTCTTTGACAGTTTGATTTAGGAAGACCGCTTATAGGAAATCGGTTGACCCACATTTGAGTCCGCAATTTTCGTTCTGTTCACTTGGAATTTTGGATAGCTAGCTTTGAAATAGACATTGAATGATTTCGTAATCCAGCGTTGTCAGTACCTCTTCAACTTTTTGAATAATAATTAATTCATTATTGCAAGTTTTGGATCCAGTATTTACTCTCATCAAACAGTCAGCCCTGGCAGAGGCAGTGTGGAAGAAAACAGTCAGCTCTGAAGAAGCTGCGTGCTTTTCGGATGAGTGACGTGAAACATCAAATGCGTCACTGTGTACATGGCGTCGTGAGACTAGCGATGCCATGGCGTCAAGCTTATAGTGACGTCATTTTGCTGCTCGTGCTATTATTCATGAGAATTCCTGTCGCTACACGAACCCACAGAGCGGGAAGCGCCGTGTGTCCGTCTTTATTTGTGTGCGCCGGCATGTGTGTTGATAAGAGATTGGCTTAGAGAGGAGGGAAATGGATTAGAAGGATAAGCTTAAAAATATGAACAACTCTGAATGTTCCTAAAAGAAAACTCAGAGCTCAAACAGTACGGTGGGCGTTGGGATAAAATCCTCATCTTGTTTCTGTTGTTGTTGCATAGAATGCATAGAAATTCGGATTTACATATAGTCAATTTCATTTAGCAAATCGGACGCCGGCCAGGTACATTCAGATCGTTTTCTCTATGATCCACAGGTGTAAACCAGTTTTATGACAACATAACATCTATGATCGGCTACAAGATCGGCCCATGGATGAAAGTGTCCTGGCGTTTTCTTACGCCTCTCTTCCTTCTGGTAAAATAGACGATTTTCTATTCGTAATCAATTCTTTTGCAGCCAATATCTTGATGTGTTTTGTGTCGTTTGTCGCTGAAATTTCCTTGAACGAATAGGGTTATTTGGCTTTGAACTAACCCTGAATGGGATTATTTGGCGTTGAATTTTCTTGCCTGAATATGATTATCTGGCGTTATATTTTCTTTGAAAATATGCCCACGTGACGTGGAAGTTTCATTGAATCAAGGAATATGGTCATTTAGGCATTGAATCGTCTGTGTTGGGTTACTTCGAGGGTTACATCGTGGTATTGTAGTCCGACGAAGATGATTATCAGACCGACGCGCCAAAGGCGCGGAGGTCTGATAATCAGCTTCAGAGGACTACAAACCACGATGTAACCCGAGAAGTAACCCAACACAGACGGTTCAATGCTATTGTCGTTCAGTTTAAATGCGCACTATTTGAAGCCTCGAATGTGTGTCTGACGTCAGGAGTAAAACGCCAAACATTCTGACGTCAGACTGTATTTTCTTGGAAATACATAGGGGACGCGACTCTTTGTGAATAGACTACCATGCCCGGTCGTGCAAATGTGCTTGTTTTTTGCCGCTGGAATTTCAAACGTTTAACAGCGGTGCTTTTTCTAAGCAGCCAGTGACAAGATCAGAATCTGTAGCAATCAAGTACGGACTTTCCTCAATGGGTTCAGGCCACGGACCACAGTGCTCTTTCCCTACTGTCCAGTCTCTTAGCCTTAGTCAGTCCCAGTCATCCCCTAATTGTTCAATTCCCTAAAAAACACTCCTGCCCACCAGCTGCACATTTGCCATGCACAAAATACCAAAAAAAAAACAGCACATGACCCGTCTCATTTCTTGGCTATGAAACTGGTTCCTTACCAACCCCACACCCAAGCACAGCTGAAATCAGCGTGCCCCTCAAATCACTACGTCAAAGGCAACTCAACATAGGCCCACAATTGTTCACTGGAGAAGCTCAGGATGGTATGAATCGAAGCACCTAACATGTCTCCTTTCATCTAACCAGAAATTTCCAGCAAATTCCAACATCCAGCCCTACTACAAATTTTCAAACAAGGCCAAAAATTATTTTTAAAAACACCGGTCCTCTTACTGCCTGAACTGCCCAATTTAAATGCGTAACGTGACCTTTCAAGCGATAAAACTTCTAAATTTTGAGCGCAGGATTGCGTGGGTAGCGACTGGATACACGTAGGTCTGATTTTGTACATGATACATGTATTGTTGGCATCTTTCGCCAACCAGTACTGAGCTCATACACGCATTCAACAATGACTCGATCTTTTCAACAGAAACCGAAATGCCATAGATCTGTCACATTATATTTAATTTATTTCGCAACAGTTTTTGCTTTTTAATCAGCATATGTGTTGACATGGAGCACAATGGAAAGTTTCGAGCTGTCTCAGTTGAGAGTTTAAATTGCGACACATTAATAAAAGTGTACTCACCGCTTGAGTCATGCCGAAATAAGGTACAATTCTTTTATTTCCCTAACGTCTACCACCATTTGATCTTTGTGTTTTCCGGTTATTTATTATGTAAGGTGCCGTACAGCCCTGATCTAAGCGTTCAGGCGAAAGACCTTGGACAGATTCGTGCGCGATACTATAACTGCGGATTGGCCAGCTGATTAAAAATTACAGGTACGGCAATGGTTCATGAAGGTAGGCATTGGGGCATTGAACCCCCTGCGATTTTTAGGTGCTGACCAATCACAGTGTCGAAAAATGGAGTGACTGAGCGACAATTAACGTTGAATTAGTCTTGGTGTTTATTGGCGTTTAAATTAACCCTGAATGAATAGACGTATTTGGTGTTACATGTCCTTGAATTTGACTGACGTGGACGTTTGAATCAGTGAATAGTGCTTTTACCTACTTTACTTTGTAATCGTCAGTGAATAGGGTTATTTGGCGTTGACGTTTTGTTTAATGAATACGGCTATTTGGCGTTTATGTTTCCTTGAGTGAATATGTTTATTTGACGTTGTTTTCCCCCCAATGGTTTCATACCTTTTTCACAGATCATCATGGTGGGTCAAATAGCCACGTTTAGCCCTCTGACGTACGACAAGACCTATGTCTATCCAGGATGGGCCAACACTCTGGGCTTCATCATGACTTTTGCCGTCATCGCCATAATTCCCGCTTACTTTGTCATCGTTCTCGTGCGCTCTCGCGGTGGATTGCGAGAGGTGAGTCAGCATCCTTCCTCGTCCTGCACCCTCATCCCCACCAGTACGATTCGGCGACTCCTCATCCCGCCCACCCCCCCACCCTCCCCCACGCACACACTCGCCCCTCCCCACCTCTTTCACATTTATCAATTTGTTTGCAAAGTTAGTCAAATTAATATTGATTAAATACATATTTTAAAAAATACATAACTAAATGAATCAATAAATTGATTTATTTATTTACTTGCAAATGTGTGCTGGTCTGTGATTTTGGACCTTGGAAGCCTTAAGGTCCGAGATCAAAGACCAGCACGAAATTAACATCGCCTAGGCACAAAAAAAAAAAAAAAAAGTTAGCAGAGTTAGAGAAACGTAAGTCATCTATGTGCAGAAAATGCTTGACATAAACCTGCATACAAGGCTGGCCCGGATGTGGATGGACTGTCACAGCTCAAGACTAGTGCCAGATTAAACAACACAACCTCGACCCAAACGAACTAAAAAACTATCGCCCAGTCTCCAATCTCTCTTTCCTGACCAAGCTTCTTGAGAAGGTCGTTCTCAACCAGCTCAACCTCCACCTCGCCGACAACAACCTCCTCAGTCCCTTCCAGTCTGCCTATCGCAAACATCACAGCACTGAAACAGCCCTTCTACATATCTTAAACGACCTGCTTCTCTCCACCGACTCGGGCAAAATCTCCCTTCTTACGCTACTCGACCTCTCTGCCGCCTTCGACAATATAGACCACTCTATCCTCCTCCACCGCCTTCACCACTCCTTTGGCAGCACTGACTCTGCTCACTCCTGGTTTCTCTCCTAACTCTCCAACAGACAGCAGTCCGTCACCATCGACGGCGTCTCCTCCAACCCAGTCACGCTCTCCTGCGGAGTTCCACAAGGGTCCGTCCTGGGCCCGGTCCTTTTCACACTCTACACCTCTCCCCTGTCCAGCATCATCCAGTCTCATCATATACACCACCATCTCTACGCCGACGACTCACAACTACTAGACAAAGACAAACTCGACAACACTCAGTCACTACTGACTCGCACTGCTGACTGCTACGAAGACGTGGAAAACTGGATGACAGCAAACAAGCTTAAACTGAATGACGACAAAACGGAAGCCATGCTGGTAGGCACTCGCCAGAAACTTTCCCAGCGCCCTCCCTCCCTCCACCTTCAACTCGACAGCACCCCCACCTCCCTCTCTGACTCGGCTAAAAACCTCGGCGTTATCCTCGATTCCTCTCTTTCCATGACCAGCTTCGTCTCCGCCACGGCCCAGGCATGCTACTTCCACCTCCGCCGCATCAGTCAGATCAGAAAATACCTCACTACCGAAGCTGCCACCAAACTTGCTGTCTCTCTCATCCTATCTCGCATCGACTACTGCAACTTTCTCCTTTCCGGCCTCCCTCACTCCACCACTTTCACTCTCCAGCGCGTCCAGAACAATGATGCCCGCCTCGTCCTCAGAAAGAAAAAATCCGACCACATCACTACCCTGCTCAAACTCCTTCACTGGCTTCCCATCCCCCAACGCATCCAATACAAGATTCTGTCTCTCTGCTACAAATCCCTGAACAACTGCGCTCCCGCCTATCTCTCAAACTTACTTCACCTCTACACTCCTCCCCGCTCCCTCCGCTCCGCCTCCACACCCCCCGCACCAAACTCAGCACTTTCGGCCCCCGCTCCTTCTCAGTATACGGTCCAGCCACCAGGAACACTCTCCCACTCTCTCTCTCTGTCAGAAACACTCTCTCTCCTCCTTCCAGTCCGCCCTCAAAATTCACCTCTTTCAACAGTTCTAACACTATACCACCACACTCCCTACCCTAAGCTGACTGTTGTAATGTATTTCACTATTTGTGGTACGTGAGTCGTTGTCTAAAGCGTGCGCATGCGTGCGCGAGTTGTGAGTGCGCGCTTAGAGTTATAATTATTATAAGCGCATTATAAATACCGTAATTATTAATTATTATTATTATTATTATTATTAAGTTGGCACATTGAACTGTCGGTCTGTTTCCCGCAATACACATTGGTCGGACGATGTGTCCAAAAATCTTTAATATTTTTTTATTTGTGCATTTAAACAAAAAAATATATATTGAGTTCGTTGGAAAGCGTAGCTAATGAAGCGTATTGTGCAGCGTTTATAAATCGTTTGTGCACGTTTTCAATATACTGAATTTTGTTCTTTGAATTGTAAATTCGTTCCTGATCATACTGCACGTGGAAACTGTAACGTGTAGCACTCATGCATAGTGTGTGCAAGTTTAAAATAATAACCTGAGGTTATACCTAGGTCAGATATATAACAAACTTCGCGTAACATTTTTTTTTCAGAGATACACCTCAACAACACTCGTCCCACGTCAAGTATTTTTCTTATAAGAAAATTCGGATGCAAAAATGCAACATTTGTCGCCCCTTGAAGGGCAATTGCATTTGTATGGACGGGGGTGGGGTGGGGGGGGGGGGGGGGAACAATCAAATAAAAGTCATTCAAAAAACATTAATTAATATCAGGACATTCTAATATCCCATTTGTACCTGATATTAATATGCTAAATCTCTAATGCTTATAATGCTAATATTAAGACATATTAAAACTCTAAACTAATACAATTACTAAAACATTATTTAAAACTTAAAGAGCATTATTAACGACATTATCAGCGAACACATTAATGTCTTACTTTCCACTTACACCCTCTACAACTGTCCATCCAGGCCAGCGATACCCACGCGATGAAACAGCTGTATAAACACACACACACACACACACACACACACACACACACACACACACACACACACACACACACAAACACACTTTTACCAGTTGTGTAGATTTACAAAATATTTAAGAGTCGGACGGCAACATGGTTTTACATGATGGTTGTCTGTATCGGCGACCAGACGGGAGCAATTCAAAGAGGTCTTTCATCACGTGAGTATCACTAGCCAAGATGGAAGTAGCTTTCCTTACAATCTGACGATCGCAGAACACGGCTAAACTTCTCGGTTCTTCCCCAATGATCTTTGAGCTGAGATGAACAATTCTCTGAAGACTGTTTTTGTTTTTTAACACTAAGATTTGGGAACCAGCAAATGAACGAAAAAGTCAGGACGCTTTCTAAGAAAGATTTGTAAAACATAGTTAAAATGGTCCTGTCAACAGAGAAAGAGTTCAGCTTCCTCAGAAAATACAATCTCTGTTGGCCTTTCTTCACAACAGTTTCAGTATTGTCATCCCAACACAGTTTATCATCGAATTTGGTACCTAAGTATTTATACTTCTGGACAATGGCAACTTCCTTATCATGTATAATAGTCTTACTATGATCCTGCTTGTTCATCCTAAAATCAACAGTAAGGTCACATGTCTTACCCACGTTAAGCTCTAAAAAGGAGTCATCGCACCATTGAACAAAGTCAATCAATGAGGGTCCATGTTCATCAGATGACTCTTGCTGAAGGGAAAGTAAGGCGCTGTCATCTGAAAACTTGACAATGTAACTGTCAGCATGACAACTCCTACAATCGTCAGTGTAGAGGATGTAACAGGAGCATTTCTTTTGCTCGTCAGTATATATCCGAAGTTTACAGTAGTATGAACTTAATCTTCATTACAGATTATACTGCCGGCGTTACTTAAGAGAATTTTGCTTTTTCTTTCCAGAGATTTCAAGAAACAACCCGTTCCACTATCACCTGCAGTGCAGTTCCAACCTACGACCATGAACTGGAAGTGGTTTATGACGGTGAAAATGGACCAGAAAGCACTACATTGAATGTCGGCTAAGCTTGTTAATACTAACAAATCGAGTTCCGACCCATTAAAGTAGATGCATCAACGTTACTAGTTCTGCTTCTTTGATCCCAACACTGACAGTTCAAAGGTAGTTCCTGGAAGGCGCCAGACTAATCCTCAAAAAGAAAAAATCCGACCACATCACTCCCCTGCTCAAACTCCTTCACTGGCTTCCCATCCCCCAACGCATCCAATACAAGATTCTGTCTCTCTGCTACAAATCCCTGAACAACTGCGCTCCTGCCTATTTCTCAAACTTACTTTATCCCTACACTCCTCCCCGCTCCGCCTCTGACCCTCTCCGTTTCCACTGACATCCCCCGCACCAAACTCAGCACTTTCGGTCCCCGCTACATCTCGGTAAACGGTCCATCCACCTGGAACACTCTCCCACTCTCTCTCCGTCAGAAACACTCTCTCTCCTCCTTCCAGTCCGCCCTCAAAACTCATCTCTTTCAACAGTTCTAGCACTATGTCACCACACTCCCCACCCCAAGCTGACTGTCGTAATGTATTTCACTATTTGTGGTACGTGAGTCGTTGTCGAAAGCGTGCGCATGCGTGCGCGAGTTGTGAGTGCGTGCTTAGAGTTATAATTAATATAAGATAAGCGCATTATAAATACCTTAATTATTATTATTATTATAATCAGGCACTACCCATAAACTAACATGGTTAACATCCGTCGTTGGAACCAAATACGTGTATCATCAGACAACGCCGGTCTGCCATAAAGGCCCCGCCACACGTGCCTGTTGTGCCCCGATAATTTTGAAGCCGATTCCGATCCGATTGCGATCGGATGACGTCAATTATCCGATCCGGTCCCAATCGGCTGGGAATCGGGTGTCTAGAGCCTGCTCTATTTTTCCGATCCGGATCGGTCCCGATCGTAAGCTTCAAAGAATCAGAGCGCGTCTCGCAAATCATGTCGTTTCAGCACGGTTTGCAAATGGCGGAACACGCCTGCTGTGATCAGTACCACCGCCGTTGCTGTTCGCACGCCTCTTCCCGAATATGATGCAAAACTGCTGATAATGCAAGCACATCATCATCACTGTCAAAACTAGCAGTCATTTTGCAGAACAGGTACGACTTTGATCTTCGGTTCAAACCGGTCGGCTAAACAAGTCGGGACTGTGTGGCAGTGCACACTTTTTTTAGTCCGGCCCGATCACCTACCGATTCGAAAACTGATCGGGAATCGGCCTCAAAACCGGGCATGTGTAGCGGGGCCTTAACGCTACGTTTCCTTCCGGACCCAGGGACGGATCTGGGGGAGGGGTTCCGGACCCCCCCCCCCCAAGATTCTTTAAAATGCTATAACAAAATCCCTTTTGGAGGTGTTTGAACCCCCATTCCTTCCCGTTTGACATATTGGCGGGTTTTGACACACACGTCCCTCCCCCCCCCCCCCCAACCCTTTGATATTTTGGGGAGTGGTTAGAGTCTTGACACACACGCGCTCCCCCCCCCAAAGCAAGAGACACATAACCTAACGCAGGTGCAAGGGCGCACTATGAGCTTCTGTGCCTCTTGCTAGCTATTTTATATTGCTGTTCCTTGGAACTTGATAGCGCTCATGAGCTCAATGCAAAATAGGAAACACAGAACATCTCTTTTCAGTTTCAACTTTTTATAAAACGCCTTCATGTTTAAACAAACATAACAAACAATGATGCGAACAAAATTCGAACAAAACAAACTCTTCAATTGTATCTGCTAATGAACCCTTGTGCGACTTACAATGAGCTTCTTCTGCGTGATACTAAGAGAATAACGGTGAAAAACAATGAAATCCTTTCATAACAAAATGTGCGAAAAAGAGAATCTTTTATCAACAAAAACAAGAAGATGAAAAAGCACACTCACACATGCCCCCCCCCCCCCCCACCCTCCACCCCCCCCCCCCCCCAAAAAAAAAAAAAAAAAAATCCTTTCATCCAAACTGTGAAACAGCAAATCTTCAATCTAACGCACGCAAAAACCATAAAATTCTTTCATACCAAGTGTGCGGGAAAATAATCAGCTGTTGGACATGAATCGGCCATGATCGTTAAAGGGAAGTGTCAGATTAGCTTGGCGCCCTGTAGGCGCCAAGCTAATCTGGCACTACCCTTGAACAATCGTAGTGGTGTTTTGAAAATGAAAATGTTATTAAAAGTTACCTTCCCAGGGCGGGCTTTCAATAACACAAGTCGCCAATTCTACGGGCTCTCAATGTTGGTCCTGCCTTATCTAAGACTTTCCTAACCATCTTTTTCACAAGCCATGTGAGTAACAAGTAGGCACACTTAACAGAGGTGTCGGTGCATTAACTCTCCCGTATAGCTTATGCGACGATGAGCAGAAAAGCCTGCCATTTCACATTTCAACTTACAGTTCAGTTAGTTTCTTTTGTGCAGCACTGTCGAAAGACATACAAGAACATTTATAAAGAATATATTGTGAACTATGAACCCTTTAAATCCTGGAGAAGGCGGCTTTAACTAATTCAATTCAAGCAAAACGTAACTGGAGGGTTCGAGGCTCAGGTGAGTGTTGCAATTTTTTAGAAAAAAAAATTTAATTCCGAGATACATTTTCACGTGTTACTTGAGTTAACAGATTTAATCTAAAACCATTCACGGAATTAATTAACGAATTAATACTTCAACATTAAATATGTAAACTGATGAAACAATGACACAGAAGATAATCATGAATGCAGTAAAGTAATGCAGTCGAATTCATTAAAAGTCATAATCAAAATCACAGGAATTTTACAATCACAAGAATAAATTTACTGCCAAAAAATGTGACTCAGAACCAACCCTGCACAAACAATAAGTTCATCCTGAAACGTGAAACTTACACAAATTAATAAGTAAAAGAATTTTTGACAAAATATCTTACAGGGAAACCGATATTTATATTTAAAAAAAAGAATTAATAAAAAGTGACGGTTTGTCGGACAAACTTTCAAACATGCAAGAAGGCCTTGACAAAAAGCAAAACCGATGAACAGATACAGTTTCTCTTGAGGGTGAACAAAACCAAATAAATACATAAGAAAATAAGTAAATAAATAAACAACTAAATAAGTAAAGAAAGAAACACTACTGAGCAGACAGTCAGGTCTAGTTTTCCTCCCGGAACGTGTGAGAAGACGGCATGGAACAAGATTCGAATTATTCGGGACTCGAACAATTTGCCGTAGAAGCAAGTCTGCTGGTACGTGATTTTGGACCTTCCGACCTTCAGTCTTAAGGTCTAAAGTCACAGGCCAGCGCACAAGAGAAGACTGACGCCATTGAAAGTCTGCGATTTTGAATAAAATAAATACAGACCAGAGGGTCACTTGCATGAGCCGTGAGCTTAGTCCTGCGCCAGCCACTAAGCAACGTGCTCCGCTATAGCTTAGTGGCTGGCGCAGGACTAAGTTCACTCATGCAGCTGACTCCAGCACGCAAACAGTCAGACTTATCTTAGACGAAAACGCCAATCTGATCGGTTTTTCCTTTTAGTTGCCGTCTGTTACCCTGCTGGCTGAGTTTCTGTGGACCATTAACTCTTAAACTCCCAGAACTAAATGACTTCCATTCGACAGAATGGAAGTCATTTAGTTCTGGGAGTTTAAGAGTTAGGTCCGTTGTTCTTGTCGCCGTATGTTACTGTGGTGGCTGAACCTCTGTGGCCTTTCTCAGGTCGACGTCTCCAAGTAACTTGTGCGTTTCTAACCAACTTGCCTTTGTCGATGCAGCCCACTTCCGTCCACTGGGGCTGCGTCCTTTTCCTGGGCTCTGCACGCTTGGCTTCAGCTGTACAGTTTTCCTTGGGCTTGGGCTTTGTACGTTTAGCTTCAGCTGTACCGTTTTCCTGGGGCTCTGTACATATGGCGTCAGCTTGACTTCGTTCCTGCTTCTAGCCTTCGTTTTCGCCTGAGACGGAGAGGACCGTCCCTTTCTGCGTGGTTCGTTTTCCTCGGTTGCTCTCGGGGAAGAAGTGCATTGTCCACCAATTTCCTGAGACGATGTGGAGACGTCAGTGTTGACAGCCGAAGTTTCACGTTTTCCTTCACCGGTGCTCTCTTGATCACCATCTTGAGTAGTTTCATCGTCTATGATTTCAGTATGTGTGCGACCATTTTCCTTGGATGCTGTGAAAGCCTCAGTGAGAACAGTAAGATTATCACCTTTTCCATCACTGTCAGTCTCTTGATTATAATCTTGCGTGTTTTCATCGTCTGTGGTGTCAGTATGCTCTGCGTTATATGGTGGTTCGGATTCACTTTCCTTGGAAGCTGTGGAGATCAGTTTGAGGGCGGCCGATACATTCCTTGTTTCCTCAGTGTTGCTTTCTTGCTTCCCGTCTTGGGAGTTTTTGGTGTACTTTGAGACAGTCTTTAAAGCAGCTGTGGCAGGTTGGCTCCCATTTTTATCAAAAGCGTTTACGTTGTGGGCAGACAAAGCATCGCCGTTTTCGTCACGATCACTTTCTGTACATCTGTTTTCAGTATTTTTCAAGCTTTCTTGGTTTCCATTTTGCAACGATTCCCTGCTTTCTCGGGGTATGTCTTGGTTAGTAGTGTTCTCTTTTGTGACCGTGTATGCTTTGTTGAAAGTGAGCGTAGTAGTGACGTCTGATGACGATGCCTCTGACGTACTATCAGAAGTACTTCTTGCATTTGTTTCTGAGGACTGCAGTAAGTCGGTGCAGATTCCTTGTAGACCAGAGGCTTCAGCCTCTGGTCTACAAGGAATCTGCACTGACGTGCTGCACGACTCGGATGGTTCTGTGTTGGCCGTCTCAATTTCATCTTCGTCTTCCTTTATGATCAGAATCAATTCTGACTCTTCATCTGACGCGCATTCACGAGTAATTAACCCTTCATAGTTTTCCACAACTGACGAAACGTCCGGTTCTGCATTCCTGCCGTCATATCCGTCGACATTCTCCGTGTGACTTCCGGTTGTGGCGTCAATATCATCCTTTTCACGTCCGGTTTGCGAGTCGAGATTGTCTCCCTTTGCTGAAACGTCAGCAAAATCTGCACACACGGACGATAAGGTCTCGAGAGCTGATAAGACTTTGTCGTCAATTTTACTGAGGATGTTGTCCATGGTATCAGCTGTCGCCGATTCCGCCGACTCATGTTGACGTGCAGTTTCGATTTTTCCTGGATCCGCCTTGCCTGTAAATAAAAGGCAAAGAACAACTGACATCAGCCCCCTTGCCATGACCCTGTGCTTGGAAGAACCAGTACTCTTTGCAGCGTACTCTTTGCAGTACCTTGAAACATCGTGGTCGATCCGTCTCTAGCAACTGTAACACAGTCGTTAAGTGACACCTCTAAAATTTGGGAAATGAAGCCTTAGGGTTAACTCATTCGAGACGTGTCGCCTCCGGATACGCGGCATAAGCCGCGTATCCGGAGGCGGCACGTCTCGAATGAGTTAACCCTTTGGGTGTCGGTAGCGGTTTTAGTCGCGATCATTCCTGCAGGAATCATCGCGACTAAAACCGCGACCGACAGCCAAAGGGTTGTGTGGGATAAAATGGCAATAGAAGGCAAACAAGGGCGATCCAGACCAAACAAGTGACTGCCAAGGCAGAGCAAGGCAAGGCTAGGAAGACAAGACCAGATCAGACCAGACAAAACCAGACAAGACATGACCAGATCAGGCAAGGCAAGACAAGACATGACCAGATCGGACCTGACCTAACCAGATCAGATCAGGTGAGGTAAGGTGAGGTGTGTGGTGGGATAAGGTCAGGTCAGGTGATGATGAAGTGAGGTAGGGTTAACTCATTCGAGACGTGCCGCCTCCGGTTACGCGGCGTAAGCCGCGTATCCGGAGGCGGCGCGTCTCCTATGAGTTAACGAAAATGGAATTATATTTAGAAAAGGAGGAGGAAGGAGGTACCGAGTATTGTACCTTTGCTGACAGTCTCCGGGTGGGCCCGCCTGACATGCTTCAACAGGTTCCCCGCCTTGGTCCCGCTCCACGAGCACTGGACACACTTCAGTGGTTTGCCACTCTCGCTACCTGCGCCTGAGAACATCACAGACAATAGTGAGGTTTCGTTTGCGACGAAGGATTACCGACAGCGAACGAGAGCGAAATCGCGGTTGATCAAAAATCTTGAGCCATAAGCATAGACATGGCTACGAACATCTCCAAGAGGCAAAGATCTGCATGAGCCGGGAACTATGAGCATAAAAAAACACTCTAAACATCTCCGATCTCATGAGGATATATGCCTCTTGGAGATGTTTGGAGTGTTGTCTATGATTATGGCACACGTTTTTATCCGCCTTGACTTCGCTCTCGCCGTTCGCTGTTGGGGAGCCGTTCGTTTCAAACGAAACCTAACTATTGTCTGAGATGTTTACGGTACACCTGACTCAAACATGTTTTCATGAATATAAGTACAGCATTGGTCCGTGGCTTTTGCTTGATGTGTTTCTACAGTCAAACACACAATTTTGGTCCGGTAGGGCAATATACTTCACCTGGATTGTATGCTCAGAAATGTCTCACCACAGAGGGCGGTTTGAAGTCTGTGGGTTGAGCGTGCTCAACCCTTTTAGCCCCCGGATCCCTACAGCAGGAGATGGCTTGACCATGATAATTCAAGGGTAGTGCCAGATTAGCTTGGCGCCAAGCTAATCTGGCACTACCCTTGAATTATCATGGTCAAGCCATCTCCTGCAACTGGTACATAGTCGTCGGGCAACACCTCCAAAATTTGAGAAATGGGACCTTGGGGCTAAAAGGGTTAAAGTTTACCACAGTCGGGCGGACGGTGTACTACGAACGACAGATGATGGCTCAGTAACATACACTCACTTTTGCGGTCGCACGAGAATCCAAACGCATCATGACTTGGGTCGGTCGGGGCGTTCCCCCGTTCAGTGCCACTCGACGCAGACTCTGCTTCTGCAATCTTTGTTAATTCAGCAACAACAGCAATACATGCTGATTCAGCAAGAGGCATAGATCCTCATGAGCCCCCGCAACTGCGGGGGCTCATGAGGATCTATACACCTTGCAAATGGGTGGTGTTTCAGTTTGTCTCGGCGCTGAACGGCCATCAAAGTCTACAACAGAAAAGTATAAACCATCACCAAGTCCAACCCGCCCGTGACCCACCGTCACTCTTGTTCCCCTTGGCGGTACCCCTCCTCCTTCTCCGCCTCTTCTCCACCCTGTTGGCCCCGGCCGGGTCCTGGACGCATACGTCCTTCTCCACGTGCCGCGCGAGCGCCGTGCTGTCCATGAAGCACCTCCCGCACGTGCGACACTGGAAGGGGCGAGAGCCCGTGTGCAGGCGAAGATGGACGGTCAGGTGGATCTTCTGAGTGAAGCACTTGTGGCAGTGCTCGCATCTGTGACAAACAGAACTATGCAAAACAGCGGCATGATTAAGGAGTGTGGTTCCAATGAAAATTTGCCCCCTTCACTGAAGGGGCATGATAACAATGACCGCAAGACATGTTCTGCAAGAGGCACAGATCCTCATGGGCCCCGCTGAAGCGGGGTCCCATGAGGATCTGTGCTTTCTTGCTGGCCCCATTCAAATTTGTGATCAACATACCAGTTGGTTATGAAGCTATGTGTCTTTCAAAAACAAAATTCTCTTTCCATTGGGAGTGATTTAAACAAGAAAGGCAAAGCCCTTATAACTCCCGTGTAAGACCGATCAACATGTGTGACCTTTGTGAAAATATGAAACTAAAAGAAATTACAAGCAATGAAAATAGAAAACACACAGAACGTAATTTATAAGAGTTTTTACCAAGCGTATTTCTTACATCCAATTTTTTTTTTTTTTTTTTTTTTTGTGCAAGGCCATCTTAAATTCTTACAATTTTCATATCCTTGAATAGTTTAGTCAAGGATTTGGAAACAATTTGGAATTCTCTCATGCAGTGACCCAAAAGAATATACACCACTCGCAAATAAAAGGTCTTAAGATTAATATCAGTGCTCGGCATTACTGTCCGGCATATAAAAAATAAATATTTAAACAAGAAAGGCAAAGCCTTTATGGCCGATCTACATGTGTGACCTTTGTGAAAATAAGTAAAGGGATGGCTTCTGCACCAGCAAAATCCATGTTTTCTCAAAAATTCTCACACATCTGTCAAAACCCCAGTGACCCTTGACCTTTGCGATGAGTCGATTAAATAAGTATACATCGGAAGGTCTTATCATCATCTGGTACCTTTGTGCCAAATTTGATTGAAAAGTTTGCATAACTGTTGATAATAAATACAAATCTATCAAAAATTGGCATTTTACACACATTTGCTGACCTCGTGACCCTTGACCTCTCTGAGGGGTCATCCAAATTAGTATGTATAGATAGGTCTTACCATCAGGTATCTCTGTACCAAGTTTGGGTTTGAAATTGTGAATAGTAATTGAGGAAAAACATCTTTTGTCAAAATACGGCCATTTCCTGAGCTCTTGTGACCCTTGACCTTTCCGAGGGATCAACCAAACTAGTATGAATAGACAGTTCTTACCATCAGGTATTTTTAAACCAAGTTTGGGTTTGAAGTAGTGAATAGTATTTGAGAACAAATAAATTATGTCAAAATATAGCTTTTTTTTTTTACCTATTTCCTGATCCCCTGTGACCTTGATCCTTGTGAGAGGTCACTCAGATTAGTACGTTTAGAAATGTCTTTCCACAAAGTATACTTGGGCCAAGTTTGAAGACTGTGGACTGTTTGATAATGTAATCCTCGATTAGAAAACGAAATGTTTGAAAACGGAGTTTTCATTTTGGAGCGCTGGCAAAGGAGTAAAAAATAAAAGTCAGTGTGATGGTCCAGTTTATGACGTCAACCAGAATCAAACGGTAGCAGGGCAAAGTCGAAAGCAGAATTGTCTAAAGTCACGGTTCCATAGCAGGTGAGTGCACCTCTTGCTGCAACGCCGGCACTGCACCGATTGGGCTTTGAAAGGACCAGGGTCGAGTTGCACGTAATTTTCAGTAGCCAGTACCTGCCTGCCATAGTTCCAACGGCTTTTATTTTGAACTATTTTCAGCTCCACGCAAGAATCTCCCTGCAATACAGAGGGACAGTTGGTTGGCAGTTACTGGCCTGGAAAAGTTTCCTGCAACTTGGGACAGATCATCTGCTGGGGGATGTTATTCCAGGCATTGTCAAATATGCACACAAACCAGATAGATTGATTGATTGTACATTGCTTAACGTCCCGACAGCAACAAGGCTTTCTCAGGACGTGCCTGCACTGCTTGTGAAAAAAAAAAAAAACTAAACAGAAAATTGAATGTATGTCGCCAGCCGGTCAAATACATTAAATAAACCTACAACATGGGGCATAAATAAAGCTAAGACCATTTAGCAACACACATCCAATATCAAGAGCTACAGGCAGTGCAGACAGTAGGGAGAGTTTTAAAAAGGCAAATACAGGTGAATGGACAAAGGGTAGACAGAAACACATGCCCCAGAATAGAGAGAAAAACCCACCCTGTGGGGCTGACCAGGGTGACCCTGGGAACTAAAAAATACCTAACCCCACCCAAGTCCCCCAGGGCAGACCCGGGTGGGGCACAAACCAGATAGGTTGAAGATACCGCTGGAAGAACAGTACACATACCAAGGGGAATTACTCAGCGCTGGACATACACACAGTTAGATCCCATGTCTCCTCCTATCAGGCACCCAATCAGGTAAAGAACAAGACGATCATATACATCCCATGTATAGGATAGGAGGGGGCAGGGGATCTAACTGTGTGTATGTCCAGCGCTGAGTAATTCCCCTTGGTATGTGTACAGTCAAATATATTTTTCTGCTGCTGGACGTTCTGGACTGGAGCTGGAAGGTCTTGAACCCGACCATCAAATGCATCCCGAAGGGCAAATCGGGCACATGGCAGGTCAAAGGGCTAGAAGACTGATTCCGCAAACACATTATGGAGAGCGTGCATGGTGTTCTGTTGCACACTGAAGTGGTCTGCCACTTCTAAAATGGACAAACCTGCCTGTATTTGACCAAATGCTTGGTTTTGCTCGTTTTCAGTGAGGCGCGGCCTGACAGTCGGGACTGTTGTGCACGTGAAAAACGCGTTTCGTGCTAACACTAGCTGATACGCGCTAACACTAGCTATCACATCAGCTGTCATTCATTTTACGAAAAGTGCATACGAGCACGATTATCACAAACATTAAAACATATAACCCCACGGCCAAATTCTGGAGGTGTTATCTAACGACTATATTATATATAATATACCAGTTATAGGAGATGGATTGATCATGCTAATTCAAGAGTAGTGCCAGATGAGCGTGGCGCCTGAAGGCGCCACGCTCATCTGGCACTACTCTTGAAATATCATGATCAACCCATCTCCTGCTGCAGGGCGTTAGGGCTAAATGGGTTAAATGTGTGTAGTTTTATGCCGGACAGTGTATCATAGATCGTGCAAGTACCTGTATGGCTTGACGCCGAGGTGAACCTTCTCGTGTTTGCGAAGTGTCTCCTTCCTGAGGTACACCTTGCCGCATTTCACACACTGGTAGTGCGGCTTGCCACTCGCAATGTGCTCCTGAAAAGCGCACAGAAAAAAACCGTAGTCCTCACCATAACCATTATCATCATCATCATCTGGACGTAAATTTAACGTGAAAGGTCCCCAGCTCTGAAAGAAAGTGGTGACATGGACACAAAGTGGTTTCAGCAAGAGACATAGATCCTCAGTGAGTCCCCGCAATAATATTGCGGGGAATCATGAGGATCTGTGCCTCTTGCTGGCACCACTTTGTATCCGTGTTTCATTGAGGGCTGGGCCCTTCAATGCCGAGAAAAACGCCGTCCACCTGCGAGAGGCATAGAACCTCATGAGCCCACGCAATTGCGGGGACTCATGAGGAAGTACACCTCTTGCTGAAACCACTGTGTATCCATGTTTCTATGAAAGCTGGGGTCCTTTCACGTTGAATTTACGATTTCCAAAACACACAATCTGCGACCACTGGCAGTGAAGGGGTTAAGAACTGTACTGAACGACACAGAGAGCGGGTAAGTAAAGTCAGTTTAGGGTTCGTAACGCTGACATTGGATCGACCGTACGAGTTCAAGGGTAGTGACTGATTGGCTTGGCGCTAGGAAGGCTCCAAACTTATAAATCAGTCAGCACGCTGGAACTTTTATGGTCGATCCATTTTCCGCAGTGTTTCTATTGTCAGACTCGAGCAAAACTGTCATCACCCAGCAAAGAGGTGAAATGAGGTTTGCCATAAAAGCCTTAGCCTGTCACACTGTTTCAGCCCCTATACACACGGCAAGACATGGATCGAGCATGATAGTTCAAGGGTGGCGCCAGAATAGCTTGGCGGTCATAGGCGCCAAGCTATTCTGCCACCACCCGTGAACAATCATGCTCGATTTTTCCCTAGAATTGTAATACAGTCTTTCAGAGGGCACCCTACAATTTGTGGATTTCGGTCCTAGTGCAGAATAGTGCAAGCAAAGGTCACCGTTCCACAGCCAGACGTTCCGTTGATACGGCAAAGTTTAATGGATCATATTAAATAACACTTTCAGCAAAAAGTAATGCATGGACGCTCGAGTTTATATTATTTTATCAAATGAGGGAGGGGTGGGGGGTGGGGGAGGCGGGCCGCTAGCCATTGTGATCTTGAGATTTTCAAATGCAAAGGCAAGAGAGATAGGGGTCTGGGAGGTGGGTTGTCTCCTGTCCAGCTGTATACAGAGTAATTCCGCTAATCCTTTTACACAACGAGCGACACCCAAATGCAAGAGGCACAGATCCTCATGAGACCCCGCAGTTGTAGAGGCTCATGTGGATTGATACCTCTTGCTGATCCAACTTTGAATCTATGTCCCTTTGTACGGGTGAAGTTATCTGCTCTTTAGTTAAACGGTTTTAGAAACACGGCAGTCGGCGACCACTGACAGGTAAGGGGTTAATCTTCGGATGCAGACGGAGACGAGCTCTACGGTCACACGGAATGGACATATGAGCACAGTGGGAGAAAACCGAAGTTATGGCAAGAGTTTCGCGCCCCTGGTTCGGAGCGTCAAATGCTCCGAGTCAGGGGCGCCATACTCATGCCATAACCTTCTGTTTCTCCCCCATGTAATTAGTGCAACTGCCTCTAGCTGCTGCTGGGATTGTACTGATGGAACACAGAGCCAAGGGCATCACACAATCGACCGCATCCGGAGCAGAGGTGTGGAGAAAGGCAGCGCGCGTTGGGCAGACTTGAAAGGACATGAAAGATCCAGAGTAAACCAGGCCAACATTGGTACAGTATCAAAAGGAACTCTGGGGAGACTCCTGATGAGCGCGTGTGGGTCTTTCCGCGCTCAGAGATACCATCTTGACCGAACCAAACTGAACTAAACTGGATTGTACCGTACCTGGACTTTCCGCTGATACATGTCGTGGTACTTCTCTGGCTTGCTCGTGTTGTGCACGGTCCGATGCTTCTCCAGGTTGTGACGGTACGTGAAGCACCTTCCACACTTGTCACAGGTAAACGGCTGCACGTGGCAACGGAGCTGCACCTACATACGGGATGGAAGTCAAACAACTCGTGTCAAACTGGGACGTGGCCATACTATGAACATCTAAAAAGACAGCACACACTGTGCATTGGACAACCGACGCCGTATACACTCATATTCCGACTATCCATTCGATTCAGAAAGGGGGGGGGGGGGGGGAACGTGGTATACGCCACAACACACCGCACAGTCTCCCGCCTTCAAGGAAGGACACATTATGCCACAGTCGATCCGCGGTGTGTGATAAACCCCTTCAGTCACTGCCAGTGGACGCAGACGTTGTTTTCGAAATCATGGTAAATTCTACGTAAATGACCTGAAACCGTCAAATCAACATGGGACACAAAATGGTTTCAGCAAGAGGCATAGATCCTCATGAGCCCCCGCAACTGCGGGGGTTCATGAGGATCTATACCTCTGGCAGACGGTTGGCTGGCATTCAATTTATCAAGGCAGTCAGTGGGTCATGAACCTAAGCCTACGCAACGAGTTCGCTTTAGTGACCTTTCGCGTCAGTTGGTTTCTGAAGAAACACACACAAATAACTAACTCATTCAAGACGTGTTGCATACGGATATGCGGCAATTCACGGATACGCGGCAACTTGCCGCGTATCCGTAAGCATCATTTCTTGGATGAGTTAAACTGAGTGAAACGGACGGAACAAACAAACATAAAGTACGGTGCTGTACCCTTACCGACATACAGTTCTGAGAAAAAGTCTCACAGTTACCTCTTTGTGAGATTCCAAGTGGCTGTTCAGACTCTGCGCCGTGGCAAAGCTGTCATCGCAATGCGGACAGTCGTACGCAGCGTACACTGCGGTGGAATCTAGAGTCATTCCACCGGAAACAGACAGGTCACTTTTCCCGTGCGCAAAACTTCTTTCTCTTCTGGTCCGCATGCCTGCGTCACCGAAACTCGAAACATCTCCAGGCGCCGCTCTGGCACCGTTTCCCAGTTTCCCGGCGGCTCTGAGGCTTTCCAGAAACTGCTGGTGGGCCAGGAGGTGGTACCGAAAGGAGGAGCGGCTGCCGATGACCACGCCGCAGTGGTTACACAGGAAGTTGCGCCGCCTGTTGGTCTCGTGGGTCAGGCGATGCTCGTTGCGGTGGCCGGACTGCTTGAATCCTTTGTGGCAGATCTGAAGGAGAAGACGCAGAAATACTGCACGTAATCATACAACGTTACTACGAATACGAATAACTGTATTGACCCAAGAGGGTAAATTTGTTAAAGCGAGCTTTTCGGTGGCGGACACTAGTGAGACGGCGCGGTTTGCTGCGAGCGACTTCCAACAACGAACGACAGAAAAATCACGGCGGACAACCAGCTCAGTTCTACCATAATCTTAGACAACACTCCAAACATCTCCGAGAGGCATAGATCCTCATGTGCCCTTCGCGCTATTGAGGATCTATGCCTCTTGGAGATGTTTGGTGTGTTATCTATGCTTACGGGAGACCGCCGTGGCTTCGCTCTCGTTCGTTCTTGGGAGTCAGCGTAAACGTAACCTCACTTTTGATTGCCGCTAGAATACAGCGCGTTATTAATGTTGTCTTGCCTCGACTAAGACATTTCTACCCTTCTTTTCACCGTGTAAATAGGCACGCGTACCAGAGGTTTTCCATTGCCTTACTGAACGAAAAGTTAGGAACTCTCCTGCGTATTATTAACTCATTCTACCCCAGACACACCACAGGAAGATAAGGATCGACCATGATAGTTCAAGGGTGATGCCAGAATAGCTTGGCGCCTATGGGCGCCAAGCTATTCTGGCATCACCCTTGAACTATCATGGTCGATCTGTGTCCTGCACTGCAATGCAGTCTTCAGAGGACAAGGGCAAAAGTTAAGGATTTCGGTGATGGGGTAGAATGAGTTAAAGAGAAGAAGAGCAGAACAATTTTTTAAATATTTTATTTGACGACATTCAAACGTCATAATATAAGTTAATCCTTTTGCCTAGCACTATTGTAGGGGCGGTCCGTGGCGCAGTGGTTAAGGCGCCTGCCACCAATGCCAAAGGTGTGAGGTTCGAAAACGGGTTCCGGCGTCGGACTTTCCTCCTCTGGTAAATGTCACCGTTAATTCGGGCGGACCGTCGGGGGTTCTTTCTTCGGGTACTCCGGTTCTTCCACCCCCCCCCCCACCCCCCCCCCCCACACTTTGGTACCGGTTTAGGCCACTTTACAAATTTCAAATACAAGTGATCAAAAATCTCTGTAACTTCAGTCGCTGAACTGGCCCTTCGTCTGTCTTGTACTGTGTTTGTCTTAAATGGCGTAAATCCGTGTCTGTTACGTGAGTGTGCGTGTTGGGTTTCAGTTCGAGGCGCTTTGAGTCGATTTGCCCAAAAATTTAGAAAAAGCGCCTATATAATAACGGTATAAGGTATAATACATACTAAGAACATTTACAAAGGATCACACACACACACACACACACACACACACACACACACACACACACACACACACACACCTACTGACCTCACACAGGTATGGCCGATCCTCTTTGTGGGATCCCTCATGGCGCTTCAGGCGGTAGATATTAGCAAAGCTTTTGCCGCATTCTCGGCAGGTCAGTTCCTCTTCAGTGTACTGGATGCGTGGCCGACGTCTCTGTCGGTGCCCCCTCTCAATTCTCTCCAGTTCATCGTCCATGGTTTTGAAGAAAGTCTTGCTGTCTGCAGCAAACGGGTCGTCCTGAAGCTTCTTCTTGCATTTCCGTCCTCTCCTTTTCCGTGTGGAGACAGCTGTTTCGAGTTCAGTATCGGGTTTACAAGTCTTGTTGTCATTTGAGGGTTTGCAAGTTTTGAGACCAGTTTCAAGATTACTACCGTCACTGCTGATTTGAGAACCATAAACATATGGTTTGGGTTCTCTGGCAGAACGAGCTGGAAACACAACCGAGCCTGCTGCTAGAGAATGCTGACTTGGACCAGATGCGCGAAGAGAGTCTAAAACTCCCGGACGAAGTGTACTGTAGCCTTGCAATTGTGCTGAACTCGGGATTCGATTGAAAGCTTCGGCTGGGTCGAACTCCTCAAACTGTTCAGTTTCACTTTCGCTTGCGCTTGAAGTTTGAGTTGTACCAGATGCGTAAATTGGCCTTGAGACGTGATCTTGTCCAGAAGCTCTATTTGCACAACATGCTCGTTTTTGCTCTGAGGCACGATCTGCATTTGACCGGAAGATTTTGACCGAGTTAGAGGCTTGTTGAAAAGGACGAAACTGTGAATATGATCTTGATACAATACGTCCACCGCGTCTGGCTCGCTGCCTATTCAGTTCCCTCGTCCTCTTTCTTCCACGAGAGGCGAAATCAGACGACATGAACCAAGGTGGGAAAAGTTCAACTTCGCCATCACTGGAACCTACCTCTTGGTCCTTATCTGGCATCCAGTCGTCGTCAGAAAGGTCTGTCAGGTTGTGCTCGGACATGTCCGTCAGATCCGACAGATCTTCCACCCAGGATTCATCAGAGGTGTAACGAGGTTTCACGCCCCTCTTGCTCCGCCGGGGCTCTGTGACGGCAGTTTCCACCTCCGCTTGCGATGTATTGCAGCGTGACTCCTTAATCATCACAGTCTGGTGCTGAGCATCAGACTGCGGTGATTCAAGGGTCATGCTGCTGATTGATTTTTTGATAGGTTTTTGTTCCGGGCTTCCAACGTCATGGCATTCACTAGGACTTGTGGAATGTGCAGAACCTACTGGGGAAAAATGATAGCGCCAGCTACCGCCATCTGGAGGTTTGGCGGTCGTAGCACTCTGACTTGTTCTCTGGTCACTAGTCTTATTCGTTTCAATTGATGTTTCTGGCAGAGGTATCTTAAGATTGGAATCTGTGCTCAAAGTTGTTGTGTTTGGATGATTTTCGGTAGATGTTTCTTTCATGACGTAAATGGCTTTCTCAAAACCCCCGGCGCAAAGTCCCGTCCGCTGCTTTGAACTGGTACTACGCTGCTGAAAACTGCCTGGCTTTGTACAGCCGAACGTCTTTGCTTTCTCAAGCTCCCTTGCGCTATCATTCGTGGTGATATTCTGAGGCAATACTAAGAACAGAGGATTGCTGTCACTACCTTTTGCAAGCGTATGTCGGTCAGGCACCCCTTTTAGAGTGGCTTTGGAAACTGTCGTGCATCTGAGAGGGAGAACTTGGCCAGTAGAGGCCACGCTGTAACCGCATGGCAGTGATGCATGTGCATACAGTATGGAGGATGCCGT
The DNA here is from genome assembly GCA_036245525.1 of Semisulcospira habei. NCBI lineage: Eukaryota > Metazoa > Mollusca > Gastropoda > Semisulcospiridae > Semisulcospira > Semisulcospira habei. Next base: position 55,248,882 of record BTPG01000007.1, read on the forward strand.
GGTTTTAGTGGATAAAAAGGAACTTCCATGTTGCAAAGCTGGCTTTGGGCTACCAGGAACACAGTTCGGCTCAACTTTTGCGGAACTCTTTAAAGATGCAGGAAGCCGCAAGATTTTATATCCTTTTTCTGCTTCGGACACTGGTGCCGACGATGAAGTGGAGCAGTTCTTGTTCCCCTGCCCAGCTGCTCTCTGCTGTTCAGTGTTCAGTTGTGTAGCAGTGTTGACGTAGATTTGCGTTACAGCGTTCTGTTTTTCATGCTGCCCGGGATTTCCTAGTCCTGTACTGTGTGGCATGGGGCTCAGCTGCACCAGGCTCTTTATCAAAGGCTCTTGCTGTGCAGAGTTGTGTTCGCCGCATTCCTTCTCAATGTTTAGTTGTCTAGAGTTTTGCTGCCCCAAGTTCTTCCAGGGGTTCGGCTTTTTCCTGAAGTTCTGTTGAAAAGGTTTCTGCTGCCTGGGGTTCCATACAGGATTCTGCTGCCTGGGGTTCCGTATAGGATTCTGCTGCCTGAGGTTCCCTACAGAATTCTGGTGCTCGGCGTTCTTCTTCTCCATATATTTCTGCTTAGAGTTCTTAAGGGTTTGCTGCCCAGAGCTAGTAGGGTTTTGTTCCGTGACAAGAGACGAGGTTTGACTTACGGCTATTGACAACATAGGAAGTCCAGCTCGAGTGGCCTGCGTAGATGGATTCCATCTAGACACACTACCGACTACGACACTGTCTGAATTGGCTGACTCCGTTTTCAGAAGCATTTTGGTCGGATGGTCTGACGTTCCTTTTTTGTCGGCATTCCTGTCACCAATGTTTTCTTCCTGCCAAATTTTCACTTTCAGACCTCCATCACAATCCACTTGAGCAGTAGACGTTAGTCTTGCTTTTTCACTTTCTTTAAAGGTTGATGTATCCATGACACGAACAGTTGCGGTCGCTGTGCTTCCAGTTGTGGAATCCTTTCTCTGCTTCTTTATTGAACTCTGCTTTGTACTCACTTCTTTGTGACCTTCCGCACTGTCTGATTCAATGAACAAGCGTTGTTTCTTGGGCGCACATGGCAAGAGGTTTCCATCCAATAATCGATCGACAATATCCAAAACTGAAGTTGTAGATGCTGTCGCCCGAGTATCAGAGGGCTTATGAGATTTTCGCTTGGAAATGTGATTGCCATCTCCGAAACCGTTCATCTCCTGAGGCTGGGAGGAAGCAGAGGTTCCGCCTTTTTTCAAATCACCAGACTTCAGTTCCGAGGTGTTTTGCGTAAGGAGTCCAGCCGACTCTTTTGCTTTCTCGGGACTGGAACCGGAAACAGCAGCAGTGTTGAAAACTGAACTAACTGTTGACAAAGAGGTGACCTTTTCATCACGATCATTACCTACACCAACAGACCCTCTGGTTGGTTGGAGGGTCTCTACGAGTTTCTGGGTCTTTGAGACGGACGTGTCTGTGTTCGTACTTGGATCCACAGGCGTGGTGGCATTTTGCTGAGATGGTTGTACCAGGCTGTAAGACATAGATCCGGGAAAAGCTGGCTGCCAAATCCAGCTTTTCTGTTCTGATAAAACTTCAGAAGAACTGGCAATATTTTGAGGCTGTGCTAAAAAGCCCGCGTGTGACAGTGGCCGAAGTTCAAATGCCCCCACTGGACCAGTGTTTTTGAAAGGAGACGCAAAGACCGACATGGGCACGTTGTGTTGCGTCCGTCTGTTGACTAAAGAATCCGTCGTGGAAGGTGTGGATTGCGTTGGGAAGACAGGCTGCAACCCTACATAAGATGCAGTCGGTCCTTCAGATGTTTCTTTGGCATTCTTCTTTTTTCTCTTTTGTGGTTTCTTCTCAGGGTCTGCACTGTCTTCTGAAAGTTTTTCGGGCGGTCTCTTAAGAACGTTAGCAGGCACCGTGCTGGAAAGAAACGTTGCGGCTGGGAAAGGTGGTGGCAAGAAACCATGTGTGACTACTGGAGTGTTTTGAGAAGCAGTCGTTGTAGTCTGTTGCACCCCTGTCGACAATCGGGACGAAAGGATGGGGAAATTCTGAGACACTGACAAGGAGGCGTGCTCACCAGGTATCTTTTTTCCCTGTGCGGAACTCTGTTGCCGTGTAGGTGCGGCCGCTGTTGTGCCTGGTTTTGTCTGGAACACAGGCGAGAATCCGAGAAATGGCGACGCTAGGGTAATCATGGACTGAGAATATATGGGGACGTATATGACTTGCTGCTGGTCTTGTCCAGAGGCGACTGAGCTTTGCAGAAAACCTGGGATCGTCTGCAGCAATATCCTGTCTGTGACCTTCGCGGGCGGGCCTTCTTTGAACGATTCACATGTTCCACTGGGTTTTACGGGAAGCAGCTGGAAGGGAAGACAGCTTCTCGTCTGGGATGTTCCACTTTCATCAACGTTTGTGGTGTTACGGGCAGCGGCTCCTTCAACTCCAAGCTGTGGCTTAGGCTGATCTGTCGTTCGATGCTGTGAAGAAGAACGCTCGGTTGTATCAATAACTTGGTTCCGCGGGTCAGAGTGAATGCTAGTTGACGTGTCCGAAGTGCCCGATAGTTGCCTGGATCGTTGTTGCGGTTTCTTTTGTTTCCTTCTGCCTGTGGCTCTGGGGGAGTCAGTGGCTGCTGATATGAGATCATTTTGACTGGACACCGTTGATGATGCCAGGGTGTCTCGCTGGACAACAGCCGCAGCAGATTTGGTCTGAATTCGTTCACTGAGGTCTGCGATGCGAGCCTTGAGAGCGCGAAATGCAGAAGTGGAGGCTTTCTTGTGCGTAGGCCCTAAAGACTGGCCCAGAGCGCAATAGGGTGCCGCGCTGACGTCGGCCGACGTTGGCCTGCACACGAACGTGCGCAGGCCAATGTCGGCCGACATCGGCCCGAAGACATCTGCGCGCTGGGGAGCTGTGTACTCACTAGCAACGAGCTCTGGAGTTTCTTGGATTTTGGTTTTATTGGCGTGGCTGTCAGTCCTCTGAGGGCTTCCTCGCGGCGACGCTTTTCTTTTCAGAGTCTGTTCAGTGTTCCCGCTGTTTTCTGTGCCGTGTGTGATATTAACCCCACTGCGCATGCAGTCATCGGTACTGTAAACAGTACCGATGCCTGCATGCGCAATGGGCCTAATGTCACCCACATCGTTGTCCGAAGTATGAAGCACGGACATCTCTTTGTCGACGTGGTCAGTCAGCTTATTTGTGTGATTTACGCTTTCCTCGCTGGGGTGAATTTCGCTCTCTTTGCATGCCCGATTTTCGCTCTTTTCCCCTGCGTACATTTTGCACTCGGGTTTTTTGTTCTCATTAGCATGGTTTCCGTTCTCTTCCTCAGCTTGATTTCTGCCTTCGTGGGACGGCTCCACAAGGGATTTGTTCACGCCGATTTCATTTTTGTCTTCTTGGGAAGCGCCCACAACAGATTTGGTGACGCTCAATGTTGGTTCAACATTGTGGCTTGCAGGTGACGTGTTTGCAACACGTTCATTTCTTGCAGAAGTGATGCTGGGGGTAGCGGTGTTGTTTGGCATGTCTACGTCGTCGCCTCTGATACCATGCTCATTATCAACAGTGCACTTAGTGTCTCTGATGGTGCAATCAAGGACGTTTTTACTGACGTTTTGTATGGTCTCTCTTTTGTCTATTTGATCATTGAGCGCGCTATTTACTATGGTCTGTCCGCTGTCTCCGCGATTGTTACTGAAATTTCTGACTGTGCTTTCCTTGCCTTTGTCTCCCGCGCAGCAAAACTCCTGAACAGATGCCGACTCATGTTTGTCTCTTTCATTGAGAACGTCCTCTTCTGTGTCATCCTGTTCAAATAAAAATTATTAAACTATTGGAGATCAATGTATCCCGCGACCTTTTCTTTAAACATCATACTTCGATCTTATGTCTAATTTATTTATAGCCATTTTCATCACTCGCTATCGGGCATAACTCTGTTTAACCCCTTCGCTGCCAGCGATGGCGAATTTCCCGTCTGAAATTACCGCACACTGACCGACATTCTCTAGAAGAACTAAGATTAGATGAGACCCAAAACAGGCGTGTGTGTGTGTGTGTGTGTGTGTGTGTGTGTGTGTGTGTGTGTGTGTGTGTGTGTGTCTGTGTGTCTGTGAGGATGTGACAGCCACTAGAGCCCGCGTTTGCGGACGGACAAGCTTGAAATTTTAGGATATTGTCCCTAAAAGAATTATCTCGGGATTTAAAAAAATAATGTTTTGATTAAGATGCTCATTGGCGAGAAAATGGCCGTTTCACAAAAACCGGTTGATCCACACTGGAGCCGTAATTTTTCTTATGTTTACTAGAACTAAGATTAGATGGGAACAAAAACAGGCGAAAAGAACCTGTGACTAACAAGAGACATAAATCCTCTTGAGCGCCCGCGACAGCGGGGGCTCAAGAGGATTTATGTCTCTTGTAGATGGGCACCGTTCGCCTCGCCCCGGCAGTGAAAGGGTTGAGGCACGCCGAACACACTATGACTGAATTTGACATGGGCAAACTGAACTTAAATAAACCCAAACCTCCCTTTTTCGCCGCTTATAAACAAGAGCCGCCACCGGCACTAAAAAAAAAAAAAAAATTGGGACATTCCCAATGACGAGTTTTGCCCTCGGGGAAAAAATTGGAGGTTATGGGTCACGCAGACGTCAATTTCCCGGGTAAAACCTACAGCGTGTTCGGTGCCGCTTCATTTCAGGGAGCTGCAAAGTGCAATGTAAGTCACATCTGTAAATAGTGCTGGTCTGTGAATTTGGAACTTATGGCTGAAGGTCGTAAGGTCCAAATTCACGGACCAGCACTGACACACGTCTTCTTTGCATTTCCGATTATGCTTTTGATGAGTTTCGTGGCATGGCGAGACAAGAGTCTAAAACGCGGTCTGCGCAAAATAACTTGAAGTTACACGTCCCAGTAAGCAAAAGATCCACGGGCCGAGGTCGGCCGCAGTGGGCCCCGCACGGTCGTACGCGGGCCCTGCCGCCGACGGCCTCGGCCCGAGGATCTTTTGCTTACCGGTTGCGATAACTTACTGTTTCAGGGTCTGACTTGATTTCAACACAGATTTCCTCCTTGGAATCCGCTCGTTCCGGGTTTCTCGAGGGGCGGCCTTGGTCCCCACCCCCGGGGTCTGCGTCTGTGGCGGTGGGCACGGGGGCCTCACACAGCACGCTCCATTCCACGGCCTCCCCTGGGGTAGTACCTGTTTCCAGAGTGTCTGCCGCATGGAGAAAAACGATTCCGTCACCGTATTTTCAGTTGGAGAAAAAATATTTGGGGAGAAACTTCTGAAAATCATTATATATATCTAAATCGCATGATTTCTTTCTCCAAAAATATTCTTTCCAATATATATATATATATATATATATATATATATATATATATATATATATATATATATATATATATATATATATATATATATATATATATATATATTTTGGAAAAGAAATATAAGTTTTGGAGAAAGAAATCATGCGATTTAGATTTTTACGTCGTGTGTTTCTTCGAGGTTGGCCCTGTCGCTCGCATTGCCTCCAACCCACACCTCAATTTTTTGGAAACTGGAAAGCACCCCCCCCCCCCCCCCCACTTAAAAAAATATCTTCTTACGCCACTGTGTATTCAACCGGGTTTGAAAGATCAGCTGCAATGCAGTGGGCAAGGGAATAAATAAAACAGTCATACTCCATAATACTAAAAAATAAAACGGTTTAGAAAAAGCATAACAGAAGGAAATTTAAGAGAGTTAAAGGTTCAGGGGTGGGGATGATGGAGGAGAGGGGGATGGGGGAGATATGAAGAATTGCTTTTGTGTTTAAATTGAGCAAAGCCTCGCACGAGTATCCGAGTTATAATTTTTAGTATGAGGCAGGCAAGCTAAATGTTCTAATCATTTCCTCTCTAACACACACACACACACACACACACACACACACACACACACACACACACACACACACACACAGAGTTACACACACACACAGTTACACACACACACACAGTTTCACACACAGAGGGAGATGCACACACAGTTACACACATACACACACACACACACACACACACACACACACACACACACACACACACACACACACGCAGAGTTTGTGCATCAACCCGTCCAGTGTCGGCTGATGACGCAAATTGTGCTTCTGCAGTCTTCATTTATTCAAGACCGAAAACTCATAGGATGTCCCAGGAACATAGATTCAAAGTGGTGTTAACAAGAGGCATATATCCGCATGAGCCCCCGCAGCTGCGGGGGCTCATGCGGATCTAGGCCTTTCGCAGTTGGGTGACGTTCAAACGTGCTCGGCACTGACCGGGTTAAAGGGCCGCGTGCTGGTCAGTGCTTTGGGGTTTCAGTTGCGGATTAAGAGTCGCAAAATCACGGACAAGCACACGCTTTTTTTCTCTCCTTGATTTCTGTAGCTACAGTGTAGTAATGGCAGCAAAACATGTTCTAACCGACCACCCTTATGAAAGAACACTGTCATTAAAGACCACCATAATAATAATAATAATACCGTTATTATATAGGCGCTTTTTCTCAATTTTTGGGCAAATCGACTCAAAGCGAACTGAAAACCCAACACGCACACTCACGTAACAGACACGGATTTACGCCATTTAAGACAAACGCAGTACAAGACAGACGAAGGGGCCAATTCAGCTACTGAAGTTACAGAGATTTTTGATCGCTTGTATTTGAAATTTGTAAAGTGGCCTGAAACCGGTACCAAAGTGTGGGGGGTGGAGGGGTGGGTGGGGGGTGGAAGAGCCGCAGTACCCGGAGAAAGAACCCCCGACCATCCTTTAGGTGCAGCCACTTAAATGGTTGTCTTTAAATGGCGTGCGACACTTTTGCCTTTAAAGACATCTCATGAGAAGCACCTTATGTTAACCCTGTTAGCCCCGGATTCCTACAGCAAGAGATGGCTTGACCATGATAATTCAAGGGTAGTGCCAGATTAGCTTGGCGCCTTCAGGCGCCAAGCTAATCTGGCACTACCCTTGAATTATCATGGTCAAGCCATCTCCTGTAACTGGTACATAGTCGTTAAGCAACACCTCCAAAATCTGAGAAATGGGACCTTGGGGCTAAAAGGGTTGATCATTTTTTTTTTTTTTTTGGTCCTCGCGGCATACAAAGTTTTTGCCGCTCGAAACATATGGTTTGTACTGCAGTACAGGCGCTGGGAGCCATATTTACCATCATCAACTTCAATCTTTATTTCAAGCTCCAAGTTTGTCTCTGTGACGTTATCTCGACTTTTCCTCTTTCTGTCATATTCACAAGCCCTCCCTTCCCTCCCTCTGTCTGCGTAACGTAGCGGCTCAGTTGCAACACCTGTGTCTTCAGACTGCGGGCCTTGTAGTCCGATGTTGCAGTCAGCGTTGCTGCTGCTGTTGCGTGAAGGCTTTCGTGTGGTGTCTTCGTCAGTTTCCATTTCGTGTGGTCTGATCGGAAGAGATTCGGATTCAGACAACTTTATTTTCCATAAACGGAAATTGTTGCGTGACTGTCATTCTAAGTAACTCAATTTTTTTTTTTAATGGTAAAAGAGACACATATCACAGCTTTAAAATGCTACAATAAAATATAAAATAAATACTAGCTCTCTCTCTCTCTACTATAATATGAACACACACACACACACACACACACACACACACACACACACACAAACAATTGCGCTAATTGCAGGTTTAAAAAAGAAAAAAAGAAGTACAGTCAATGCCCGTCAGGTAAAACCTAGCTCACTGAAGAAAATCACATCATTTGTATATATATATATATATATATATATATATATATATATATATATATATATATATATATATATATATATATATATATATATATATATATTGTACATAAAAGGTGTAATGAGATGAGATGCGTGCTGGTATGTGATTTTGGACCTTACGACCGTTGCGGATGGTCACATATTGTACAAAAAGCGAAAACTAAAAAGGCAGGATTAGTCTACCTGAACGAGTTAGCCTTTGTTCTTTTTACTTTTTTCGTTGTTAGCGACATAAACAAGTAAGGTAAAGCCCTTATGGCTCACGTGTATGACCGATACACATATGTGTGACCTTTGTGACAATAAGTATAAAGGGCTGGCTTCAGCACCAGCGAATTCCACGTTTTCTCAAAATGTAAGCATTTTTCACACATCTGTCAAACCCCCATGATCCTCGACCTTTGTGATGAGTTGATTAAATTAGTATGCATATATAAATGTCTTGGCGTCAGCAAACGTCACGCCTAAATTTGATTGAAAAGTTTGCAAACATTTTGATAAAACTACAATTCTAGCAGAAAAATGGCATTTTTCACACATTTACCGACCTCTTACCACCCATGACCTTTTTGAGGAGTATTCCAAATGAGTATACCTGGTAGGTCTTACCTTCAGGTATCTCTATACTAAGTTTGGGTTTAAAATTTTAAAAAGTATTTAAGAAAAAAAATGTTTTTTTGAAAACTATTTTTGGGATCATCCCATGACCCTTGACTTTTGTGATGAGTCAACTAAATTAGTATGCATATGAAGGTCTTACCATCAGCTATCTTTAAGCCAAATTTGAGAGAAAACTTAAAATGTTGATTAAAAACTACAATTCAATCAAAAATTGGCATTTTACACACATTTTCCGACCTCTTGTGACCCTTGACCTTTCCGAGGGGTCATCCAAATTAGTATGCATAGATGGGGGGCGGGGGGGGGGGGGAGGTGTGAGAGAGAGAAGGCGCGTGCGTGTTAACACTCTCACCATTCGCCAGAATATCAAACGGTTGGGGGGTGGGGGGTGGGAATTATAGCATTTTAAAGAATTTTGGGTCAGGGAGGGGGGTTCCGGAACCCTTGTAACACCCCACTCCCCTTCCCAGATCCGCCCCTGTAGGAAGGTCTTACCATCAGGTATCTTTGTACCAGGTTTGGGTTTGAAGTTGTCAATAGTATTTGAGAACAAATAAATCTTGTCAAAATATGGCTATTTAAAAAAAAAAAAAATTTCCTCATCAACTGTGACCTTCACCTTTGAGGAAGGTCACTCAAAATTATGTTTAGAAAGGTCTTGCCACAAACGTATCTTTCGGCCAAGTTTGAAGACTGTGGCTTGAATAGTCTCCGAGAAGAGTACAAACGATAAAGTGTACCACTGACGACGGCGGACGGATGGACGACCTCTGGCCCAGAATATACTCAGTTTTGCTCCGCACGTGAGCCAAAAAACTACGACGTTCAGGCATATTATTTGCCAATGATGCATAAGCAGTAGCAGAGCATATAAGGAAGAAACGTGTTTTAAATAAAATGATAAAAATTGCTTTCATTTTTCTCTAGTCTTTATTCCCCCTCCGCTCTCCCTCACCACACAACCTTTTCCCTCGTGTTGCTGCTTATCACATATAAACTTGAAAGAAACGCATATTAAAAACTGTGTCTCAATAACTCAACATGAAAATGGCGACGTTTCCTTGGATATAAATCCAAAAACGACATATAGACTTTCGTGAATTCATTATCATAATTTATATTCAAGGACAGGGCTGCCATGATGTACTATACAAAACATAAAATTATTGCATCCATTAAAGAAGGGTTCTGCGGTAAAAGGTAATTTTTGGTAAACGGTAATTTCATGATCTGGTGCTTTTGTTTCCCGAGTTGGAATTTTTTGTCGAGACATTATCCCCGTCAAAAACATACCCCCTCGGTATCACCAATTTTGACTTCAAATGTCCTTTAGATCTAAAAATTTACGAAGAATTGAAACTACATCTTTGCAGAAACACAGACGGAATTTGCTATTTATTATGGAAGTAAGTATTTTTGTTCGCTATTCCAAACCTGCTTGAAATGTATGTCGAAATGACAACCATGCACACTCGATGCGAGGGAAGAACTTGTAGATCATCGGGTAAATGTCTGTAGGAAATGATCAACAAAGCTCAGCGTAACTATATTTGAAAACGTCTTGGTCGTCGGAAACTTAGGTAATCAAATATGATTAGGAAAACGGAATAATGCCCGTGACTGGCGCTTACTTACCACCCTGAGATGTGGGGGGAAACAAGACCTGGTCGTCTGAAAAGTTGCAGAAACGCCAGAAGCGTATGTGACGTCATTTTAAAAAGTGCGTAATGCTTCAGGAAGGGGAGATAAATTTGTGATGTTTTTTTTTTGTTGTTGTTTTTTCCCCCCGCGTGCATGTAGGACTCTGCATACGTGTGTGATGAGGCTTTGCTTTAGAAGCATGACCTCTTAATATGGACGATGCGTAATTACGTGTCTCTCCTTTCGAACTGTGTCGTCAGTAACAGTCAAGGGGTTAGAGCAATATGAGTCGTAAAGTCGAAACTCACAAACCAGCACACATTCACGTGTATGCATTTTGAAACGATGAATTGTATGGGGCCCCCAGCTTTCTTACCGCTATCACGTGAACTTGACGATGTTCCCAGACAACCAGCTTCTGAAGTGAAGTCAGAAAAGTTGAAGTGTCAGAGGGATTGTTCCGCCAAAGCGGATGGTGGGTGGGAGGAAGGGTGGGGAGTGGGGGTTGCGTTGGTTGGTCATCAGTCATGCGGGGCCTCCAAGCAAACCTTCTATTTTATTGTAATTGTGTTTAAACAGCAATGAGAATTTTAATGACTAAACACACACCTCCATATATCAGTATCATTTCAACACAGTCACAACAAGTTTTCATTACCATTTCCTCCAGTTTATTTCATCACTGGTCTTTACAACTGTAAACAATAAGCATCATTAAAGGACACCTTTATGATTTACAACACATACAAATCTGTGCCAAAATCATTTCATCTCAATATGATATTTAAGTGTCATTAACATATGAAGGTAACATAATGCATGGGCGACGGTCAAAAAAAAATGACATGACTGAAAAAGTCCACACGGTACACATATCCCACTATTGAGCTGGGACAATTAGTATTTTTTAAACTTGTGCGTCAGAAAACATACAAATCAATTCAGGGAAAAAAGAGGGGATGATTCAATAGCATGTTTGTTGAAAGATACCTACAAAATCAAAGTGGCACAGTTGCAGTGCGCCTGAATTGATCATCCTTCAGGTCGTACTCCATCTGCAATAGATGTCCTCGACGCCTATAACCCGCCCATTACCACTCCGGTGCTGTGGACGTCACCCCATAAAACCCTGACACGCTACGACAGTATGTGTATCGACCATGACAGTTCAAGGGTGCTGCCAGAATATTCTGACACCAGCCTTGAACTGTCATGGAAGATCTGTCTCCAGAACTGTGATGTAGACCTCACAGGATATCTTTTTTTTTTAAACTTCATCCTCAGGATGTAAAGAGTTATATTCTGAACTAACCAACCAACCAACCAATTCGCACTGCAGCGGGCCAGTTAACCCTTTCAGTCCCAAGGTCCCATTTCTCAAATTTTGGAGGTGTTGCCCGACGACTGTACCAGTTGTAGAAGATGGATTGATCATGATAATTCAAGGGTAGTGCCAGATGAGCTTGGCGCCTTCATGATCAATCAAATCCATCTCCTGCTGCAGGGTCCAGGGTCTAAAAGGGTTAATCTGCAGATGAACAGTACAACCTGCCAGTGTGGCCACCTTTCTACCTGTCTATAGCAGCCACCTAGGAAGTATACCTCGTCTTCATTTGACTATATGACCCTGTATAAAACGGCCACCTGTCTATCGTGGCCACATCTGTCCCGAAGTTGGCCCTAATATGCAGGTCTGACTGTAATTGTGGCTGATTCAAGATAGGTAAAATCTCATGAGCCCCTGCAGCTCTGTAACTGTAGCCGATTCAAGATACATACAATGTAATGAACCCCTGCAGCTGCAGAGGCGCATGAGAATCTATGCTTCTTGCTGCAGATAGGAGTTTGTTTTGTCTGAACAAAAACGCTGAAATTCAGCTTACTGGGGTTTTGAAAAAGGGCATAACTAACCTCAGTTTTAGTATACAGACACAATAATTGATTAACAATTATTAATAATACCTACAATTAGTGTCACAGAGTTGATAGTTCATCAGTCACAGTGATTCCCTGATGCTGTAATCTTTCCAGCATGTTACGGCACAACCCGTTTTGAGCGACCATCCTTTCGACAGGTTGCCTGTCCTGTCATTAAATACCATATGATTTAGGAAATGATGGTCTTTAATGACAGGGGACACACTTTGCCCTTCAAGACTTTTCTTTTAACCCATGAAGCACGGACACACTACAACAGGATGCGGACCAACCATAGTAGTTTAAAGGTGGTGTCAGAATAGCTTGGCGCCTGTAGATGCCAGGCTATTACGAAACCACCCTTGAACTATCACGGTCAATCTGTCTCTATAACTGTGATGCAGACCTCAAAGGATACATTACGGACATTTAAATTATTTTTTTTAAACAAAAACAGGTGGTTGCTCAAATTATGTACTGTGCTGTGAGATTTCAGTAACAATGTGAAATACAGTCATCGCATAACAATGTCTGCTGGTCTGCGATTTTTAAAAAAAAGAAAAGAGTCAAACGTCACAGACCAGCACCATCCCGTGAAGGCATAAGACAGGCAGTCCATATTTGTGAAAAGCATGAGTGACAGTGCGAAAAATTGAAATGACTGAAAACGGTTCACGGACCAGCTATGTCCCATAATCCACGGCCAGTGAGAGACATAAATTCTCATGAGCCCCTGCATTCGCAGGGGCTCATGAGAATGTATGCCTCTGGCAGACAGAACAGGTTGGCTGAAGGTGAATTCTGTTTGAACAAAAAAGCTAAAATTCCACTTCCTGGGAATTTTGAAAACACTGAATCAGTCTCCAGGACTGAAGACTGTCAACCACAGAAAAGCAAGATTTTCAATGTTTTACAATGACAATCTCACTTTTCACAAAAATGGACTGACTCCCATTTTCATCCACACTGCAAAGCACGCACAGGGCCCCTGTTATCAGACAGTGGCCGAGCGCAAGTAATTGACAAGACACAGGGACTCGTTAATGCCAAACTGCAGTCTTTTCCATGTGGTGCTCTGAGCTTTCAGTACGTCCTCCATTTTGTCTGCAAGCTGTGTGTTGGAAGCCAGGTCTTCGCCATGGATCTGAAGGAAAATGACAGGAAATATTTTATATTTTTCTGTTCTACATTGTTTCCATATCACCATGAAGAAGGATCTCTGATCTGAGATGTAGTGTTTCATACTTAAAAGGGTTTTCAACCTCTCTTTTCTGTTTTCCCACCATGAGATGGCCTGTTTAAATAACTAACTAACTCTATTTTTCTGTTTTCTTTTTACAATAAACCACTGCGGCAACATTTTTACTTAATTTTGAAATATTTTATAATTTTTATAAGACCCTAAAGAAAACGAGTAAATCTTATGTCAGTCTGGGCTCCTATTCCTCTGTTTTTGATGAAATACAAGCAAATATGATCTTCTTCAAATTTTCCGAGATCACCTATTATATTTATAGAAGATACACAGACTGCAGCAAATGACATACTTTCAGAAAAAGTCCCAGGTAGGCCTGTATGATCTCAAAGTCACGGTTGGTGTCCATGACGTACAAGACAAAGCTGAGAAATCCCTCCAGCTCCCCCGGCCCCTCCAGGCTGCGGATGTCGCTGTCAATGGCTGAGGCTCCTTGATTTTTCAACCGCTGGAGAACTGGGCCATCTGTGGACAAGCACAGATAATTGTAAAGAGTAAGTTATATCTGCAGACGTGTGTACAGCAGAACATGTTCTGTGCGACCACTGGCCTGAGAGATCACCTGTCATTAACCCATTTAGCCCCGGGAACCTGCAGCAGGAGATGGATCATGATAATTCAAGGGTAGTGCCAGATGAGCTTGGCGCCTGAAGGCGCCAAGCTCATCTGGCACTACCCTTGAATTATCATGATCAATCCATGTACTACAACTGGTACAGTCGTTTGACAATGCCTCCAAACGTTTGGAAATGCGGCCGTGGGGTTAAAGACCATCATTTAGGTGAAAAAACAGATTAAAAGGGTTGACTGCCAGTGCTTGTAATTTAAAGGAAACGACCAAGTGAGTTAGAGTAGGAAAAAGCACTGTTGGGGGAGAGAAGTGTGCATGATCGACCAATGATCATAGATCTACTTTGGTCAAAGCACACCAAAAAAAAAAAAAAAAGGATAGGAAAGAGGGGGTGCACTAAGTAAGTGACTGGAAGCAATGCAAATGGAAGCATCCCCCCCCCCCCCCACTCCCCCGAAGGGGGGCGTATCATATAACCAACTGTCACAGTGGGATATGTGATACGCCCCCTCCTTTGGGGGGGGGGGGGGGGGGGGTTCCATATGCATTGCTTCCAGTCACTTACTGAGCTAATCTGGCACTACCCTTGAATTATCATGGTCGACCCATCTCCTGCTGTAGTGCGTCAGGGCTGAATGGGTTAAAACCATGTTTTCTTGCAACAAAAAAAAGGTGGTTGCTCCAAACAGGTTCTACTGTATAATTTAATACAGACTATCTGTAATTCTGAAAACGCACAAGTTCACACATTCTGAGAATTTACTCGGCCCACTCCGCCTGTAAGAGGTACATATTTTCATAAGATCCTGCAGCTGCAGAGACTCATGAGAATGTTTGCCTCTTGCTGGCAAGGAGTGGACTCATTTACATCACCAGCAGACCCAGTACACATCATGAGATAAACTGTACAACAGCTCATTATATACATTCCAAATTGACGCCACAGCGATCTTGGTGGATAAGGGAGACAGTCCCTGTGTACCACTCCAACCGTCCTTTTCAAGGGATACTGCGAACTTCTTTTGTTTTCATCCCTATGTCACAAGACCAATCCTTTTAACGCAAACCGCACCATGTGACACCACGACAAAAACCCTTGTAGCGACTAATGGCAAACGTTTTGTAGCCCTCTTTCTGATGCGTCTTGGATGCCAGTTTTGTTCTATAAAAGATCACCAAAACATTCTAAAGTATAAAGTTACTTAGTGTTGTTCGAAACAACAGGCACACTACTGGAGACGGCAACGTCATGAAAGATTTTAAATTATGTCTTAAGTCTATTATGTATAAATGTATATTCCTTTGACGTCAGTCATGTCTGGCGTGATCCAGGTCAGAATATTTCTTCTTGATTTCTTTTACAAAATATAATGGAGGAATGAAAATTCATTTTTCTCTAAAAGGTATTTTTTTCGAAAAATACTTACCGATGACATGACTTTATGGAAGTGTCTACTACTTACTCAATTCTAGCCTAAGAACCCATTGTGTTACCACACAACCCAGGAGGCACTCGGGGAACCCCCAGAGGGGCCAAGAGTTGTCTCCCATTACTGCCCATCCGGTCCCGAGTCGACTAACCAGTCAGGATACTTAGCTCACCAGCGGCAAGCGGGGCAGGTGGGAGGGTCCTCCGAGTCATGTCATCGGTAAGTATTTTTCGAAAAAATACCTTTTAGAGAAAAATGAATTTGTTTCTTCAAAAACATTACCGATGACATGGCTTTATGGAAGAATTGCAATAAGGAGGAGGGTGCCGCGCCTCAACACCCCGTTAGGGCCAATTAGAGCCCTCCTCCCTGCCGCAAACTCCCGACAACCCTAGCTAGGTGTATACCTACGGCGCCAGTGGCGCCAGGAGGGAGTGTTGCGCCGCAGTGATGTCCCCCACCAGTGCGAGGATACCTCGCTGGCCTGCCAGATCCTGACGGAAGAAGCGGGCGAAGGTTGATCCTGCCTGCCAGCCCACAGCAGCACGATGTCTTAGCGCAGTTCCGGTGGAATGCGACGCTCATGGCTATGGCGTGTACCTCATGTGCTCGTATCTTTAGCCTCTTTGCTCCCTGGGGAGAGGTCCTGGTAGGTGGACCGTATGACTCAGCGTAACCAGGAAGAGATCATCTGGGCTGTATGTCAGTTCTGCCGAGCTTAAGACAGAAAGAGGCGTGAGCGTCCTCTCCGGACGGCTTTGATTCGGCGCAGGTACACGCGTAGAGCTCACACAGGATCTTGTTGCCTGGTCTCCTGGCGGAAGTCGTCCCTCTCAGCGGCCGTAAGGTGATCACCTGTGGCACGGTCAAAGGAGACCTGGTCTTGGCAAAGAAGGCAGGGTCCGTAAGCCGCTGCACGGAACCATCCGCTCGAACTACAGGCAGGCAGGTCGCGCTGACAGCGCTTGTAGCTCGCAACTCGGTCCGCCATGGCAAGGCCAACAGGCAGCATGTCTTACGAGTCGCATCCACAAAGCGGGTCAAGGCAGCGGTTCGAAACTGGCAGAATCAGCCAAGTCAGTACCCAGGGTCGGTCCCAGCGAGGAATGAGCGATCGGGCACTGGACGCTGCAGGCCGAAGCGAGTCGTAGGGTCGGCGACGTCTTTACAGGCGACGGGTCTGGGCAGTCGAGGTGCCGGTAGGAGCCGGCAATCATGGACAAGTACCCCCTGAAGGTTATAGGGGCCATCTTTGGTCTCCGAAGAGCCAGAGGAAGAAGTCCGCGAGCTGGGGATTAGTTAGGTCGGTGGGGGCGAGGCGTTGGTCGTCGCACCAGGAGCACAGTACTCGCCATCTTCCCTCATCGTAGCCGTGTCGCGTTGAGGGTTTGCAGGCTGTAGCGAAAGCTTCCACTGCTGCCCTCGAGAAGCCTTAGCGGCGAGGGCTTGCCGCAAAACCACCCAGCGTGAAGGAGTAGGCGCTCCGGGCACGGGTGGCACAGTGAACTCGGGGCTGCTTGAGCATCGTGTGGGGCGCGGGAAGCAGCAGCGGGGAGTCCGTGGCGAGGCTGAGGAGGTCGGTGACCGAGGACCGGTTCCAAGAAAACGGGGTGACCAGCAGGACGACCACCTAGCATCCCCGAAGCTTGAGGAGGACTTGGGGACGAGGACTTCGGGGGGTATGCGTAAGCGAAGGGCCCGTCCCACGAGATAGACGGCGCACCGACTGCCCAGGCCAGAGGGTCTGGGATCGGGGAGACAAAGGGAAGCTGGTGACTCCACCTCGTGGCAAACAGGTCGACCAAGGCGTCTCCCATTGCGCGCAGATCACCCCCCTGTGCTGACGAGAAAAAAGTACGTCATGACAGGTACCGGCATGAAGCAAATGTCTGGGACAGTAACATTCACCACCACAAAACCCAAGAAGGTACAAGCCAGCAGGTAAGCGCCAAATCTTGCCACGACAATCAGCTGAAAGGCGAGTGAGCGCAGACATTTGGGGCCCCACCAAGCTAAGGGGGAATTTTGGCGCGAAAGTTACAGCGAAGACGAAGCCTGTCTTCATCCCTGCTCGAAACAGCGCCCAGCTCCGGAGCCGGCCGAGAGCTAATACCGCTACCTTACCTCTCTGCCGGAGCGGGAACGGGGGGAAGAAACGTCCACAACACCCACAGCGCGAACGCGGGCGACGTCCCAGCAAAGACTGACCGCCGAGCCGTCCAAGCAACCCAAGGCGTAAGAGAGGGCAGCAGCTAACGACGAGGGGACCAGCAGACCCACACCGGGCACAGGCAGGGCTGACGAAGCAGAAGTCTAACAAGAAGCCAAGAGGCTGGAAGGCTGGTGAAGCAACCGGTCGAAAAAGTTTCTAAGTCCATAGGCTAGAGCAAACACATCTGAACGGTGTGAGCCTAAGTAGCATGACTGGTTAGTCGACTTGGGACCGGATGGGCAGTAACGGGAGACAACTCTTGGCCCCTCTGGGGGTTCCCCGAGTGCCTCCCGGGTTGTGTGGTAACACAACGGGTTCTTAGGCTAGAATTGAGTAAGTAGTAGACACTTCCATAAAGTCATGTCATCGATAATGTTTTTGAAGAAACAAACAAATATGTTATTGGTAGCAGGGGTTTTGCTGCACGGACCCTTGTAGGCCTTCGGGAGGTCAAAGGAAGCATTGTACCCTGAAGTACAATGTTTCCTTTGACCTCCCTCAGGCCTACAAGGGTTCATGCAGCAAACCCCTGCAACTACTAACTTTCTTTGGCCTGATCCTGAGTTTGAAATACCTCCCATTAACCCCTTCACTGCTGAGAAAAAACAGAACGCTACCCAACAGCAAAAGATATAGATCCTCTTGAGCCCCCGCATGAGGATCTATGCCTCTGGCTGAAACTACTCTGCATACATTTTCCTTGGACGGCTCAAGCTGTTTGGCGTTCAATTAACGAGAATTTCAGCAGCAAAATCTGCATCCAGTAACATATTCGGATACGCGGCGTAACGGATGCATTACGCCGTGAATCAGTTAACCCAAAGAGGGAAAAAAAAAGCAATGCTTACAGTTGTCTCAGCAACTCCAAATTTATTCCAAAATAAAACAGAACTGCTTACAGTCATCAGATTCTTCAGCCTGTTCCAACATCTGCCCAAACTCGGATCCAATCAGCAGTTTTGGTTTCTTCAGGATCTGAGATTTTCCCTACATCAGTAAAAAATCAAAATCGGTGTAACTGAAAGTGCACAAACAAATAAAACCAGGGAAAAACAGGGACACATGAAAAAGGGAAAAAGCTGAGTGTCATTGGTCCCACCATGACCTGTTCCAATTTATTTCTGTCTTTTTATTTTTATTTTTTTCAGTGTCATGTTAAATCAGCTGTCTTTTTCTTTTCATGTGAAACCAGAGCTCATAATATATTGTTACTTTAACTCATTCAAGACGTGCTGCCTCTGGATATGCAGCATAAGCTGCGTATCCGGAAGCGGCACATCTCGAATGAGTTAACCCTTTGGCTGTTGGAAGCGGTTTTTGTCATGATGATTCCTACAGGAATCATCAAGACAAAAACTGCTACCAATAGCAAGAGGGTAAAGAAACAGTTTAGAAGGATGGCTGTAATAAAGAAGATTGATACTGCATCCACTGCCGTTTAAAGGACCATTAGAAATAGAGTAGCAAAATATTTTATTAATTGTGTTATCAACAATCCTAAACTCACCACCCCCCTCCCCCCCCAAAAAAAAAAAAAAAAAAATCCCAAATTGAAACTTTGTAAACAGTAAACGCTAAATACATACACAGTAGTCAACACCAAATAAAACTATAAAACTGTTAACCTATTGACAAACAAATGGTCAGCTGCCAAATCTACTGGTACTCTAACATATACAAGCTGACACAAGAACAGTATACGCAAAATACGTACATATTAGTCAACACTAAATAAAACTGTTAACCGTCTGACAAACAAATGGTCAGCTGCCACATCTACTGGTACTCTAACATACACAAGATGACACAAGACCAATTACAAATCACAGTGGGGAAAAACTCACAGTCACTATGTTGCTAATGCTACTGCCCATACCCCCTCCACTGTTGAGAAAAACTGAACACAGTCCAAGTGCAAAAGACAGATCCTCATGAGCCCCTGCAACTGCTGGGGCTCATGAGGATCTGTGCCTCTTGCTGACACCATTGTGTATCCACATTCCTTGGACACCTGGGGCTCTTTGGCACTGAATTCACAACCATGTCAGACACACCGTCTGTGATGACTGGCAGCAAAAATGGGGGTAACCTGGATGACTTTTTAGGGCGGCTCATGAGAATCTATGCATACTTCTTACAAATCTGCTTTACCTTGTCTGCGTCTTCTGGAGCAGCAAATGTGGGCTGAAGTCCCGACACTGTAGGCAGGAAGAATGGGGCGGATTTGGGCACCTTCGGGGGCACTTTGGGCTTGTTTCGCAACTGGAGAAAAGGAAGTGAATCAAAGATCATGTTACCCTCTGCATAAGTAAAACCATGACTGTGCTGGTATGTAATTTTGGACCTTTCAGTTCACCCTTCACATCCTGACACGCTCTCAAATGAGATAAATTTGATCATGACAGTTCAAGGGTGGTGCCAGAACAGCTTGGCGCCCAGGGGCGCCAAGCTGTCCTGGCACCACCCTTGAATTATCATGGTCTGCCTATTGCCGGAACTGAAATGTGGTCTTCATAGGACAACTCCCTCATCTGAAAAAAATCAACCTCAGGATGTCATGGGTTAAATCAGTGTCACAGTTTTCTCTATCACTTGGTGCAAGCAAAAACATGCGCCACAATCAAAGACGGAACATAAACGCGAGTGAGTATGATACTCAAAGGGGTTCACCCTCATAGGCAGAAGAGGGAACGCCTTGCTTTCATTCAAATGACACACACTATGACAACAGGCACCTTGATAACGTCCAAGTTGAGCAGGTTGAGCCAGCGCGAGGTTGGTAACAAAGACAGTGTGACAAGTTCGTCGTTGATCTGCTCTGGTGATTTGAACTCTGATGTTTCATACTTCATTGAATCTTCTTGGCTGCCCGTGTCATCTGTGAAATGCAAACACATGGTATTACATTGGATTTCACTCATAACAAGATCGCATATAACAATGTCCAAGATCTCCACTACCAATGGTTCTACGTAATTTATTTCACTTATTACTAATTTAGGATATTAAAAACAAAAAAAGTTTGAGTCCCCAGGTACTTGTGTTATATCCAAAATTTACTATACTGTATGTCAGATTAGTAGATGTGTGCCTTCTTTTGTTTTTTCAAAACTATTACCGATGGCATTACTTTCTCTAGACTAGGTACCACAATTATTGCTTTTCTGTGGAAGTTTCAAACCCATTCCTTTCATGTCATTATTTGTCCATTGTGTGTCGTGACCAAATATTTTGCTGCTGCCAATTCACCTGAAGGTATATAAGCTGTTGCTGGCAGATGCAAAGTCTGGGGTTCAAACCCTTCAGGCAGGGGTGGGAGGGCAACGTAGGAGTACAGAGTGATGTTGGACCAGAGATAAACGCCAAGATCATCCACGTGACTTGTGGCCAAGAAATCTCCTGTGGGAGACATGCTCAGTGAGGTCACAGCGGCATCCACAGCAAAACAGTCAATCAACCTGCAAAAGCATTGACACAGATCTAGAATGTTCTAATGATTAACCCACTTGCTGCCTAAAAAACGTGAACTCAATCCAACTGCAAGAGACATGGATCCTCATGAGCCCCCGCAGTTGCGGGGGCTCATGAGGGTCATTGTCTCTTGCTGAGACCACTTTGGATCAATGTTCCTTGGACGAAACACATTTTGTGACCACTGGCAGTGAAGGGGTTAATACATACATGCACTAACATTTTCACAGTGGGTACAAGGTTGTTTGTTAGTCTAAGCAACATTTTAAAAATGCAATCATTTATCCAATACCCTAAAAGAGCTCCGGTGGGAAATGGCCAGACTTCAATATCGATGTCAAGCATGCAGACTTCCGTGTATGCCTGCGCTGTTTCAGGTTGGATAACCTGGTCAACTTACTCCTTCACGTGAAAATGAAGCTTTCTTATAATGAGCTGAATATATCTGGGGCACATTTAGGGATGTAAACCCAGTCATTTCAGAACAAATTTCAAATTTTACGACTGTACGGCAAAACTGACACATTGTTCAAGTTCCCTGAAAGTAAATTGTACAAGGTCAACTGGCACCGAGTGATATTTGTTTTAAGATTGGTATAGAAAAGTGGTTCTTTGAGAAGATATTTGCCAAAAATGTGCACTACGATGTCAAACAACCTTTAACAGCACTGCCTCGACTCACCTTCCTGTGACCAGATTCCAAGTTCGAACTGTTGCATCCATGGAGGCAGTTATCAACCACCTGGCATCTGGGCTAAAGGTCTACAAATAAATATACAGAGAAATAATAATAATAATAATAATAATTACGGTATTTATAATGCGCTTATCTTATAATAATTATAACTCTAAGCGCGCACTCACAACTCGTGCACGCATGTGCACGCTTTAGACAACGACTCATGTACCACAAATAGTGAAATACATTACGACAGTCTGCATAGGGTGGGAAGTGTGGTGGTATAGTGTTAGAACTGTTGAAAGAGCTGAGCTTTGAGGGCGGACTGGAAGGAGGAGAGAGAGTGTTTCTGATGGAGAGAGAGTGGGAGAGTGTTCCAGGTGGATGGACCGTAGACGGAGAAGGAGCGGGGGCCGAAAGTGCTGAGTTTGGTGCGGGGGATGTGGAGGCGGAGAGGGTCAGAGGCGGAGTGGAGGGAGCGGGGAGGAGTGAAGGGGTGAAGTAAATTTGAGAAATAGGCGGGAGCGCAGTTGTTCAGGGATTTGTAGCAGAGAGACAGAATCTAGTATTGGATGCGTTGGGGGATGGGAAGCCAGTGAAGGAGTTTGAGCAGGGGATTGATATGGTCAGATTTTTTCTTTCTGAAGACGAGGCGGGCAGCATTGTTCTGGATGCGCTGGAGAGTGAAAGTGGTGGAGTGAGGGAGGCCGGAAAGGAGAGAGTTGCAGTAGTCTATGCGAGATAGGATGAGAGAGACAGCAAGTTTGGTGGCAGCTTCGGTAGTGAGGTATTTTCTATCTGACTGATGCGGCGGAGGTGGAAGTAGCATGCCTGGGCCATGGCGGAGATGAAGCTGGTCATGGAAAGAGAGGAATCGAGGATAACGCCGAGGTTTTTGGCCAAGTCAGAGAGGGAGATGGGGGTGCTGTCGAGTTGTAGGTGGAGGGACGGAGGGAGCTGGGAAAGTTTCTGGCGAGTGCCTACCAGCATGGCTTCCGTTTTGTCGTCATTCAGTTTAAGCTTGTTTGCTGTCATCCAGTTTTTCACGTCTTCGTAGCAGTCAGCCGTGCGAGTCAGTAGTGACTGAGTGTTGACGAGTTTGTCTTTGAAATACACACTAAATTCATTTACCCCCCAAATTTTTTTTTACTAATCTAATCAAAGTGACTCTGAAATGCTCTCAAAGTAATAAATGTTTTCAAACATCGCTCCGCTGTGAGATGGCCGTAGTTGCCTGCTTGGCGTTAAGACCCAAATAACTAACCAACTCAAACATCGCTAATTAACCCTTCACTGCCGAGAAGAAGTGAACACAATAAAACAGCAAGAGACATAGATCCTCATGAGGCCCCGCGACTGTGGGGCCTCATGAGGATCTATGCCTCTTGCTGAGACCAATTTGCATCCATGTTTTTTGGGACGGTTCTGGCTTTCAGTCGCTGAATGAACAAAGATTTCAGAAACAACAATATGCGTTCAGCAGCGGTGAAGGGGTTAATTACAAGGGCGGATATAACAAAAACAGGAAACAGTTAAACCTGTGCAAGGCAACCACCACAGCCATATCAGAAAATAATCACCTTAGAACAGTGGTTTTCTTCAAATAGTCATGC
This sequence comes from Semisulcospira habei, assembly GCA_036245525.1. Taxonomy (NCBI): domain Eukaryota; kingdom Metazoa; phylum Mollusca; class Gastropoda; family Semisulcospiridae; genus Semisulcospira; species Semisulcospira habei. Next base: position 55,272,107 of record BTPG01000007.1, read on the forward strand.
AAGTAAGTGCATGGGCCAGTTAAGGCTGACATCGGCCAAAGTTCTTTTTGCTCATTTGGTATCAACATGGAAGCCACAGGACTGACCATGTTATTTCTATTTCGCAATAACATGAGGACTGTGCGTAATACTGGGGTTAAACTGTAATTAATTTACTTTGCATCAGCCTGTGCACATTTACATTACATAAACAATTCACTCTTAAAGGGTCGGGTCCTGAAAGTGTACCTTTGGTTCAGCCACAGAATAGGCAGCACTATGCTTTCGTGCTGACAGCTTGGATTCAAATACCTCATTGGGACTGCGATTGCATTTATATAGGCCGGCTGATGGTTTAACCTCCCAGAACTAAATGACTTCCATTCTATCGAATAGAAGTCATTTAGTTCTGGGAGTTTAAGAGTTTATACATGCATGAATTAACACACAGCAACTATCAAGGAATAACAATGATGCATATGTATTTATACGACTGCATACCAAGTCTGTGATGGTGTTGGTGTGTCCAGTAAAAGAACGGACGACTCTGCGCGTATCTATGTCGACAATGACCACAGAGAAATCGTCAAGCACTGCTGCCAGCATAGAACTGCAACAAGGTACATTGATAAAGATATACTGTGAAATCTGCAACATCGTACAAACATAGGTGACAGTGCGAAAAAATGAAAAGACTGAAAATGGTCTATGGCAGAGCCAGCAAGAGACAAATTCTCATGAGCCCCTGCATCTGCAGGGGCTCATGAGAATGTATGCCTCTTGCAGACGGAAAAGGCTGGCTAAAAGGATGTTCTGTCTGAAACAAAAAGTGGAAACTCAGCTTTCTTGGATTCTGAAGGAGCTGACAGCCTCCAGGGGCCAGTTGCATGAGCGAGCTTAGTCCTGCACCAGGCACTATGCAAGGTGCGCCGCCATAGCGGCGCACCTTGCTTAGTGGCTGGTGCAGGACTACGCTTGCTTATGCAACTAAGCCCAGGACTGAAGAATGTCACCCATGTGATCACTACAATATCACAAACAAATAACAAAAGAAACACCAACATAATCAGACAAATACCAGCCAGCACAGCTGGTGCTAGTTAAAATTCAGACCAAAAAGGTGACCACCAAGTGTATGAAATGTGAAGAAAATTGGGATTTTCTGGAACGAGTCAGTTTACAATGTCTCATTCGCTCTTTCTCCTTCTCATAACCGTTAAATAATGCTGATGTTTCATTCTCTCTCTTTTCCAGGCACAAGATCCTGAAATTCTGAATGCCCCAGAACGTAAAATGTGCACCACTCAATCTCTTACCTAGCCACCATCTGCAAGAGGCATCAGTATACTCATATGTATTCTTATGCAATTGCAGAGGTTCACAAGCATTCAGACCTATTGCTTGCATGGAGTCTCATCAACTAGAATACTGTAGAATGGACTGTCTAATAGCCCCAGGACATTCAAAATCCAGATTTCTGCTAACTACCTGAAAAAGCTAGTGGCGGATTTCTTCCAAGTTATTAGTTTCTTTTCTTGAAAGTACATAACCTGTTCTAGTTCAGTTTCATTATCTCCGTCTTCTCTTCCCAGTACCGCTGTGAGATGGTCTTAGTTGCCTGCTCGGCGTTAAACCCAAAGAACTAACTTCTCTTCACAGTAGGCAATGAACCCTCAGGCGGACTTTGACTGCGCCTGGGCCCGGCAGTCAAAGTTGGCCTAATAAATGGGTGTGTTCTGAGGAATGAACAGGTGTGTGCTGGAAGCAGACCCAGATCTGCATCAGTAAAGCAAAGGTCCTCAAGCCGACGTCGGCCCCAGTGAGCCTGCACACAGCAGTGCGCAAGCCCATGGTGGCCTACGTCAGCCTGAAGGTCTTTTGCTCACTGGGACAGTGAAAGCTTGCCTCTCTCTGTGCATGAGGATGTGCGAGATGTTGGACCCCAGCTTGAGCTCTTTGATCAGCGACCGGGATTTGAACCCCCAGAACTTGAGGACGCCGTCAGCCCCTGCAGTCACCAGCATCTGATTCAGCGTGTCATAGGCCACACCGCGCACGCAACACGTGTGAGCTGGAAACAAATATTGTGCAGAGAAAAAAAAAATTCATTTTTCTCTAAAAGGTATTTTTTCAAAAAATACTTACTGATGACATGACTATGTGGAAGTGTCTACTACTTACTCAATTTTAGCCTAAGAACCTGTTGTGTTACCACACAACCCGGGAGGCACTTGGGGAACTCCTAGAGGGGCCGAGAGTTGTCTCCCATTCCTGCCCATCCGGTTCTGAGTCACGTGGTGACCAACCAGTCAGTATACTTAGCTCACCAGCGGCAAGCGGGGCAAGTGGGAGGGTCCTCCGAGTCATGTCATCGATAAGTATTTTTTGAAAAATGAATTTGTTTCCTCAAAAACATTACTGATGACATGACTATGTGGAAGAATTGCGATAAGGAGGAGGGTGCCATGCCCAAAACAGCCCCGCAAAGAGAGCCATCCTCCCTGCTGCAACCTCCTGACAATTTTAGCTAAGTGTGCACCTACGGCGCCTGTGGCACCGAGAGGGAGTGTTGCGCTGCGGTGAAGTTTCCCACCAGTGCGAGATAGTCTCGCTGGCCTGCCAGATCCCGGAGGTAGAAGCAGGCAAAGATCGATTCTGCCCACCAGCCCACGGCTGCCACGATGTCTTAGACAGTGCAGTTCCGGTCGAATGCGATGCTCATGGCCATGGCTCGTACCTCGTGTGCGCGTATCCTAAGCCTCTTTGCTCCCTATGGGGTGAGGTCCTGGTAGGCGGACCGTATGACCCAGCGTAGCCAGGAAGAAGTCGTCTGGGCTGTTATGTCAGTTCTGCCTGGGTTTAATGGTAGAAAGAGGCGCGAGCGTTGTGATGAAGCTCTATGCTCGTGCATAGTGCTCACACATTAGGGTAAATACGGTACGGTTTTTGTTAACGGTTTGTTTGTGCCGATAGTCCGTGGGGCCTGCTGCCCACGTGAAATCTGTAAGACATGGTTAGCACGGAGTTTTGGCGAGTTCTGTTTAGTGAGTTCTAGGCAAAAGCTGTGTCTGTCAGAGGTCTAGTTTCGTCAGTACGGGGCTTATCGTCAGCTTGGTCGGATGTGTTTGAGATACCTAGCCCGTATTCCAAGACTCTGAAGCCTAGAATTCAGGTATGTTTCTATATATGTAGTATTGATAGTTGCTTAGTTAAAGACAGTATGCGTTGCTAAGAGTAATTTGCTTGTATAGTGTTGGCCGGTTTGGTTCAGTTATGTTGGTTTAGAATTCAGTGAAGTAACCGGTGTTTTTGGAATACAGTTATTTACCGAGATGGATGACTAAAGGAATGTAAGGTGTGTATGCTTAAGTCGCTATGAAGGTAGTACGTGGATGGTTAAGCATAGTCTTTTCCAGTGTATAGAGTAGTGTATAGCAAGAGTGTTAGGCTATAGTCTGTTTCAAGATAGTGACAGAGATATGGGGGTGTTACGGAAGTAGACAGTTTATGAAGCACGTGTGTGTGTGTGTGAATGAACGTGTGAGTTATTTGTATCAGCCAGGTTACGTGACGTTTCTCATTTATCCAATATGTTGTGTGTTTAGCAAGTGTTACGTTGGGACTTTTGTTGTCGTATTCAGAGTGCTTGTAAAGAGTGGAACGACGGACGCCGAGACGTCAGTCACAGGTGGGACCTAACGTGAGGTCATCCCTCCAGCTCTTGTCTCAGAGTGAGTCTGATCGGGACCAAGATACCCAGATCACAGCGAGAACTGCGCTACGGTGCGAGTACAAGGACGTCCGTGTTACAGACAGGACGACAGGAAAGAGCATACAACGGACTTGCACGCCTAGACGTGAGAAGGACCAATAACATCAAACAGGTTGGAGACTGAGAACTAACACCTAGCCTGGCGAGATATTGTGAATTGTGTGTGTGTGATGTTCGGATGTTAGTAGAGAAGTGTATATAGTTTGATAATCTTTTTGAACCTTTTAGTGTATAAACGTTACTTTAGAAAGGGAGCCCGTGTGTTGAGTTTTACCGCATGAATGCGCCCGTCTGAGTCAGTGGCGGTGTATGCGTCTGTTGTGCGAGAGTCTGTGCGTACGACTGTGGGCAAGTCTGCGTGCGTTACAGCGTCCTCTCCGGACGGCTTTGGATCGGCGTAGGTAAACGCGTAGGGCATGCATAGGATCTTGTTGCCTGGTCTCCCAGGGAAAGTTCGTATCTCGCCGTGGCCGTAAGGTGACCACCTGTGGCGCGGTCAGAGGAGACCTAGTCTTGGCAAGGAAGGCAGGGACTGTGAGGAGCTGCACGGAACCATCCACTCTAAGTGCAGGCGTGCAGGCAGGCACTCGGGTCGCTGAGGCGAGCCAACAGGAAGCATGTCGTACGAGCTGGCTCTGAGAGAAATGCCGCGGTTTTCGCACCACCAAAGCATCTGGTAGAGAAGAATGCAGAGGGATGGGGAGCGAGTCCCGACCTTCTGTATGTAAGCGACGACCGTGGAGTTGTCGGACAGTACGAGAAGCTCCTGGTGACGCAGGCGGGGGGTTCCCATGCGCTGAGAGCTTGCCAGACTGCCTGGAGTTCCAACCAGTTCATGTGTCACGTCGCGAGCTCCGGGGGCCAGGGCCGTGGTGAACATCGGAAGAAGGTGAGCTCCCCAGCCAGAGCAGCTTGCGTCGACACATAGGGACAGGTGGGTTGGCGGAGTGTAGAGGGGGACTCCCGACTCCAACCAGGTGGGATCCGCCCAACGCGGAGATGCGAAAGCAGCATCGAAGGAACCGGCACCATCGTCTCCAGGTCGCCCGTTGACGGTCGCCAGTGCAGAAGGAGGTGCAGCTGAAGGGGGCGGTAGTACAGTCGGCCCAGGGGGAGTAAGTCCGCCGCTGCACTCATCAGTCCAAGGAGCTGCAGCCACACCCTGGCGGAAGCCGTCTGCGTCTGCGTCATCTGCAGGGCGAGGTCCGCCAACTTCTGTATGCGTGGTTCCGGTAGCTGCACCTCGTTGAGCTTGGTGTGAAACTCCATACCCAGATGGACGAAGTGGCGGGAGGGCACCAGGTCGGACTTGCCCAAGTTTAACAGGAAGCCGAGTCTGTCGAGGAGGTGCAGCAGCGCATCCCGATCCGTCGCCAAGGAAGCCTCCGACTGGTTCCGCAGGAGGAGATTGTCGAGGTAGTTCGACGTAAGGCTGGAGGACGTCCGTCTGGCCTGGGCGATGACCGCATCCATGACCCGTGTGAACACCCAGGGGCTGAGGTTGAGACCGAAGGGCAGCACTCAGAACTGGTAAATCACTCAACGGAAGGCAAACCGCAGGTACCGTCAGGATGAGGGGTGCATGGGCACGTGTAGATAGGCATCCGACAGGTCCAGGCTGACGGCAAAGTCCATCGGCTGCACCGCGGCACGAAGCGCTCGGGCCATCTCCATGCGGAAAGGGGGGGGCGACGATGAACTTGTTTAAGGCGGAGAGGTCGATAATGGGCCGCCACTTGCCACCCGGCTTGGGCACAATGAAGAGGTGGCTGTAGAAGGCAGGGGAGTCAGGCCGCGTCACCACTTCCTTCGCTGCCTTCTGAAGCAAGGAGGCCACCTCGTCGCGTAGGGCGTCGGCTCTGTCTGGGTCGGTCAGGATGGGAGTCCAAACGGGGGAGCGACGCAGGGGGGGGCGGCGACCGAAAGGAGATCCGGAGGCCGTCGGAGACGGTGGATAGCACCCAGGGATCGTCCGGAATCAGCGAGCGCCACGCCTGGCTGTGGCGCACCAACCTCCCGCCGACAGGAGACCGGGGAGCAGTCGGCGGAGGCGAAGTCGGCGAAGAGTCAGCGGGCCCTGCTCAGAGGTGCCTACCCCTCTTAGACCATTTTGTGTAATGGGCTGCTTAAAAAAGTGTATTTTGTGTAATCATTTCAGCGCAACACGCAACGAAAAAAATACACCACAGCAAACAAATTAAAAATAAAGACATTTATCCATACTGTTAGTTATTTTATTCACACAATATCAGTTATCACTGTAGCAAGTTTGGGTTTGAAGTTGTGAATAGCGTATAATTTGCGAATTTTTTTTATTTTTATTATTTTATTTTATTTATTTCTTTATTTTTTTTTATTTTTTTTTTTTTTGGGGGGGGGAAATATGGTCATTTTAGACATATTTCTTGAGCTCTTGTGACCCCTCAACTTTTCCAAGGGATCAACGAAATTAGTTTTCATATAAAGGTCTTTTCATCAGGTATCTTTGTATCAAGTTTGGGTTTGAAGTTGTGAATAGTATTTGAACATGTCCCAAAATAGCTATTTTTGATATATATTTCCTGATCCTCAGTGGCCTTAGTCGCCTGCTCGGCGTTAAACCCCAATAACTAACTAAATGATCCTCTGTGACCTTGACCTTTGTGAGAAACTGTCACTAAAACTGGCATATTTAGAAAGGTCTTGCCACAAAGTATCATTGGGCCAAGTTTGAAGACTGTAGCTTCAATATTCTCCGAGAAAATGCCAAAGTTAAAGTCTCAGAACATACTCACTTTTACTTCGCACGTGAGCCAAAAATGTCTTTCGTGCATGACAGGTAGCTGTTACTTAACATGCATCAGTAAAAAGGGGATCTGTTACTGCGACACATTAGTGTCCATGCATTTCCAGTATGCCGATACACTGTAAAGAAGTACCCAACGGAGAAAGAAACACGCTTAGAAAAGACGGGTACAACACAATTTATTAATATTTCGGGTAAATACCCTTTGTCAAAATAGACAAACAAACAAACAGAGAGATTAGCCGCTACTTATCTTCATTGGCAGAAGGAATGTGGCAACTCAGTAGCGGCTAATCTCTCTGTTTGTTTGTTTGTCTGTTTTGACAAAGGGTATTTACCAGAAATATTAATAAATTGTGTTGTACCCGTCTTTTCTAAGCGTGATTCTTTCTCCGTTGGGTACTTCTTTGCATATTACACGCTTGGCAGTCACCTTTTTGGTCTGGATTGCATTTTTCGATACACTGCAAGTGTCTCATACCTGGTCGCCAGATGTCAATATTTACACCTGCCACTGTACGGTATATCCACAGTCTAGACAACATGTAATAAGTGACATTGAACGATGTTGTGTCTCATACACGATCGGATGGAAGTATCAGTGTTGTAAAGACAATGCACGTACTACATGTGTGACCAATGTGTGTCAGCGTCCACAGAGTCACCTACAGGTGCACCAAGGTGTAGCATCAGAGGAACGGAATATCAATTAGAACCTCCGAATTCAGCTTCAGAATCAAGCCGTACGTCATTGCCATTGTCAGTGCCTCAACCGTCGATCGCTCCAGCCGACACTGCCAACACGTGGTTATGCTGCCACGCGGTAGGTGGGCACACGTGTCCCAATACATCAAAGCTATCTGCTTTTGAAACCATGTCTCCAAACACAAAATATTATCACTCCGAATATCTACACATTCATTCGCCATTTTGACCGTAATGCGTATGCTAGCACTGCAAAGCTGACTGCATACCACGTACAAAAGTACGCACGCACTGTCAGGACCCTGTAGTGTAAACATTAATTTTTCTCTAAAATGTATTTTTTCGAAAAATACTTACCGATGACATGACTAACTGGAAATAGTCTACTTGCTTACCAATTTTAGCCTAAGACCCAAAGGGTCCCCCCAGGAGGCTCTCGGGGATCCCTGATAGGGACGAGAGAGCTTTCGGGGATCCCTAACAGGGACGAGAGTAGCCTCCCCTGCCCATCCGGTCAGGCGCCCGGTGGTGTCTCCTTTAGCCAGTTGTCTACGGAGTTACCAGCGGCAAGCGGGGAGGAGGGAGGGACCTCCGAGTCATGTCATCGGTAAGTATTTTTCGAAAAAATACATTTTAGAGAAAAATTAATTTGTTTCCTCAAAACACATTACCGATGACATGACTAACTGGAAGAATGGCAAAGAGGAGGAGGAGGGTGCCGCACAATCCCTTTTAGAAACCTCTTCAGGGACGAAGACAGCCCGTCACTCCTGATCACCCACTCCCGACAATTTTAGCGAAGTGCCGCCTAAGCGCCGAGGGCGCCTGGAGGGAGTGGTGCGCCGCAGAAGTTGCCCACCAGCGTAAGGTTGTCGCGCTGGACTGTCCGGGCGCGGGAGTAGAAGCGGCAATGGTAGATCCGTCCCGCCACCCCACCGCCGCCACAGTGTCCTTAACCACACCGGCGCGGCGAAGGCGAGACATGCGGCCCTAGCGCGCGTTCCATGGGCGCGGATCTTCAGTGCCCCGGCTCCCTGTGGGGAGAGGTCGCGATAGGCGGACCGGAATACCCAGCGGAGCGAGGAGGAGAACGTTTGGGCTGAGAAGCCGGTTCTGCCAGCGGTCGGCGGCAAGGGACGAGACCGTCCCCTCCGCACGGACTTGGAGCAGGTAGATACGAAGTGCCTGTCCCGGATCTTGCTGCGGAGTGCCCCGAGAAACCGGGTCGTGTAAGCGGCCGAGCGGCGAGGGCCGGAGGCGCTGTCAAGGGAGACCTAGGCTGAGCGAGAAGGAAGGATCCGGGAGTAGCTGCACGGAGCCATCCACTCGGAACTGCAGGCCGGTGGGGCGAGACGAGGGCGTGTGGAGCTCGCTGACGCGGGGCGCCGTGGCGAGGGCCATCAGGAAGCAGGCCTCCGAGTCACGTCAGCGAAGCGGGCCAGATGGAGCGGTTTTAACGGTCCGAAGTCAGTCAGGGGAGGACCAGGGAGGTCCCAGCGCGGGCCAAGGGAGAGGAAGACCGGACGCTGCACGCCGAAACGCGCCATAAGGTCGGGCAGGTCCTTGCAGGCGCTGGGTCGGGACGGCCGAGGTGACGGTAGGCGTCGGCGATCAAGAGGGGTAGCAGCTGCCCCAGGAGCCAACCTTGGTCTTGGACGAGCCAGAGAAGAAGTCCGCGAGCTGAGGAGACGTCAGGCCGACGGAAGAGAGGCGGCGGGGTCAGAGCACCAGGCACGAAGCACGCCACTTTCCCTTGTAGACACGTCTGGTAGGACTGCGGGCTGAAGCGATAGCGTCCGCTGTCGCACTCGAGAAGCCTCCAGCAGACAGAGCTTGCCGCACAATCGCCAGGCGTGTAGGAGAAGTCGCTCACGGCAGGGGTGGAAGAGCGGCTGTCGGCGCTGCTCGAGCATCGTGCGGGGGGTGGGAAGAGGGAGGGTGAGCCCGTGGCGAGACTGAGAAGGTCGGAAGTCCACGATCCGGTCCGGGAGAACGGCTACCCGGAGAAGGACTGCGTTGCATCCCCGGAGGCTGAGCAGGACTTGAGGACCAGGACCGCCGGAGGGTAGGTGTAAAGGACCAGACCGTCCCAAGGGGTCAAGCGCATCGACTGCCCAGGCCAGAGGTCGGGAACGGGGAGATGAAGAGGGAAGCCGGAGGGTCCACTTCGTGGCGACGAGGACAAGGGGGGAGTCTCCCAACGAGCGCAGAACCAGCGAAGGATGTCCCAGCGTAGGGTGCAATCCGTGTGAAGAAGCTGCCTCCGTCGCAAGAGGTAGTCTGCCAGTACGAACAGGAGACCTGGACTGAGGCGGTCTGGGAGGGAGAAGTCGCTGTCCGCGCACCAGCGAAGGGGGCGATAGAGGAGGAAGCAGAAGTCGGGAGAGCGGGTTCCTCCTGCGTCTGAAGGCAAGCCACGAAGAGGGGTTGTCGGAAGGACGAGGAGGTCCTGTGTCCAAGATCGTATCGCCAAGCGCAGAGGGCCTGCCAACTGCAACCAGTCCCAGCGGGTTGACGTGCCGCGAAGTCAGGTTCGCGGGCCAGCGGCCGGCCGACGAGCGGAATTCTGGAGAAGAAGAGCGCCCCAACCGTCGAGACCGGCAATCACGCAGAGAGAGAGGGGCAGTGGCGAGGTCAGGGGGGATCCGGGAGCCGAGCTAAGAATGTCCGTCCAGCGAAGCCGATGTGGCGCAGCACAGGGGAGATCGGCACCAGGGTAGAGAGATCGCCGGAGGACAGCCTCCAGAGGCGGAGTACAGAAGACCGAGGGAAGGAGATCAGCCGCTGCACTCATCAGGAGGAGGAGCTGGAGCCGCAGTCAGGAGGGGACCGCCGCGCCCGCAGCTACCCACGGGCTAGAACGGCAAGGACTGGATCCGAGGCTCGTGAAGACGCACCAAGTTGCGGACGGTCACCAAAACCATTCCCCGGTGAGCAGACGGCGAGGGCGAGAGGTCGGACCGTAGGCGCTGACCAGGGCGACCAGGCGAGCAACCGGAGGAGGAGAGCATCCCTGCCCTACGAGGAGGAACCACCGACGGATACCGCAGAAGCAGGTCGACCAAGGAGGAGAATGGCTGGCGGAAGATCGAAGGTCCCGGGCAACCAAGGCATCCACGATCCACGCAAGGACCCAGGGCTGAGGGGAGACCACACCAAGGAGGCCGAGCTGGAAACGGTCCCGTCGACGGCAAGCGAAGACAAAGGCGGGGGCGGGAGGCATGGGGACGCGTAGAAGCAACGGGTAGGTCCAGGCTGGCGGCGACAACCAAGGGCTGAAGGCGACGCAAAGGGTCCGAGGCGGGGGAGCCGTGCCGAGCGATGAGCAGCATCGCAACTTCCCAAAGAAGAGCGGAGACCCGCGCGCGAAGGGCGAGGGCCTTGGTCCGAAAGGGCGGGAACCCAATCCACAAGGGTGGCGTTGGGCCCACAGGCCTAGAAGGGTTCCTTCAGAGACTGCCAGGCAGGGCCGACGGGCGCGGGTACCCACAGGAGCACGGTAGAGCTGCGACGTCGCATCAGGGGAGATGGTCAAGAAGGAGCCTGGCCGCCACGAACGAAGGAAGGCAAGGGGCGGAGGGTTCGAAGCCACGCGGAAGATCCGCTAGAGCTGGGAAGGGTTGCCGCAAGCACGGGCGCCGGCGGAACCACCGGAGGCCGCGAGCACGAAGGGAGCGAGAGGCCAGCGAACCGGGGAGCCGAAGGCTAAGACGCCAGCAGGCCAGAGACGAACGCAGGACGCCGAGTCATCCCCCGGAGAGGGTCGGGGAGACGCCGGAGGCGAAGGGTGCAGGGAGCGGGGAAGAGGATGTCCCGAGGAGAACGACAGCGCCGCACCAGGCAAGGTCGACAGGGACCCCGGAGGGAGTCGAGGGGCGGGCGACGACCGTCGGGCGCCGCAACTATCCAGGCGACGAGGGCGAGGAAGTCGAACCCCACTGCCCTGGGTGTACCCCTAGGGGCACCCAACCAAGCGCTAACAGCGCGACGTAGCTTCACTTCGGTGAACAGACGAGAACCGGTGAAACGTGGAAGGCCGTAGGCGCCAGGGGAAACGGCCCGAAGTCCCGAGGTACACGAAGGCCGATCCAGACGCAGTGCGCGAAGCTCAAGTAGGGGGCACGAAGCTGGCTGGGGACTCGACGGCGGAGTCAGCGGGTTGGAGGGAGGGGCCATAAGCCGCGTAGGGTACCAACAGGCGATAAGGGTCGCGGTGCCCGGGGCTCAAGGAGGGGGCACAAGCGGCTAGGCGACTCGCCGTAGGAGTCAGCGGGCCCAGAGACTGAGGTCGAAGTGCCGAAGTGAGAACGAAGGAGACAAGGTCGCGGTGCCCGGCTCAAGGAGGGGGGCACACGGACTTGAGCTGGGGCCGAAGGCCGACGCGCGAACTAATTGGCGACCAGGACGCGGTGCCCAGGGCTCAAGGTGGGGGCACAAAGCGGCTCGGCGATTCACCGGAGGAGTCCGCAGGCTCAGGAGGGGCCGTGAGGCCAACGCGTCAACAATAGGCGACAAGGTCGCAGTGCCCGAGGCTCAAGGAGGGGGGCACGTAGCCGGCTGGGTGACTCGCCGGAGGAGTCAGCGGGCTGAGCAGGTCCGAAGGCCGACGCGTAGACTAGTTAGCGACAAAGTCGCGGTGCCCGGGGCTCAAGGAGGGGGGCACGTAGCCAGCTAGGCGACTCGCCGGAGGAGTCAGCGGGCTTAGATGGGCCGAAGGCCGGTGCTTAAGCTAATTAGCGACAAGGTCGCGGTGCCCGGGGCTCATGGAGGGGGGCACGTAGCCGGCTTGGCGACTCGCCGGAGGAGTCAGCGGGCTCAAGAGGGGCCGCGAGGCCAAGCGTCAACTTCTTCTTCTTTTTTTTTTTTTTTTTTTTTTTTTTGTATGTAACAGGCGACAAGGTCGCGGTGCCCGGGGCTCAAGGAGGGGGGCACGTAGCCAGCTAGGCGACTCGCCGGAGGAGTCAGCGGGCTTAGAAGAAGGGCCAAAGGCCGACGCTTAACTAATTAGCGACCAAGGTCGCGGTGCCCGGGGCTCAAGGAGGGGGGCACGTAGCCGGCTTGGCGACTCGCCGGAGGAGTCAGCGGGCTTGAGGTTTGGCCGAGGGGCCGACGCGTGAACTAAGGCGACATGGTCGCGGTGCCCGGGGCTCCTTTTTACGGGAGGGGGGCACGTAGCCAGCTTGGCGACTCGCCGGAGGAGTCAGCGGGCTTAACGCGTCTATTAATAAGCTACAAACTTACCAGGGACGAGAGGAGTGGCTATCCCATGTCCGAGGGCAGCTGGAACAATTCCGCCGTGCCGCGGAAGGTCCCAAGGAGGCGGAAGTCGCGGGTCGCTCGGCGGTGGAACACCGGAGTAGAGACCAAGAACCTCCAGTCAAGCAGGGCAGCCAGCGCAGCCGATGACAGAGGAGCAGGTGGCACCCGGTCTACAGTATGGCGGACACCAGGCCACTGGAAGCCGCCGTCCTGGGCAGCAACGCACTTGGTACTGCAACACATACCCATACATGAAAGGTGACGGGCGGCGGGCAACTAACGCCGCCAGATAAAGCTCCGAATTAACGAGCAAAACTCACCGTTAAATGCGGAGAGAAAACAAACAGAAGTCCGAGCCAAGCACGACGTCCGGCCCCGCCGGGGGAGACGTATGTAGCGGACAAGACTTTACCTTTACATGGCGGAACTGCAGAGGGACGAAGCACAAAGCACCGGACACTAGGTCACTGGAAGTCGCCGAACGGGGAAGAGGCGCACTTGGTAACTGCAACCCAAACCCAAACATGAAAGGCGACCGGCGGCGGGTAACAAACCCCGCCATTTAAGGCTTCGAAAATTAAGAGACACGCGAAACTGACGGTGAATGCAAAGACAAACAGGAGCTCGAGCGCAGCCCGACGTCCGGCCCAGCCAGGCGAGACGTAGGAAGTGGCCGATACTCCACCTTTCCATGGCGGAACGGCAGAGTGACGAAGCACAAAGTACCTGACAGTAGGTCACTGGAGGTCGACGTACTGGGGAGAGGCGCACTAGATAACTGCAGCCCATACCCAAACATGAAAGGCGACCGGGGGCGGGTAACGAACCCCGCCATATAAAGCTTTGAAATCAAGAAACACTCGAAACTCACCGTGAAATGCGGAGAGAAACCAACAGTAGCTCGAGCGAAGCCCGACGTCCGACCCAGCCAGGCGAGACGTCGGAAACGGCCGAGACTTTACCTGTCCATGGCGGAATGGCAGGGAGACGACGACGGGAGCCTAGAAGGTTCCAGGGCCAGCCAAGAGCACGAGGCACAGACGAGGGCTAGCAGAGAAGACGGAGGCCACGCCAGAAGCGGTAGACGAGAGGCTAGGCGAAGGCAGGCCGGTAAGGGACGGTCGAACCGTACACAGTCTTTCCAAGGGTCAGAGGCTCAGGTAAAAGCGTCCGAACGCTAACAGCGAAGTAGACAACTGGCTAAAGGAGACACCACCGGGCGCCTGACCGGATGGGCAGGGGAGGCTACTCTCGTCCCTGTTAGGGATCCCCGAAAGCTCTCTCGTCCCTATCAGGGATCCCCGAGAGCCTCCTGGGGGGACCCTTTGGGTCTTAGGCTAAAATTGGTAAGCAAGTAGACTATTTCCAGTTAGTCATGTCATCGGTAATGTGTTTTGAGGAAACAAATGATGTGTCAGTGCGACGGGCAAGGTCACCACACGCGCGGCGAGGCTCGCGTATCACCGGGTGCGTGATATAAAAAAACACCAGACACCGCTCTAAGCGGTTTTCTGGGCTGCACGGTATACGAGACCGCCAACCAGTACAGCAGTTTGCCGGGCGGAACTGGTTAACGAAAAAGTGCTTTATGTCAGCTTTGGGATGTACTACTGCCTTGGCCTTGTGCCCAGTGGACTCCAAATGTCTTTGAATATCATACTTTTGTACGTGCCACTGTGAGCAACACCAAAGTCCTTTCTGCACACATTGCATGCATTTGTAGCAGAGGAGCCCCCTGCTATCGCTAGTTACTACCCGCGAGTCAGACTTCAGTGTTTCAGTGTACGCTTGATGCGCTGTGTGCGAGTATTCTTGCTGCCTTGGCTAGTCAGTGTCTAGCGGACTACACGCCAAAGCTCAGTGACATAGTCTCTGGTTCCAGAGGCTTGGGAGCCTATATAAAGCGGCCGATCTTCAGTCCACAAAAAATCCCCCCCCCCCCCCCCCCCCCCCCCCCCACGTAAATTGTGTATTTTGGAGGAGATAGTCGTATTCGCGTAACTTGAACCGAAAATGCGTAAAATTACGAGCCAGCGCATAAGGTAGGCACCTCTGCCTGCTCCGTTCAGGGCGACGGGTGGGCCGGGGCCAGGAGGGGGTGGGGACGGGGGCGGGCGTCGAGTCGGGTCGTTGTCGAGCGCGCCCAAAGGCTGGGGCGCGTGGAGGAAGGCGTCCGCGCACAGTCGTAGGGTGGGGGGCAGGTCTGGAGGACCGCAGGGCCCGACCCGCGGCCTTGCGGGGTGCCCGAAAGCAGGGGGACGCCGGACGGCTGGGCCACAAGTCCTTGTTGGCGTCCTTGACCGTCTGCCAGGTGGGTCCGAACAGCAGCTCCCCGCCAAGCGGTGTCTGTCGCAGCTGCTTCTTCAAGTCCGGAGGGAGGTCACAGGAGCGGAGGAGAGCATCCCGCCACATCAGGTTACAATTGGCCACCGCCACCATGGTGTTAACGGTGGTGTGGTACACCGCCCGGTTGCCGGCAACCGCCAATGCCAGGATGTCCGCCAGCAAGGGGGAGGTCACAGGGTTCCAGGCTTCCTCCACCCGGCGAACGATGGTCTGCGTCACCAAGCTGAGGAATCCTGCAGTGGCGAGGGCATTCCGCACCAAGCTGGCAGTCTTGTCGAGGATGACGGGCCCCGGGCGAGGGGTACCTGCAAAGGACAGGGCTGGGGCATCCACCTCCGGCAGGGGGCAGGA
Source organism: Semisulcospira habei (assembly GCA_036245525.1). Taxonomy (NCBI): domain Eukaryota; kingdom Metazoa; phylum Mollusca; class Gastropoda; family Semisulcospiridae; genus Semisulcospira; species Semisulcospira habei. Next base: position 55,287,304 of record BTPG01000007.1, read on the forward strand.
GAAGGACTGCGAATGACCCGCATACCAACATTGCTGAAAGGCGATCTGAAGATCCGAGGGCCACCTTGCGTCCGAGAAGAAACCCGCGTCTCCAAAGGAATTCCCTAGCAGATGCGACGACAGGGCGTCGCGCAGGTCCCGGAAACCCGGAGGTTGTGGCAGCGACTTAAACCTCTTGGTCAGGCTGGCCGCATCCACAAAGGCAGAGGCCTTCCTCTTGATCGGCGGTGAAGGCGGGCAATCCTCCGCAGGAAGGCAGGCCACGATGAGGCGGGCCGCCTCATCCAAGGCCCGGAGCGTCTCCATCCTATGATTGAGGGAAGGCTGTCGACCGTCAGCGTCGTCCGTGGGGGGGGGGGGGGGGGGGGGGGGGGAGCGCCCGGAAGCGTCGGAAACGTCGTCGCGCAGTAACGCCGACATCGAACCCTCCGGTACCAGGCTGAGCGCATCGTCCTCCACCACAGGGGCCGGCACTTGGAGGGGAGGAGGGCCAACACTAACTCTGGTCGCGTCATTAGCAGCCCCTCATCGCGTCACCGTAGCGCTGGGAGGGGGACGAGCCAACCGCGATGAATTGGGCGAGGAGCGAGCCGCCGGCGAAAACCTTGTCGAAGAATGCGTCGAGACGCAGCGGTGATGGGAGGAGCGCCGCCGCGGGGAACGACTGCGTCGGGGGGAGTACGGGCGGCGGTAGCGGGATCCCTGGCGCCGAGCAGGAGAGGGCGAACGGGACCGTGGTCGGCAGGACGTGCGGTGCGGCGAACGAGGGCGGTAACCCCTAGCAAGGCAAGGTGACGAGGCGCCCCGGGCCGGGGGAAGGTCTGTGAAACCGCGGTGCCCGGGGGTCCCTGGAACCAGTCCGCGAGCGGGAAGGCCCGTCGTCCGAGCGCAAAGGAAGGTGGCGCGCGGGCGACCAAGCGAAGTGAGAGTCACGTGTAAGGCTAGAAGAGCGGGAGCTCCGACCGCGTGGTCGCTGAAAAAGAGTCACATCCCCCTGCACCTGTGCCAGGGCCGAGGGAGCCAAAACAGGTGTACTAACTACGCCCGTGCGGGTGCACTTGGCTGGGCTTTTACTCTTAACGTTAAGTACCGCACTGACCTCCGCACCAGAAGACTTGCGCTTGTCAGTTGAGCTCCTCACGGCGGTAGACGTGCTGCGGTTACGTGGGCAATGTTGGCCAGACTTGGTGGAACCCAGCCAGCTGACGAACACTGTAGGCGCCCGCTGTTGGCCAAGCTCGGTGTAAGGTTTGGCCAGCGAGCTGACGAACACAGGTGTCGGAGTACTCCGTTGGCCAGGCTCGGTGTCACGTAACCCCAGCGAGCTGACGAACCCTCCGGCAGAAGCCCGTGGCTCCGGATCCATGCGTGTGTCCCGCATCGTGAGAGTCCGTGGCGTTTCCACCAATTCAGCGGACGGGATGGCAGCATGGGTCTGCTTAGGACGTTCCCGCCGGTAGAACCGCCAAAGCTGCGACCACTGCTCCTCCCTCCAGGGGGTGCAGACGCCGCAAGGGTGAGTGGAGGAACAGCCAGAGCACGGTAGGCAGACGTCGTGGGCGTCACTCGGCCACTGAAAGTCTGCGCATCTCGTGCAGGTGCGAACTTGCCAACTGCAACAGAAAAACAAGTTTCAACAAGAGAAAAAGGGCCTCCTCGAGTGCATATATGCTCCCGCGTGAAAGAAATTCGAACGAAGCCGCCACACGACGAGTGCCTATGCCCGGCGCTTTCTGAACCCCGTAGCACCAGCCGAGGGCACTAACCGAAGATACCCTGCTTACCTGGTCATGGTAGAAAAGGAGAAGGCTACCACCGAGAGTACAGAGGACGAGGGACCAGCGAGGTAGAGCGGGAAAGTCCACCAAAGACGAAAAGGCCCAGGCGGACCGGTCGCCAAACCGGGCTCAGGCAAGAGCAGGGCTGACACCAAACGCCGCTGTCAGGAAGCTCACGACCCAGAAGCGAAGCGTCGGTCCACGAACAAGTCCAAGGCCCAAGGCCCAAAGAAACGAAGTAGGAACGGAGCTAGGTAGGGCACACAACCTTCCACGGCTCAGCGAAGAAACAGAATGGCGAATCAGGTGACTGTGTGCCGGATTTAGAGGGAAGGGAGGCTACCGTGACTCTGCCAGGCTTATAGCGCCCCTTGATACCTTCCCTCCTTAAAGGTACACAACCACAATTTTGGCTAAAATTAGGCAAGCGAGAACAGTATTCCTAACAGTAATGTCATCGGTAATGTGTTTTGCGAAAACAAACAACAAGGAACAAGCCTGCAAGTAAGCGTCTGGTCCTGCAACACCTATCAACGTAACAGCTAGTGGGTGCGGACACGTGGGGCCCCGCCAAGCTAAGACGAGCATACGACGCATCAGGTACAAAAAAACACAAGCAAGCAGGCAAGAGCCTGGTACTGCAACACCTGTCAACCGGCAAAGCGAGAAGCGCAGGCACTAAGGCCAGCACTCAACACCACATGTCCCGACAGGTACAGGCATGAAGGCAGCAACATTTATCAACATAATGGCGACAGGGCGCGCGCACGAGGGGGCCCGCCAGGCTAAGCGAGCCATGGACGCATAATAGCACCCCAAGAACAATATATGTACAAACAAGCAGGTAAGCGTTAAACCTTGCTACACCAATCACGTGAAAGGCAAGCGAGCGCGGGCACGTGGGGCCCGGCCAAGCTAAGATAAATGATTGGCGCAAAAAGCCACAGCGAAGATGAAGAATGATTTGTCTATTCGAGAACCGGCGCCCAGCCCGGGAGCCGGCCGAGGGCTAACACCTTACCTCTCCGCCAGAGCGGGGACGGGAGAAGAAACCTCCATATCACCCTCAGTGCGTGAACGCTGGTGGCGTCCCAGCAAAATTAATTTTTCTCTAAAATGTATTTTTTCGAAAAATACTTACCGATGACATGACTAACTGGAAATAGTCTACTTGCTTACCAATTTTAGCCTAAGACCCAAAGGGTCCCCCCAGGAGGCTCTCGGGGATCCCTGATAGGGACGAGAGAGCTTTCGGGGATCCCTAACAGGGACGAGAGTAGCCTCCCCTGCCCATCCGGTCAAGCGCCCGGTGGTGTCTCCTTTAGCCAGTTGTCTACGGAGTTACCAGCGGCAAGCGGGGAGGAGGGAGGGACCTCCGAGTCATGTCATCGGTAAGTATTTTTCGAAAAAATACATTTTAGAGAAAAATTAATTTGTTTCCTCAAAACACATTACCGATGACATGACTAACTGGAAGAATGGCAAAGAGGAGGAGGGTGCCGCACAATCCCTTTTAGAAACCTCTTCAGGGACGAAGACGGCCCGTCACTCCTGATCACCCACTCCCGACAATTTTAGCGAAGTGCCGCCTAAGCGCCGAGGGCGCCTGGAGGGAGTGGTGCGCCGCAGAAGTTGCCCACTAGCGTAAGGTTGTCGCGCTGGACTGTCAGGGTGCGGGAGTAGAAGCGGCAATGGTAGATCCGTCCCGCCACCCCACCGCCGCCACAGTGTCCTTAACCACACCGGCGCGGCGAAGGCGAGACCTGCGGCCCTAGCGCGCGTTCCATGGGCGCGGATCTTCAGTGCCCCGGCTCCCTGTGGGGAGAGGTCGCGATAGGCGGACCGGAATACCCAGCGGAGCGAGGAGGAGAACGTTTGGGCTGAGAAGCCGGTTCTGCCAGCGGTCGGCGGCAAGGGACGAGACCGTCCCCTCCGCACGGACTTGGAGCAGGTAGATACGAAGTGCCTGTCCCGGATCTTGCTGCGGAGTGCCCCGAGGAACCGGGTCGTGTAAGCGGCCGAGCGGCGAGGACCGGAGGCGCTGTCAAGGGAGACCTAGGCTGAGCGAGAAGGAAGGATCCGGGAGTAGCTGAACGGAGCCATCCACTCGGAACTGCAGGCCAGCGGGGCGAGACGAGAGCGTGGAGCTCGGTGACGCGGGGCGCCGTGGCGAGGGTCATCAGGAAGCAGGCCTCCGAGTCACGTCAGCAAAGCGGGCCAGAAGGAGCGGCTCAACGGTCCGAAGTCAGTCAAGGGAGGACCAGGGAGGTCCCAGCGCGGGCCAAGTGGGCGGGAGACCGGACGCTGCACGCCGAAACGCGCCATAAGGTCGGGCAGGTCCTTGCAGGCGCTGGGTCAGGACGGCCGAGGTGACGGTAGGCGTCGGCGATCAAGAGACCCCTCAAGAGCTGCTGCACCAGAGGGGAGCCAACCTAGGTCTTGGACGAGCCAGAGAAGAAGTCCGTGAGCTGAGGAGTCGTCAGGCCGACAGTGGAGAGGCGGCGGTCAGAGCACCAGGCACGAAGCACGCCACTTTCCCTCGTAGACACGTCTGGTAGGTCTGCGGGCAGAAGCGATAGCATCCGCTGTTGCACTCGAGAAGCCTCCAGCAGAGAGAGCTTGCCACACAATCGCCAGGCGTGCAGGAGAAGTCGCTCGGGGCAGGGGTGGAAGAGCGGCTATCGGCGCTGTAAGAGCATCGGCGGGAGGTGGGAAAGGGAGGGTGAACCTGTGGCGAGACTGAGAAGGTCGGAAGTCCGCGAACCGGTCCGGGCGACCGGCCACCAGGAGAAGGACTGCGTTGCATCCCCGGAGGCTGAGCAGGACTTGAGGACCAGGACCGCCGGAGGGTAGGTGTAAACGACCAGTCCACCCCAAGGGATCGAAGGGCATCGACTGACCAGGCCAGAGGTCGGGAACAGGGAGATGAAGCGGGGAAGCCGGAGGCTCCACTTCGTGGCGAAGAGAACAAGGGGGGAGTCTCCCGACGGGCGCAGAACCAGCGAAGGATGTCCCAGCGAAGGGCGCAATCCGTGTGAAGAAGCTGCCACCGTCGCAAGAGGTAGACTGTCAGGACGAACAGGCGACGTGGACTGTGGCGGGCTGGGAGGGAGAAGACGCTGTCCTCGCACCAGCGAAGGGGCGATAGAGGAGGAAGCAGAGGTCGGGAGAGCGGGGTCCTCCTGCGTCTGAAGGCAAGCCATGAAGAGGGGTTGTCGGAAGGACGAGGAGGTCCTGTGTCCGAAGATCGTATCGCCAAGCGCAGAGGGCCTGCCAACTGCAACCAGTCCCAGCGGGATGACGTGCCGCGAAGTCCGGTTCGCGGGCCAGCGGCCGGCGGACGAGCGGAATTCGGGAGAAGGAGAGCGCCCCAACGGTCGAGACCGGCAACGACGCAGAGAGAGAGACGGGCAGCGGCGAGGTCAGGGGGAATCCGGGAGCCGAGCCAAGAATGTCCGTCCAGCGAAGCCGACGTGGCGCAGCACAGGAGAGATCGGCACCAGGGTAGAGAGATCGCCGGAGGACGGCCTCCAGAGGCGGAGTACAGAAGACCGAGGGAAGGAGATCAGCCGCCGCACTCACCAGGAGGAGGAGCTGGAGCCGCAGTTAGGTGGGGAGCGCCGCGTCCGCAGCTACCCTCGGGCTAGAACGGCAAGGACTGGATCCGAGGCTCGTGAAGACGCACCAAGTCGCGGTCGGTCACCGAATCCACACCCAGGTGAACGAGTGGCGAGAGGTCGGACTGTAGTCGCTGACCAGGGCGCCCAGGCGAGCAACCGGAGGAGGAGAACATCGCTGCCCTACGAAGTGGGACCGCTGACTGATACCGCAGACGCAGGTCGACCCAGGAGGAGAACGGCTGACAGAAGAACAAGGTCTCGGGCAACCAAGGCATCCACGATCCACGCAAGGACCCAGGGCTGAGGGAGAGACCACACCGGAGGCCGGGCTGGAAACGGACCCGTCGACGGCAAGCGAAGACAACAGCGGGGGCGGGAGGCATGGGGACGCGTGGAAGCGAGGGGCAGATCCCAGCTGGCGGCGACGACCAAGGGCCGAAGGCGAAGCGAAGGGTCCGAGGCGGGGGGAGCCGCGCCGAGCGACGAGCACCAACGCAACATCTCAAGGCAGAGCGGAGACCTGCGCGCGAAGGGCGAGGGCCTTGGTCGGAGCGGGCGGGAACTCAACCACACGGGTGTCGCTGGGCCCACAGGCCTAGAAGGGGTCCTAAGGAGACTACCAGGCAGGGCCGAAGAGCGTGGGAAGCCACAGGAGCACGGCACAGCTGCGACGTCGCATCAGGGGAGAAGGCCAGGGAAGGAGCCATCCACTAGAGCTGGGAGGTGTAACCGCAAGGACGGGCGCCGGCAGAACCACCCGAGGCAGCGCGCACGAAGAGGAGCAAGTGGCCAGTGAACCGGGGAGAGCCGAAGGCTAAAACGCCCGCAGGCCAGCGGCGAACGCAGGACGCCAAGTCATCCACCGAAGAGGGTCGGGGAGACGCTGGAGGCGAACGGTGCAGAGAGAGGGGAAGAGGAGGTCCCGCGGAGAATGACAGGGCCGAGCAGAAGGCGAAGGTCGGCAGGGACACAGGAGGGCGTCAAGCGGGCGGGCGACGAACGTCGGGCGCCGCAACTATCTAGGCGACGAGGGCGAAGACGTCGATCCCCACTTGCACTGGGTGCACCCAAGGGGCACCCATCCACGCGAACCGAGCGCGAAGTAGCTTCACTTCGGCGAACAGACGAGAATCGGTGAACACGTGGAAAGGCCGTAGGCGCCAGGGGAAAACGGCCCGAAGTCCCGAGGTATATGAAAGACGATCCAGACGCAGTGCCCGAGGCTCAAGGAGGGGGCACCGTAGCTGGCTGGGAGACTCGACGAAGGAGTCAGAGGGTAGGAAGGAAGGCCATAGGGCCGACTAGGGCACCAACCGGCGAAAAGGGTCGCGGTGCCCGGGGCTCAAGGAGGGGGCACAAGCAGATAGGCGACTCGCCAAAGGAGTCAGCGGGCCCAGGACCGAGGCCGAAGTAAGAACAAGGCGACAAGGTCGCGGTGCCCGGCTCACGGAGGGGGGCACATAGTCGGGTAAACGACTCGCCGTAGGAGTCAGTGGACTTAAGCTGGGGCCGAAGGCCAAGCGTGAACTAATTGGCGACCAGGACGCGGTGCCCAGGGCTCAAGGTGGGGGCACAAAGCGGCTCGGCGATTCGCCGGAGGAGTCCGCAGGCTTAGGAGGGGCCGTGAGGCCAACGCGTCAACAATAGGCGACAAGGTCGCAGTGCCCGAGGCTCAAGGAGGGGGGCACGTAGCCGGCTGGGTGACTCGCCGGAGGAGTCAGCGGGCTGAGCAGGTCCGAAGGCCGACGCGTAGACTAGTTAGCGACAAAGTCGCGGTGCCCGGGGCTCAAGGAGGGGGGCACGTAGCCAGCTAGGCGACTCGCCGGAGGAGTCAGCGGGCTTAGATGGGCCGAAGGCCGGTGCTTAAGCTAATTAGCGACAAGGTCGCGGTGCCCGGGGCTCATGGAGGGGGGCACGTAGCCGGCTTGGCGACTCGCCGGAGGAGTCAGCGGGCTCAAGAGGGGCCGCGAGGCCAAGCGTCAACTTCTTCTTCTTTTTTTTTTTTTTTTTTTTTTTTTTTTTTTTTTTTTTTTTTGCATGTAACAGGCGACAAGGTCGCGGTGCCCGGGGCTCAAGGAGGGGGGCACGTAGCCAGCTAGGCGACTCGCCGGAGGAGTCAGCGGGCTTAGAAGAAGGGCCAAAGGCCGACGCTTAACTAATTAGCGACCAAGGTCGCGGTGCCCGGGGCTCAAGGAGGGGGGCACGTAGCCGGCTTGGCGACTCGCCGGAGGAGTCAGCGGGCTTGAGGTTTGGCCGAGGGGCCGACGCGTGAACTAAGGCGACATGGTCGCGGTGCCCGGGGCTCCTTTTTACGGGAGGGGGGCACGTAGCCAGCTTGGCGACTCGCCGGAGGAGTCAGCGGGCTTAACGCGTCTATGAATAAGCTACAAACTTACCAGGGACGAGAGGAGTGGCTATCCCATGTCCGAGGGCAGCTGGAACAATTCCGCCGTGCCGCGGAAGGTCCCAAGGAGGCGGAAGTCGCGGGTCGCTCGGCGGTGGAACACCGGAGTAGAGACCAAGAACCTCCAGTCAAGCAGGGCAGCCAGCGCAGCCGATGACAGAGGAGCAGGTGGCACCCGGTCTACAGTATGGCGGACACCAGGCCACTGGAAGCCGCCGTCCTGGGCAGCAACGCACTTGGTACTGCAACACATACCCATACATGAAAGGTGACGGGCGGCGGGCAACTAACGCCGCCAGATAAAGCTCCGAATTAACGAGCAAAACTCACCGTTAAATGCGGAGAGAAAACAAACAGAAGTCCGAGCCAAGCACGACGTCCGGCCCCGCCGGGGGAGACGTATGTAGCGGACAAGACTTTACCTTTACATGGCGGAACTGCAGAGGGACGAAGCACAAGCACCGGACACTAGGTCACTGGAAGTCGCCGAACGGGGAAGAGGCGCACTTGGCAACTGCAACCTAAACCCAAACATGAAAGGCGACCGGCGGCGGGTAACAAACCCCGCCAGTTAAGGCTTCGAAAATTAAGAGACACGCGAAACTGACGGTGAATGCAAAGACAAACAGGAGCTCGAGCGCAGCCCGACGTCCGGCCCAGCCAGGCGAGACGTAGGAAGTGGCCGATACTCCACCTTTCCATGGCGGAACGGCAGAGTGACGAAGCACAAAGTACCAGACAGTAGGTCACTGGAGGTCGACGTACTGGGGAGAGGCGCACTAGATAACTGCAGCCCATACCCAAACATGAAAGGCGACCGGGGGCGGGTAACGAACCCCGCCATATAAAGCTTTGAAATCAAGAAACACTCGAAACTCACCGTGAAATGCGGAGAGAAACCAACAGTAGCTCGAGCGAAGCCCGACGTCCGACCCAGCCAGGCGAGACGTCGGAAACGGCCGAGACTTTACCTGTCCATGGCGGAAAGGCAGGGAGACGACGACGGGAGCCTAGAAGGTTCCAGGGCCAGCCAAGAGCACGAGGCACAGACGAGGGCTAGCAGAGAAGACGGAGGCCACGCCAGAAGCGGTAGACGAGAGGCTAGGCGAAGGCAGGCCGGTAAGGGACGGTCGAACCGTACACAGTCTTTCCAAGGGTCAGAGGCTCAGGTAAAAGCGTCCGAACGCTAACAGCGAAGTAGACAACTGGCTAAAGGAGACACCACCGGGCGCTTGACCGGATGGGCAGGGGAGGCTACTCTCGTCCCTGTTAGGGATCCCCGAAAGCTCTCTCGTCCCTATCAGGGATCCCCGAGAGCCTCCTGGGGGGACCCTTTGGGTCTTAGGCTAAAATTGGTAAGCAAGTAGACTATTTCCAGTTAGTCATGTCATCGGTAATGTGTTTTGAGGAAACAAACCGCACCGAGCAGCCCAAGCAAACCGAGGCGCAGGCGAGGGCAGCAGCCGAACGAGCAGGGAACAAGCAGACCCACAATGGGCACAGGCAGGGTCTGGCGAAGCAGAAGTCCAACGAGAAGTCAAGCCGTGCAGAAGACCGGTGAAGCAACTGGTCGAACAAGGCAAAGTCTAAGTCCGTAGGCTACGGCAAACACGTCTGAACGGCGTGAGCTAAGTAGCATAACTGGTTGGTCACCACGTAACTCGGAAGCGGATGGGCAGGAACGGGAGACAACTCTCGGCCCCTCTAGGGGTTCCCCGAGTGCCTCCCGGGTTGTGTGGTAACAGAATAGGTTCTTAGGCTAAAATTGAGTAAGTAGTAGACACTTCCACATAGTCATGTCATCGGTAATGTTTTTGAGGAAACAAATGACAGCACAGACGATGCACAGAACACTTCGCAGGCAGGAAGAGAAATATTGATGATGATGTTGATGATGTGCTGCAGCTGGTCACCATCAATCTCAACACAGTAATCTACTTTGTCACCAGCATATAGAAACTGCAGGAAACTGCATGTCTGGCTGTATGCCCAAGGTGGTTTAACCCATTTAATTAACCCCATGGAGGCATTTCCCATATTTTTAAGTGTGTCTTGGCAACTGTGAACCAGTTGCAGGAGATGAATTGACCATGATAATTAGGGTAGTGCCAGATTAGCTTGGCGCCTGAGGGCGCCAAGCTAATCTGGCACTACCCTTATATTATCATGGTCAATCCATCTCCTCCTGTTGGGCGTTGGGGCTGAATGGGTCAAAAACTAAGTAGAGTCACATCGCCTGCTGCGTTTTACTTACCAGTGGGTTTTCCATAGGCACCACGACTCTGTCCAGACTGCAAGTTGTACTGATCCACATGTCCCGAGCTGTAGCCGATGGCCACAAAATTCCCACAGGATGATATGTCCACTGCCTGCAGGTATTTGGAGAACAAAAACAGGTTGAATCATGACCAATAAATTTGAGAATGAGTCTGTGAAACAAACAGTTTATGTGAGAAGGGTCATGCAAATGGCTTTTAACACTCTGGGCTGTCATTAGTGCTTTTTGTCCAGACGATTCCTGCGGGAATCATCAGGACAAAAAGCGCTACTGACAGACAAAGGGTGAACCCTTTGGGCCGTCAGCAGCACTTTTCGTCAAGGTGCCTTACCTGCGCCGTGGTGTGTCGATGCTCCCCTCCATGATGAAACCTCTTACTGTCCAGCTTGTGTTTACCCATGCCTCGCTGTGTGCTCCACGTGGTCACCATCCGAAGGCCGCGATGACACGCCACCACGCTGTCCCAATCACTCTCACGACTCGCCTCTGAATAAGCAAATGAAGAATATGTGCTGGTCTGTGACTTTGGAAATCAACAAATTTAACCCCAGGGCCACATTTCCCAAATGTCAGAGGTGTCACCTGACAAGTATGTACCAGTTTTAGGAGACATCAAGGGTAGTGACAGGTTAGCTTGGCGCCGGATGGCGCCAAGCTAATCTGGCACTACCCTTGAATTATCATGGTTGATCCATCTCCTGCTGTAGTGCGTCTGGGCTAAATGGGTTAAAGGTCTAGGTCCCCTCCCTAAGCCCACATCCCTTCTGCATAGGCTACCGCTCAAAAACAGACAACTCACTTGGCTGGCCTGTCAACGTTTCGCAACAAAATACAGAAGAGCCTGTGTTAAGCTACCACCTTTACGACAGATCACCTGTCATCAAAGAGCATCACTCAGGTGGCTGCAGCTGAGGCTGTACATATACACGGTCAAAAGCCAAGTGTATAAATGAGAGTCGATGAGGAGGCCAGCAAGAGGCAAAAATTCTCATGAGCCCCTGCGGCTGCAGGGGCTCATGAGAATCTTTGCCTCTTGCAAATGAAGAAGACTTGCTTTCCTCCTTAGCATTATGCTGCATGCATATTTGTATGCGTCACGGATCTACACTGAGTAAACGCGCCCCCCCCCCCCCCCCCCCCCCCCCCCGCCCCCTGCCCAAAAAAACAAGAAAGGCAAAGCCATTATGGCTCACGTGTATGACCGATTCACAAATGTGTGACCTTTGTGACAAAGGCTGGCTTCTGCAGCAAAATCCATGTTTTCTGAAAATGTAAGCATTTTCCACACATCTCTCAACCCCCCGTGACCCTTGACCTTTGTGATGAGTCGACTAAATTAGTATGCATAGGAAGGTCTTATCATCAGCTTTTTTTGTACCAAATTTGGCTGACAAATTTGCAAAAATGTTCGTAATACCTACAATTTTATAAAAAAATCGGCATTTTACACACATTTGCCAGCCTCTTGTGACCCTCGACCTTTCCAAGGGGTCATCCAAATTAGTATACATAATAGGTCTTACCATCAGGTATCTCTGTACCAAATTTGGGTTTGAAGTTGTGAATAGTATTTGAGAAAAATCATATTTTGTCAAAATATGGCTATTTTAGACCTATTTCCTGAGCTCTCGTGATCCTTGACCTTTCTGAGGGATCAACCAAATTAGTGTGCATAGTAAGGTCTTCCCATCAGGTATCTCTGTAGCAAGTTTGGGTTTAAAGTTGTGAATAGTATTTGAGAAAAAAAATCTTTTGTCAAAATATGGCTATTTCGGACCTATTTCCTGAGCCCTTGTGACCCTTGACCTTTCTGAGGGGTCATCCAAATTAGTGTGCATAGATAGTCTTACCATCAGGTATCTCTGTAGCAAGTTTGGGTTTGAAGTTGTGAATAGCATTTGAAATATAACTATTTTTCACCTATTTCCTGAGCTCTTGTGACCCTTGACCTTTCCGAAGGATCAACCAAATTAGTACGTATAAAAAGGTCTTACCATCAGGTATCTTTGTACCAGTTTTGGGTTTGAAGTTGTAAATAGTATTTGAGAAAAAATAAATTATGTCAAAATATATCTATTTGACCTATTTCCTGATCCCCTGTGACCTTGACCTTTGTGAGAGGTCACTCAAATTGGTATGTTTAGAAAGGTCTTACCACAAAGTATCCTTGGGTCAAGTTTGAAGAATGTGGCTTGAATAGTCTCCAAGAAAATGCCAACGTTAAAGTTTACCACGGACGACGGCAGAAAAAACGACATCTGTCCCAAAACATAAACTCACTTTTGCTTCGCACGCGAGCCAAAAAAATCAAAGGCTCCCTGACCTGCGGCGAAAGAGGTGATGGGCGGCATCATATGCTGGTCCATTTTGAGACCGGTGCGCCTGGTCTCAGTCTTGTTGAAAGACGCCCTGCCCAGGCATTTGTTGTGCTTGTCGTGCACAGTGGAAAACAGATGCATAATGCTGTCCTGGCCTGCAAAAAATTATCACAAGTGTGAGCAGCTGGTCTGGGATTTTGGAGCTTACGGCTACAAAAAGTAAACTCTGAAATCAGAGGCCAGCACACACACACAAAAAAAAAAAAAAAAAATTATTTTATAATTCTGCTATAATTATAGAGTAGATGCTGCTGTTTATCTGGGCAGTTCTGTCTCTGTCAACTTCCCCTCCATAAACCGGGAGTGGAAGTGAACTTGAGGAAACTCCCCCTGAAAAAACAATAATCCAAAGCAGTCATACTAGTTACTAATCAAAAGTTGTGGCTAAGAGCTAGCCAAAGTTGCATTAATGTGCAGAATGAAACTTTCAATGACTGATAAACGATAATATTGAAACAGTTGCTATAACTTTCTGCAGGGATATCTCACAGATTGACATAATGCGTGGTAACAAAGACGGAGTAGGGGTGGTGTGATCTGTGAGTTTGACCCCTACGGACTCAAGCTGCTAAGTCAGAAATCAAAGACCAGAACAGCTGACTTCACTTAACCCCTTCACTGTCAGCTGACGCAGTTTGTGTTTCTGCAATCTTTGTTATTTCAATACGAAAGGGTCCCAGCTGTCCCAGGAACGTGGATTCAAAGTGGTGTAAGCAAAAAGAATTAGATCCTCATGAGCCCCCGCAGTTGCGGGGGCTCATGAGGATCTATTCCTTTTCCTGGCACCAGTTGTGGGGGCTCAAGAGGAACTATCAGGGCTCACAACGGTCCACCATGAAAAAGGAGGAAAATAAAACCGTGAAGGTATAGATGCGGTACGCGGTTTTATTTATTGTGACAGACATAGAGAACAGATATAGAAGCAACAGAAGCATGCACTGACCAAAACTCCACCGCAACTTCCATCCAATCCCATCTCCATTTGTTTCTTACAGTGTCATCATCAAATTTTGTACCACGCTGTACGATTGTGCGCTGCACCATTTTAAAACGAAAACGGTAGCTTGTGCTACTTCTGGTAACAGCGATTTCAGCAAAGAGCAAAATGTGAATACGACAGAACAGCGAAAAAAATGAATTATTTTTCTAAAATGTATTTTTTGGAAAAATACTTACCGATGGCATTACTATGTGGAATACACTCTATAGCCTAACGATTTCAGCCCAAAGTTGTGTCCTCTACACAACCGGGGAGGAGACACCAGGGATCCACGTACAGGAGCCCGGGTGGCCTCCCCCTATCACCCTATCCCGGCATGCGCGGGGCGACAGTTCACCAGTTTGCACACTTTGCCAATCTCATTGTCAGGGAGGCAAGCGGGGCAGGTGGGAGGGCCGTCCGAGTAATGCCATCGGTAAGTATTTTTCAAAAAAATACATTTTAGAAAAAAAATTCATTTGTTTTTTTCAAAATACATTACCGATGGCATCACTATGTGGAAGAATGGCAAATAGTAGGTGGGTGCCGACACAAAACCCCCCGAAACAAAACGCCCCCCAAAGGCCCACTAAGGAGCACTCCCGACGATTTCAGCAAAGACCTACCTACGGCGCCAGAGGCGCGCGGAGGGAGTGCTGGGCCGCGGAGATGTCGCCCACCATGGCCAGGGAGTCACGCTGGCCGGATAGGTCTCGGAGGTAGAAGCGGGCGAAGGTGGAGTCTGTCCGCCAGCCTACCGCCGTAACAATGTCTTTAACTGAGCAGTTGCGTTCAAGTGCCACGCTGGTGGCCACTGCTCGCACCTCATGCGCCCGGATCTGCAAAAGTCTATCCCCGTCAGGGGAGAGGTCCTGGTATGCTGACCAAATCACCCACCGCAGCCAGAACGAAACTGTCTGGGCCGATATATCTGGCCTGCCTGGAGCCAGCGGTAGGAAGAGGCGGGAGCGCCCGAGCCGGCGCGGCTTTGAGCAACGCAGGTAAATCTTCCGTGCCCGAACCGGGTCCTGTTGACGTGCGGCGCGGGATTGGTCCGTTCCTCTGAGCGGACGCATGGTCAGTATCCGGGATGCGGTCCATGGAAGCCGGTTCTTTGCTAGAAAGGACGGGTCAGTGAGTAGCTGTGCTGAGCCATCCGCTCGAAACTGCAAGCACGCGGGGCGTGTCGACAGTGTGTGAAGCTCACTCACACGGGAAGCCGTGGCAAGGGCCAGGAGAAAAACCGTTTTCCGGGTCAGGTTGGCGAACCGTGCCAAACGGCAGGGGTTTGAAGCGGTCCGTATTTAGCCATGTCAGTACCCAGGCGAGGTCCCACCGAGGTATGAGAGAACGGGAGACCGGTCGTCGGAGGTCAAAATCAGCCAAAAGGTCCGTGAGGTCTTTGCAAGTACCCGGATCCGGGAGGCCGAGGTGGCGGTAAGTGTCTGCGATCATGGAGCGATAGCCCTTGATGGTGATGGGAGCTAGGCCTTGATCTTCGAAGAGCCAGAGAAAAAAATCCGCCAGTTGGGGGGTCGTCAGATTCGTGGAGGGGAGCCGGAGGGCGGAGCACCACGACTGGAAGACCCTCCACTTGCCTTCGTACACATTTCTGGTGGACAGTCTGCAGGCTCCTGCAATTGCCGCCACTGCCGCATCCGAGAAACCTCTAGCAGCGAGGGCTTGCCGGACAACCTCCAGGCGTGAAGGAGGAGGCGCTCCGGGCACAGGTGGAAGAGAGCCTGGCGGGGCTGCATGAGCATCGTGGGCGGAGAGGGGAGCTCGAGGGGCGGATCCGTAGCTAGCGCGAGCAGGTCCGAGGTCCAGCTCTTGTTCCAGTTGAAGGGGGCCACCAGGAAGAGAATCGCTGAGCATCCCAGGAGCTTCCGCAGGATCTTCGGCACCAGCACCGACGGAGGGTAAGCATAAGCGATAAGACCGTCCCAGGGGATGGAGAGTGCGTCCACCGCCCAAGCGAGGGGATCCGGGACTGGGGAGACTTAAACCGGAAGCTGGTTGTTCCATCTGGTGGCAAACAGGTCAACCAGCGGTGTCTCCCACCGTGAGCAGATCAGTCGAAAGATGTCCGGGCGAAGGGTCCACTCGGTGTGGAGAAGCTGTCCTCGGCGGGAAAGAGCGTCTGCTATCACGTTCAGGTGGCCCGGGATGTGGCGGGCCCGAAGGGTAATGCCCCGATTCCTGCACCAGAGGAGTATATGGTAAAGGAGAATGCACAGGGAGGGGGAGCGAGTGCCACCATGGTTCTGGATATAGGCCACCACCGTCGAGTTGTCCGAAAGAACGAGGACCTCCTGATTGGTCAGAGTCTCTTGCCATGTGTCGAGGGCCATCCCAATCGACTTCAACTCCAGCCAGTTGATGTGTTTGTTTGCAAAGGTCCGAGGCCAAAGGCCCGAGGCCGAGACAAAGTCCAGTAACAGGTGAGCCCCCCAACCGGAAAGGCTTGCGTCAGTGCAGAGTGACTAAGGGGGCGAAGGAGTGTGCAGGGGCACGCCCGTCGCCAGCCACGCTAGATCCGCCCACCTCTGCAAGTGTGGGAGGACCAGCGGGGTAACCGGAAACGAATCCGTCAGGACGCCAGTCGAAGGGCGCCAGTGAAGGAGGAGGTGTAGTTGCAGCGGCCGAGAGTAGAGCCTGCCGAGGGGCAACAAGTCCGCTGCGGAGCTGAGTAGACCCAGGAGCTAAAGCCAGACCCTGGCCACGAAGGAGACCCCGTGCACCATCTTACAGGCGATCTTCTGCCTCCGAGCCAAAGGTAGGCGGACCAGGTTGAGGTCGGTCAGGAATTCCATCCCTAAGTGCAGGAATCGGTGCAAGGGGGTGAGGTCAGACTTGCCCGGGTTGACCATGAACCCGAGGCAGTGAAGGAGAGAAAGCAGGGCGTCTCTGTCGACTACGAGGGTCGAGGCGATCATGTTGCGCAGTAGCAAATCGTCCAGATAGTTGGAGGCCGGACTCAGCGACCACTGGCGAAAGTTGGCCATCACCGCGTCGAGGAGCCTCATGAAAACCCATGGACTTATGTTGAGGCCGAAGGGGAGGGCTCTGAACTGGTATACGATCCCGTCGAAAGCGAAACGAAGATAACGGCGAGAGGATGGGTGAATCGGCACATGAAGATAAGCGTCGGAAAGATCGAGACTGACAGCGAAGTCCATCAGCTGGATGGCCACTCGGAGAGTCCTGGCTGTCTCCATCCGAAAGTGGGGCACTGAAATGTACTTGTTTAGCGCCGAAAGGTCGATGACCGGACGCCACTTGCCCCCTGGCTTGGGGACGACAAAAAGACGGCTGTAAAACGCCAGCATATCTTGACGGGAGACCACTTCTGTCGCCGCTTTGCTGAGCAAGGCTAAAACTTCTCTGCGCAGAGATTCTTCCTTGAGTCGATCGTTGGGAGCTTGGGTCCACACGGGGGACCTGCGCAAAGGTGGAGGGGACTGGAAGGAAAGCTGCAGGCCTGCGGAAACGGTCGAGATGATCCATGGGTCGTCCGGGAACAGAGCACTCCACTGGTCGCTGAACAGGGCCAGCCGCCCACCGACTGGTGAACCCAGAGCAGTCAGCGAGGGCAGAGCGTAGGGCAAGACATCGGGCCCGACCGCGCCCCGACTTACGGGCGCCGCAGGACCAGGAGGGGCGGTAGGCGGGGAAGGAATGCGGGGCTTGACGGGGGCGAGCTCTACCGCGGGCACCGCCGACTGGAAGCGAAGAGGGTCTGGGCAACCGCAGGGCATGACCTCCGGCTGAGCGGTTAGCGCGAAAGCGAGACGACGAGGGGGTAGAGGTCGGACGGGGCCACAGGTCCTTAGAGGCGTCCTTCACGTTCTGCCAAGTTTCTCCAAACAGTTGCGAACCTCCGAGTGGTGCCTGGCGAAGTTGAGTCTTCACCGACTTGGGGAGATCCGAGCAGAGACGCAGCAGATTGTCCCACCGCCCGAGGTCACAATTGGCAGCCGCCGCCATGGCATTAGTCGAGGAAAGGTAGGCGGCCCAGTTAGCCGCGATAAGGATGGCTTGGACATCGCGAAGCGGGGAGGAGGACTCCAGGTCCCAAGAGTCTTCCAGACAGCGCAGAACAGCCTGTGTTGCTAACTCCAGGAAGCCGGAACAAGCTAGAGAGTTTCGTACCAAGGAAGCGATCCTGTCTAGTGGGCGAGGCCAAGAGTTCAAGACAATCCTGCGACCGCCCGCCTGGTTGATGGCAGCTGCGTCCACTGTAGGCAGAGGAATGACGAAGGCTTGGGAGTGCCCAGCGTACCATGCCTGACGGAAGCTCATGTTATACCCGCCGGCCATCGAGAATCAGAGAAAAAAGCATTGTCGCCGAAAGAGTCTTGACGAAGCTGTGACGAAAACGCGTCTGCTAGGTCCTGGAAGCCGGACGGCTGAGGAAGAGACTTGCGGCGCTTAGAAGGCCTAAGCGCGTCCACCATGGCCGAAGCTTGTCTCTTCATGGGGGGCGAAGGCGGACAGAAGTCAGGCGGTAGGAAGGAGTAGATTAGACGGGAGGCCTCTCCCAGGGACCGGAGCGTGTCAATCGGAGAGACGTCTTCACCAGAAGCGGATACCTGCGAACCAACAGGGGCGGGGGAGTCATAAGGCGAATCCTCCGAAAGAGCCAAAACCAAGTCCGCTGGATGTAAACTGAGAACGTCAGGATCTAAGTCATGTCTATCACATGAAACCACATGGAGGGGCGACCGGCTGTGAAAGAGCCAGTCTGCCGAAGGCGAATGGTCACGGCGCGAGGGAGGAACCGGAGCAGCCGCCCGCGAGGCCTGAAGGGAAGGGCGTCATGGGGAAGAAGAGGGGCTGTCCGAATCCTCTATGTCGCGCCGCCGGGTAGTGGATCGCGGGAGCCTAGAACCCCGCCCGAAAGGTACAAGGGGAGGCGGAAGGGAATCCCTGGCTTCCCTGACCCGCTCGGGAGGAAGCGAGCGGGGGGGGAAGAGGGTCAGCGACCCGGCGAATCCGCTCCTGCGAGGAAAAAAGAAAGTCCGCCCGGACCCACTTAGAAAGCTTCTGGCGGGGCGGGGACACGAAGCGAGGAGGGAGCATTAGTGGGACACGCGACCCCTGCTCCGAAAAAACGGAGCGAGGGGGGCGCGAGCCTAAGTCTCGCCCAGCCCGCCTGGTCTGCACGGGGTGGGGGGGGTGGGGGGGGACGGACGTCCGTGTGGCTCGCTGGGTCCACTCAGAAAATTCGGAGCGGGGCGGCGGCCCATGCCTAGAGCTCGGATCCCGCTCAGAAGACCCGGAGCATGAGGGAGAGTATCTCCGTTTACTCTTTTTTACCCTCTTTTTGTGTTTGCGCTCGTCGCGCCGAGCCCGCTCGGAAGAAAGGGAGCGGGGCGGCGTGTAAGAACGCTCGGCTCGCCTGGCCCGCCCAGACAAGGCAGAGTGGGAGTGGGGGGGGGGGGGGGGGGGAGCAAACTCTGCTCAAGCCACGCTCAGAAGAAACAGAGCTTGGGGAGCGTGACTCTAATACTCACCTGCCCCGCTCGGAGCGGGGGGAGGGGGGGGGGGGAGTTCCTGGGTGGTTATGGTACAAGAAGGGGACTTACCTGCGGGCCGGACGGCCTGGACGACAGAGCGGAGAGGGGTCCGAAGAGCCGACGGAACGACGCCCAACTGCGGAGAAGTCCGAGTAGTCTGTAGGGGACGGGTCGGCCGGTCGCGTCTGTAAAAGTCCCATAGTTGAGACCGACGGTCATCACGCCAATCAGCACAGACGACACAGGTCCTATCTGAAGAGCATCCTGAGCAAGGGAGGCAGGCGTCGTGAGCGTCGGAGGGCCACTGAAACTCCCCACACCGAAGGCAAGACTTCAAAGAAGCCGCCATAGCGTCCGCCGCCCAAAGCACGCAGGTAAAAGTTCACCCAAGCGCCGAAAAAAGTTCACTTCACACGAGGCACAAAGTCACGAGGGAGTCAAAGTTATTAGCAGCGCCCACGAAAGTGCACAGAGTCCAAACCGTAAGGCGCTAAGAGCATAAGCTCTAAGGTCAGACTGTCACGGTCCCAGCTGGAAGGCACACGAAGCGCCGAAAACTCAATCCCTTAGGCACAGTCACGAGTAGAGACACAGTCACTAGCCGCGGCAAAAAAGGCCACCTCCCGGCAAACCGGTCGGCCCTAAGTCCAAGATGAATTCACTGAACACAATTCAGGATACTGTAAAACGCAAGCAGAGCACTAGGCCCTAGTCCACTCGGCAAAGCCAGGCTATTTATCTTTGCACTGAAGTTATTTTACGAAGAATGAAGACACCGGCCAAAACCACGTAAAGTTCGTCACACGGAGCAAGGCTAACACCCGACCGAACTGGTCGAGCAAAGAGTGCAAACTGGTGAACTGTTGCCCCGCGCATGCCGGGATAGGGTGATAGGGGGAGGCCACCCGGGCTCCTGTACGTGGATCCCTGGTGTCTCCTCCCCGGTTGTGTAGAGGACACAACTTTTGGATGAAATCGTTAGGCTATAAAGTGTATTCCACATAGTAATGCCATCGGTAATGTATTTGGAAAAAACAAATCGAATCGCTTTTTTTTCCCCCTCCTATGGCGGAATCTTGTCATTTGTGCGGCGGAAAGGTTACCTTCAATGGCGGATTATCGCCGAACGGCGAAGGATTGTGAGCCCTGATCCCTGCAGATGTGTACACTTTTACACAGCAGCAAAGGGCTTAAAACAAGGTCAGATGTAACAGACAATATTTTCTCCAATGTCCTGACCACACTTTTTCCATGTCAATCATTACTCATACAATCATTTCCTGACATCACAACAAATGCTGAGCTGGTACTTCTGTATGTACTAAGTTTACTATACCTGCACTGAGAACACTTTGTCCGTTGTTTCCATAGTGCCTTAAAAAGTTTGGAGGGGCAGAGTGTCCCTCTCGCCATCTCAGCAGTCGAGCTCCACCATCTGGCTGGTCAAAGATCCACACCTGGTCACGGAAAATCACATTTTACAACACATTTCACTCACGACTAAGTTGGATGTAAAAAAATTATCAGGAGCGATGAAAAGTGTCAGGCGACTTGAAACCCCATAAATGGCTGGTGACCTCAAATTTGGAGCTCACAAATGGAACGACAAAGACAAAAATGCTTAGAAAGTACAAGTACAACGCAAACAGACAGAAATGTGCTTAAACACACTAATCTTTTCAGTAACCTCTTGTCTCACTGAAAAATTACATACTTGGCAGTCACCTTTTCGGTTTTTGATGCTTACCCTAAGACTGTTATCAGCTGAAGAGGAAACCATGAGCGGTTCATTAGGAAGACACTGCAGGCCGCTAACGGATGATCGATGGGCGTCAAGCTGCTGGCTTTTCAGTGAACGTGTTTCCAAATCCCAGAATGCCATGTGGCCGGCAGCACTTCCTGTGACCATTGTAGGGTGGCCGTCTGCAGGACAGAAACGTGGCAATGAAATACTGTCTCAGTGCATTAGCTGCTGCAGAGGCATTCCTGTATCATTTGCTGGAGTACTCCCTAGAGGGACCCACTCGGGGAATACACGACAAGTACACTTCTATAGAGGTGTACTTGTGGCATACTTTCTAATGAGTAATTGCACGAACGGTACAGGCTGCACCTGTGTAATGGCAACATTTAAATATTGTCCCCCATTCTCAGGCCCACTGTTCACATCAGCCACAATGTTACGTGCACCGGTGTATTGTACCTGAAACCAGATGGTTTTTGTTTGTTTTGTTTTGTGTTTTTTTTTTTTTTTTTTTGGGGGGGGGGGGGGGGGGAGAGGGAAAGGATGTCTGGTGCTCCAAAGTGGATGCCCAGTGAGCAAAAAGGTCACTGGCCTCACATCAGCCTTAGCTGGCCTGCGCACAATCGTGCACTGGTCAGCTAATGCTTACGTCTGCCTGAGGTCTTCTGTTTAAACATGAAAACAAATACCACGTTCTGACTCATGACTCCCTGGACTACAATACAATATGCTGACCTGAATCTTAGCACATGATGGGTCTTCATTAGCCCTCTGGCTGTTGGTAGTGCTCTTTGTTGAGGTGATTCCTGTGGGAATCACCTCAACAAGAGCGCTACCACCAGTCAAAGGGTTAATATTGTGCGCAGTGAGCAGTGACAATATCAGTTTAACATCAGCTTATCAGTTTAACCCGTCTAGCCCCAAGGTCACATTTCTCAAATTTTGGAGGTGTTGCCTAACGACTATGTACCAGTTGCAGGAGATTGATTGACCATGGTAATTCAATAGTAGTGCCAGATTAGCTTGGCACCTTCAGGCACCAAGCTAATCTGGCACCACCCTTGAATTATCATAGTCAAGCTGTCTTCTGCTGTAGGGACTTGGGGTTAAAAGGGTTAAGTGAATTGGACCAATTGGCTTTGGGTTTACAGCACAACTAATCATTACTGTTTGATCATACCTCGCAGAAGTTAGCTACCGGTAGTACACACTGGTTTTCTCCCTCGACTGCTGCACGAAGGGTTAATACTGTGCACAGTGAGCTGTGACAATATCAGTTTAACCCTTTCATTACTAAATTTTCTGGTTCGTGAATACCACTGAGTACTGCTTTTATAAAGTTCTGTATTACCCCTGCATACTGAGTTTAGAGACTAGAAAAATACCAAAATATAGTAGTGTACGGGAAAGGCTGATAGCGGAGTACCCATCCACCGCAGATACCCATAACCCTATATTGCTGTGACGGGCTTTGGAAGGGCTACACATTGACGTCATGTGTAAGTGTCGTGTGGTTGCTTTGGTGACACACAGGTGCAAATATGTGACAAAATGACAGTACAATAACAACACACACCTATGAAGCCAGCAAACATGCATGAAAACAGATCCAATAGTGTTTGCATGCTCTTACCGTGATACTGATGTGTTGGAAACTCATAATTCAAACTTGTGACTGTGTCATTGTCTGTTTATTGCTGTCACATAGCAGTGTCCGCAATGCACACACAGGTGTCAAAAATAAAAAGAAATAACTGTAAAAGATCCACTACTAAATACACCTTGATTGTCCGCTTACGCGTACACTATGTACAGTTACTGGGAGTCTGAAGATGAAATTACTACACTGTTATACACTGTCATACACTGTCACACACTGTCACCCTGTATTTACAGTTGTACCTGTGTGTGTTGTACAAAAAAAAAAAACAGTTGTTGGCATTACAAACAAAGGTACATGTCACATTTCCGGCACATAATATCAGATTTGTGCCCGCCTTGTACAGGTTGTTTGCACAGCTAACCACTGGGTTTGCGTCGGCAATAGTAGCGGGTGTGTCGCTTGTAGCATAGATGGTCACGGCTCTCCCTTTTGACAGGTAAGTGGTCAACTCGGTCAAGGCGGCGAGTCTCGTTCAGTGTTGGCTGGCGGCAGAGCAGGAACGGCTCTTTGCTACATTCGCGTGTGTGTACGTTGTGATCGTTTCGAACACACTCTCAGAGTAGAAAAGGTACCCGAATGCACTGACAGATATGTCACTGAATTACACGTGTCGTCGGACCGGCTAGCCTTCGGGTGAATGTCACCCGCTCAGGTGCAACATATGGGGTCCTACTGTCTCAAATTGTGGCATGATTTCGGAACCACTGTGGCACATTGTCATCGTCAAGTTCATCCCCACTTTCGTCGGCATCGCGACCACTGACTATCGTTGTTGTCGTTAGTATCTTGTCGCACAATATCGGTCCTTTCCTCCTCTGTCAACTGAACTAAATCCAGTCTCCAAAATCGCCTCTATCCCAAAACTCATCATCACTAAATTCGTCGCTGTCACGGTCACTTTTTCCTCTTCGCCATTTTTGCAAGCACAACCAAAGTTCTGGAAGGAATTTTTGATATACTAAACTCCGCATCCTGTTTCCGGCCAGGCCTCGAGCCAGCTATAACATAAACACTGCGCGCCTGGCGGTACCATTCTAGCGCTGTCAAGGTCGCCGCTAATTAGGTAGCCACTCGCAGCAGGTAGCGCGGATTTCGAATGCGGCTAGCGCAAACCGCTTTAGCGGGCAGCCGTACGCGGGGGAGTAGAAGCTGCGGCCCCGCTATACCAGGCAGCCGTAAGCAGAGGAGGCGTTTCCCATGCCCGCTATAGCGGGCGGCAGTAATGAAAGGGTTAACATCAGCTTATCAGTTTAACCCGTCTAGCCCCAAGGTCCCATTTCTCAATTTTTTGGAGGTGTTGCCTAATGACTATGTTCCAGTTGCAGGAGATTGATTGCCCATGATAATTCAAGGGTATTGCCAGATTAGTTTGGCGCCTGAAGACGCCAAGCTAATCTGGCACTACCCTTGAATCATCATGGCCAATCAATCTTCTGCCGCAGGAACTCACAGCTAAATGGGG
Source organism: Semisulcospira habei (assembly GCA_036245525.1). NCBI lineage: Eukaryota > Metazoa > Mollusca > Gastropoda > Semisulcospiridae > Semisulcospira > Semisulcospira habei. Next base: position 55,311,129 of record BTPG01000007.1, read on the forward strand.
TAACATCAGCCAATATCTCTGACAAGTTCATGAAAACAGTTGATCAGTAAAATGCCATCGGGTAAGTTAAGGGGTATATTCCACATAGTAATGCCATCGGTAATGTATTTTGAGGAAACAAATGCCATCTCTCTACTCTAAATGTTTACGTTCAAACCTGTTCTGAAAGAAATGGAGGCGACTGGTCCCCAGTCCTGCGTGAATTTTATGACAGTCTCGTCAAACTTGATGTTGTGCACGAAGATGCGACCATCACCCAAACCAATAGCCACCACATCCACTGCTGGGGCCTGAAATTTAAAATAACATATTACATTAAAACAGTTTATGTACATACATCTTTCCTCAAAGGTTCAATCACCGAGTATGGGACATAATACTTACTTACGCCTGTCACCCCTACCCGGGTATAGGCCGTCGACGAGAGACCTCCAGCAACTCCTGTCCTGTCCTCCAGGAAAGGAATTACTGTTAGTCTTTTCGTCGGCGTTTTTGTAGCTATTTCCTTTTTTGCAGGGTGGGGAAGCTACCCCCACGCCCAACCCCCTTACTAGGAGGACCAGGGGTTTTCTGTCGGGGTCACCTTCCCTTAGACCATGTTGGTTCACGGCACCTCATTTCATTCGGTGCACCCCTCTCACGAGGGACCCCCTATCCACCACCCAGGGGACGCGCCTCAACGCCGTATGGTCCCAGCGCGAGGATGGGACATAATGATACATGACAAATGCGTTCCAACAATTACTGTAAATATTCTACCACTTTTACATGCTTTTTTAACCCATTACATCCTGAGGCTGATTTTGTAAAATTTACTTGTTGTCCTATAAAGGCTACATTACAGATTAGGAGATAGATCTACTGTTGTAGTTCAAGGGTGGCGCCAGAAGAGCTTGGCGCCTGAGGCGCCAAGCTGTTCTTGCACCACCCTTGAACTAACAGTAAATTTTACTTCAAGCAATGGGTGTACCAGGAAGAAAAGGGTAACTCTTTCGAGACATGCCACATCCGGATTCGCGGCGTAAAGCCGCAAATCCGGATGCGGCATGTCTCTAAAGAGTTAACTCATTGAATATATACAGGAATTGGCAATGTTGACTAAGAAGGTGACATTGTCAAGACACTGGAGGCTCTAAAACCAATCAACATGGTTGTGTTCTGTGTCTACAGATGCTAAGCTCTTCCGGCACCACCCTTGAACATTTATGGTCGCGCTAATTCAAGCTGTAGTGTATACAAGCTGCATGGATTTCACTGCCAGAGACCACGCACTTTGCGTCACAAACCACTGCACATAGACTGAGGTGACGTGCGCAAAGAACACCGACGTAAATGGAGTGAGTGAGGATAGATTGCTTTATGTCCCGCAAGCGACAAAGGCCTTCTCAGGACGTGCCTGCGCTAAATGAAGAAAAGAACTGCAAGAAGCGCAGACAAGAGGGAGAATTTCAAAAGAAAAATACAGATGAGTGGACCAGAAAGACAGAAATACAAACCCCCAAAAGAGTAGAACCCACCTTGCTGGGGTTAGACAAGGTTACCCTAGGAACTAAAAAGTAGACAACCCCACCAAGGTCCCCTAGGGCAGACCCGGTGGGGGTCCAACGTAAATGGGCAAAGTTAGGCCCAAATAACATAATAATAATACCGATTATTAGATATACGCTTTACCCAATTCTGCAAATCGGCTCAGAGAGCCGCGAACTGAACCCAACACGCATGCTCACGTGACACACACGCATTCACTCTGAAGACAAACACAGTACAAGACAAACACAGGGCATTCACGTGGTGCGAAGGGTCAGCTCAACTACTGAGGTTTCGGAAATTTTGATCGTTTGTATTAAAAATTTATAAAGTGGCCTGAAACCGGTACCAAAGTGGGACTAACATATAGGACTAACAAGAGACATAATTCCACAGGAGCGGGGACTCAAGAGGGTTTATGTCTCTTGCAGCTGGGTAGTGTTTGCCTTGCCCCAGCAGCTAATGGGTTAACAGTTCACAATATCTTCTTTATAATCTATGCTCATAGTACGTCTTTCAATAATGCTGGGCAAACAATACTAACTTAACCCTTTTAGCCCTGGGACCCTACAGCAGTAGACGGATTGATCATGATAATTCAAGGGTAGTGCCAGTGAGCAGGCGCCAAGCTCATCCGGCACTATCATTGAATTATCATGATCAATCCATCTCCTACAACTGGTACATAGTTCTGCATAATTCTGCAAATCGGCTCAGAGAGCCGCGAACTGAACCCAACACGCACGCTCACGTGACACACACGCATTCACTCTGAAGACAAACACAGTAAAGACAAACACAGGGCATTCACGTGGTGCGAAGGGTCAGCTCAGCTACTGAGGTTTCGAAAATTTTGATCGTTTGTATTAAAAATTTATAAAGTGGCCTGAAACCGGTACCAAAGTGGGACTAACATATAGGACTAACAAGAGACATAATTCCACAGAAGCGGGGACTCAAGAGGCAACACCTCCAAAATTTGAGAAATGGGACCTTGGTTAACTCATGAAGTTTAAAAATGTCATAAAATGAAATACTTTTTACTGCTTTTTTTCTCCCTTTTGTACATTAACCCTTTCAGACCCGGGACGCTGCAGCAGGAGACGGATTGATCATGATAATTCAAGGGTAGTGCCGGGTGAGCTTGGCGCCTCAAGGCGCCAAGCTTGTCCGGCACTACCCTTGAATTATCATGATCAACCCGTCTCCTACAACTGGTACATAGTTGTTAGACGACGCCTCCAAAAGTCTGGAAATGCAGTCGTGGGGTTAAGAGGGTTAAAGAGTTCCCATGATACACAGAAATGGCAGTAGCACACCTCTGCTCAATGTGCCTCCCCACAAAGATTGATAGCAGATTGATCAGCAAATTTCAACAATCAAAACCAGCCAAGGAGCAGATTGCTTTCACTCATTCGAGATGTGCCGCATACAGCCGTGTATCCGTGTGCGGCACATCTCACATGAGTTAACCCCCTTGTGCAGGCAGGTGCAGGCACTGTTCACAGTACCAGCGCCCGCATGAACATGGGGCTTTAATTGTGACAAAAGCCAACATGTGTAGTCCTGCTTTTACCTGCTCTAGGACAGTCACGGGCTGCCCCCAGCCAGTGAACGTATGAAGCAGTTTGTCTGTGAATACGTTCCACAGTTGCAGAACACCTTGGCGGCTTCCCAGCAAAACTTTGTTCTTGTAGGTGCTCGGGTGAACAGCAGCAGTGATAGCAAAAGACTTGACATAAAATTCCATCGTCAGATACACACCTGCAATGTAAATACGTAATAATGTAATACCGTAATATTAACCTTTTTACAGTTTTAGCCCCACAGGTGCTTCTCCCAAATTTTGGAAGCATCACTGAATGAACATGTACCAGTTGCAGGAGATGGATTGATCATGATAATTCAAGGGTAGTGCCAGATGAGCTTGGCGCCTTTCAGGCGCCAAGCTCATCTGGCACTACCCTTGAATTATCATGATCAATCCATCTCCTGCTGCAGGGTCCCAGGGCTGAAAGTTTAATAATACAAATAATGGAAGATTGAAATATGTCCCCCAGCGCTCACAGTTCAACCGCACGAAGCATAGATTCTCCTGAGACCCTGCAGCTGCAGGGGCTCCTGAGAATCTCTGTTTCTTACTGACGATCTATTTTCAGAAAGTGTTACCGGTATGAATCAATGAAAATGGTGATCAATGAACAAATGACAGAAAAAAATTATATCAAACAAAAAGAAAAGATACTAATGAGCCCCACAACCTGCAGGGGATAATGAGGATCTATGCCTTGTGCAGATTTCACAACTTTCACTGTGCCCTATTACACATGCATGGCCAGTAATATCAACCGATATAAAGTGCCCCTTTCACTGTGAGCATCTCACGCACGGACATGTCCAGTTATTATCAAACGATATCAACGGACACTATAGGAAAAAAAATTCATTTTTCTTTAAAAGGTATTTTTTCGAAAAATACTTACCGATGACATGACTATAAGGAGTGTCTACTCCTTGCTCAATTCTAGCCTAAGAACCGGTTGTGCCACACAACCCGGGAAGCACTCGGGGATCCCGTAGAGGGACCGAGAGTTGTCTCCCGCTCCTACCCATCAGGCCTGTTCACGTGTGAACTCCAGTCACGAAGTTAGGCTCACCCGCGGCAAGCGGGGCAGGTGGGAGGGTCCTTCGAGTCATGTCATCGGTAAGTATTTTTCGAAAAAATACCTTTTAAAGAAAAATGAATTTGTTTCTTCAAAAACATTACCGATGACATGACTATAAGGAGAATGCCGAACAGGAGGAGGGTGCCGCACGTCTAGAGTGTTTTCTAGGATCATGACCCCCTCCTCCCCTCGGACACTCTATAGTCCCCAAAAGGTGCATACCTACGGCGCCTGCGGCGCCGGGAGGGAGTGTTGTGCCGCCGTGATTCCTCCCAAGAGGGCGAGGTTGTCTCGCTGCCCGGCCAGATCCCGTAGGTAGAAGCGGGCGAAAGTGGATTCCGACCGCCAGCCCACTGCAGCCACGATGTCCTTGACAGCGCAGTTCCTGTCAAAGGCGACGCTTGTGGCCATAGCTCGTACTTCATGCGCCCGAATTCGTAACCTCTTCGCTCCCTGTGGGGAGAGCTCGGCGTAGGCTGAGCGGATGACCCAGCGTAGCCATGAAGAGATTGTCTGGGCAGTAATGTCATTTCTGCCCGGTCGTAAGGGTAGGAAGAGGCGTGAGCGACCTCTCCTGACTGCTTTGGTGCGGCGCAAGTACACTCTCAGGGCTCGTACGGGATCTTGCTGCCTGGTCTCCTTGGGGAAAAGGATGTTCCGCAACGGTCTTAAGGTGATAACCTGTGGTGCCGTGAGCGGAGACCTTGTCTTGGCAATAAATGCAGGGTCCGTCACCAGCTGGACGGAACCATCCGCTCGAAACTGTAGGCAGGACGGGCGGGCTGACAGGGCGTGGAGCTCGCTGACTCGAGCCGCGGTGGCGAGCGCTAGCAGGAAGCATGTCTTCCGTGTCAGGTCTGCGAGGTTGGCTAGTGGAAGGGGTTCGAAGCGTGGCGAGTTAAGCCAGGTAAGGACCCAAGGCAAATCCCATCGGGGCAGTAGCGAACGCGAGGCAGGTCGTTGTAGGCCAAGATGCGACATAAGGTCCGCTAGGTCCTTGCAAGCGCCGGGATCCGCGCGGCCGAGATGCCGGTAGGTATTGGCGATCATCGAGAGGTATCCCCTGATGGTAATAGGGGCCAGTCCTTGGTCTCCGAAGAGCCAGAGGAAGAAGTCCGCAAGCTGGGGAATTGTCAAATCGGTGGGGGAGAGACCACGTCCACTGCACCAGGCACAGAGAACCCTCCACTTTCCCTCGTATACATGCCTAGTCGAGGGTTTGCGGGCTGTAGCGATCGCTTCCACTGCAGCACCCGAGAAGCCTCGAGCGGAGAGGGCTTGCCGCACAATCTCCAGGCGTGTAGGAGCAGGCGTTCCGGGCAAGGGTGGAACAACGCCTGACGCGGCTGCTTGAGCATGGTGCGGGGGGTGGGGAGCAGTAGAGGAGGGTGCGTGGCGAGGCTGATCAGGTCGGTGGACCAGGAGCGGGTCCAAGCGAACGGGGCGACCAGGAGTAAGATCGCATTCGTCCCTCGAAGCTTCTGGAGGACTTTGGGGACAAGGACCGTCGGGGGGAATGCGTAGGCGATGAGCCCCTCCCAAGTGATGGACAAGGCGTCGACAGCCCAGGCCAGGGGATCCGGGACTGGAGACACGAAGAGGGGAAGTTGGTGATTCCACCTCGTGGCGAAAAGGTCCACCACGGGGGTCTCCCAGTGCGAGCAAATCAAACGGAAAATGTCCTGGCGAAGGGTCCATTCCGTGTGAATCATCTGTCCCCGCCGGGACAACGAGTCCGCCAACACATTCAGGCGTCCGGGAATGTGGCGTGCGCCGAGTGTAAGGTCGTGGTCCTCGCACCAGCGCATCAAGCGATAAAGAAGCATGCACAGCTCGGGTGAGTGGGTTCCTCCCTGTTTCTGTATGTACGCCACCACCGTCGAGTTGTCGGAAAGGACGAGGAGATGCTGGTGCCGCAGTTGGTCCTTCCAAACGATGATGGCCTGCCACACTGCTTGTAACTCCAGCCAGTTGCTGTGCTTGTCCGCAAACTCCGGGGGCCAGAGGCCGGACGTTGTGGAGAACTGTGGGAGCAGGTGGGCGCCCCAACCAGCCCGACTCGCGTCGACACAGAGGGAGAGGGTCGGGGGAGGGGAAGAGAGGGGAACTCCCTGGGCCAACCACGTCCTGTCGGCCCATCGTAAGAGATGGGGGAGGACCAGCGGTGAGACGGGGACCAAGGTGGTCAGGTCGCCCGAGGAGGGACGCCAGAGGAGTAGGAGATGGAGCTGCAGCGGCCGGGAGTACAGGCGACCGAGGGGGATAAGGTCCGCCGCTGCGTTGATCAGGCCAAGGAGCTGTAGCCAGACCCTGGCGGGTGCTGTCGTCTGCTGCCCGACCCACGCGGCGAGGGAGGATAACTTGACAATCCGCGCTTCTGGTAAGAGCACCCTGTTGCTGTCCGTGACAAATTCCATGCCGAGATGGATGAAGTGGCGCGTCGGGGAGAGGTCGGACTTCCCCGTGTTGACCAGGAACCCCAACTGGTGCAGTAACCTCATCAGGGCGTCTCTGTCCGCGGCAAGGGCGGCTTCCACTTGATTCCTCAAGAGCAGGTCGTCGAGGTAATTCGACGTCGGGCTGGAAGACGACTGCCTTGCCTTGGCGACTACTGCGTCCATGATGCGGGTGAAAACCCAGGGGCTGAGGTTGAGGCCAAACGGCAGGGCGCAGAACTGGTAAACCACTCCCTCGAACGCGAAGCGCAGGTACTTCCTGGCGGTCGTGTGCATGGGAACATGCAGGTAGGCGTCGGCCAGGTCTAGACTGACCGCAAAGTCCATGGGTTGGACCGCCGCGCGGAGAGCTCTGGTCGTCTCCATCCGAAAGGAGGGGGCCGCGATGAAGGCGTTCAGCGCCGACAGGTCTATGACAGGGCGCCACCTGCCGCCGGGTTTGGGGACCACAAACAGTCGGCTGTAAAAGGCGGGCGAGTCCGGGCGCTGCACCACCTCCGTGGCTTGTTTCTCCAGGAGAGCCGCAACTTCTCCGCGGAGGGCGGCGGCCTTGAGGTCGTCGTATGGTACCTCCGTCCACAGCGGGGCGGAGCGCAAGGGCGGGGGAGATCGGAAAGAGATCCGCAAACCTCTGGTGACGACGTCCAAAACCCAGGGCTCTTCTCGAAACAGCAAGTGCCACTGCTTGCTGAATCTCGCTAGCCTCCCGCCGACCGGAGCCCCGAAGACAGTCGGCGGAGGCGGCACCGGGGATCCGTCAGGCGGCCCTCCCGCGCCCAGGGCGGCGGGAGGGCCGGGGCCAGGAGGGGGTAGGGGCGCTAGACGGACCAGGGCGGCCGAAAAGAGGGCGTCGGCGTCGTGCAGCTCGTGGAGGGGCAGCCGGGTCCGAGGGGACAGGTCTACGGGAGCGTAAGGAGCGGCCCAGGGCCGCACGAGCGGTGGGGAGACGAAGCTTGACGGACTTGCGAGGCCAACGGTCGGGGTTGGAGTCCTTCACCGCCTGCCATGTCTCACCAAACAGCAGCGATCCTCCCAGGGGGGCCCGACGAAGCTGCGTACACAGGTCGGACGGCATACCAGTGCAGGACTGTAAGACAGAGTCTCGTCGCAAAAGGTCGCAGTTGGACGCGGCGGCCATCGCGTTAACCGACGAGTGGTAAGCTGCTCGATTCCCAGCCTCAGCCATGACCAGTAGGTCTCCCAGGAGGGGAGAAAGGTCAGGCTGCCAAGCTTCCTCTAGACGCCGGATGAATGCCTGGGTCAGCAAATCCAGGAACCCCGAGCAGGCGAGCGTGTTCCGCACCAGGGTCGCCGTCCTATCCAAACCACGCGGGAAGGACCGCTTGAGTAGGGAACCACCTCCAGCTTGGAGCAGAGCGGCAGGGTCCACGGGGGGAAGCGGGCAGAGGAACGACTGTGAATGACCGGCGTACCAACTCTGCTGAAAGGCAATGTCGACAGCGGGGGGCCATCTCCCTTCCGTGAAGAAGTCCGAGTTCCGCGTCTCTGACAGGAGGTGAGACGAGAAGGCGTCCCGCAGGTCCAAAAAACTAGGAGGCTGGGGAAGAGACTTGAATCTCTTGACGGTCCGATCCGCATCCACAAAGGCGGAGATCCTCCTCTTCACCGGAGGCGAAGCTGGGCAGACCTCAACCGGCAGGGCGGCGGCGATGAGTCTGGAAGCCTCGTCCAGTGCCAGCCGGGTGTCCATCCGGGCCGAAGCAGGTCCGGGAGCAGCGGAGACATAGGAAGCCGCGGACGAGGAGGCCGGCGAGCGGCTGCGACGTCCCAGCAGCCAGTCCGCGGGATCATCTGCCACCAAACTCAGCGTATCACCGTCCGCTTGTCTGGCCACCGGTGACCGAGGCGGGTGACGAGGGCTCCTAGAGCGGGAAACCGGTTGACGGCGAACGGTAGAGGACGACGACCCCCTCCGCAGGGGGGAGCGGAGCGAGGAAGGCCGTGGCGAAGGTCTCCTGCGCGACGAAGGAGGGCTCCGGCGAGGTGAACGGCTGCGACGAGACGGAGCGGGACGGCGAGGCAGAGGCCAGGGGGAAGGGGGCGGCCGGTGGGAAGAGGAACGGGACGAGCGGGAAACGGCACGGGAACGGGAACGACGAGAGTGAGAACCGCGTCCACCACGCGGGGAATCCTGACCTGTCGAACGGTGAGAGTCGGAGGTCCTCCTACGAACCCGAGAAGGCGAACGACCGCGACGAGTAGAGTCCCGGTGCGTGTGTACTTCTGTAGCATGGGGCTCCGGACGAGCGCGCGCGGGTCTCTGTGAAGGCGAACGATAGCGACGAGTAGAGTCCCGGTGCGTGCGTACTTCGGTAGCAGGCTCCGGACGAGTGCACGTGGATCTCTGTAAAGGCGAACGAAAACGGCTAGCAGGGACCCGGTGCGTGCGAAGTTCGTCCGCCGGAGGCTCCGGACGACAGTGCGTAGGTCTCTGTGAACCAGGCTCTAAGGAGAGGCGGGTTTCTAGCCGGCAGGGGGACCCCTGCGGCTTCCTCAGAGACACGTGGGGAACGAAGGTAGACGAAGGGCGCCAAGGGCGCTTCTGTAAACCAGGCTCTAGGGAGAGGCGGGTTCTTTGCTTCGTCAACGTATGCGTCCTGGCGTGCTTACTCGCTGTGGCGGACCTGCCGGACGAGTTCCCACCTTGAGCAGCCGTCCGTTGCCAAGTCAGTGGCGTCAGTCGCGTCGGATCGAGAAGGCCTTGTTCGTCCGGTGCCGGTGGCACGTCGGAGGGTGTCTCCGGGATCTTCACCGCACCCGACAGCTTAGGGGGCTCTCTAGTATAGAAGCTCCAGAGATCGGACCAGCGCTGCTCCGGCCAGATATCACAGACGTCACATGCGTGGTCAGAAGCACACCCAGCGCAGAGGAGGCAGACTGCATGGGTATCCGACAGCCACTTAAATCCTCCGCATTGTGTGCAGGTCCCCAGCAGGCCACTGCAACACACAAACACAAAGGCACTCGGCGGGTGTCTTCAAGGGCCCACCCTAAGGATGGAGAGGGCCCGCCTGACCCACAAAACATACAGAACGTTGTATCGGGGCCGACCGTAGCGGGAGCGTAGTACCAGCCTGGTAACCGTTCCGCTTAGGCCACCCTGGCGAAAGCACATAATCAACAAAGCATGTAACGATTGCCCAAGTACAACCGGCATGGCCCCGCGACTCACTCACTGCCACTGGTCATGGCGCGACATCCCGCTCAAACCAGGGCGGTAAATTCTTCAGCCAACCAGGCGAAGCGAAGCAGAGGGCCCACCGCTAGGATGACCCAACCGCCAGCGACGCGGAAGCAAGAAAGGTACGCTGCTCAAGCCTGTGCCCCGCCCGGGCAACAGGCCGAAGCCCTCTAACTACCTTACCTCTCTGGCGGTGCGGAACGAGTTGGAGAAGGTTCCATGGCAAGCACTGCACGAGCGGCGCCGTCAGGAAGCGAAGCCTTCACCAAAAGCGTAGTACCACCGAAGGGTAGAAGAACCAAGGGCCAGAGGCCAGTGAACAACGAAGCACGGTAGAGTAGGACCGGTCGAAAAACTCCAAGTGTAGAGGCTAGAGAAAAACACGTCTGAGCGCGTGAGCCTAAGAAGCGTGACTGGAGTTCACACGTGAACAGGCCTGATGGGTAGGAGCGGGAGACAACTCTCGGTCCCTCTACGGGATCCCCGAGTGCTTCCCGGGTTGTGTGGCACAACCGGTTCTTAGGCTAGAATTGAGCAAGGAGTAGACACTCCTTATAGTCATGTCATCGGTAATGTTTTTGAAGAAACAAACACAGAAGTGTACCAGCAAAAGACATAGAACCTCATGAGCCCCGCAACAACGGGGGCTCATGAGGATCTATAACTTTTTCAGACTTCTCTGACCATCACGGTGCACACCCACACACGACCATGACCACAGACCAGTAATGTCAACTGATATCTAGGAACAGCAAAGGAAATTGTCCAGACAGAGGCCCAGATTCTCATAAGCCCCTGCAAAGTGCACAGGCCCATTAAGGTCTATGCCTCATGGAGACGTCACTAACCTTCATTGTGTACATCCCACACACGAACATGTCCAGTAGTGTCAACTGACAGCAAGTGACGCCCGATGGGAAGCAGCACCGATACATCACTCTCGTGACCATCATAAACATGAATCACCTGTTAAGGGCACAAAGCATTTGATTACATCAATTACACAGAACACTACAGTCATATAATATATAGTGTACAAACTGTATGCCAATAATTATAATCTACATCACAATCTGCACACAAACAGGGAGATTCACTACAGAACAAGAGGCATAGATTCTCATGAGCCCCTGCAGCCGCAGGGGCTCATGAGAATCATGCCTCTTGATTACAGAACCTGCTTTGAGCAACCAACATTTTTGAAAAAAGGTGGTCCTTAAAGACAGGTGCTGTCTCCAAGAAGTCCTTTAGGGCAAACTGTATCAGCCGTCATTAAAGAGCATCATTTCAGTCAGGGAATCCATCCCAAATGATGGTCTTTATCCCTTGTTGGAATACACCAGTGTGTGAAATAAGTGTGACTAAAATAGTTCAAGGGTAGTGTCAGAATAGCCTGGCGCCTCAAGGCGCCAAGCTATTCTGGCACCACCCTCGAATTAAAGCCATTGGTCTATATCCTTATCTAATATCTGTAAGTACTATGAAGCTTGCATATATGGCAGTGTACAAATTTGAAGCTTTTAGCCTCAGTATGATATGGGTTAATAGATAGTGACAGGTGATCTCCCATAAGAATGGTCGCCAAATACAGCATCTACTGTAAAATTAGTTTAACCCTTCTTGCCCCAAGGTCCCATTTCTCAAATTCTGGAGGTGTTGCCTGACTATGTACCAGTTGTACAAGGTGCCAAGCTCATCTGGCACTACCCTTGAATTATCATGATCAATCCATCTCCTGCTGCAGGGTCCTGGGGCTAAATGGGTTAAGATGACACCCATAATAAATATTATATGTCGTACATATATGTCATGATGTAGTCTGAACAACATACAGTGAAGTGTAAATGAGAAAAGGATAAAAATAAGACTACAATTTCAGTACAGAAAATGGGGGAAATTATTTATTACTATTTACTAAAATATAAATGTATGGGTGGCATATTGCCCACAATCCACTGCCAGCAACTGAGCAAGAGACATGTATATTCTCATGCGCAGGGGCTCATGAGAATTTATGCCTCTTGCAGATGAAAGGTGGGCTGTTCCATCTGAACCAAACAGTTATTCAGCTGTCTGGGATATTGAAAAAGCTGAATCATTCTCCAAGATTCAAGACTGTCACCCATGTAATTTGTGTGACGGTATATGATTTTGCAGACATGAGACCAGGTTGAGATCAAATCCTAGGAAATCGATAAGCAGGGGGTGAGGGGGTGGGTGGGTGGGGGGGGGGGGGTGTAGGTTGCGGCTCAAAGACTCATATAGAAGCTGTCATCATCAAATTTTGTGCCACGCTGTATGATTGTGTGCTGCGCCATTTTAAAACGAAAACGGTAGTTTGGGCACCTTCCGGTAACATAGCGATTTCAGCAAAGAGCAAAATACCAATAATACGGCAGAATAGCGATAAAATCGAATCGCATTTTGTTTTTCTTTTCTCTCCTACGGCAGAATCTTCTCATTTGTGCAGCGGAAAGGTTACCTTCAATGGCGAAAAATCGCCGAAAGGCAGAGGATTGTCAGGCCTGCTACATTCATCTTATAGTGTAAGCAATGAGTTTAAGAAAAATGTAAAATTCAACATTGTAGGAAAAAACGGTGCTCACATCGCACACACGCAGGCTTCAGGATTTACCCGGTCTGGCCGTGTGTAGGAAAAAACAGTGCTCACATCGCACACACGCAGGCTTCAGGATTTACCCGGTCTGGCCGTATACACAAAACTAGTTGACGTTTGGTCTTGATTTTGTCATTTATTTTCGTTTGTGTATTTCGAGCAAGTTTTTGCTTTATTTGCCAGGCACTACTCTCGTCAGCGGACCAAGCCTGACCACTTTTATGTGGATTTTTGTTTCATTGCGTTGAAAGTTGATGATCTTGTTCACTCTATTAGAGTGTTGGTTGCCATTTCGGCTTTCATTTTGCCGTCTTGTTGGCTTCATTTGATGTCCGGCAGGCTGGTGGTCTGTTTGGTCACACGTTCATCGCATGTACTGTAGAGTCCGACTGCGCTCGATGCTGGCTCGGCTTGTAGTGTATGTAAACATGCACCATAATTCAAAAAAATGTTCTCAACGAATTTGCACTGATCTAAAAAAATAATCAAAATGCTTGAAAAAAATTCTGATTTCCCGAAAAAATTTGGAAAAGTCCCATGTCTGCTTATGGTATGTGAACTGTAAGGTCCCAACATCAGAGAAAAGCCCACATTTGTGACTTGGTTTATTGTTCTTTATGGGAAAGAATTACCTTTCTGCCATGGTCAAAACAACGGATGACGCTACCGCAGGCTGTGAAGATGTGACGACTGCCGACGGCTAGCACGCTGATCTCATCTGGGTGGATGTCACCTGCGACAGAAATCAGGTCAATTAATAAAGGAGGGAGTCACATAATTAAGGGGGAAAATGCATACCGGTACTTGCTATATAAAGAAACATACAGTGAAAGTGAGAAGAGAAAGTATCAACAAATATTACACAAGGTTGTGATTATTGCATTTTTGGGCCTCAATTGTGAATTTTTTGGAGGCCTAAAGCATTTTCGGGAGGTGTGTGCATACGTACATGCCTCTGTGAAACCACCCCCTATTTGTGTCTGGGGTCCGTTACACACCGCAGTCATTATGGTTACTTGGTCAGGTGGCGGGTGGGTCAAAAGAGGAAACATTTTACAGTCAGAGCTGACAGGGAGTGAGGCTGATTAGTCTGCACTCTTTATCATCCGACGTAGTGAATTATGCAGCTGTTTGTTGGAGTGTCACGCATTTTCCCCTGTCATACCCAATTTACTTACACTGTGCATACATGCAGACAAAACTGAAAACATGAGATTCAAGGGCAGTGCCAGATTAGCTTGGCGCCGACAGGCGCCAAGCTAATCTGGCACTACCCTTGAATAGGGTGTCTCCCTGATCTGATTAACTCATTTAGCCCCAAGGCTGCATTTGCAAAATGTTGGAGGTGTCACTTAACTCATTCAGCACCAACACACCACAGCAAGACATTGATTAAGCATGATAGCTCAAGGGTGGTGCCAGAATAGCCTATAGGTGCCAAGCTATTCTGGCACCACCCTTGAACTATCATGCTTGATCCGTCTCCAGAATTGTCATACAGTCCTTCAGAGGACAATTTCAACATTTGGGGATTTTGGTCCTTGGGTAGAATGTGTTAATGACTGTATGAGCTGCTGGAGATAGATCGACCATGATAATTCAAGAGTAGTGTAACTTTTTTAAGATTAGCTTTGTGCCTGATAACGCCAACCTAATCCGGTACTACCCTTGCTGTAGTGCATCATAGCTAAACAGGTTTAAAAAAAAGGGGCATATATAAATGGGAATATTGACTCGTTCCCTTCCATGTGACTGTGGACCTGGCTTAAGAACTAGTTACAGCTCTAAACCTAAGTTTTTCCCAGAATTGACCCCATTCTTGCCCGATACGCTAGTACAAGAGGAAGTGGGCTGACCAATGGTTCAAGCCAATCAAGGGTGGTGCCAGAATAGCTTGGCGCAGGTTGTCACTGAGTTATTCTGACACCACCCTGAATATCATGGTCAAACTCCTAAAAAGGTATGAGGAACAAATTGAAAACTTGGGAATTCTTACTTCAACCCATTACAGGCTACATTACACTCTACAGATTTATAGGAGATAGATCGATCATTTTTGTTCAAGGGTGTTGCCAGAATAGATTGGCGCCTCAGGCGCCAAGCTATTCAGGTGCTACCCTTGAACTATGATACTGATAGTCAAATTAATTTCAAGCAGTAGTGTATCAGAATGAAAAGGGCTCAGGATCGATGTGCTAATACACGTCAGTAAAACTACATAGTCTCAGTCTGAAGATCTTATACTTACTGACACTGACAAGACCCAGTTTGGAGCACTGAAATACAAAATAATAAAAAATAAACCAACAATTAACAGTAAGTTTTAACTAGTCAGAGTAATATAACCCATTCAGCCCCGACGCATTACAGCAGGATATGGGTCGACCATGATAATTCAACGGTAGTGCCAGATTAGCTTGGCACCTCTCGGCGCCAAGCTAATCTGGTACTACCCTTGAATTATCATGGTCGATCCATCTCCTGCAACACGTGCGTAGTCGTTAGATGACGCCTCCACAATTTGGGAAATACGGCCATCGAGCTGAACGAGTTAATGTAATGTGTCTCCGAGGCACACATATCCATCTATTTCAAGATGCTTAATGTGCCGCAGGGTTGAAAGCTGGAGCTTTAAAAGTTTGCTACTGCTATAAGTGCTACTTTATGTGCAAACCTAGGCCCTGCTATTAACTTTGATGCATGCGATATATTTCTGTTTCCATTCCACACGCCCTAACGGGCCTACCCTTTTCTAATACATGTTGTGATAATGGGATTTTAACATGTGCACTTGATGATTATGCATACTGTTCACACGAGGGAGAGACAGGCACCATAAACTGCGTCTGTACATAAATTTGACTCGATGGAAATACCTACATCCCATTTCTGCCCACCAGGAGATCCAAACCCGGGATCTTAGGACTATCTTATCCATTAAGTTACATTCCCCCGCCCCCCCCCCCCCCCCCCCCCCCCCCCCCCCCATGATGCACACATCACATTAATATTATTTTATTAAGACAATCTCGGATAAAACAATGAGAGAGAGGTCAGCCCTACATTGTAAACATGGCACGCTCTTCCAACTGAAGTGACCACATAATTTTCCTTGTGCTTGTTGTGGTAGCGGACAGCCAGCGGTACATGAGTACTGACGAAGCCAAGAGCTCGATACCCTGCGAAGATTTTGCTGGCAGGCATGCCTGCACACTGAGCACAGTCTTCTGTATAGTCAGAGGAATGGAGACAGTATTTGAAGACGATAATCAGTCGCAGGTTCCGATAAAACAAAGCTATACTTTCATTTCAAACCAAACGAAGGATTTCAAGCACTCGGCACACAAGTTGCATGTTATTTCTGAGAAATAAATATCCATACAGTTGTTGAAAACAAAACCACATGGCACAACCGCTGAAGCTACCCTATTGAATCCGTTAAAGCTACCTCAAGTAAACGCTAAAGCAGGTGACGGTCAACTCGCCCATATGCTAACCCGTCCAGTCAACTCGTCAAGGTAAGGGGTCAACACTCACCGACAGTAGCTGTCATCTCGCCGAAAGTAGCAGTCAACTCGCCAAAGACTCGTCAATTCGCTCAACCTCGAGTCAACTCGCCCACCAGTTTTAATCTCACGTTTGGACCCTCACAGGTGTCTGTATGTATCCAGGGATATTTGCGGGTGGTCACTACACAGCATGTGTGCGTATGTGTGTGCTGGCTCATTCTTGGTCAGCAGTCACAGTGCAACCTTGTTCAGAAGTTAGAAAAGACAGACTGCAAGCATCCTTGTGTCATAAGTCTATTAACGTATATATTTATAGCGATAAACTAATGTTGTGTTAATCCATCCGCATGTGTGCAACATGTTTTGAGAGAAATAAAGGAGGTGTCATACTGCGATACACGAAACTGAAATAAATTCGGAGATACACTGAGCACAAAAACTAAAATTTCCTGATTATGATTGTAGGAAATTTGGCATGTGTCATGACCCCCGCTTCTGAGGCACAAACTATGAACGCTACCAGTTGAGTACAACCATCTCACACTAACACAAACACCAGAGGAACAATTACGACAACAGTTATTACATAAAAAATAACAACAATCCAAAATATCCTCACTCAATCCTAACCCCACACTCACGCATCACATTCACCCACACTCCCCAGCATGAATATCCAACGTACACAATACAAAATAACATCAAATATATAATAAAACAAGTATCTTTAATAAAATACAAATGAAAGTTTAGAAACCAATTTATATAATTCACAAGTTACTGGATCTCCTTGGGGGGAGCACAAATGACAAGCTCAGATGAAATTAACACTTCCACGATAGTCCTTTATAGCACATGGCTCCTTTTGAATAAGTAATATACACAATATTTCTGTCACTGCAACAAAGTTCCTCTCATTATATTGTCACCACAAGGAAACAAAATTAGTTTCACAACGTAAGTTCTTTTACCAGTTTACAAATGGACAAGTAAGTTAGTAAACACTAAATGGGACGACCCGATCTGGACTACATGCGGGGTCTGCACCGACGCTCGCAACAGCGCCCAGGTACGGCGTCGTAATCCCATGAGGAGTGACACAGCCAGCCTCCACTCTCACAACCGTACCACCCAGCCTTTCCGCACAGAAACGGCGGCGGACTTATCCACTTAGTTCTTTTGATGCATGTCACCCGTGAAGATGCCCCGGCTGGGACAGAGACAAACAAATAAGACAAGCCAGGGGTTCAGTCGTTGCAGTTTCTCTCTTCCTAGGACACCGGCTCCGGAGCAACCAGGGCTGTACGCAGGGACGTTACAGAAGAACGACACAGCTGCTTGAGGACTGCAGCAAATGGCAAACCACGCCTGCAAGCCCTCCCTCAGAGTTTGCTGCTACTTTCGCTGCTTGGGATCAACTGACTAACAATTTGGCAAAACCTTGTGCTCAGAAAAAAGTGAGGTGTCAGTTCACGTGGATCAGTAACCACCCGATCGCGCAGAGCGATCATGTGCGTCGGACGCCGACCTTCGCATCTCACACGGCAGCAATTCCTCGTGTAAAGGCCAAACAACTCACCTATTCTTTGTGCCCTATGCTTTTACCCGGTGACTAACCAATTCCTGTCACCCCTCTAAATTTAACTCCCCTACAAAAATAGGAAAAATAAACCCGTGTCATGACGCACCTCCCCCCTAAGACAAAACTATTAGTTTTTGTTCCTTAATATTTCTTTCACGACTCAACATTTCTACTCAAGAAATCAGCGGGTACGTTTTATTTCCCTGCTATGCTTTGCACCGCTAACGAAAAGTGCTGTTGGTATTTTTAGCTTGTTGTAGGCACTGCAGTGGGTGATGGTCCATCTGCAGGGTGACCGTCCAGTCGTACGGATACTGCTTGTACTCCTCAACACCCGATACCAATGCAAGGCATTCCTTTTCTATGGTTGAATAATTTCTCTCAGCCTTATTCAACTTCTTGCTAGCGCATACGATCGGTTGGAGTCCCTGGCCCTGATCTTGACAAAGCACTGCACCTATCCCCACATCTGAAGCGTCAGTCTGCAACACTAGGGGTTTATCTAGGTCTGACCAAAGATTATACCCCTACGGAAAGAGAGAGCACTTCCGCGAAATTCTGAATGAGCCAGCCCGCCTCGCATTCCAATCTGCCAATCCCCCCTTGCCCGACTGGTCGGCTGCTGCTGCTGCTGCTGCAAAATGGCTAGCCGTAGAGTCAGAGCCTTGGGTAACGGCAACTTGTGTGCGGCCCCTAATTGTCAAAATTTGCGCAAAAAAGGATGAACATATATCTGAACATGTATCTGAACATACGACTACACCACTTTGAGAGACACAACAGGCATTTTGTTGCTGCGTCTGGGAGACAGAATAGATACTGAAGCTCCAGCATCAATGAAGCATGTTTCACAGCGGCTTTGTAGGCTCGGAACTGTATGAGTCTTCACACTAAAACGACTCGGTTACTACGTATGACAGTTCAAAGAAGTACCCAACAGAGAACTCAGTTCTAGATAATACTAGTGTAGTCTGAAACATCATAGATCTTCATAAACCACTGCAGCAGCAGGGATACATGTGTGCATGTGCTTCTCAGTCAGTATTTGGTGGACACAGTGGCTGAATTTGCTGCCCTAACCCCATTTTACCACTGAGTACGCAAAGGAACACAAAATGATCATAAAAATTGATTATACCATACTCCTCTGTTTAAATATTTTTGTTGCCAGTTTTCTTAACAAAGTATGCATATTGAGCATAAAATTTGTGATCATTTCATTAATTTAAATGTTACCCATCAATTTAATTGTAATTCTTTTTTTGTTAAAGCATGAAAATTGATTGATTGTACATTGCTTAACGTCCCGACAGCAACAAGGCTTTCTCAGGACGTGCCTGCACTGCATGTGAAAAAAAAAAAAAAAAAAAAAAAAAAAAAAACAGAATATTGAATGTATGTCGCCAGCCGGTCCAACACGTTAAATAAACCTGCCACGTGGGGCCTAAATAAAGCTAAGACCATTTGGCAACACACATCCAATATCAAGAGCTACAGGCAGTGCAGACAGTAGGGAGAGTTTTAAAAAGGTAAATACAGGTGAATGGACAAAGGGTAGACAGAAACACATGCCACAGAATAGAGAGAAAAACCCACCCTGTGGGGCTGAGCAGGGTGACCCTGGGAACTAAAAAATACCTAACCCCACCCAAGTCCCCCAGGGCAGACCCGGGTGGGGTGTTAAAGCATGAAAAGGGGGAAACGTCTGTAAACAGGGGCTGCCGTTGAAGAACTTCCTCTTTAATAAAACAGCAAGACTGTAGTAAATGGCACATTCAGCAGTCTTGTCTGCAGGACAAGACCACGAGGCTTGCTGACATCTCGTCCCAAGTGGGCCTCACCATCCACAAACAGAAAACAAAGACAATGAGGCTGAACCCAACCAGGGAAGAACCAGTCTTGCTTGCTGGCACCCCGTTGGAGGAGGTGGAGTCCTTCACATATCTCGGGAGCATCATAGACAAAAAAAGGCGGCACTGATGCAGATGTCAGAGCACGAATCGGTAAAGCCAGAGCAGCCTTTCTCCAGTTGAAAAAAGTGTGGAGTTCCAGAGAGCTGTCACAACACACCAAAGTCCGGATTTTCAGCTCCAACGTAAAAGCAGTTCTCCTATATGGAGCAGAGACTTGGAGATTGACAAAAACAACAGTCAACAGAGTACAGATCTTCATAAACAGCTAGTTGTCTTAGAAGAATTTTGAAAATCCACTGGCCAGAGAAGATCAGCAACGTCAGACTCGGGGAGAGAACAGAGCAGATAACAGCAGAGAATGAAATTGGGCGAAGAAGATGGGGATGGATTGGTCACAGTCTGAGAAAGCCAGTTTCCAGTATCACTAGGCAGGCATTGTCATGGAACCCCCAGGGAAAGAGGAAAAGAGGCAGGCCGAGAAACACCTGGCGTAGAGACCTCCAAGCAGACATCAAGAGACTGGGAACCACCTAGAGTAAAATCGAAGGAGAAGCACAGGACAGGAGTCGCTGGAGTTCTCTCGTCGATGGCCTATACCCGGGGAGGGGTGACAGGCGTAAGTAAAGTAAGTAAGCAGTCTTGTCAAACCGTGGCTCAGAGAAGGTGTACCTCAGGGAGGTGATGTGTTTGATGCTGTTCTTGGTCTACATTAATGACATCAGTACAGAACAGCAGTACCATGGTTCGTCTCGAACATCCTCCATGCGGATGACTTTGCAGTGTGGAGCGCAGCAGAACATACTGAAATAGCATCCTGCAGAATCCAGGATGCTGCCAATAGAGTCAGCAGCTGGACTGAAAGATGGCCACTCAAACTGAGCTAGACCATCTCTTTCAATCAGATGTAAGAGGTCACCTTGAAAACTGGAGACCTTCCAATACCAAAGACAGACAGACTAACTTTACTGGCAACAAATAAATTACTGGATTCAGGTGGAGGCCTCACATCAAAGCCATGGAAGCTAGAGTTGCGGGGGAAAAGTCTCTGATGAAGAAACTGGTGGGGACCACATTCGCGCAAATTACAGCAACAACCTGGTGAAAGCAAATACCGGTTCGGTCAGACCAGTAGTGGGGTACCAAGATACTTCGACAATATGAAACACTCCCTGCAAAACCAAAAATGCCAGGCTTGACAAGATGCAGAACATGGGTCATTCTCATGATGCAGTGACATTCTTAGAGCTATCTGGAGTATTTCTTAACACTGTTTTCCTTGTTAGGAACCATGAAACTTTATTATGCATATTCATATTTACACCTATCTAGACAAAAATAAATGAGAAGAAAGACCATACTAGACCTGCCTTACGCTGGGTAAAATATCTCCTAAAAGACCAGCTAGTTTCACTCATTCAGTCCATCATATTTGCCTTTTTCTTCAATAAACAAACAGCACACAAATTGATTGGTCACATTTTGATCAGAGTACAGTCCAAATTTCCACATATTTTACTCACATTAAAGGGATCGGAGACATGACACCTCCCCGAGATACATCTCACCTGAGTTTGACAAGACTGCTGAGTCTGCTGTCAACTTCAATCATGCAATTCTGTTGAAGAGGAAGTCTTTCAGTCATCGGTACATCATGCCTCCAAATCCAGACAGTAGAAGCTTTAGCAGCAGCCCCTGTTTACAGACCCCCCCCCCCCCCCTTTATGTTCTTAATCCAACATAGTTACAATTAAATTGATGGGTCACATTGAAATTAATGATATGATCACAGATTTTTATACTCAGTATGCATACTTTATTAAGAAAACTGGAAACAACAATATTTAAACAGAGGAGTATGACGTAAGCAATTTGTTTTGATCATTTTGTGTTCTTATGCGTACTGGTAAAATGGGGGTAGGGCAGCAGATTCAGCCACTATGGATCTAAATGAATCACACATCATAAAATCAGGTTGGGAGTAACTTACTGTGGTACTCTATCCTAACCAATAAACTTTTTTTTTTTAAAAAAAGACCTATCAGTTGTATACAAAATTTCTGAGGGCATCAGAAACATTATTTTATTGATTTGTTTTCGATTTCGCGGAAATAGCCATTTACTGGGTGCACAAATACCATCACTGTGAGCCACAGATTCAATATTTTTTCATTCTGTTTTTGCTGAGGACGCAGAAGGTGTGCCTTAACATAATATTGCCTGATATGGGCTCCTGTAATAAATTCTGATTTATTTAGAGGAAAATGTTCAGTTCAAGCTCACTTTAGGATCCGCGCCGAAAAGCCGTGTCAACTGAATGGAGGTACCCTTGCGCCATCGGCTCTTATCTCTGGTATGTTCCTAAGGATTTTAGGGGAAACATGGCTTAAACATCTCAGGACATCCAAGGCGGTACACTGTGAAACCCATCAGTCATTGAGTATTGTGGGGAGGGGGGGGGGGGTGCACGGTAGTCAAGACCGGCCGGAGTATAGGTACGTATTTCCCCCATCCCAAAAAGGTCCAATTTAATGGAGTCTGGTACACTGCTCAGTTATCAATATCTTTTTGAGTAATTCTCTTCGACTTTAGAGTAAACACGGCAGAAAACAATGGATGCACTGCAGTGCATAGAGGCCTCTTTCACGGCTCTCTACTGAAGGGTTTGGCGTTCAACTCTAGATGTTGAGAAAGAGGCCCGTGCATGCTGGGATACTTCCGGCCACATTTAAAATTTCGCGGGCGTGTTCGTCAGTTCTGTTCCTCCTTTGCATTTTGTCGAGCTATAGACGCTGGCAGCGCGCACGCTGTGGCGCAGTGGATTTGCATTAGTCAAAGCTATAGTGTCCTCGAGCCCCTATGCAACAGTATTGGGCTGACAATACTTGAACCAGTGAACATAGATATACAGTGGTGTGAACAAGAGACATTGATCCTCATGAGCCCCCGCACATGCGGGGCTCTACTGAGGCATCTGGCAGTGCGGCGGACGGAGCTGCCGGGACTAGGTTCACTTTTGAGTCAATCTCGGCACGCTATGACGAGGCATCAGCCGGTTCGACGTCTGAACCCGTCAAATAGCCATACCAACTAAAATCGGATTAGTCAAATTAGCCTCTGTGTGTGTGTGTGTGTGTGTGTGTGTGTGTGTGTGTGTGTGTGTGTCGGCCTGTGCCGTGTGTGCGTGCGACTGAGTGTGCGTGTGCGTGTCAAGTCCGAAAATATCCATCCGACTGTGTACAAGAAATAAACAGGTATTTTTGTTCCTTGTATCCTGTGCCCCTTCTGCTGCCTTTGTTTCTAGTTCGCCCAGTAGACAAGGGTTGTCAGCCGCAGTGAGCCCGCACATGACAGGTCCAAGCACACACTATATTGAAATAATCAAAATAAGCTAAACTCTCAATATACTCCTTCACCCAAAGTGCAGGCAAAGAGCAGAGGTGGGAATATCCTCTGTCCACGCACACACACACTGACACACACAAACGAATGAACGAATACAAATGTTCAAGAAACCTGCAGGCTCCTGGCCGCAACTGGTGTCATCGGCAGGACAGATGGAATTGGGGCCCCGTCGGCTGAGAGGTATTTACGAGCCTTGCAGTTAAAGAGAAACAGTTACTCACTCTTTGCACTTGCCAATCGTCAAAACGCATAGTGCCACTCATTACGACTGTGTCATGGACAAATACGCTGACGACACGGCACTGACAGGACAGATTACAGATGAGGACGACAGACACTATCGAGATCGACGACTAGTTGTAGAGTGGTGCGACAGAAACTGTCTTGAATTACATTTTGGCAAAACAAGAGAGATGGTCATAGATTTCAGTCAGGAAAAACAAACAAATCATCCCGAGCATGTTGTCATCAAGGGAACAGAAGTTGAGCGTGTAGAGTCCTACAGGTATTTAGGTGTTCTTTTTGACAACGCGCTCAACTAGAAACAAAACACCGAGGCTATTGTGAAAAAAAGCGCATACCCGTCTTCAGTTACTGTTTGAGAAAATGAAAGCACTCACCTTTTAGAGATGTTTTACTGCTCCTGTGTTGTTAGCGTTCTAACTTTTGGACTGACGTGCTAGGGTATGAATTATGTAAAAAGAGATCAAAATCGTCTTTCATCCACTTAGAAATTAATTTGACAGTGACGTATCGAACGAAATGGCAGACTTCGAGTACCCAAAAGTAGTACATCACGTTATGCCAACTCTTTTGTCCCTCAGACAGTTACCCCTTTCAACAGTAATATCAGTAGATAGTGTCTGTCAACATTCTTTAGTTGTTTAGTACTAGGCCATTCAGTAGTTCACTGCAACATTGCTGACACCAGAAGCACAAACCATAAGTGTTTCTGATACCAAGAGCGTTACAAAGATACCAGTACGTCTGTTACAGTTCATCTCTTTAACTGAGATTTATAGGTTATTTAATTAATTGAATGAGTGAATGATGATGCCATGTGTTGTATGAGACCACAGTGAATTTCCCCATGAGGGATTAATAAAGTAGTATTGTATTGTAAGTAATAAAGTAGTATTGTATTGTATATAAGACAGTTGGATAGCAAAAGTAAGAAAGTACGTACGTTGTAACCTTTAAAAGCCCTATACAGCTGTTACTGGCCCCCAACAAAAACAAAAAACAAAACAACAACAATAAAAAACAAACAAACAAAACAACAACCACCACCAACCAACAAAAAACACTTCTGCAACAGTTGGTTACCAAATGCTACATTCAGGTTTGGCTACGGTTCATTCAGACACAGGAGAATGCAGCTCAGCACAAGTCATCTTCAGTAATATTATTTGAATAGTGAGATTTCGTTGATAAAATCAGTCAAGTTTAGATGAGATGGTTTGCCGACCATTCAGCATTTTGTATATTTACATCAGTAAAGCACAGACACTGATACACTTTCACGTGGACAGAGCGGCGGTGATGATGAACTTCAGAGCATACCTTTGGATCCACCACTGCACTCAAACACATTCACACAAACTCCTATAGAAACATGCAAGCAAACGATTTTGGGTGACTTGACTTCATGGTTCGACGAGTTGACTCCTGCCTCGAGCGACTTGACCCCTTACTTTGGCGAGTTGACGCGCACTTTGGGCGAGATGATGCTTGGGCGAGTTAGCATATGGGCGAGTTTTCCGGCAACCCAAGTAAACGCTAAAGCCATGGATACTACATTTAAATATAAGTCAGTGGCTAAAGCTACCTCCAAGTCCGTAAAAGTTACCCCTTACCACAGGGAGAGAAACTAAATTTTGCAGTAGTAGGGTCAAGAGTTGCGTGCCCCTTGTTAGACCCCAACAGTTTTTTTTAGACCCCAACCCCTAAACGTTCTCAGAATGGGAATAATAAAGGTTATACTAGTCATTAGCTTTTTCATTGGCCTACAATTTCACAACATTGGTGTTACATATATACCGCTCACCAAAAGGAAGGGACGTCATAATGTCAGCTTTAAGTTGAATTACTAAAATGTCGGAAAACACCTTACATCTGCCAACTGCAAGCGCCATTTTGGTCTGATTATGTTTAAACTGTATGGGACATTTTAATAATTCAAGCTAAACATCCTTTACTTTTTGTGAGCACTATGTGTCACACCAATGTAGTGAAATCGTAGGCCAGTGGGATGGCTAATCACTGATATACCCGTGATTATACCGATTCTGAGGACTTTCATCAATTCAAGCTACTTACTTACTTACGCCTGTCACCCCTCCCAGGGTATAGGCTGTCCACGAGAGACCTCCAGCGACTCCTGTCCTGTACTTCTCCTTCGATTTTACTCCAGGTGGTTCCCAGTCTCTTGATGTCTGCTTGGAGGTCTCTACGCCAGGTGCTTTTCGGCCTGCCTCTTTTCCTCTTTCGCTGGGGGTTCCATGACAATGCCTGCCTAGTGATGCTTGAAACTGGCTTTCTCAGACTGTGACCAATCCATCCCCATCTTCTTCGTCCAATTTCATTCTCTGCTGTTATCTGCTCTGTTCTCTCCCCGAGTCTGACATTGCTGATCTTCCCTGGCCAGTGGATTTTCAAGATTCTTCTAAGGCAACTGTTTATGAAGATCTGTACTCTGTTGACTGTTGTTTTTGTCAACCTCCAAGTCTCTGCTCCATATAGGAGAACTGCTTTTACGTTGGAGCTGAAAATCCGGACTTTGGTGTGTTGCGACAGCTCTCTGGAACTCCACACTTTTTTCAGCTGGAGAAAGGCTGCTCTGGCTTTACCGATTCGTGCTCCGACATCTGCATCAGTGCCACCTTTTTTGTCAATGATGCTCCTGAGATAGGTGAAGGACTCCACCTCCTCCAACGGGGTGCCAGCAAGCAAGACTGGTTCTTCCCTGGTTGCATTCAGCCTCATTGTCTTTGTTTTCTGTTTGTGGATGGTGAGGCCCACCTGGGATGAGATGTCAGCAAGCCTCGTGGTCTTGTCCTACATTTGTTGATGAGTGTGGGACAGTAAAGCCAAGTCTGTAAAATCGAGGTCGTCAAGCTGTGTCCACAGGGTCCACTGTATTCCGCTTCTTCTCTCCTCTGTGGTCCTCTTCATGACCCAGTCTATGGCCAGTAGGAAGAGGAACGGAGACAGCAAACACCCCTGCCTGATGCCGGTTCTGACCTGGAGCTCCCTGGTGAACTGCCCTTCATGGATCACGCGACATGTCATGCCATCGTAGCTGCTCTTGATCAGGCAGACGAGTTTTGTGGGTACACCGTAGTGTCGTAGGAGTTTCCACAAAGAATCTCGGTCCACGCTGTCAAATGCTTTCTCGTAATCCACAAAGTTGACGTACAGCGGGGAGCTCCACTCCAGAGACTGCTCCACGATGATGCGGAGAGTGGCGATCTGGTCTGTACATGATCAGTTTTTCCGGAATCCTGCTTGCCGGTCTCTCAGCTGGGGGTCGATGGAGCTCTTCATTCTCTCCAGGATGATCCTGTTGAAGACCTTTCCTGGTACTGACAGCAAGGTGATTCCTCTGTAGTTGGAACACTTGCTGAGGTCGCCTTTCTTGACCCCTCCTTCAATGTTCTGGGTTTTTTTTTTTTTCACAAGCAGTGCAGGCACGTCCTGAGAAAGCCTTGTTGCTGTCGGGACGTTAAGCAATGTACAATCAATCAATCATGACCTGAATACAGAATCATCTCCCCACTTAACAGCCTTTTCTGGCCAGAGTGCATCCATCTGGCTTCACCGATACCTAGCAGGGAGAGGTTGTACTTTTGCATTTCCGCTGCTATCTGGGCAGACTTCCCGCTCTGGTACATGGTCTTGACATTCCATGTGCCCATGATTGTGTCCCTGGATAGAGAGAGGCGGCTCGGTCCTGTGGCTTCCGAAGACTTCCGGCTTTAACCACACGAAGTCATAAATCTTCTGGTAGAAGAACCTTCCTCCTCCAGGAAAGGAATTGCTGTTCGTCTATTTGTCGGCGTTTTTGTAGCCATTTCTTTATTTGCAGGGTGGGGAAGCTACCCCCACGCCCAACCACCTTACTAGGAGGACCAGGGGTTTTCTGTCGGGGTCTCCTTCCCTTGGACCATGTTGGTTAACAGCACCTTATTTCATTCGGTGCACCCAGGGGATGCGCCTCAACGCCATATGGTCCCAGCGCGAGGCCTTGCAACTCAGGTTGGTGCATTTATACTTGCATTTGTAGCCCGGGTTGACAAAGCATCTCAGGAATGCATCATGGCAACCCCTTCATGAGACAATACCCTGCAGCTGCTGGGTACTGTTTTTAAAAAAAAAAAATCTAAACAATAATAATAATTATTATATTATTGTTATTATTATTATTAGTATGTACCATTTCTTGCGGCACAGAAAGAGACCGACTCGAGACCTCAAAATATGAGATTCAAGCTCTTCATACAGCAAAGCTTTGAAAAAAGAAGAAAAATTGTTACAGAGCATGACCTTTATGCCAATGCTGTTGATTAACAGTGGCGTTCTTGTCAGTTCACCCTAGAAACCAATGAACTGATAAAGCTCAATAAACCCACAGAACACCTGTGATACTGTTCATAATGTATGAAAAGGACACGGACAACAAGGTCTAGACTCCTTCGTTGTGATCAAAGGTGTATCTAAACGGCGCCCTGAAAATGGAGGGGGGGGGGGGGGGGGGGCAGACATGGAAACAATGACGCAATAAAGTAAAATTGTCCAACCCAAAAGTTGAACCTCACGAACGGCAGGAAACAACTCTATACATGCATCCTTGTTCATATCCGCGGTTTTGGTCCGCCGACGATGAGGAGTACTGGCATTTCAAAACGAAATGTCCTAGAAACACACCCACACTAGACATAGAAATTCACCGACTTGTGTCGCTCAAGCATGTAGGGCCAGCCAATAAACAGGCCATAACATCATAATTATAGTGTGCGATGTCAAACACATTGTTACACATGGTTTCTGAGTGTGGGGTGCTTCAGCCAATACGGTGTGATTGGAAAATGATGCATTATGCCCAATAATGCCCACCATTTCTCAAATCAGAAATACCTGAAATGGATTGCGACATCCACTTCAGTTGTGACTGTGACTTACTCACAGCACCTGCATTAATAGAGCTGCAAAAAGTGTTGCATAGTGTAGCTATTCTGACGCTACTTTTGAGCTGTCGCAGTCAAATTTATTTCATGCAATAGTGACACTACTCTCGAGCTATCACAGTCAAATTTATTTCATGCAATATTGTATGGTTACGGTCATTTGACCCATGACATTCTGCCTTGACATTTTTTCACATTTGTATATTGCCCTATAAAAGCTACATTATGGACTGGGAGACAGATTAACAAATTGAGTTCCAGGGTTGTGCTAGAATAGCTTGGCGCCTGTGAGTGTCAAGCTGTTCTGGCACCACCCTTAACTATTATAGGTAAATTTACCAGTATTTCACGCAATAGTTTATCAGGATGTAAAGAAACCAAAAGGAAATATGTGTAGAAATATACCTAAGAATATTATCTCACATAAATCGTCACCTGAATTTAGTTGTCCCATTCAAAGACAGGCAGTTTTATGGTGCTGCAGTTTCACACAGTTTGTCTTTTTTTTTGTTTACACACACTAACTCAAACCCATATTGCAGACAGTTTGTCAGCCATGTAGCAGATGGTTGGAAAAAAAAAAACCTGAACTGGGCACACATGCTTTATGGGAAGCCTGCGAGTAAAACATGCTAATTACTATTCATTCAGCTGCTTCCTTGTGTCGTGCTACTGAATAACAAAAAGAAGTTAAAGAACAGAACACACAAACTTTGTTAAGCATTTTCTTTTACTGTTTTCAATCTCTCACTTCCAAAGACATACAAATATACACATGTGTACTTCTTACTCATACATATGTACATGAATTCAAAATGTTTACAACAGTTTT
The DNA here is from genome assembly GCA_036245525.1 of Semisulcospira habei. Classification (NCBI taxonomy): domain Eukaryota; kingdom Metazoa; phylum Mollusca; class Gastropoda; family Semisulcospiridae; genus Semisulcospira; species Semisulcospira habei. The sequence continues at coordinate 55,340,021 of BTPG01000007.1, forward strand.
GGCAAGCTGTCATCAACAGGCACGGGCCAAAATTTTCCATTATCATTAAATGGACAACATGACAAAGTAAAACAACAACCACTACACCACCCTACTTTCCACAAGGGAAAGGAAATTGCACTCAGTTGCTGCCAAGGGCGCTTATACAAAAGTTAGATATTGGTGTTTGATCTATTACTCATACTGTCCACACATGCCAATAAAATCATTGCTCTCTGAAAGCAAACAACCTAGCCATTCATCAATATCTGTAAAATGCCCGTCATTTGTGTCAGGCCACGTAATAATTTCCAACCCATTGCCCCGTCACTGCCAGTAGACACAAATTGTGTTTTTGAAATCTTTCTCAACTCTTCTGCGACGTAAAGCTGCGAATCCGGGTGTGGCACGGCACATCTCGAAGAGTTAATTCAACGCTTAGCCCATTACATCCTGAGGCTGATCTTGTAAAATTTGCTTTTTGTCCAAAGAAGGCTACATTACAGATTTGGAGAAAGATCAACTGTTGCAGTTCAAGGGTGGTGCCAAAGTTATGAACTGCTCTGCCCGACTAATTTACAGAGTACCAAAACGTGAGCGCATAACACCCTTACTTGTTGACCTGCACTGGCTGCCTGTATCTCAAAGAATTGTGTACAAGGTTTCTGTTATTTGTTACAATGCTATTACCAGTTCTGCTCCCCCATATTTGTCCGACCTGGTTCATATTTACACACCTTCAAGATCCCTCCGTTCAGCATCAGACACGCGCATTTTCTGGGTTCCTAGGCGAAAGAAGTCTAGCCAGGGCCAGCATGCCTTTTCTTATTTCGGTCCAGTCACCTGGAACGACCTTCCAGCCCATGTCAGACATGCTCCAACTCTGTCTGCTTTCAAATCACTGCTCAAGACCTATCTGTTTTCTTATGCGTATAGTTAAATGCATTTTCAGTGCGCTAGCAATCTTTAGCAATAACTGTTCTTGTAACGGTGTGTGTGTATGAGTGAGGGTGACCTTTTGATATGTGTCACTTTAGTTTTTGTAACACTTATTGTAGCGTTTTCCGCCTTGTACATTTGTTCCGTGATTTTTGGTCTTGTAAAGCGCTTAGAGCACCATTGATTTGGAGGTTAAGCGCTATATAAATGTACATTATTATTATTAATAGCTTGGCACCTCAGGCACCAAACTATTCTGGCACCACCCTAGAACTATCAGTCAAATTTATTTCAACCAGTAGGCATATCAGGATGAAAAGGGCTAAGAGCCCTAGCACATCCTAACAACAAGGTTTCAAAGCGGTGTCAGCAAGAGGCATACCGGTAGATCCTAATGTACCACTGCAAGTGCAGGGCCTCGTGATGATCTATGTTTCTTGCAGTTGGATCAGTTCCACTTTTTCTCAGCAGTTAGCCAATATCATACTGAGGCTAAAAGCTTCAAATTTGTGCACTGCCATTTTATGCAAGTTACATTATAGTACTTACAGATAAGGATATAGACCAATGGCTTTAGTCAAGGGTGGTGCCAGAATAGCTTGGCGCTTTGAGGCGCCAAGCTATTCTGGCACTACCCTTGAACTATTTTAGTCAAACTACATGTATTTCACACACTGGTGTATTCCAAATGATAAGGGTTAACAGCCCTGTGTACCCAGCCACCAGAACTGTTTATACTGCCGATGGCAGCAGCACAAGGGAGTCAGGCCGCAAAAAAGTACTCTCTTTCTGATTTCATCTTTAATTTTTTTATTTTAACAGCATGGCTTCGGCTAAAATAAAAAAAATTAAAAAAAAGACCTGCTCAGACAGTTTTGAGAGCAAAGATCATACAACTCGACATCATTGATGTCCCACATGCTTACTGCTGGTTTGACACAAGTGATATGCATATCCCATGCGTAAACTGCTCAACAGCTAGCCAGTGTTTGTTTGCTTTTCCTCCTCCATAAAACATGTTTAAGGTCAGCGTGATAAAACATTGTTGGCATGATAAAATGGTTCATCAAGTGAGCGGAAACAGCACTTATTTTTTGCTGGTTGGCCTTGAACAATATATCTGCTCCACGCAAAATGCTATCTTCCAGTTTCAACTTCAGCTGAGCCGTAAGGTCCAGAATCACAGACTAGCACACATACAGGTCAGCCTTTATCGGATATAACACACAGGTGTGTGGTTTGAACAGAGATATAGGCTGTTTGACATCGGAGCGCGTGTTTTTCCCAAATATCTCTGCAAATAAACATTTTTCTGTACTACTTTAAGAACAACTATTATTTAGTGCCAACTGACTGAATAATAATGTCTTTTTTTTTTTTTTTTTTTTTTACTGAACTCCTATGATTTGGCGATCTTACTGTACAGTAGTAACAATTTCATGAAAAGACAACAATAAGCCATTTTCACTACCTTGAGCCTGGTAGATTTCAATATCGAAGTCAAGCATGCAGACTCCATACATGCCTGTGCTGTTTCAGGTTTGAAAACTTGGCCAATTGACATGAAAATGGATCTTTCTTATACTGGGCTTAATATATCTGGGGCACATTCTGAGATGTAACATCAGTCATTTCGTGACAGCAAAACTGACACATTGTTCAAGTTTATTGGAAGTAAATTGTATTAGGTCAACTGTCACTGAATGATATTTGTTCCAAGAGTGGTATAGAAAACTTTTCTTTGTGGAGATACATGTATTTGTGAAAAACGTGTACTCCAGTGTCAACCTATACCTGGTGAACAAAACATTTTCAGGCCGATGTCATCTGTAGCTGGCTGCACACAGCCGTTTTCACACCCGCTAAGGCTGACGGCGACATGAGGACCTTTTGCTTACTAAGTGTTTTTCTCTTCACAAGTCTGTGTAACTTCAGCACTACAATAATGTGAACACAAGTAACATGGTCTGACTTTATGGCTCCATGCACACTGATAAACTAAGGCTGACCTGTAATATATATGCGTAAAGTCATGTTTTCTCAGGCAGCAACAGGATCCTGTGGTATGTACTTTCGCTTGCTGATCATAATCTTGTGGTTGGAGACAGTGGCCGCATACAGAAAGTTGTCATAAACAACTGGAAAGGGAAAACAAAAGCATAATTACCAGTAATACCCACTGCAATGTACCCCGAGGATGACATTATCATTTTTTTTTTTAGATACCCTCTGATGTCTACATCACAGTTCTGGAGACAGGCAGACCATAATAGTTCAAGTGTGGTGTCCAAACAGCTTGGCACCTGAGGGAGCCAAGCTATTCTGACACCACCCTTGATGACCTGTCATGCTCGATCCACATCCTATTCACTCATAGTCATAGTATGTCAGGGCTTTATGGGTTAGAATTTGGATTTCATTTATTCTAACTAGCCTACAGACTCCAGTGTGTACTAAACTGTAAAAACAACAATAACATCCCTTTATTTTATATCCAGCTTCGCATAACAATCAACACATGAAGATGTACTTAGCATTCAACGAGTCAGCTTTGACTTCAAGTTATGGATTGTGGCATTTATGTGTACTGATCTGTCATTCTGAATGCAAATGAGTACACAAATAAATAATCACTCATAAACATGCCAGCCCCAGTATTACATGTTCCAGTACACCATGGTATCGACATAATGCGCACAGATCTCCGACTTTCACGGTAATGCACAATTAGCAAAAGGTTCTCAGGATGACGTTGGCCTCAGGAACTTTTGCAAAACAAGTGGTTTCCATAATATTAACAAGTTCATGTAAATTCAGCACTACAATCATGCAAGTTCTGCAAATAACACTGTCCGACTTTATGGCTTCCGAGTACCGCAATATACCGAGGCTGGCTGCATGAGACTGAGAGATGCTGCACTGAATTGACCCCAGAAGTAATTAACCCTTTTAGCCCCAAGGTCCCATTTCTCAAATTTCATAGGTGTTGCCTGACTATGTACCAGTTGTAGGAGATGGATTGATCATGATAATTCAAGGGTCGTGCCAGATGAGCTTGGCGCCTCCTGCTGCAGGATCCTGGGGCTGAAAGGGTTAACTAATTTACTTTGTGTTTAGTCGAGCAAAAGGTGCTTTGTACATGTAATGCCAAATGAGCTTGGCGCCTTCATGCGCCACGTTCATCTGGCATGACCCTTGAATTATCATGATCAATCCATCTCCTGCTGCAGGGTCCTGGGGCTGAAAGGGTTAACTAATTTACTTTGTGTTTAGTCAAGCAAAAGGTGCTTTGTACTTGTAAGCCTCTTGAAAGTATCCTTTCTGTCATTGTTGTTGACTAGCTTCACTGCTGTGTAGAACATTTTGCTGATCTTTGTTGCTACGGTCTCATCATTCTCCAAGTCACCACCAGACTGCAAATAATAATTTTAAAAAAAAATCAAGTGGAAAGGCAATTTTTAAACTGTAACTTAAATTAAAAGTGATCTGCTCCATGGCAAGCTTTGATTGCAAAATGTCAGCGATACAAATTTACAATGGGTTATCAAAGTTGTTTTGCCTCAATCACAATCAACCTGAGTAGGCACAGTACCAGAGTAGTAACAGAGTAGTGGTTTTCAATTCCATATCGCCGTGAAGAAGGATCTTTGATCCGAAACGTCGTGTTTCATGTTTCATACTTAAAGGGTTTTCAAAACCTCTATTTTCTGCTTCCCTTTCGAACGTACTAAGAGTTTTTCCACTGCCTTTTGAACATAAAGGAAGAGGCTCTCCTGAATACAAAGGAGAAGAAGGGCAGAAAGTATTTCCTTTTACGACATAAAAACTTCATGATTAAACCTTTTAAGTTAAGTTAGCCCTTTTGCCCAGCCTTATTGCAAGACAATACTAAAACATTTATAAATGAGATATTGCTAACTATTAGTATTAACCCTTTACTGCCTGGTCACTTTAATGTGCACTACATGTTACCCATCAGACTAGGGACAAAGTGCGCAAGAAACTTCATAAAAACATGCATGTGAAACAAGTTTGCTTGCTGACCCATGCAAATCCGACACAATACGCATACAACAGGAGACAGAAAGAATATGACAATTTATATAACTCATTGGAGACGTGCCGCCTCTGGATACGTGGCATAAGACGCGTATCCGGAGGCAGCATGTCTCCAGTGAGTTAATCCCTCAACTGCTGAGGCAAGGCAAACACTATATAGTCAAAAGAAAAGGGGAGACTGCCAGTGCTAATATTTTAGGAAGGTTACAAAGTAAAGTAGGTAAGAGCACTGTCAGGGGAGAGAAGTGTGCACGATCGACCAGTGATCATAGATCTACTGTGGCCAAAACACACACAAAAAAAAAAAGAGATAGGAAAGAGGGGGTGCGCTAAGAAAGTGACTGGAAGCAATGCATGTATTATGGAAGCTCAGCCCCCCCCCCCCCCCCCCCCCCCCCCCCGAAGGGGCGCGTATCACATATCCCACCGTTCCAGCCACTCGGTGCATGGAAATTTAAATCTAGGTCCCCCAAAGGGGGTCCAGATATTTAGCTGGTGTGGACAGCTGTTTCAGTCTTGGCGACCTCTTCAGCACACCATCGGCAATACTGGAGGAGGCAGGAATTTCTGACTACCTGCAATGACAGTTACATTTTACTGTGGTGTCTGCAGGGGTATACATTCCATGCCACCACCTAGCATTGGCAGTCTCCCCTTTTCTTTTCATTTATTACTACAATATCGACTGCAACCCCTTCCCCCCTTTTGGTAGGTTCTCTTTTAGGGTGCATGGAAATTTAACTCTAGGTGGTGGCATGGATTGTATGTCCCTGCAGACCCCACAGTAAAATGTGGCTGTCATTGCAGGTAGGCAGAAATTCCTGCCTCCTCCAGTATTGCTGATGGTGTGCTGAAGAGGTCGCCAAGACTGAAACAGCTGTCCACACTGGCTAAATATCTGGACCCCCCCCCCCCCCTTGGGGAACCTAGATTTAAATTTCCACGCACCGAGTGGCTGGAACGGTGGGATATGTGATACATCCTCTTCGGGGGGGCTTCCATATGCATTGCTTCCAGTCACTTTCTTAGCGCACCCCCTCTTTCCTATCTCTTTTTTCTTTGGTGTGCTTCGGCCACAGTAGATCTATGATCACTGGTCGATCATGCACACTTCTCTCCCCTGACAGTGCTCTTACCTACTAGATAGTCAGTTCGGGGTTTAACGTCTATAGCAGTGGAGAGATAAAGGACGGTCCAACTGGGTGGGTCATAATAGACAGTGACAGCTTTTACCTATGGAGTACAAGCTGAACACGGATCGATTTGGCTGCACTTCAATTGTGCCACTTTGATAAATTACCGAGACCTTCTAATGGACATTCTATCTGAATGAGCCAATCGATTTGCCTGGACATAAACTAGATGATAAACTCTCAAGCAGAACCAACATGGCTATATCTCAGGTGCAGGCTCATGAGGATTTGTGTCTCCTGTTAGCCGTATGTTCTTTATGCTTCATTTTGTCCTGTGTAAAAATAAAATAAAAATTAAATTTTTTTTTTGGTCCTGTATAGGGGTGTAGGGGGCTCTGGATAGTTTGCTGTTCGGCAGCTGCATCCTACACTATAATAGGAGGGACAGACATCACTTGTCCTTATCCATCTCCTTAATCTCTCACGTGCTGGCTCCAAGCACCACACCCTGGCAAACCACCTCAGCTGGTGGGCTAAACCACGTGAGGGGGTGGTGTTCACACTGCACCACTAGGCGGATGAGCTGTTTCTGACAGCCAACGGCTAAAGGACGGAGGAGATCAGGCTTGATCCAACTGCCAAATGTGGGGGAGTAAACCCTTCAAATCAGGAATGGAGCCCTGAAGGCGGACAGCTGCCTGTATTCACATACTGTTCTGGCAGCTCATGCAGCCAAACTGGTAACAAACGTACTGCTTTGCATTCCTTTGGACTACATCAGTGAGGCTGAGAGGGGGAATTTGACGACTGGGCATCCCAGATCTCCTTACTCTTCGCCCAGGCTTGTGCCCTGGAGAGGTCACTCCAGTGCCGCTGCTCCAGCGACAACACGGGAGACAGCAGTTACGAGTTATAAGCCCAGAACAGATTGGCGTAAGCTTGGGCGCTACGGGTCGTCTCCGACGGTGGGAGGGATCATCACGTCCCACTGGTCAGCTATCGCCCGCCTCAAACTGGGCAGCCCCCACTCAGTAAGGTGTTGACCCGCCACAGTCTGCCTGCTCCAAAGGGTGCTTGGAGCTTAGGGACACGACCGAAGAGCAGATTGTATACCCTGCACCAGACAAAACAACAAGAAGAAAGAAAAAACAGTTGGCCTTGGAGCTGGCAAGCTGGAATGTCAGAACCATGTGCCCTGGCTACTATAACAATTTACAACAAGTCGACGACGTCAGGAAGACAGCAATCATCAACCGTGAGCTGAAACGACTGAACATTCATATTGCCGCCCTTCAGGAGACTAGGCTCCTTTCCAGTGGCAGCCTCAGAGAACAGGATTACACGTTCTTCTGGCAGGGAAACGAACCTGGGGGGCCTAGAATACATGGTGTTGGATTTGCAGTGTCCAACTCCATGCTGTCCTCAATTGAGCCACCCTCTGGAGGTACAACCAGAATCCTCTCGCTCCGCCTCTCTACCTCTTCAGGTTCAGTCAACATCCTGAGCATCTACGCGCCTACACTCTGCTCCTCCACTGAGATAAAGGATGAATTCTACGAAGAGCTGGAGACCACCATCAGAGAGATCCCTACCACAGAACACCTATTCCTACTCGGCGATTTTAACGCCCGGATTGGAGCTGACCACAACTCCTGGCCCCGTTGCATTGGTCATTTTGGCATTGGCAAGCTCAACGAAAATGGACAGAGATTGCTGGAATTTTATTTGTGCCACAACCTGTGTATCTCAAACACGTTTTTCACAACCAAACTCTGCCATCGAGTGTCCTGGCGACACCCCAGATCACATCACTGGCACCAGTTGGATCTCATCATTACCAGAAGACCGCTGCTAAACTGTGTTCTTACTACCTGCAGCTATCACCAGCGCCAACTGTGACACTGACCACTCACTGGTTGGGAGCAAGGTCAAGCGGATCCACAACTCCAAGCAGAAAGTACGGCCACATATCAACACAACCCTGTCATCTGTACCAGAAGTTTGCACATGCTTTGCTAGTGCCATGGAAGAGGCCCTCAAGGACTGCCCAGGAAACAATGCTGAAGAGAGGTTGAGCCACATTCGTGACGTCATCTACAATTCAGCCATGGCAACCTTTGGCAAGAGGGAGAAGAAAAACCCAGACTGGTTCGAAGCAGGAATAACTGAACTTGAACCAGCTATCACAGCCAAACGCGCAGCACTGCTAGACTACAAGTGCGAACCTTCAGAGAAGGCACTAGCTGCACTCCCAAAGGTCAGAAGTAATGCTCAGCAGATCGCCAGGAAATGCGCCAATTGGATGAATCTCTGCCAGAGCATACAGCTCTCCGCCGACTTTGGGAATATCTGCGCCATGTATGAGGGCATGAAGAAAGCATTTGGCCCAAGCACCATTAAGATCACCCCCCCCCCTGAGGTCCACTACTGGAGACATCATTATGGACCATGGCAAGCAGATGGAGGAGATGGGCCGAGCACTACCAGCAGCGGTATTCGAGGGAGAATGACGTCAATGTGGTGGAGAGCACCACCCCCCTGTCCGTGATGGAAGAACTTGATACTCTGCCCACTGTAGACGAACTAAGCAAGGCCATTGACTCCTCAGCATGTGGTAAAGCTCCAGGCAATGACAGTATTCCCCCAGAGGTTCTCAAGGCTGGCAAAAAGAGTGTCCTCCTTGACCACCTCCATGAGCTTTTACTTCAGTGCTGGAAGGAGGGAACAGTCCCTCAGGACATGCGAGATGCCAAAATCATTACGCTCTACAAGAACAAAGGAGACCGCAGTGACTGTAATAACTATCGAGGCATCTCCTTGCTGGGCACTGTGGGGAAGGTGTTCGCCCGCGTGGTGCTGAACAGACTCCAAGTGTTGTCCGAAGGCGTTTACCCAGAGGCGCAGTGCGGCTTCAGACCTTAGAGATCAACAGTCGACATGATCTTCGCATTGAGACAGCTGCAAGAGAAGTGCCGGGAGCAGAGACAACCACTTTACATCACCTTCATTGACCTGACCAAGACCTTCGCTTGGTCAGCAGAAGAGGTCTCTTCACCCTATTACACGGGATCGGATGTCCCCCCAAGCTTCTGAAGGTGGTCACATCTTTTCATGACGAAATGAAAGGTACCATACAGTATGATGGCTCATCTTCAGAACACCCTTCCCGATCCGAAGCGGCGTGAAGCAAGACTGCGTATCTGCCCCTACACTTTTCGGCATCTTCTTCTCCCTGCTGATGCGCCATGCCTTCAGTCAGTCAGAAGATGGCGTCTTCATCCACACTAGGAGTGAAGGCAGCCTCTTCAACCTTTCACGTCTGCGCGCAAAGACCAAGGTGCACAGGGTCCTGATCAGAGAGATGTTGTCTGCTAATGATGCCACCCTGACTGCCCACACTGAGGAAGCACTACAGCGTCTCGTCAGCAGCTTCGCTTGCGCCACCGATGAGTTTGGCTGACCATCAGCCTCACGAAGACAAACATCACGGGCCAGGATGAGGATGTCAGCAGCACCCCTTGCATCTCTATAGGCGATCACACCCTCGAGGTAGTGGAGAACTTTACATACCTTGGCTCAACTATATCCAATAATCTCTCTTTGTACAACGAATTGGACTCCAGAATCAAAAGAAATGGCTCACCTGACCAAGAGAGTGTGGAACAACAGCTTGCTTACCATCTACACTAAGATGAAAGTGTACCAGACTTGTGTGCTCAGCATTCTTCTCTACAGCAGCGCGACATGGAGTTTGTACACCCGTCAAGAGCGCAGACTTAACTCTTTTCATCTGCGCAGCCCGAGGAGAATCTTGGGCATCACTTGGAAAAACCGTGTTCCAAACACTGAAGTGCTGGCCCAGACAAATATTCCTAGCATGTACGCACTCCTTTCACAAAGACGCCTACGCTGGCTCGGTCATGTCTGCTGTATGCAGGATGGTCAGATTCCTAAGGACATCTTGTATGGTAAGTTCGCCTCCGGCACCAGACCAACAGCCAGACCAGCGCTTTGATACAAAGATGTCTGCAAGCATGACCTGAAAGCTGGAAGCCTGAATCCCGCAGACTTAGAAGCCACCACCGCAGATCGTGCCAGCTGGCGGCTTGCAGTGAAGACCAGCATAAAGCTGAGCGAGGGAAGGAGAGAAAACCAGTGGGAGGAGAAGAGGCAGCGCAGACGAAAGAAAGAAGAGCCAGTGCCCACAGCAAGTCACAGGTTTCACCTGTAGCAAATGCAACAGACACTGCCGCTCTCGCATTGGACTGGATTAGTCACAGCAGGCACTGCAAATCTTAAAAACGGACTGACCCAGCAAGCGCATTATATATACTCCATTGTCTTCCGAGACAGAAGGATGCCAACAATGTCCTGTGTACATCTGTGATCTTCACAGAAATGTCAGCCAGTGTTTAGTCATTTCAGATGCGCAGTTCATGATCAGTGGCGGAAAAGGGGTTAAGATTATGCTATATCATATTGCCGCATCTTGATGCTAAACTGTTCTCGCAAAGCCCTTCAGCTGTCGTGGATGATCTACTTGGTTGTACACTAGTACCGTACCCTTAGCAACTACCAAATTTGGGAATTAAGTCCTAAGGGTTGACTGTGCGACTTAGAATAATACCCGTCATAAATAAAATTAAAAATAAATGCAAACCTGTGACAAAAGGTTATGCTTACAAGTACCAAAAATAACAACCAACAGAAATGTCCAAAGTAACAACCAACAGAGATGTCTTTAAAATAGGCTTATTTTTAGCACTTGTTAGTTTTGATGTATTTGGCATGTGGGCATGTAAAATTAATTAATGTGAATGCAGAAACAGATGATTTCCTGCAGCGAATAATTAAATCTGGCCCTTTCTGAAAATGTTAGTTTTTATGGTGGACACATGGTGATAAATAATAAAAATATGATCACATTTAAGCCAGTTTTTCTTTTTTTAATTATTCTCTTTCAAAAGAAATTAATTGTATAACCTGTTTTCACACGTGGAAGTATGAAAAGTATTTTATTCCTTTTGAAATTAATTTTCCTGTAACAATCAGTGATGGTTAAATCACAAAAGCACAGTTCTTCGTGTGATTACCACAGCTTACAAAAAAAAAAGTTATTTAATCATTGTCCTTAGATGAGATAACACTATTATTAACAGAAATACAAATATGTTCCTGTCACTCAGCTGAGAAAATGTTTGTTGTCAAGCCGGAACTAATTACTACTGGTCACACATGAAAATTCTCCATAGATTTGGGTGAAAAGGAAACTGTGAGAAATGCAAGTGTTCCAACAACAATGCCTTCATTGTGGAATCACAAAAAGGAACTAATTTTCTGTTGTAGTGCGGTTTTCTTGACTAAAAATAATTATGTGGCCAAAATATGCAACGTTTTGTCACAGGTTCATGTGCTCACTTACGCCGACAACTGCTCCTTCTTCATTCAGCACCAAATATCCCATGGAGTCAGGTATACGATCAATGCCTTGTGCTGCCATTTAGTTCGACCTGTGCAAACAAAAGAGACTGACAAAACTATTTCTAGTCACAGGATCACAAACATTATATGATGTTATTATCATGCGCCACCTGCTTAGTGGACATAGGTTCGGGGTCTAGCTGAGCGAAGATACTTCTTCGACCAACGTCGGATTCCATGATGTAAATTTTCAGCAGTAGTCCAACACAAAGCATTTAAGAAAGGTTCATAGTCGCTAAATAAAACTTACACGCGTAATCTACAGGTCGGTTTTGCGTACACAAAGCTCTTAAACACGAGATGTCGTCGATTGCAAAGCAATAATAATAGTTACCTCCCTTAGCAATCACATGCTTTCAATGTTGATTTTGAAATAAAATTAAAAATAAATTAATTTTGATACAAATAATACGTACACAGATTTGTTTAACAATAGGTCGAAATTGCATTAAATAAATGCATTTTGACCTCAGATTCTACTTATTGCTCATTAATAATCACGTGACCTATACGGGGCGTAAACATGGCCGCCAACACAGCTTTCGCTGCGAAGGATGGAGACAACAGTCGCCGTGATTGATTTGTCCAGAAACTGAGTTTAGGATCACAAGGGAAGCAGAACCAACATGGCTCTATCTCGGAGCAGCTCTGGCGAGTTTATGACAGTACGGAGCGCCTACAATTTGCAGACACAGCAGGTGAGGATGCGCTTGGGGCCCTGAAATTTAACCATTGCCTTGAATTACTGAAAGCAAAACACGGCCTCCAAAAGCAGTTTTTTAAAATTTTTACTGAACCCCCTTACCCTTCGCTTTCGAATGTTACGTTGCTTTTGTGTTAAATCGGTTTGCAACGACGAACAAGACCTGTACCATTGTTCCTTTTCTGCCCATCATCAGCTGTGCACTTTCAAGTAAGTTTTATTCACTTTAGGACCTCTTCACTGCCCCTCCGCAAGAGATATAGCACAGGGGTCGCGTTTATTGCATCTTTTAGTCTAGCAGCTGCCCTTCATAGACGATCAGCCGTTTACGAGATAGTGATTTTCTAGAGAGTAACAAAGGTTTGGGTATCATCAAAATGAAGTCTAGTATGAATAAATGCAGTGCGCACTCGTTTTAAACCGCCGGAGGATGGAGACATTTTTCTGTAGCACATTTTGTTTCCAGTATGGCTGCAGACGAAACCAGGACCGTAACGGCCATGTTTACAGGGGATCAGTAGTTTACACGGGTCTCATTGTTCCTGTATTCAGTGGTAGTATGCACTATATGTCACTTAAAAGGATTTCATTTTTTAAAGTAAAATTTTCACACTTAGATATATTAAGAGAAGAAACAATTACGAAAACGCTTGCCTTGAACTCAAAATTAATATCGTTACTCAACAATAAGTTATCCCAAATCACGTGATCAAAACATCACGTGATGCCACGACCTCCGCGGACGTGAATTTTGGTGTGCCGACGGGTTCTTTTTGATTTGTTCTACATAAGCTTGTTTGTTTATAATTTAAAAAAAAAGCAAACGTGTAAAGTTGCTGTGTGGATTTTTACGGCTTCATAAAGGTTTGTCACGTTTATTTCCATTTACTTTACCATCGCTTTGCCCGTTTCATTTCGACAACACAGCACCAAAACAAAACGCAACCCACAACACAAACGCTATCTTCAAAACCTATGCTGCATTCTGTAAAAGAAAAAGAGTGCCACACCACTTGGTTTTAACTGTCATGGCTGAGCAAAGTTTCGGAACTTGATTGATTATTTTATGCAGCAGTAACATTTATTTTAATCAGTTGCACTGCCAAGCTATGTTGTGATGTGCGATCACTGCCAGTGCCAATTATTAATTATTATGCAGTCTCAGTGATCACTGATGGTACAGTACACTTCACACTGAAAAACAAATACACAGCACAATGTGAACACGCTTGGAAGTTCATGCAATGCTTTGTTTAAAATTGAACCCTATCTTGCTAGCAGTAGCCTACTGCACAAAAGAGGAACTTATTTTGCTGCTGTGTTATTTGCAGTTTGTCTGCATATAGACATTTGCAGTTCGCTGCAAGGATTCTTAGCAGCTGACATTAGCACTGACATTGGGATTAAAACGAGAAAGAATACGGAGAAAGGTGACACAGAGATGATTTAATAAATCAGTCAAGTGATCAAATGAATGAAATATCTATGTTTATGATAAACAGTTAGTTATGGGAGGGGGGGGGGGGGGAGGAGGCACATACTTTATAATGTACACGTACTATTTCTTTCAGTGTTTCCATCACCCACTCATAACACCATTAGACTTGATGAGTTGTCATGTTTTGAGTGGTTTACAAAATACATATATGTACTTGTTGCTGTTACATTATCTTCTTACTGGTTTTGACATTTCGCTGTAAGATTTACAGTCCCATACTTTAAGCGTGTTCCCCCTAACGCACACAGAGGTTGACTGTATCATTGATATATGTGTGTAGGTAGCGTTTGGTTTTGTTTGAGGTGGCAGTTTTGGCCTCACCTTTAAGTTTGGTGCCGCTGTGCATGTGGCCACCAGAAATTTACAGAACTGATGACTGCATGTGCAGGCTAGTTCACGGTATCAAAATGTGAACTGGGCAGCCTATTGTTTGAAGTGATCAGTGGTAGCAACATCCATGATGTATGTGTGCATTTGGCCACTGGTACTGTTTACAAAGGTGCTGTTTACAGAACTAGTGGCTGAGTAGGCATATTATTATTAGTACTGTTATTGTTATCAGGTGTGGCCTTATCTCTAAGTTTTGGTGCCCCTGTGCATGAGGCCAACAGTACTTTTCACAGAACTGATGGCTGCATGTGCAGTGTGGTTAACTGTACACATGAAATTTGTAGGTGGGCAGCTAAAATACAGGCAGTCAATACAAGCCACTTGCTTAACCTGAAGTCTCTATATATAGATTTTACAGTCCACTAATAATAATAATAATACCGTTATTATATAGGCGCTTTTTCTCAATTTTGGGGAAATCGACTCAAAGCGCCGCGCCTGAAACCCAACACGAAACAGACACGGATTTACGCCATTTAAGACAAGCACAGTACAAACACAGTACAAGACAAACGAAGGGCCAGTCAGCTACTGAAGTTACAGAGATTTTTGATCACTTGTATTTGAAATTTGTAAAGTGGCCTGAGACCGGTACCAAAGCATGGGGGATGGGGGGGGGGTTGGGGGGGGGGTGGAAGAACCGGAGTACCCGGAGAAAGAACCCCCGACGGTCCGCCCATCAGTATACAATTGTGCATGTCTTTTGTGGGTATTCTGTGGTTTTGTATGTGGGCTGGGGTTGAAAGTGGGGCGGTATGGCACCTATTACCGTGTATGTACAAAACCTTCATTACAAACAAACATAAATTAATAATTTTAATAAATAGTTATTTGGGTTTAACGCCGCGCGGTAGACTACGGCCATCTCATGGCAGTTAAATAAATAAGATAAAGTAAGTCAAAGATACCTGGGACATAAGAATGCTAAGTAAAGTATAGATTATGATCATGCACAGATGTACATTGGTGGATGTTCTGCGGTTTTGTGTGTGTAACTGGATTGGGGTTGGGAGCGAGCGATACTGCACCTATTACCATGTACGTGTATAAGACATAAGACATTCACCAAGTAAAACGTTACAAGGATTATTGTGTGGCATGGCGACGGTAAAATATGTCCTCACTTGTAGGGCATTCATCATGTCATACACTTAGTTGGCGATCATCCTATATACAGCACTAAAAGATAGATAAACACAATATTAAACACAAATCAGTCATATGTCACAAATCATGGAATCACGTTGTTCCATGCATGGTGATGTATTGAGGACAGCTTCTGTAAAAAAAAATTGCATCTGAATCGAGAGGTTCTGGCTTTAAAAGCACGAAACCGCTGGCCAGAGGGCAGAAGCTCGGAAGAGATGATTGGCTGGGTGTGACAGATCTGACAGAATAGTACTGGTGGCCACATGCACAGGGGCACCATGGTGTATGTTCTTGAGCTGTATACTGATGTGTATGTACAAAACCTACATTACAAACAAACAAAATAAATAAATAATTTAAATAAATAAGATAAAGTAAGTCTAAGGTACCTGGGACATATGCATGCTAGGTAAAGGATAGATTAAAAATTATGAACATACACAGATGTGTATGTCCTTCTTTTGGTAGGTGTTCTGCGGTTTTATGTGTGTATTTAGGTAAGGGTTGGGAGCAGGCAGTATGGCACCTATTACCATCTATATATTATATGTGTATATTTTCTTGTTTGCTGATGTGTATGTACAAAACCTTCATTACAAGGAAACAAAATAAATAAATAATTTAAATATATACTTATTTGGGTTTAATGTCGAGCAGGCGACCAATGCCTTCTCATGGCGGTTAAATAAAAAAGATAAAGTAAGTCAAGATACCTGGGACATGAATGCTCAGTAAAGGATAGATTATGAACTTGCACAGATGTAAGTGTCGTTGGGTGGGTGTTCTCTGGTTGTGGAGTGGTGTTGGGAGTGGGCAGTATTACCATAATTATATGTGTATGTGAACATCAGCATATGAACAAAACCTACTTTTCAAACAAATAAATAATAAATTTAAATAACTAGGACATATGAATACCAAGTAAAGGATATATTATGAACATGCACAGATGTTTGTTCTGTGGTTTTGTATGTGGGGTGGGGAGCGGGTGGTATGCACCTATTACCATATATATGTACATGTTATGTTCACATCATATATGTGTATATGTATGTTCTCGTATGCTGATGTCCCCCACCCAGGTCTACCCTGGGGGACTTGGGTGGGGTTAACTACTTTTTAGTTCCCAGGGTGACCCTGGTCAGCCCCAAAGGGTGGGTTTTCCCCTCTATTCTGGGGCGTGTGTTTCTGTCTACCCTTGGTACATTCACCTGTATTTACCTTTTTTAAACTCTTCCTACTGTCTGCACTGCTTGTAGCTCTTGATATTGGATGTGTGTTGCTAAAGGGTCTAGTTAGGTTTATTTAGTGTATTAGACCAGCTGGCGACATACATTCAATATTCTGTTTAGTTTGGGTTTTTTCACAAGCAGTGCAGGCACGTCCTAAGAAAGTCTTGTTGCTGTTGGGACGTTAATGTACAATCAATCATTTTATGCTGATGTGTATGTGCAAACATACATCACAAACAAACAAACAAACAAAAAATTAATAAAATAAGTTGGGGATACCTGGGACCTATGAATATGCATGTTAAGTAAAGGATAGATTATGAACATGCACAGATGTAAGCATATTGAAAACAAATTTCCTCTCCTTGGTGACCACTACCATACCACTATAGTGATCATGTGCATCAATGAATTCCTTCCATCCATAATTAAAAGGATAAATAATAAATATGTAAGTGAATACATACATGAATGAATCTCTTTTCTCTTGGCTTGACTTCGCGAATGAAGATTTTATAGGAGTTGCCCACGACGTCTGCAGGCTTGTTCGTGGCTGCGGAGGCCAATCCGAGACAGGCAGGTTCGACCGCAGTGGCTGCAGGGGAAGGCATGGCCAGGGTTCTGAGCTGCGGCATCTTTGTTTTTTCTCCTGAGCCGCTTGTCCTTAAGGCTAGCTCTGTGAGAGTCCTCAAAGGAGACAGCTGCCTTGTAAATGGTGGAGCGCCAGGTGTCACGGTCCGCAGCAAGCGAAGACCACTGGTGGTGGTCGATTTGGCAAGCACTAAGTGACTTCTTGAGACAGTCTTTGTATCTCTTCTTTGGTGCCCCTCTGTCACGGTGTCCAGTAGCAAGCTCGCCGAACAGGGTGATCTTTGGTAGGCGATGATCCTCCATCCTGGAGACATGCCCCGCCCAGTGGAGCTGTGTCCGCAGCAGCAAAGCCTCGATGCTCACAGTTTCAGCCTGTTCAAGGACCTCGACGTTGGTGACATAGTCACTCCAGTGAATGCCCAGGATGGTACGCAGGCAGCGCTGGTGGAAGCGTTCGAGGAGTCGTAGTTGGCTGCGGTAGAGGGCCCAGGACTCGGAACCATACAGCAGGGTGGTGAGGACCACAGCTCTGTACACGCTGATCTTGGTGCCTGTTTTCAGCTGTTGATTGTGCCACACCCGCTTGAAAAGTCGCCCGAAAGCGCTGTTCGCTTTTGCCAGCCAGCTGTCAAGCTCCTTGTCCAGCTTGGCGTCCGACGTGATAATGCAGCCAAGGTAAGTAAACTGGTGCACTGACTTTAGTTCAGACTCGCCAATGGTGATGTGAGGAGGGCGATACACTGTCTTGGGTGCCGGCTGATGGAGGACCTCTGTCTTTTTCAGACTGACCTCGAGTCGAAAGAGCTGGGCAGCATCTGCGAAGCAAGACGTGATGCGCTGCAGGGCTCTCTCTGTGTGTGCAACGAGGGCAGCATCATCAGCAAAAAGCAGCTCACGAATCAGTTGGTCTAGGGTTTTCGTGTGGGCCTGCAGTCGTCTGAGGTTGAACAGGCTGCCATCGAGACGATACCTGATGTACACTGCATTGTCATCATCGAGGTCCACTGTGGCCTGCTTCAACATCATGCTAAAAAAGATGGTGAAGAGGGTCGGTGCCAGCACGCAGCCCTGCTTTACGCCGTTGAGAATAGGGAATGGTTCTGAGAGGTCATTGTTGAGTCTGACCTGGCCTTGCTGGTCCTCGTGTAGCTGGACAATCATGTTGAGGAACTTTGGGGGACAACCAAGTCGCTCCAGGATCTGCCACATGCCTTGCCTGCTCACAGTGTCGAACGCCTTTGTTAGGTCGACAAATGTTACGTACAGCCCTTTGTTCTGCTCGCGGCACTTCTCCTGTAGCTGTCTCAGCACAAAGACCATATCGGTGGTGCTCCTGTTTGCTCTGAAGCCACACTGGCCCTCTGGGAGTTGGTCTTCAGCGATGGCAGGTACCAGCCGATTCAGGAGCAGCCTTGCAAGGATTTTCCCAGCAATGGACAGCAGGGTAATTCCCCGATAGTTGGAACAGTCAGACTTCTCGCCTTTGTTCTTGTACAGGGTGATAACGACTGCATCACGGAGATCTTTTGGTAGTGTTCCTTCCTCCCAGCAGCAGAGAAAGAGGTCATGGAGCTTGTTGTGCAGTGCTGTGCCTCCATGTTTCCAGATCTCTGGCGGTATTCCATCAATGCCTGCTGCTTTGCCACTCTTGAGCTGGTGGATGGCTGTGAGGGTCTCTTCAGCGGTGGGCGGTTCGTCCAATTCAACCTTTACTGGGAGGTGTGGGATTTGTAGGACGACTGCTTCTTGAACAGTGCGCTCAGCGCTGAAGAGGCTCTGAAAGTATTCTGACCAGCGGTTCAAGATGGAGGTATTATCTGTGAGGAGTGCCTGGCCATTCGCGCTTCGCAGGGGACTTTGTACCAGGTGCCTGGGTCCATACACTGCTTTCAGTGCTTCGTAGAAGCCCCTGTAGTCACCATTGTCAGCGCAAAGCTGGGTCCTCTGTGCAAGTCTGGTCCACCACTCATTCTGGAGATCTCTGAGCTTGCGCTGGAGACTGCTGCAGACGAGGCGGAAGGCAGACTTCTTCACAGGGCAGGAAGGCTGGGCTAGGTGGGCTTGATGGGCGGCTCTTTTTTTTGCTAGGTGTTCCTGGATCTCTACATCGTTTTCGTCAAACCAGTCTTTGTTCTTCTTTCTGGCGAAACCCAAGACTTCTGCAGAGGATTTTGCAATAGCAGTTTTCAGTTGTTCCCAAAGTGTTTCAGGGGAGGAGTCTACTGGGTCCGCTGTGTCTTTGAGCCTGCGCTGTAAATCTGTCTGGAAGGCAGCTTTCACATCGTCACGCTGAAGGCTGGCAACATCAAGCTTTTTCTTGGGGGGCCCCCATTTCTTGGGTTTTGGCTTGAAGTGGAGCCTGAGTTTGCAGCGGACAAGGCGGTGGTCAGTGTGGCACTCTGCGCTGGGCATCACTCTGGTGAGGAGGACGTCACTGCGGTCCCTCTGACGCACTAGGACATAGTCGATAAGGTGCCAGTGTTTGGAGCAAGGATGCATCCAGGTGGTCTTTCGACTGTCCTTTTGCTGAAAAGTAGTGTTGGTGATGACCAGTTGCTGCTCAGCACAGAACTCCAACAGTAGGCGGCCATTGTCATTGCAGTTCCCCACGCCATGCTTGCCGAGGACTCCTTTCCAGGCTTCAGTCCTGGCCCACTCTGGCGTTGAAGTCGCCAAGGATGATGACTTTGTCGTCTGCAGGGGTACTCTGTAGGAGGCTGCGCAGGTCAGTGTAAAACTTGTCCTTTTCAGCAGGCTCTGCCAGGAGGGTTGGGGAGTACACACTGAGAAGGGTGACGTGTTGCTGGTGTCTCAGTGGGAGGCGCATGGACATGATGCGGTCTGAGTGGCCCGTTGGTAGGTTTTCCAGCTTAGTCGCAATGGATGTCTTGACCATGAAACCCACGCCTGAAAGCCGTCTTTCTGATGCAGGCCTGCCTGACCAGTAGAGGGTGTACCCAGCACCAAGTTCTTGGAGGCTGCCTTCGTCCGGAAGGCGTACTTCGCTGAGCGCGGCGATGTCGATGTTTAACCTCCGCAATTCATGGGCAATGAGGGCGGAGCGACGTTCAGGGCGTCCGCTGTCTGCTTTGTCGAGCATGGTTCGGACGTTCCAGCATGCTATGTTGAGTCCGGTCGTGGTCGTCATGAGAGTGGATCCGTTATTCTTTCTTGTTTTTTGACCGCAGGAGAAGATGCCCGTTGACCGCGGCTAGCCAACTGGGGTTGCGAGGGGACGAGCTTTGGTTAGGCCACCTTTTCTAGGCCCCTCTCCGTGTGGAGCAAGCAGTGCTGTCCCTAGAGAAGGCTGCTTGGTCGTTCAGGGTGTGCCGAGTGATGTTGTCATCCCCAGGTCAACATCAGGCGACCAATATCCTGAACCGCCTGCATGCAGGTTTGAGACTGCGGCTTCCAGTGACATCTTTCACCTGCCGTTTCGCCCCTCGCCCGTCGCTACAGGACTTGGAATGGTCGGTGTCATGGTCCGTGGACGTTTCCTAAAGCCTGCGCGGTGGAGCTTTTTGGTGGAGTGCAGTGTGCGCAGTACTGGCCCCACCCTTTAAACCCTTGGTTCATCTGCCATGGCCTAGCAAGCTGGGACGATGGCATCGAGGTCCTCGGGTCGTAGGTTTTATATCAGACTGTCCTTGTCCTAGTCTCTGGCTCAAAAGCCTTCCCCGGAGACACGGGGGCTTTGATGTCAGGGGTTTCCTCCCTTAGCCTTTCCGCAGCCAAGCGGCCAGGCCTGCAAGGCAGCA
Organism: Semisulcospira habei; assembly: GCA_036245525.1. Classification (NCBI taxonomy): domain Eukaryota; kingdom Metazoa; phylum Mollusca; class Gastropoda; family Semisulcospiridae; genus Semisulcospira; species Semisulcospira habei. The sequence continues at coordinate 55,360,933 of BTPG01000007.1, forward strand.
GGCGACTCGTGGAGGGCGGGGTCGTCTATGTCCCGTGCAGATGTGAACATCTGCCCACTGCCCACCATGAATGAATAATAAATAAATAAAACATGTAATATAATAGAGAGGGCTACTATCTGTATTGTGTCTCATGCAGTCCTGATAAAGCTTAATCATAAGAGTCCTTTGAGTACTTGAGTGCGGATTGGTTGAATTGGTTGCAAAAACTAAAATTTTATATTTAGGTGTTTAGCTGAACATGGTGATTTTGATGGAAACGGTTCGGAGATGGATTTCACTCTGCCTGGCTTGTGATTAAGACCAGTCGGATACGAGTGTGCTTGACCAGTTAAAAATCCCATCTCCACTAATAAAATAAACAAAAAGAGCAGACCTGCACTTAGAGCTGTTGTATCCGGCCAAAAAGTCTTCAGAATGTTGAAGATGGTCGGCAGACACATTGCACAACATGCACAAAGGGAGTTTACTTTCGATATATGCTTTCCTCCCACAAAAGACCGAGTTCTATGGAAAAGGCTGTTTTCAAGACCAGGAAAAATAACGTATTTGACGTTGATAAGATGTTCAGATCGAAAATAATCTCTGTTTCAATTCAGGAGCAAAGTAAAGCTTCATCAACCGTGCGCGTCTGACTTCTTTAGAAGGCTTCTCGCTGACCGCCATTTTGAAACTAGCGACGCGACCATGCTTACCGCATTAAAAATAATACTTTTAAACTTATTTTATCGTATATATGTATGCATGTTTACTTGCTGATGATTTTAATTTACTCACTGGAATAAACTTGTAACTTGTATGCTTGAAATTTTCAATGTTATGCACAAAAAATGTCTTGCACCTTATCCGGGCGGTGTACGAGGACTGGTTCCCTCACATCGAAAAATAGCTTTCGAAAAACACTTCTACAAAAATGTCTCCATCCTAAGGACAAATATTGTTGCCATGCATAAACTATATGGCATTAGTACTTTCGTTTCGTACCTGCAAACCATTGTTACTCTTTTGACGAACTACTTAGTCTGCAGAAATTGTGAAAAGCTGCTAGACTATTTTAGGGGGCGTAAATCTGGCATTTTGGGAGGCCTTACATATTTTGGGGAGGTGTCTGCGTCCGCGCACACATATTTGAAGCGACCCCCTTTTTGTGTGTGTGGGGAGGGGGGGGGGGGCCCAGTGTCGGCAAGGGTACGCACCATTCAGTCACTGTTGACTCGGACAGGTGGTGGATGGTGTAATGTTGCCAGTTGTAATAATTAATTATTGGTTTGGGATCATGGCACACTGGCTGTAATATCTGATCATTACTCAGGCTTCTTACTAGACTCCTCAGGGACTTTGGTGGGGGTCAAGAGTACGACTGGGTGTCCAAATGGTGTGACAAGCACCCTGCATTTTCAGAAGCAAAATAATTTTAATATTTCATATAAATCTGATGTACCTTTGCATACATAAACATTGACACTAAGTAAAATTTTTATGTTATTTGCAGTTTGGTTGTTATTGAACTTTGAAGTTTAAAGTTTGAACATAACATTTACAATGTCACTCATTTAACAATTCACAACAAGCACAAGCTGTAAGCAGTTTTTTGCATTTGTATGTTTCAAAGTAGGTTCCCCAACCAGAATAAATGGTATGTCTATAAATAAAGTGTGTTAGTGGAAAATGCAACCTTTTACGCCATTAAAAACTGTTTGAACATAACTTTACACCATAATTTCCAAAAGCCACTAATTTTTAATTCTACTTGGATAACTAATTTTAAAATATTATGCTAAATACACAGAAACAAGTCTATAACTTAATTTAAGTGCAAAAGCCAATTGAAAAAATAATGTTTAGATAGTTCTGAATTCTGACAAAGTTGTTCAATACACCTTCACTGCAATGTTATTCTCATTTTTTAATCTCATGCAATCAAATACAGCTTCTGCAAGCTAAAAATGACTACACTAGATGACTTTTATCTGCCGTTAACTATTCCAATAGAAAATAAGTAAATTTTTACAAACTGAGCCGAGATTTGGCACAAATTCAATTACATTCACAAGATTGAACATAACTTTACACCTTCACCAAATATATTTTTGGTCTCACAAGGGCAAATCACAAACTCTTGGGAAAAAATAAGTATGCATTCCAATCCCACTAACGAGCACAGCCATTATATAAAACTAGTGATGTTTATGTGATTTTCAAAGAGGGCTGTTGCAACTTTTCAAGTGTTTGTACATAACTTTACACCTTCTGACTTGCACACAGGAAAAATCTTAAGATTATTCAAGAGAAGTCTCTAAAGAAGACACTATAATTGAGTCTGCTTTCACCTATAAGCAGTGTGCATACTGTTCTGGTAAAATTTCATTTGTTAGTCCATCATAATTACATAAACAGTAGCAAAAAGACAGAAAACAGGATGCATGAACATAACTTTACACGGTCACATTCACACATTTGCCTTGTAACTTGACAAGTAGAATTATTTAGAAATTAGTTGATTGCCTGTAGTGTACAAAAGAAGAATGGCGTTTGCACTAACATGATTTCATGACAAAAACATGAAACAGAAAGGTAAAAAATAATGACATGGCGTGTTTGAACATAACATGACGACAAAGGACCATTTTCTAAAGCACAAAAGTAAAGGTGCAGATTTATGAAATGCAGATTTGAAAGCTGTTTGTGATGATAAATATTAAGATAGTGCATGCATAAAGGTTAATGCACGAATTTCAATGCACAACGGGAAATGTAATCATCATTGCATGAACGTAACATGACACGACGTAGAGTTATGTTCATGAGCAATAGCTGTGACATTATCTTGTTTTGCAGTCACTAAAATTTTATAGGTCTTGAAATTCATATTTTATAGGATTTATCTGGTTATCTGACCTACTTTATTGCAGGACGGCCAAAGAAATGAAATTGGTGTTTGTTCATAACTTTACACAATGCATGTGATGTACTGATGGTGTAAAGTTATGTACAAACAAAAAACAAAGAAATGTTTATCCTAGAAGGTATCACATGCTTTATTATTATAAAAAAGTAAACAGCATCTTTTCAGCTATTGGTAGTTTTTTTATATAAAGTGATTTTTGTGATTTTAGATGATAAATGTTTGAACGTAACTTTACATCCCACAAAGTTGTGTCAAGTTATGTTCATGAGGAAAATTTGAAAAGTTTCAAATGTGTTGTGTACCAGCATGTGCATAACTATTTTTATGTGTTGGCATCATCTACTATATGATTTGCAACAAAATTTACCCTTCAACAAAAAAAATGTGCATACTGGTTTGAACATAACATTTACACGCCAGCACACAGAAAAAAATACAATAAAATTATTTCAACTAAACAAAATTAGGTATTTTTGGGCCTACCAAGGTCTTGTCTAAATAAGTATAGTCCTACTATAGAATTATTGCAGAATAAGTGAAAAGAAAATAATATATCTATAAAGTTTGCTGGACTGCTTGAACATAACAATTTACATCCAAAATTTGGACGCATACTGTAAACCTCGTAAAGGGTTTCTTTCATCTATCACCCATGCATCATCTTCAAAACCTTGATATAAATCACTACACCAGTTGTCTTCAGCAAAAACAACAGATTAGTAGAGATAAATAAGTGCCTAAACTGTTTGAACATAAGTCAACATTTACACCATTCTGAGTACAAATCTTCAAAACTGGATCATTTGATTTTCCATGTAAGAACCACAAACCTTTCATCATAAATACAAAGTACATACTCTACTCTACAAAATAACAAATGAGTTTTAATAATTAACCATTTGTCAAAATGTGTTATAGTGGTATGATTTCTGCTGACAAAATTTACAACACATGTTATGTTCAAGCAGGCTCTTATATTATGGTGAATTATGCAAAAGCAACTTGCTCTAGAAAATCATCAACTCAATGGTAATTTAGGCCAACATTGCAAACATCTTGTGACAGTAACAGTGATTTTTCATAGTGCAGCGTGCCTTTGAAAATCTGAGTTCCATGGAGCATGTGTAAAATGTGTCACGTTTTGTTCTCAAGCTATAATTTGGATTTGGTCAAAAAAACTGTGATAATTTCCCAAATTCTTCTGTGGTCACCCAAAGATTAGTATCACTGGAAACCTTATCCATTTCCCTACAAAATGATGTATGCCTTATTTTGATCTGACCACTTCTGATAATTTTGTAGCAGGTTTTGTGAGGGAGGGTGTAGATTTTACCATTAGACACCCAGTCGTACACTTGACCTGGGGTTAACTACTTTTTAGTTCCCAGGGTCACCCCCTGAGCCACACAGAGTGGTGTTTTCTCTTTTTTATGCGGCACGTTTCTGTCTACCCTTGGTCCATTCACCTGTATTTTCCTTTTTTGAATTCTCCCTGTCTCCTGTCTGCGCTTTCTGTAGCTCTTGATATTGGATTTGTGCTCCTCTGTACATATTATTATTTTGTAATCATAACGATTTTCTAATCTTTTTTTGTAAACTAGGGTATGACAAATTAGCATGAAGGTGCAGCATCCTTAGCAATAGCACCTATTAGGTTTATTAGCATTATATTAGATTTAGACCAGCTGGTGACATGCAGATTTTTATTCATTCAGTATTCTGTTTATTTCACAAGCAGTTCAGGCACATCCTGAGAAAGTCTTGTTGCTGTTGAGATGTTAAGCAATTGATGTACAACCAACCTTGTTACTAGAAACTGTTTGGAAAACAGAGTGAAGACAAAGACTTCATTAAAATAAAACTAAAAAGCATAAAGACTACAAATACAACTGGGGTGATATTTTACTGCCAAAGCTGACTGGAATGCTGATTTATTTTAGCAAGTGAGTTTTGTAACTTTTCACCCCAGTAATCTTATGGCATGTTATGTGTTTCTCAACTTTCTGTTATGGTGTATGTGTCATGCACATTTTTACGACCCTGTGCATATACTTACTTACTTACGCCTGTCACCCCTCCCAGGGTATAGGCCGCCGACGAGAGACCTCCAGCGACTCCTGTCCTGTGCTTCTCCTTTGATTTTACTCCAGGTGGTTCACAGTCTCTTGATGTCTGCTTGGAGGTCTCGACGCCAGGTGTTTCTCGGCCTGCATCTTTTCCTCTTTTCATGGGGGTTCCATGACAATGACTGCCTAGTGATACTGGAAGCTGGATTTCTCAGACTGTGACCAATCCATCCCCATCTTCTTCGCCCAATTTCATTCTCTGCTGTTATCTGCTCTGTTCTCTCAAAGAGTCTGATGTTGCTGATCTTCTCTGGCCAGTGGATTTTCAAAATTCTTCTAAGGCAACTGTTTATGAAGATCTGTACTCTGTTGACTGTGGTTTTTGTCAACCTCCAAGTCTCTGCTCCACATAGGAGAACTGCTTTTACGTTGGAGTTGAAAATCCGGACTTTGGTGTGTTGTGACAGCTCTCTGGAACTTCACACTTTTTTCAACTGGAGAAAGGCTGCTCTGGCTTTACCGATTCGTGCTCTGACATCTGCATCAGTGCCGCCTTTTTTGTCTATGATGCTCCCGAGATAGGTGAAGGACTCCACCTCCTCCAACGGGGTGCCAGCAAGCAAGACTGGTTCTTCCCTGGTTGCGTTTAGCCTCATTGTCTTTGTTTTCTGTTTGTGGGTGGTGAGGCCCACTTGGGACGAGATGTCAGCAAACCTCGTGGTCTTGTCCTGCATTTGTTGATTAGTGTGGGACAGTAAAGCCAAGTCATCTGCAAAATCGAGGTCGTCAAGCTGTGTCCACAGTGTCCACTGTATTCCACTTCGTCTGTGCTCTGTGGTCCTCTTCATGACCCAGTCTATGGCCAGTAGAAAGAGGAACGGAGACAGCAAACACCCCTGCCTGACACCGGTTCTGACCTGGGGCTCCCTGGTGAACTGCCCTTCGTGGATCACGTGACATGTCATGCCATCGTAGCTGCTCTTGATGAGGCGGACGAGCTTTGTGGGTACACCATAGTGTTGTAGGAGTTTCCACAGAGTCTCTCGGTCCACACTGTCAAATGCTTTCTCGTAATCCACGAAGTTGACATACAGCGGGGAGCTCCACTCCAGAGACTGTTCCATGATGATGCGGAGAGTGGCGATCTGGTCTGTACATGATCGGTTTTTCCTGAATCCTGCTTGCTGGTCTCTCAGCTTGGGGTCAACGGAGCTCTTCATTCTCTCCAGGATGACCGGACTGTTGAAGACCTTTCCTGGTACTGACAGCAAGGTGATTCCTCTGTAGTTGGAACACTTGCTGAGGTCGCCTTTCTTGAGAAGCTTGATTAGGTACCCCTCCTTCCAGTCAGCCGGCATCACCTCCTCTTCTCAGATCTTTCCAAACATTGGGTACAGCATCTCTACTGTTGTCTCTAGGTCTGCTTTCAGAGACTCCACTGGGATGCCATCTGGCCCTGCTGCTTTGCCATTCTTCAAAAATGCCACTGCTCTTCTGATCTCTTCCTGGCTGGGACTGTCACAGCTGATGGGTAGGTCAGTCTCTGCTGGCTGGATGTCAGGGGGGTTGGGTGGGCTGGATCTGTTCAGTAACTCTTCAAAATACTCGGCCCATCTGTCGAGTTGGTCTGCTCTGTCTGCAATAGGCTTGCCTTTGTCCTTTACTGGTCTTTCTGTATGGCCATACTTGCCCGACAATCTTCTGGTAATGTCGTAGAGCTGTTTCATGTTGCTTCTGCCTCTGCTGCCAGGCTGTCTGTGTAGGCCCTCTTGTCTGCCCTGATACTCCTCTTCACCTCGCGGTTGGCTTCCGAGTATTCTTCCTGTGCCCTTGCTTTGGCTGCTCTCATGCGACAACTGGTTTCTTCTGCTTCCTCACTTCTATCTTCTTCAATTTCTGTGCCGACATCGAGTCCTTGTGATGGTGTTTCCTGAACCCTACAGTGTCTTTGCAGTTTGAGTTCAGCGCCTCTCTGTCTTCCACTGCTGCTCTGTGGTGACCGCCTCCTCTCACTCTTCATTTACTAGCTCCTGTAGCGCTTGAAACCGGTTGGACAGCACCAGTTTGAACTCTTCTCTCACTCCAGTCTCTCTACATTATAGCGCTGTCTTCTTGTTGTCTCTGTGCGACTTTTCTTTAACTTGAGCTTTATTCTTAAGGTAAGCAGATGGTGGTCTGAGGCGACATCTGCTCCCCTCCTCACTCAAACATCTTGAAGGGATCTTCTAAATTTCTTGCTAATGCAGATATATGGTCTATTTGGTTCTCTGTAGTATGGTCAGGTGATACCCAAGTTGCTTTGTGTATTCTTCTGTGTGGGAAGATGCTGCCTCCAATGACAAGTCTGTTTAGAGCACAAAAGTATACAAACCTCTCCCCGTTCTCACTCATCTCCCCATGTCCCTGTCTCCCCATCACCTCTTCATATCCGGTGTTGTCCTCCGGGATCCCCTATTTTGGCATTAAAATCGCCCATGATGATGATGTCTCGCTCCGCACATTTGTCCACAGCACTCTGGAGTTGGTCGTAGAACTCTTGTTTCTCTTCCTCGTCACTGTCATTAGTGGGCGCATAACACTGGATGACGTTCAGCTTGATCTTTTTCTTGGTTCTAAAGGCTGCTGTGATAATTCTTGGCCCAAGAGGTTCCCAGCCCATCAGCGCTCTCTGTGCCACTGGTGACAGCATGAATGCTGTATGGGGGGCATTCTCCTCTTCATGACCTGAATACAGAATCGTCTCCCCACTTAACAGCCTTTTCTGGCCAGACTGCGTCCATCTGGCTTCACTGATACCTAGCAGGGAAAGGTTGTACTTTTACATTTCCGCTGCTATCTGGGCGGCCTTGCCGCTCTGGTACATGGTCTTGACATTCCATGTACCCATGGTTGTGTCCCTGGATAGAGAGAGGCGGCTCGGTCCTGTGGCTTCCGAAGACTTTCGGCTTTCACCACAGGACGTCATAAATCTTCTGGTAGAAGAACCTTCCTCCTCCAGGAAAGGAATTGCTGTTTGTCTTTTCGTCTGCGTTTTTGTAGATTTCCTTATTTGCAGGGTGGGGAAGCTACCCCCACGCCCAACCCCCTTACTAGGAGGACCAGGGGTTTTCTGTCGGGGTCACCTTCCCTTAGACCATGTCGGTTCACGGCACCTTATTTCATTCGGTACACCCTTCTCGGGAGGGACCCCCTATCCACCACCCAAGGGACGCGCCTCAACGCCATATGGTCCCAGCGCGAGGCCTGTGCATATGCACACAAAACATAAAACACATAAAACACCTGCGTGACCCCTGTTTTCACCTGAAAGCCTGCAGCAACCTTATCTTGATACAAGAGCACACCCTCTCTCTCAGACACACGCACAATTATACACTACTTTCAACCACCCCATCCCTTCCCAACACCTTACATCCATTAATATTACATACATTAACACATTGCTACTTGCTGACACAGTGACAGACATTTTTACACCCTCAGACTGGATTCAGTGTATGGCTGACTTGATGTTTTGTGCACAGGCTTACTGTTATTTTAATTATAATTTAAAATTTGTGTCACATGATACATTTACGGGCAGTAGAACAGTGTGTGCATCCCCCCAACCCACCCACCCACCCGCTGTTACCAGAAAAGATATTGCTTGATTGTGTCTTTATTTATCAGTCTGATTTTAATGGGTTATTTTGAGCAGAGGATTTTAAAAAAAGATTTTTTTGTGTGTGTGTGTGTGTGTTGTTTGTTTTTTTTTTTTTTTTTTTTTTGGGGGGGGGGGGGCAGCATTATTAACAATGCAATATGTTATTTACTGTTATTCAGAGCATTTAGTGTCAACAACATGAAATGATAGTGTTCCAGGTTGTCAATTTCAGGTGACCCAGCCACATCTACTTGAAAAGTTTTCATAGGGCTCAAAGTACCTTCAGTTTTGATTGATAGCCTTTAGGGCCCAAAGTATTGTCCTGATTATACTAGTTATAGCACTGTCATTTTTGTTTTGTTTATTGTGCCAACTATTGGAGATGAATAGACGATGATATTTAATGTAGTACTATTATTGGTAGTATTATTAGTAAGACACTCTTTTTTATGATCATCCACCGAATCATGCTACTTACAGAAACGGCTGCGGCACTTGCGCAGCATTGCTGTGAGAAACCTGCGCTGTGGAGGACAGATGAGAGAACAGATAGCTAACCTTCAGTGCTACTTCACTCTACACAGGGACAGCACTACACAAGGTACTGGAAAAGTCGCTCTTGATATAGTGCGGTGAGAAAGTCTTTGTTGCTTCCCTGCCAGTGCCACTGACTGATCGCAGATTGTGTTTCTGAACCGGTTAAGTGCTGAGAAAATGTGAACACGCCCAACTGCAAGAGGTATAGATCCTCATGAGCCCCCATGACTGCAGGAGCTCAAGAGGATCTTTGCCTCTTGTTGACACCACTTTGAATCCATCTTCACAGGACAGCTAGGGCTTGTTGATGTTGAATTGACGAAGACTGCAGAAACACAGTTTCTGTCCACGGCCATTGAACGGGTTAAACCCATAACTGCTGGCACAAGGTGAATGCTATCCAGCTGCAAGAGACATAAACCCTCATGATTCCCCTCTGTTGCGTGTTCAAGTGTACGGGTTTAAAAAACAATCCAAATGGGAACTGTATTTGTAGGAATGTGTAACCTAGCCTATAAAGCAGACATTTTTTTCGGAAATCCGAATTTTTGTCCTGCATTTGGGTTATTTTTTTGATCAGTGCAAATTCGTTGAGAAAAATTTTTGAATTATGGTGCATGTTTACTTGTTGAATTTTACATTTTTCTTGAACTCATTGCTTACACTATAAGACGAATGTAGGTGTTTTGTGAAGTTCCCCCACATGAAATACTGGTTGCGAGTTGCGAGTCCTGGACTCTTTGCTTTCCTAGGATTGGATCTCAACCTGGTCTCATGTCCGATAAATGGTAAATAGAGAGAGAGAGAGAACATTGACCACTGCTTGTTCAGTGTTCTTCCTCCCTCTGGTTATCATTTTAGTAAGGTTTACTTTTTCTACGAACAGATGTAAAAAGTTTTTACAATCGACATTGCTGATAGTGATAACAAGGTCAGAATCAAAAGTCAGATATAACAGCACTTTTTCAAAGTTTCATAAAAACACTTTCTCAATAAAAGTTACTTCACTTAAATAACACACTTTGGATGTAACCATGAAAACATTGTGGGTCCCCAGGCGATAATCCAAAGTTGACATATATTTCAGCTCTTGCAAGTGCAACTTATTTTATTATATAGAAGAGATGTGTGTTTTTAATATTATGTAAACAGTTTTCTTGTTTCTTCACTACCTCTTTCTAATTTCAGCTTTCTACACCAGCGAGAAAATTGCAAGTTCAACAGTACGTTTTATTATCATTTTTTTTTCTCACCTTTTCACCACGTGTTAATTATATGACTAAGAGTAAGAGTGCTGTGAGATTTATTTCCTCAAAACATTACCGATGACATGACTAATAGGAAGTGTCTACTTCCAGAGGGGGTGGCATTGCCATCATCTACAGAGACTGTCTTTCTGCTCATCTCTCCTTCTCGTCTCTCCCTTTTGCTCATCCCTCCTTTGAATCTGTCAAGGCCGTAGCAACACTCCCTGGCTAGTCCATCATCTTCTCATGTATCTATCGCCCCCCTCCAAGCTCTCAAAACAAACTCACAAACTCCATGTTCCTCACCGAGTTCGATCTCCTCCTTGACCACTACAGCACACGACCCGGAAAACGCATCCTTCTTGGTGACTTTAACTTCCATTTTGACAAACCCGACCACCCCGACACAAAACGCCTTTGCACGTCACTTTCAAACCACAATCTTACACAACACATCACTAAACCCACCCACCGACTCGGCCACACCCTCGACTGGATCATCACCCGCACCTCCGATCAACTCTTCCTCGACTCTGACACCTCTTCTGTGCTTCCCTCCGACCACCTCGCTATTCTCGTCACCCTCAACCTACCTCCCCCGAAAAAACCCAAGCTCTTTGTCTCTCATTGCAAACTAAAATCTGTCAACCGAGAGAACTTCTTCGACGAAGCTGTCCACCTTCTCTTGGACCCCGCCTCCTCTCCCGATCTTGCATCCCATTTCGATTCCTTCCTTCGAAAACTTCTAGACACCCATGTCCCTGTCACCACCTGTTCCATACCCAACCGACTCCCCTCCCCCGGCTCACTGACGACATAGCTGAGGCCAAGCATGAGCGTCGACAAGTGGAACGCCGCTGGCGCTCATCTGACCTCACCGTTCACAGAGAGATCTTCCAAACCACCAGATCCCAAGTCTGCAGAATGATCTCCGACTCCAAACGCAAACACCTTCAAAACAAAATCCTGGAATCCACTTCTTCCAAAACCCTCTACGCTACCATGAACACACTCCAAGGCACTTCTAAAAACTCTCCTCTTCCCAACACACACAGCAAAGAAGAACTTCCGTCCGCTTTTTCCTCCTATTTCTCTGACAAAATCCAAACTCTGCGCAACACACTCGACACTCTGCCCTCTCCGCCTTGCCTTCCTGACCCCCCCCCCCCCCTTTTCCGGCACTCCCCTCTCGTCCTTCTGCCCCGTCTCTCAGGATGAAGTCCTCAAGACCATAAAGTCCATGCCTTTTAAAACCTGCGAACTAGATCCCTCCCAGTTTCCCTCTACCGGGACGGCCTCCCAAAACTTTTGACCTTCATTACCGACATCATCAACACATCTCTAGAGAATGGCTCCGTCCCCGATATCTTCAAGTCCGCCATCGTCCGTCCTCTCCTCACATAAACACAACCTCGACCCAAACGAACTCAAGAACTACCGCCCACTCTCCAATCTCTTTCCTGTCTAAGCCTCTTGAGAAGGTTGTCCTCAACCAACTCAACCTCCACCTCGCCGACAACAACCTCCTCAGTCCCTTCCAGTCTGCCTATCGCAAACATCACAGCACTGAAACAGCCCTTCTACATATCCTTAACGACCTGCTTCTCTCCACTGACTCGGGCAACATCTCCCTTCTTACGCTACTCGATCTCTCTGCCGCCTTCGACACCATAGACCACTCTATCCTCCTTCACCGCCTTCACCACTCCTTTGGCATCACTGACTCTGCTCACTCCTGGTTTCTCTCCTACCTCTCCGACAGACAGCAGTCCGTCACCATCGACGGTGTCTCCTCCAACCCAGTCACGCTCTCCTGCGGCGTTCCACAAGGGTCCGTCCTGGGCCCGGTCCTTTTCACACTCTACACCTCCCCCCTGTCCAACATCATCCAGTCTCACCACATACACCACCACCTCTACGCTGACGACTCACAACTACTAGACAAAGACAAACTCGACAATACTCAGACACTACTGACTCGCACGGCTGACTGCTATGAAGACGTGAAAAACTGGATGACAGCAAACAAGCTCAAACTGAACGACGACAGAACGGAAGCCATGCTGGTAGGCACTCGCCAGAAACTTTCCCAGCTCCCTCCCTCTCTCCACTTTCAACTCGACAGCACCCCCATCTCCCTCTCTGACTCGGTCAAGAACCTTGGCGTTATCCTCGATTCCTCTCTTTCCATGACCAACCCCACCCGGGTCTGCCCTGGGGGACTTGGGTGGGGTTAGGTATTTTTTAGTTCCCAGGGTCACCCTGGTCAGCCCCACAGGGTGGGTTTTTCTCTCTATTCTGGGGCATGTGTTTCTGTCTACCCTTTGTCCATTCACCTGTATTTGCCTTTTTAAAACTCTCCCTACTGTCTGCACTGCCTGTAGCTCTTGATATTGGATGTGTGTTGCTAAATGGTCTTAGCTTTATTTAGGCCCCATGTGTTAGGTTTATTTAACGTATTTGACCGGCTGGCGACATACATTCAATGTTCTGTTTCTTTTTTATTTTTTCACAAGCAGTGCAGGCACGTCCTGAGAAAGCCTTGTTGCTGTCGGGACGTTAAGCAATGTACAATCAATCAATCTTTCCATGACCAGCTTCGTCTCCACCACGGCCCAGGCATGTTATTTCCACCTCCGCCGCATCAGTCAGATTAGAAAATACCTCACTACCGAAGCTGCCACCAAACTCGCTGTCTCTCTCATCTTATCTCGCATCGACTACTGCAACTCTCTCCTTTCCGGCCTTTCTCACTCCACCACTCTCACTCTCCATCGCGTCCAGAACAATGCTGCCCGCCTCGTCCTCGGAAAGAAAAAATCCGACCACATCACTCCCCTGCTCAAGCTCCTTCCCTGGCTCCCCATCCCCCAACGCATCCAATACAAGATTCTGTCTCTCTGCTACAAATCCCTGAACAACTACGCTCCTGCCTATCTCTCCAACTTACTTCACCCCTACACTCCTCCCCGCTCTCTCCGCTCCGCCTCCGACCCTCTCCGCCTCCTCATCCCCCGCACCAAACTCAGCACTTTCGGCCCCCGCTCCTTCTCAGTATACGGTCCGTCTACCTGGAACACTCTCCCACTCTCTCTCCGTCAGAAACACTCGCTCTCCTCCTTCCAGTCCGCCCTCAAAACTCACCTCTTTCAACAGTTCTAGCACTATATCACCACACTCCCCACCCCAAGCTGACCGTCGTAATGTATTTTCATTATTTGTGTTACGTGAGTCATTGTCTAAAGCGTGCGCATGCGTGTGCGAGTTGTGAGTGCGCGCTTAGAGTTATAATTATTATAAGATAAGCACATTATAAATACCGTAATTATTATTATTTTACTTACTCACACAATTTTAGCCTAAGAACCCGTTGTGCTCCTGCACAACCTGGGAAACACTCGGGGGGGGAAAATCCCCAGAGGGGCCGAGAGTTGTCTCCGGTGCCTGCCCATCCGGTTCTGAGTCATACGATGATTCCTCAGTCAGTCTACTTAGCTCGCACCGTTCAGACGTGTTTGCTTAGCCTCCGGACTTGCCTTCACGCGACTGGTTTGGAACCCGTGCTGGACTGTTGTTGGGCCTGCTTCCCCTGCGGTGCCCTCCTTGCCTTGTGCTTCGCTTCCAAGGGATCTTCTGTTGCTCTGCTGCCCAGCTGTAGCTTCTCAACACTTCTTCCCGTGCTGACAGTGGTATAGAGGTGCCTTCCCCCGTTCCTACTGCTGCGGAGAGGTAAGGTTCTAGCCTTCGGCCAGCCTCCGGGTGGGACGCCGGTTTGGTTGAGCCCTCGGCTTCACGTTTTATATCTGACTACCATTTGCGCCGGACTTCGTCTCAGCTTGATGCGGCCTCTGGGGGCAGCGCCCGTGCTCTTCGCTGGCGGTTCGAGTGTGGTGTTGCTGGGCGCTTTCTGCGCTGTGCTTTGTTCCTTTGGCGTCGTAGGCTACGCTTAGCCTTGCGGGACCCCTCGCTCCCGCGCCTTAGCAGGTTAGGGTGGCCATTGTAGGGCCTAACCCCATATACATTGGTTTGCTATTGTAACCTTGGCCTCGAATGTTCGCCTTAGCTGGGCAGAGCCACGTGCTCTCGCTCGTACACTTGCATGTGTATTATGTGTTGCAGTTGCCAGGTGCGGACCTGCACACTGCACGGCGATTTCCAGTGGCCAACGGACAACCACAAGGTCTGCCTTCCCTGCTCTGGCTGCGCCTCGGACCGCGCCTGTGAATCTGCTCCGCCTGGCCTGAAATGAGGTGGTCTCAGTTATGGAGCTTCTACAGGCGGGACCGGCCGTCCCCTGTGAGTGACCCTCCCGCCCATGCGCCCCCCACTGTGCCCGGAGCAGTGACCAAACGCAGCCGTGCCAACCCTGTGGAACAGACGCCGCGCCGAACGCATGCACCCAGCACTGCTCGGAGAACTGAAGTCAATGCTCAGACATACAGCACCCGCCTTATGGAGCACGGCCTACGGGGACACTCGTCGCGCCGCCTCTTGTCCGCTATCAGTTCTCGCTCGTCTCTCACGCTCGCGGACTCTTCCGGGGAGTCCATATGCCGGCAGGGAGCCCGCCTCACTGAGCCTGGCTCACAGAGATGAAGTGCCACGCGCCCGAGGACCTCGGACCCTTTGGAGCCGTCTCAAGTTTCCTCCTACTCCTGGCGATCCCGCTCTCCTGGGGACGCTCATCGAAAGGTCCGCCGCGTGCACCGGACGACCGGCAGCCCCCCCTCCTCCCCCCCCCCCCCCTCCCCCCCCCCCCCACCCCCCAACCAGTCTGCGGAGCGACCATTATCGCGCACGCTTCGTGCCTCGTCGCTGCGCTCCTCGCGTCGCCCTTCTGCCTCACCTCGGCGGCGGGATCATGGATGTCGCTTCGGTCTTCGCAGCTGCTCCCCTCACGCCTCCTGGCGTGGCTCCCCCCCGGTCTCCACCCTGGTCTCACCGCAGCCCCCGTTTGGCCTCTCGCTGTGTTCTGTCTTCCTCTAGCATCTCTTTCCCGCCGCTCCCCCCACCCCCCCAGGATGACGAAGCCCTGAGTCTTCTCGCTGAGGACTCCGTCTCCGCACCGCTTGGCGCTCCTGGCCGTTCCGCTGCTTCTCGCTCGACCGTTTCGGATGTCTCGGACCCTTCGCCGCTGGCTGTGACCTCTCGTTCGGACACCGTACTCGCCCTAGATGAGGCGGCCCGCCTCATCTCAGCCGCCCTCCCCGTGGACGCTTGCCCCCCGTCCGCCCCGCTCAAGCAGAAGGTCTTTGCCTTCGTCGACGCTGCAGGCAGACCAAGAAGTTCAAGTCGCTCCCTCAACCTCCCGGATTTCGCAACATGCGGGACGCCTTCTCCGCTCATCTGCTCGCTGCCCCTCGGGAGACCGATTTCTTCTCCGACCGTAGGTGGCCCCCTGGCCTCGACATCGCCTTTCGTCAGGGATGGTATTCCGGACACTCCCAGGCCTTCGTCTGCCCCCTTGCCACAGTGGACCCAGCGGCCATCCTTCAGGCGGGCGGCCTCACCCTCCTAAAGCGTGCGATTCCCCGTGGCTTGGATAGTACTGCTACGCTCGTTCGCAACACCCTCGCCTCAGCCTCGCCTGCTCGGGCTTCCTTGAGCTGCTCACCCAAGCCTTTGTTCGCCGGATCAAGGACGCCTGGCATCCCTCCTTGACTCCCCTCCTAGGAGATCTCCTCGCTCTCGCGGAAGTGGCCAACCGGGCAGCCTACCACTCGTCTGTCAATGCCATGGCGGCCTCCTCCAATTGTGACCTCATGCGTCGGGATGCCATTTTGTTGGCCTGTCGGGGTATGCCTCCGGACCTGCGTAACCAGCTTCGCCGTGCCCCCCTGGGTGGACCACTCCTCTTCGGCGACACCTGGAGCTCGGTGAAGACGGCGAATGCGGTTTGGTGGCCTGGCAAGACTGCTCCCCCTCGCTTTCGTCCAGCCTGCAAGGCTCCGGGTCGCGCCCTGTGGGTCTCCAGACCCCCTGCGTCCTCTGGCCCCGCGTCCGTGCGCCCCCTGCCACCGCCCCGCTGTCGGCCGGCCCAGCCAAGTTAGCTCCTTTGCCCCCACCGGCCGTCCTGGGGTCCCTAGTCGGCGGGAGGCTTGCCCAGTTCAGCGAAGTGTGGCACTCGCTGTTCCCAGACAACCCCTGGATTCGGACCACCATCTCCGACGGCCTTCGGATATCCTTCCGCTCTCCTCCTCCGCTTCGTCGCTCCCTTGGGTGGACCTCCGTGCCCTCCGACACGCTGAAGGCCAGCGCTCTATGCGGGGAAGTCACCGCTCTCCTGCAGAAGGCCGCCACAGAGGTGGTTGTGCGCCACGACTCTCCAGCCTTCTACAGCCGCCTCTTTCTGGTGCCCAAACCGGGCGGCAAGTGGGTCATCGACCTCTCGGCGCTGAACGCCTTTATCGCGGCACCTTCCTTCCGCATGGAGACTGCCTGAGCCCTCAGAGCCTCCGTCCAGCCTTTGGACTTGGCGGTGAGCCTGGATCTATCCGACGCGTACCTGCACGTCCCCATTCACCCCGCTTCGAGGAGGTACCTCCGCTTCGCCTGCGACGGGATAATCTACCAGTTCCGGGCCCTGCCGTTCGGTCTCAACCTCAGCCCCTGGGTTTTTACCCGCCTCATGGACGCAGTGGTGGCCAAGGCTCGTCAGTCATCTTCCAGTCCAACGTCCAACTACCTCGACGACCTCCTCTTGCGCAACCAGTCGGTGGCCGTCCTAGCAGCGGACAGGAATGCGCTGATGCGGCTTATGGCACAGTTGGGGTTTCTGGTCAATGCGGGCAAGTCTGATCTCACGCCCTCTTGCTGGTTCATCCACCTCGGCGTGGAGTTCGCCACCGACCTCAACAGAGTACGTTTGCCGGAGCAGTGGATTCAGCTGTTAGCCGCCTTGGCCTGCGAGTTAGACCAACAAGACGCAGCCCCTGCCAGAGTCTGGCTTCAGCTCCTCGGCGTGATGAATGCAGCCGCAGATCTCCTCCCACTCGGCCGTCTCTACTCCAGGCCGATACAGCTGCATCTCCTGCTTCACTGGCGCCCATCCTCCGCTGACTTGACAGCCCTGGTACCGGTAACTCCGATGCTTCGCCCCCACCTGCAGCATTGGATGAATCCTGCGGGGCTGGCTACCGGAGTTCCCCTGACGTCCCCCCCCCCCCCCCCACACCCCCAGTTATCCCTATGTGCCGACGCCAGTCTCTCCAGGTGGGGTGCCCATCTGCTACCGGACTTCAGCACGACGCCTGGTTCCTGGCCTCCAGAGCTGGTCATCAGGCATATCAACTGGTTGGAGCTGCAAGCAGTTTGGCAAGCCATCATCGCTTGGGAGGCGAGGCTCGGTCACCAGGAACTGCTGGTTCTCTCCGACAACGCGACAGTGGTGGCGTACATCCAGAAGCAAGGCGGTAGTCGCTCCCCCGACCTGTGCATGCTCCTCTACCGTCTGGTGCCAGGACCGCGGCATTACCCTCCGGGCACGACACATTTCTGGTCACCTGAACGTCTTGGCCGACTCTCTCTCTCATCGCGTCCAACTGCTCCATACGGAGTGGACTCTTCGCCGGGACGTCTTCCAGATGATCTGTGTGCACTGGGAGACCCCTTTGGTCGACTTGTTCGCCACGTAGTGGAACCACCAGTTTCCCCTCTTCGTCTCCCCGATCCCGGCCCCCCTGGCCTGGGCTGTCGACGCACTCTCCATCCCCTGGGACAGACTTATAGCTTATGCTTACCCCCACGACGGTCCTCGTCCCCAAAGGGGGTGCAATGCGGTCATCTAGCTGGTCACCCCGTTCTCCTGGAACCGGTCTTGGACCACCGACCTCCTCAGCCTCGCCACTGACCCCCCCCCCCCCCCCCCCCTGCGGCTACCCACGCTGGAGACGATGCTCAAGCAGTCTCGCCAATCGCTGTTCCACCCATGCCCGGAGCGTCTCCTCCTTCACGCCTGGAGATTGTGCGGCACGCCCTCACCGCTCGAGGCTTCTCGAGTGCAGCAGTGGAAGCGATCACTTCAGCCCGCAGACCCTCGACACGGCGCATCTACGAGGGAAAATGGCGAGTGCTGTGCTCCTGGTGCGAGGACCAACACCTCTCCCCCACCGAACTGATGAATCCCCAGCTCGCGGACTTCTTCCTCTGGCTCTTCAGAGACCAGGGCTTAGCCCCTATCACCATCAGGGGCTACCTGTCCATGATTGCTGACATCTACCGGCACCTCGGCCGCTCGGACCTCGGCGCCTGTAAAGACATCGCCGATCTTATGACTCACTTCGGCCTGCTCCAGTGCCCCGCTCACTCGTTCCTCGCTGGGACCTCCCCTGGGTGCTGACGTGGCTGAACTCCGCCAGATTTGAACCGCTGCCATTTCCCCGCTTCGCGGATTTGACACGTAAGACATGCTTCTTGTTGGCCCTTGCCACCGCTGCCCGAGTCATCGAGCTAAACGCGCTTTCGGCGCGCCCTGCCTGCCTACAGTTTTGTGCGGATGGCTCTATGCAGCTTCTCACGGACCCCGCTTTCCTTGCCAAGACCAGGTCTCCATTGACCGCGCCACAGGTGATCACCCTACGGCCGCTGCATGGGATGAACTTTCCCCGGGAGACCAGGCAACAAGATCCCGTGCGTGCCCTACGCGTTTACCTACGCTGAACCAAAGCCATCTATAGAGGACACTCACACCTCTTCCTGCCTCTAAAACCCAGCAGAACTGACATCACAGCCCAGATAATATCTTCCTGGCTACGCTGGGTCATTAGGTTCGCCTACCAGGACCTCTCCTCACAGGGAGTGAAGAGGCTCAAGAGGCACACGAGGTACGAGCCATGGCCACGAGTCTTGCATTCGACCGGAACTGCGCTGTCAAGGACATCGTGGCCGCCGTGGGCTGGCGAGCTGAATCAACCTTCGCTCGCTTCTACCTCCGGGATCTGGCAGGCCAGCGAGACAACCACGCTCTGGTGGGGGACATCACTGCGGCGCAACACTCCCTCCCGGCGCCTCAGGCGTAGGTATGCACTTAGCTAAAATTGTCGGGAGTGTGCGACAGGGAGGATGGCTCTGCATTGACCCGCGGGGGTGGTTTGGGTAGCGGCACCCTCCTCCTTCTCGCTATTGTTCCTATTAGTCATGTCATCGGTAATGTTTTTGAGGAAATAAATTCATTTTTCTCTAAAAGGTATTTTTTTCGAAAAATACTTACCGATGTACCGATGACATGACTCGGAGGACCCTCCCACCTGCCCCGCTTGCCGCTGGTGAGCTAAGTATCCTGACTGAGGAATCATCGTATGACTCAGAACCAGATGCGCAGGCACGGGAGACGACTCTCGGCCCCTCTGGGGATTCCCCGAGTGCCTCCCGGGTTGTGCAGGGGCACAGCGGGTTCTTAGGCTAAAATTGTGTGAGTAAGTAGACACTTCCTATTAGTCATGTCATCGGTAAGTATTTTTCGAAAAAATACCTTTTAGAGAAAAATGAATTTTTGTTTGTAAACTTTCACCCAAAAATTTACTATCCTATCTATCACTTAGCCGAGAACCAAATGCCATTTGCACTGTATGCACAATCTGTCAATCTGAGGCAGCAAATTAATCGGCATTTAACCTTAATGAAGTTGATCCTTTGACTGCAAGGGGCAAGAAATGATGTCTCCAAAGCCATCGCACCTCACTGACAGTCAACTCTCTGCCCATAGGCACATAGACATCAGTGTGTCTGGCAAGAGGCATAGGCATGAAGATCTTTGCCTCTTGCATGTGGAAGTTGTTTGTTACACTGCAGCAGTCTAGGGGTTGCACAGTATTGGACGTTTGGCATTCAGAAGTTTTTTTTATGGGTTTTCCCGTTAACCCATATCATTACTGAAGCTAAAAGCTTCAAATTTGTACAAGCTACATTATAGTATTTACAGATAAAGATATAGACCAATGGCTTTAGTTCAAAGGTTTTGCCAGAATAGCTTGGCGCCTAGAGGCACCAAGCTATTCTGGCACTACCCTTGAACTATTCTAGTCCAACCTATTTCACGCTGGTGTATTCCAAATGATATGGGTTTTAAAAAAACACCTGTTTTGTTTGCTTTTGTTTATTTATTTTTCCTTCTTTTCAGAACCCGTCATGGCAGAGTTTTGACATCAGCCGCTATGAAGATGAAGTGGATTTGTCTTCTAAGTGTATCCTTTTACGTTTAATTGTTAAACTTCTGTCACGGTTTGAAAACGTGGACAGTAAAACCTGTTTTGATCAACAACCCTTTCAAGGAAAAAGTGCTCTTAAAACTAGAAGACAGTTGCTATTGAGAGGTACTGATGTTCAGAAAGTATCACCTGTTATTAAAGACCATTTTTAAGGTGGTACAGCTTTGTTGACAGGTGATCTGTCATAAGGGTTGTCAGAAAACAGGTTCTGCTGTAATTTCACTGTTTTTCTCCAATACATTCAGCCTTTTCACACTCATTACTTGAACACCATACTCATTATTTGTATGCTGGTATTTTGAGGGATTTATTACCTTACAAAGTAGAACGTTCATTTGTTTACTGGTCTGTGATATTGGACCTTATGCCGTGAAGCCATACGGTCCAAATTCACAGGCCAGCCCACAGTTCATGCTTGTGATGATTTTGAATTTGATCATTTCCCTTGACCCATTCAGTTTTTGTTTTGCGTGTTTGGGTTGGTCAGGATGACAAGTTTCGCCTGCTGATCACAATGGAAGTTTATTTGTCTGGGCTGCATTTCCTGGCAGAAAAGGTTGGGGCTTTCAAGTTCTAATATTTTGCAAAATAAGCCAGAGATTTAGCAAAGGTCCTCGGGCTTACGAAGGTTGAAGTGGGACCCGCACATGACTGCGCTGGCCTACAGCAGCTGTCATGGGCCCAAAGACGTTTTGCTCCTGGGGTAGCTAAAAGATTTGGGGGTGGGGGATCTTCTTTTTCTAAAGTTTCAACCACTTAGCTGTTGGCCTGTGGTTTTCTTCTGAAGAATGCATTACCGTTCAAGAGATGGATCAGCCATGATAGTTCACAGGTGGTGCCAGAATATTTTTGCTGCCTACAGGTCCCAGGCTATTCTGGCACTACCCTTGAATTACAGTCAGTCCTTTGAACACTTATTTAACCCATTTTGCCCCGAGTCACTACAGCAGGAGATGAATTGACCATGATAATTCAAGGATAGTGCCAGATTAGCTTGGCCCCTTCATTCGCCAAGCTAATCTGGCACTACCCTTGAATTATCATGGTCAATCGGTCTCCTGCAAGTGGTATATAGTCATTAGGCAACACCTCCACAATTTGAGAAATGGGACCTTGGGGCTAAAAGGGTTAAGCCCAAATAACGAACTTGGTCGATTGTTATCTTGTAGTAGTGTGTCATAGCAGAATGGCAAACTACAAATTTAAAAAAAAAGCAGAATGCTTGTTTTCTTTGTTGTTTTCTGCTGTTGGTGTAGGCTCAAGTTCCCATGTGTCTTGTTTGCTAGTTCCAGTCATGATATATACGAGTTTTATTTTTGCACATCATTTATAATTTTATGTTGTTTTTTTAATATTCCAAATTAGCTTCAGCAAAGCCTGGTGAAGCACACGCCCAACACTGTCATTTTTGGCATGTTAGACAAGTACTTTATCTTCATCAACAAAGAGCATGCGCGGGTCAAAACCCTAGCCAGGAAGGTGAGTTGACTGGTGTAAAAGCTAGAGGTGTTATAATATATGCCTTTTTCTCCTGTCCCCTGTCTTTTTCATTAAAAAAAAAAGTAGGATGGGGGGGCTGGTGGATGGGTAGGTGGGGCTGGGGGGGCGCGGGTACACTGCAATTACGTTTCTTAACAATAACATTTAGCATGTCAGTATGTTATTAAATAAAGTTTTAGAAAAAGTTATATTCTCATTTACCCCCGTCCTCAAAATTTCAGTTGCACTGTAAGCAGGGTGGAGAACTCTCCTCGGATCCACGATTTTCCGAGGAAAGGTAGCCTCACTTCCGAGAAAATGAAATAGATTTCCGAGAAAAATTTGCGAAACACATTTTGTCCAAGTCTCGATCCGAGTTTAAAAATAGGATGAGTTCCGGTCCGTGTCCAGCTTTTACTCTCTCGTCACTGAACGTGGCGCCCGCGAGTGTAACATTGTATGCACGGCCCAATATAAATAAGCATAAGGCTTACTTACAGGGCTTCCGTTTTAGTGCGTCTCTGGCGCGCAAAAACTCAAAATCACGTACTGAAAATGTAACTAAGGGGTAGTCAGAAGCACTAAAATTCAGTGCATCTGCGTCCGAGACACATCATCCTTGCGCCACCATGCGTACCCTAACAGATGTCGGTGATAGTCGTTCTGAGGCTACTGCTTTTAGTGGTGGTTTGTTTAGCCGCTCGCTTGGTCGCGGCTGCGTTCAGAATTGCCCTGACTCCGGGGTCCGTGCAAGTGTCATACTGGACGGGCATATTTACGTTTGGTGTCAGCATGTTATTACAAAGTGCGCGTTGCATGTTGAACGCTTTACTTGCTGTGACGTCACCATACATACTATTATGGGATGCGGCATCGCGCGTTTCACTTTCGATCTTGAACGAAGTTGTAAATGGCGGAGCAAAAGCAAAGGAAGCTGGAATGCTTCGGATTCTTCAATCCGGCACCGTCTGATCTTGATAATCCCTTAGAAGAAAGTTCCATTTCGACACCGCCGTCTCCACTGACAAGCGACAGTGCCAGAAATTATACCCCTGGGCCGTGTGTGGCACCGCCACTGCGACGCAGTTTCAGAGTTCACGGCTGCTTGTATTTTCGTGGCTAAAGCACGATGCCACACGGATGACATGCGCAATATGCATGGAGGCAAACTCAAAAAGCAAGTCCAGAAATTTGAATAGAAATAAGTTTGTCAGATTTTTTTTATCATGGTCCATCCATCTTCTGGTACACAGTTATTAGGCAAAAGTCTAACATTGGAGAAATACGTCTTTCGGGTTAAATGGGTTGAAACAAACTGTTAAGTACATCAGTTCACACACAGACACACACACACGCACACACATACACACACACACACGCACACAAAGAGAGAGAAAGAGTTTAGACAAGTCGGACTTTGGTTGTCAATCTGCATTCAGCAAAAAAGGCTATATTCTGTTACAATACATTATCAAATGATCATACAAATAAATACATGCTTTGGCACGACAGCTCACCACTTAAAGAATCAGTATCATGGAAAGGACACACAGACACTGTCACAACAAATTTAAAGAGGAGAGAGCAAAATGAGTTAATTTATTTTAAAGAACATACAGATGATGCATTTGTTCTTAAATAAATTTGTGGACCCTCTATTATGCTCAGATGGGGTCTGTGTACCCTCGAAAATGTATACCTGGGGGTCTACAGACCATTTAACCTGTTGTGAAAACAGAAGCCCTGATCATCACTTGATTACAGTGGGTGATAGCGATGTTGAACGTTTGGCGTTTCACCGGAATTTCAGTCCTCTGTGTCAGCCATTGTTAGTCTATTGTGATACTCATCAATAGCCTACCATGTCGTGCTGTTCATGCGTGATTAACCGGGGAGACCCTTTGATGATGTATTTTACTTTGTAATCTTGAGTTTGCATGTTGTCAAATTTGCGTCTTTTCACAAAAAGACAGAATATTTACCTCTAAAAATTAAAAATATCGAATTTTAGGCGCCAAGCTAATCTGGCACTACCCTTGATTTATCATCGTCAGTCCATCTCCTGCTATAGGCACTCAGGGCTAAA
Source organism: Semisulcospira habei (assembly GCA_036245525.1). Lineage (NCBI taxonomy): Eukaryota > Metazoa > Mollusca > Gastropoda > Semisulcospiridae > Semisulcospira > Semisulcospira habei. Next base: position 55,385,104 of record BTPG01000007.1, read on the forward strand.
TGGGTTAAATTTGTGCTGACTTTTGATTTCGGACCTCATCTCTTCACCGTCAGTTGACGCAGATTGTGTTTCTAAAATCTGTATTAATTCCACACCGCAGCATCTCAGATAGCCAAGGAACATGGATACAAAATGGTATCAACAAGAGGCACAGAGCCACGTGAACCCCTGCAACTGCAAGGGGCTCATGAGTATCTGTGTCTCTTGTAGCTGGATTCTTTCTGAGCAGTGAAGAGACAGGGCCTAGAGAAAGTGAGGTGCAAATTGCAATCCAGCGGGCAGATCTGTCTTTTATGTTTTGTAGGTGGTGGATTTTGACCTTCCTTCGTCGTTGCTGCCAGCTGTGGTTAAGGTGGAGATGCCCGTTGTCCGAAATTCCTACAACACCAGCTCCCTCACCAGGTGGGCCTCCGTGTACTTTAGCAGACCCAGCAGAACCTGTTTTGAGCGATCATCATTATCAGAGATTGCCTGTTATTAAAAGATCATCATTTTGGTGGCTGTAGCTAAATGGTGGTATTTAATGACAGGTAACACTTTTTACTCTTAGACTTCTGTTGAGCGAACACCTGTCCTTTAACACCACTTTTTCTTGCAAACAAGGTGGTTGCTGTAAACAGGTTTGGCTGTATTGGGATTTATTTTTTAAGGAGGATGTATTTGCAGGTTACGCCAAATGTGTACAAGTCACAATTTGTAAACACTGTACATACTATTTATGCACTGATGCTAATTTTATTATCAATTTTTATTTTTTTTCACGGGCATGACCCCAGTCCAATCCAGTAACCATGAGAGAGATTAGCTTGCTAAGGTTCACAGGTTTCTTCTGTCATTTGAATCAGATCGTGTTTGGTACTCTTTGCATGGCTTCAAGCAATGATTTTTGTGTGTCCATTTTTATTTGTTCACTATTGTTTGCTCAGAATCCAGACAGTTTTGCGAGCAATCAAACAGATGCAGGCCCACGCCCGTCGCTACAGACGTCAGATTGAGGACCGCCTGCTCGCCTCGCAGGAAAATACTCAGCGGGTATGTCCATGGACCTGTGGTCTTATTTTTGAGTGGTTATGTTGTGCTTCCTTTTGAAGTTGAACCTCATCCCTCCATCAGCTAGCCCAGTCCATTTGCAAGAGGCATAGATTCTCATGAGCCCCCGCTGCTGCAGGGGCTCATGAGAATCTATGCCTCTTGCTGTCATGAAATGGCTTTAGTTCCATTCTCAGTTTGAGGTAGACAATCCATGGTTAACTATACAGCTGTATTGAGGATGCTTGCCACAGCGATCGTGGCAATACAATAAAGTTCTGTTCTTTGCCTGAATATCCTCAGCTGATTGAACCAATTGTCCTGTACCGGATTCTGGTTGAAGAATTGATCCTAGGGCATGTATCACTTGAACAACTGTTGGATGACTTCTCAGCTGTGTTTTGTTTCAGCTGGAGGAGCGCGAGCAGCTTCACATGCGTGTGGGACAGCTGCGGCAAGAGTTCCTACAGCGCACTTCACAGTTGCACATAGCGCAGGAGAAATTGCAGACTGCCAAGGAGGCAGCCGCAGCCCGAGGTGAGTGTTTTGTACAGGACAGGTGGAAAATAAATGTTGCTCTGCGTGTATAGGAAGGTAAAACAGTATTGGGTCAACTCCTTCAGGATGTGCCGATATGGAAACGTGATGAAAAGCCACATATCCATATGTGCCAGGTCTCTAGTGAGTTAATTTACGTTAGGTTATGAAGAAAAGATGGACCTAAAGACCTGCAATATTGTGGTGCATATCATTCTGGTGGTCAAATGACTCTTTGACATATTCAAGGCGCCCCACATCAGTAGCTGCAAAAGTGTCGTATAGCATTGCCGGTGGCAACGCTATAAGAAAACTTCTGCAGCTATTAATAATAATAATAATGAGTATATATATAACGCTATTGATGCCGGGCCCCTTGAATGAGTTCATCAGAAGTGGTGCTTAGTGTTTTGTAGTCTCAGGTCATTAAAGGCAAGCAGTTATCATTAACATGAGCCATCAATTCTTTGCTCTTCTTTTTCTTGAAGCTGATTTTTGCAAGAAGCAGAATAAAAGTGTGTTCTGTAGTTTGGAACCTTATGCCCTGGCATCTTAAGGTTCAGAATCACAGAACTGCACATAGATGCACCAGAAGTTCCTGGTTGGGAATAAGGAAGTTTGTATGACACTGCTATGAGCGGAAGGAAATGCTACAATGGTTCATTTGTACATGTCCATGTATGTGTATTTTGGTTCACACAGACCTTTTCACTGTTCTTAACCCAGTTACCCCGACACACTACAGCAGGAGATGGATTGACCATGATAATTCAGAGTAGTGCAAAAATAGCTTGGCACCTGGGCACCAAGCTAATCTGGCACTACCCTCAAACCATCATGGTCAATCCATCTCCTGGAACTGGTACTTAGTTGTTAACCCAAGAAGGGGTAACATACTACGACAGGTTTTTGATCGACCAAGGGTGGTGTCAGAATAGCGTAGTGCTTGTAGGCGCCTAGCTATTCCGACACAACCCTTGAACTATCATGGTCTGTCCCTCTCCAGAACTGACGTACCTGGTAGACCTCAAAAGGAATTGAACCCTTCTCATCCTGATTCTCCCATTGCTGGAAATAAATTTGACTGATAGTTCAAGGGTGGTGACAGAATAGCTTGGCGCCTGAGGCGCCAAGCTATTCTGGCACCACCCTTGAACGAAAATGGTTGATCTATCTCCTGATCTGTAATGTAGCCTTCATAGGACACTAAGCAAATTTTACAAAATCAGCCTCAGGATGTAATGGGTTAACCCTTATCATTCAGAATACACCAGTGTGTGAAATAAGTTTGACTAAAATAGTTCAAGGGTAGTGCCAGAATAGCTTGGTGCCTCTTAGTCGCCAAGCTACTCTGGCACCACCCTTGAACTAAAGCCATTGGTCTATATCCTTATCTGTAAGCACTATAATGTAGCTTGCATATGGCAGTGGACACATTTGAAGCGTTTAGCCTCAGCATGATATGTGTTAAACAAATTGATTTCATCCCCAGGGTGTAATGGGTTTAAGTAACACCTCTAAAATGCTGCCTTTGGATTACATGGGTTAATAATCATATAAACTTGTGTGTGTCTATCGTTTTATTACCGTAATTCAGTATTTGTGCCCCGTTGTTCCTTGCATTTATTGCCCTAAGCTGATTTGCACTGGTATCAGTATAGCCTAATGTCGGATATTGAGTATTTGTTTATAACTGTGCATTCAGCTTAGCAGCTACAGTCAACCCTGTCAAGGCAATCCTCTGTATAAGGCGACCCATCTGTCTAAGCAGCTGCAAGAGGTGTAGATCCTCATGAGCCCCCGCAGTTGCGGGGGCTCATGAGAATCTATGCCTCTTGCTGAGACCACTTTGTGTCCATGTGCCTTTAACTCATTCAAGACATGGGGCATCCGGACACGTGGCCTAAAGCCACTTGTCCGGATGCCGCACATCTTGAATGAGTTAACAGCTGGGATCTATGATGTTGAATCTATGGTGATTTCAAAAACACAGTCATTATTCTGATCCACTGTCAGTGTACCTCAGGGTGCGAACCAAGAAAGAAAGAAACACAAACAGAATGGTTTACTGTTAACTCCCCCCTCCCCCCCCAAAAAAAAAAAAGAAAAAAAAGAAAAAAGTTTCAGTGGAACATAACAAAACAGTTTCCTGTAGCCAGCAAGGAAGAAGAACACTTTGGAAGGATGAGGACAAACCAATATAGCAGAACCTGTTTTGGAGTGACCACCCATACAAGAGAACACCTTTCATTAACTCATTCTGCCCGGCGACACACCACAGCAAGATATGGCTCGACCATGATAGTTCAACGGTGGTGGCAGAATAGTGTGGCGCCTATAGGCGCCAGGCTATTCTGCCACCACCCTTGAACTATTATGGTTGATCAGTCTTCTGAAAATCTAATGCAGTCCTCAGGGGATATCTCTAAAATGTGGGTATTTCGTACCTCGGGCACAGCTGTAGCTGCCTATATGATGGTCTGTAATGACAGGTGACACCTTTTGCACTTGGGAGAGCGCCTGTCCTTTAAGACCAGTTTTTTCAGGCAGTTGCTCAAAACAAGTTCTACTGTTTTAATTTGCCCTAGATCTTCTGAAGCATGCTTTGTCTTTGTTGGTTGTTTCCTCATGCATGCCTTTTGTTGTTTGTTCCCACAGATAAGAAGCTGACACGAGATGAGAAGGAAGTGGAAAGCAGCTTGCGTGTTCTCGGTGAAGACAAGAAAGACCACATTGTCCAACGGTCAGTGACCTCTTTCACTTTCACTAGTTCCGGGTCAAGTGGTTGGATGTGACTTAACTGTGATAGTGATAGTAATAATAATAAATAGCTCTTGTAATGCACTGTTCTCAGACACACGCACAATCATACACTACTACTCCTTTCCAGATACCTTGCATCCACTTCCCTGTCTAGCTTCAGAAGGATAAAAGTCATTTAACCCATATCATACTGAGCTAAAAGCTTTAAATTTGTACACTGCCATATGCAAGCTACATTATATAGTACTTACAGATAAGGGTATAGACCAATGGCTTTAGTTAAAGCGTGGTGCCAGAAAAGCTTGGCGCCTAAAGGTGCCAAGCTATTCTGGCACTACCCTTGAACTACTTTAGTCAAACTTATTTCACACACTGGTGTATTCAGAATGATAAGGGTTAACAGTGCTAGGGTCGTGCCTCATGATGGGCTTTACATTGATGGGAAATTCTCCATATTTGAAAGGACAAATTTTGACAGGGAGGGGAAAAATGGAAGGCCATCAATCACTGGGACATATAAATCTTGAGAAAAAAGAAAAGAAGCAGCAGTCATTTAGGTACATAGAGGCCAGATTTGTGCATGTATCAAGGCTTATCGGAATGTTTACACTGTTGTGATTGTGATTTGAAATGTTATTTGATGACAGGAACTTCACCCCACTGCAACAACCCAGTAAGCTAAGGTCTTTGGGCCCACGACAACTGCAGTGGGCCTGCGCACTGCTGTGCGCGGGTCCACTTTGGCCATCGTGGGCCCGAAGATGTTTTGCAACTGGGGTACTCACCCAGTGTCTCACATTTGCATGCATTCTGAACCCCTTCATTGCCAATAAAAAGTTTATACAACCCAGCTGCAAGACACATAGAGCCTCATAAGCGCCCCCCACAGTTGTGGGAACTCATGAGGATATGCCTCTGGGTGAAACCACTTTGTATCTGTGTTCCTTTGATGATTAGGGCTCTCTGGCATTAAATTAACCCTTTTGGTGTTGGTAGGGGTTTTGTCGCCAAAAATTGCTACCGTCATGCAAAGAGTTAACAAACATTTTAGAAACGAAGTTTGCAGCCACAGGTAATAAAGGGATGATGTGGAAGTTGTGTGGTGTTTCTCTTGTTATAGAGAGCAACTTGTGAAGGAGAATGCTTTGCTGAATTTGAGGAGACGGCAGATGCTGACCGAACTAATCGCCTATATCTACCCCATCACTGAGGTACATTGTGTGTTAATCCTTTGTATGTCCGATATAAAGCACTCTTTCTGACCCTGAATGTCCAAAGAATTTTAGCAGTAAACAAGAACATGGCACTGACCTCAGATGATGGCTCACAGCTCTTCAGTCTGAAGTCTTACATGCAAACAATATAGATGAAAGTTGTTCAAAATTGAATTCTCTTCACTTCTGTGAAGTCCAAAAGTCTCTCAGATATCTTGCAGTTTTTTTTTCTTCTTGTAACGCCTCTGTACCACCGTCGATTTCGTTGAAAGGCATGAGAGTGAATCCAACCATCTGCGTCTGGGAAAACACCTTCCCCTTGCATGTCTGATAGTGATAGTGGAATATCGGAAGCAACCAAATCAGCTTCTCCACCGATGATTGCACCCAATTCATCGCCAGAACTAACCTTATCTTTATCGAATGAAAATTCATGTACCCTGCAGGCACTTCATCAGTGTCATTGTCCACCATGACGCTTGTTTTGACGCTGTAAATTTGCTTCGATAGTTTCGAAAATCACCTTCGAACACGCTAGCTCAAACAAGGGAGCATGTGAGACTGAAACTGGCGATTTGAATTATGGGTACAATCTCTAACCCTAACAGACCGAATTGTCTCTAAACAACCTTAGCATGCACAACAATTGACGCGATGGACGCTATGGGACCAGCAGAGCGATCACATCAATTGACGTGATGTACTGACTCGGACATTTTGATTCGGGTCTCGTAATCACATCTGCCTGTTATCGGCACTATATCAAGCAAAATGCTGCTCAATATAATATATTATCATAAATTTCAAGGACATAACTTTGGGTTTTAGGTATAAGGGTCATTCTCTGAAAAGGTGGTCAGAATGTGTGACATAAGGAGCCAAAATCCAGCTTCCTGCAATTTGTCCAGTAATGTGGTATTATGTACTCCTACTATCCCTACAATGTATGAGGAACAAAAAAAAAGATAGTTCACGCAGTGGTTTTTGTGTGAGCCACAAATAATGTGACCTGGCATCTTGGGTGGTTGCTACATGGACACCAAACAGTGCCTTTAAACATGCTTAATTAAATAATTTAAATTCAGATGCATGATAGAGTGTTGAATCAAGCTTATTAAAACATTTAAACATTTATTTAAACATTTTTGGGCTACACATTTTAAAATACCATGATAATGGCTGCAGGATGGGCGTAAAGCATGGTGGACAAAAAGTGGGCAGTGAAAGATGTTTTCTATGACAAGTACCTGAATTGCAGCTGCACACAAAATGGATTAAAATATAAAGAATGCTCACACAGGTGAAAAATAATGCAAGAAAAGTCAGATTTTACTCTTGTTTCTGTACTATATTGTAAAGAAACAAGCCAATACGTGGTCGGTACACATTCACACGGTTGCTTCACGTACACAAGACACATTTACTAGTCACGAGTGTGTTGTTGCATCCATGCATCAACCGAACATCGTTTCTTCGAACTCGAAAACAGTTTTTTTAAAGTAGTGAAATTTGTCTGATCAAACAAGTTCTTGTCACACACTATGAGCCATGTCACAAATCGGCCTCGTTTATTCACAAGCTTTTAGGCATAAAAAGGCATCAAACTTAAAATAAACAAAATGCAATGGTATGGTTTTTATGTATGCTATCCCCTTACTATCAGAATAGCAAGTCTAGCAAATAAAATGGGTAAATATGTAAACACAAATATTGATTTTGATTGCTCAAACTGTTGCACCCTCAGCTGACCACTTTTTCAGAGAATGACCCATAATATAGGCCACATAAAGCAGTGTGCTGTATTTCAGTTATCTCTATGATAACGTCATCATGGTTCATGCTTTCTGTTAATGGAAACGTCTCTGTATTTCATGGGTACATTTTGACAGGGATGGAGAATATAGAAGGCCGTCCGTCATCAGAATGGACAAAATTTGAAGAAAAAAGAAAGTTTCTCATCAGTTCAGAAACACTGACATGACATTGTGACAGCAAAATCAGAGGCACTTTTTCTCTGTTGCAATTTGCAGAAAGTTCAATGACAAGGACCTCACCCCCACATCAGTCATCTGTTGGTGTGCATGTGCTAGTTTACGTTTGGTACAATTTATCCCAGCTGTCGTGATGTTTTTTCATAGTGTCCTTCCTGATGACTGATATTTTTAACCCATTTAGCCCTAATGCCCTACAGCATGAGATGGGTTGACCATGATAATTCAAGGGTAGTGCCAGATTAGCTTGGTGCCTTCAGGCGCCAAGCTAATCTGGCACAACCCTTGAATAGACCGACCAGTTGTTGTTTTTTGAAATGTCAATCAGACTTAGCCTCTCGACCGATCAAAATGCTGTCGACCATGCACTTCTGACTGCCAGGCAGACGGGACGGCATAATGATGGATGTTTATGCTTGCTGGGCATGGAAGAGTGTCGATGTTTCCATTATTTTAGCCAATTTTGGCATTATTGGAAAGCACTGTTGTTCGGGGAGTATAAATCAGATTCCTGATACCCCAATCCATATTCAGGTGAAGAATTTTCCTGTTCCCGAAGCCTTTATCATGACCGGCAGACACAAAAGAATGCAAAAGAAAAGCTTGTGGTCAGCCACATGGTCAACTGAACCCTGAGAAAATCACAAGACATCACTAGGTATGCTCGAAAGTAAAATTTCTACTTTTCCGTGTGCCACCAAAGTATTCATAGACTGACTCAATCGCTTATGCTTACATTTCGTCTGCTAACTTAGATCATAGATTTGTCATATGTGTGTGACGCATTCATGCTAAATTGGATCGTAGATAGAGCTTTTTTACTTACATTCGTCTGCTAACTTAGATCGTAGATCTGTCAGTTGTGTGTGATGCATTCATGCTAAATTGGATCGTAGATTAGATCTGTCGGCTGTGTATAAAGCTTGCATGTACATATGGCTGTGAGAGTGAATGAGAGATGCCTCATTGATGTAAACAGACTAGTACTAGCAGAAGTTTTCAGGAGGGGTGGGGGGGGGGGGGGGGGGGGGGGCGTTTTAGATAGACTTCAGAAAAGTGTACTGATTGCCTGCGCAAGAATTTCTTTTACTGTTTTAGAGACTCAGTAGCGGGATATGCTCACATGTAGGTATAGAATCACCCATAATTTCAGACTGTAAACACATACAAACTGATATTACCATTGGAAAGAGCGCATACAAATGTGTGGTTGTGCAAAATTTCAAATCTCTACCTTTTATATTTTATTAAAAATCAAAATTGATTTCGGGAAATGAGACGATTTGTGCATACCATAAAATGCTAAGATTAACTACATAATCTCTTGACTGAAAACATCCCGACTAGCTTTTACTGATTAAACCCAATAATAATAATAATAATAAGCGCATTAAATAGGCGCTTTATCCCAATTGAAAATCGACTCAAAGCGCCGCCGCGAACTGAACCCAACAAGCACGCTCACGTGAATCACGCGCATTCACTCACACACTGTACACAAACACAGAACATTCACGTGGTGCTAAGGGCAAGCTCAAGCGAGCTACTGTAGTTTTTGGAAATTCAAAATCATTTGTATTTGAAATTTGATTAAGTGGGCTGAAACTGATACCAAAGTGGAGGGGGAGGAAGAGCCGGAGTACCCAGAGAAAGAACCCCCGACGGTCCGCCCGAATTAACGGTGACACTTACTAGAGGAGAAAAATCCGACGCCGAAACCCGTAATCGAACCTCGCACCTTTAGCATTGGTGGCAGGCGCCTTAACCACTGCGCCACGGACCGCCCCTAGTTTGTACTGATTATTTTACAGCTCCAATAATGGTATACTTTAGAAGATACGCCATCCTAAAAGTAAAAATGGTTTTAAAAAAATCGGTGTTGAATAGTACTCTTTACTATGCTAGCAGACTACACTCGCGCTCTTTCCGTGAAGCACGCGCTACATTCTTGCCGGACCTTGACTGAAGGGGTGAAGCCAGGTCTATTATAGTCAACCCATCCCCTGCAACTGGTACATAGTGGTTACGTAATGCCTCCCAAATTTGAGAATGCACCCTTGGGAGGTTAAAACTCGTTTACGGCCAGCTTCATCCAGATGCGCAGCATAAGCCATGCATCCAGATGCCGCTGGCCGCGAATGAGTTAAATGGTTCAAATCCTGGCTGAGAGTCTGATGATACATACAGTGTGAAACAGAAAGATGTTTCCTTGTATAAAGTTGGAATAAAGGAGGCAACTTTGCAGCTTTGTATTGAAGTTTTAACATTTTAAGCACTGATTTTGAAGAAACTATGTAAGAGCCATGAAAATCTTGTTTTATATTTGCAGAAAGATGGCAAGTTTTTCATTAACGGTGTACGCCTACCCCATGCTGAAGAATTCCAAGGTAAGAACTGTGAAAATTAAGTAAATTTAGGATTTTTTTAAATTAGATTTTGCTTCTTGTCATGGTGATGCCAGCAGTAGCCACTTTAAAAAAAAAAGTGCTACAGACAGACAAAGTGTTAATTTATTCCTTTGCTAAGATTAAAAAAAAAAAAAAATTTAAGTTAACAACAAGCAGTGTCAAGGCACTTTTATTTTGCAGTTTTGTATTTTTGACTCATGGGGCCTTGGAAGTTCAAAAATTCCAATTTTCAAAGTTGTCTTCTGAAGACTGTGTATCAGTTCAGGGGGACTGATTGACCATAATAGTTAAAAGGTAGTGCCTGAATAGTTTGACGCCTATAGGCACCAAGCCACTCAGGCACCACCCATGGACTATCAAGATCGACCAGTCTCCTGCTGTAGCATGTCAGGACCTGGGACCAGTTGCATGAGCGAGCTTAGTCCTGCACCAGCCACTAAGCAAGGTGTGCCGCTTTAGCGGCACACCTTGCTTAGTGGCTGGGGCAGGACTAAGCTCGCTCATGCAACTGGCCCCTGATGAGTTAATGAATGCTGGATCCTCACGTTGATTGTGGTTGTTTAGGTGCATTATCAGTGCACATTTATTTTTACTTTCTTTGCATGGCTGACTGGTAGTGGTACAACTAACCAACTGATCATGATTCAGCTAATCATAACATAAACAGCTTTGCTGTTTCTAGCAATTTTCTTTGGTGTAAAAGATGCATTGCTAACTCTTTCGAGACGTGACGCCTCCAGATACGCAGCTTATGCCGCATATCCTGAGGCGGTACATCTCAAATGAGTTAAGTTCACATTCTTTCCACCAAATGGTATTGTCAGTAACACTAGCAGTCAAGGGGTTAAGCTTGCATTATGCACACCAACTAGGGATACAGTGCCTGCTGATCTGTGATTTTGGACTCTTTGACTCAACATTGGGATTGTTAAAATCACAGACCAGTGCTCAGTGTCGAAAGAACAGAATGACAATGTGAGAAATAAGAAAATATCTGACCTGCGATAACTGGAGAAAGCATTAACACCAACTGCAAGAGGTACAGCGCCTCATCAGCCCCGCAGTTGCACACCTCTTGCTGAAACCATTTTACATCTGCATTTGTTATGGCTCTAAGTCTTTGGCTTTGAAGTGACACTAATTTCTAGAGAACAATCTGCATCACTGGCGTTAAGGTGTACAATTTTGGTTTTTGTGTTTTGCTAACATATGACTCACTGCATGGGCATCTAATGTGGCTAGCACCCACCCAACACAGATTTACCGAGCACAGTTTTTGGATTTCTCCACTCTCCAGCAAAAGAGCTTTTTCCAGGTCAGGACGAGACAATGATTGCCGTGGGGCTCGGCTACGCATGTCACCTGACCCTCAAGATTTCCCAGATTCTGGGCCTTCCGCTTCGGCACCCGATGGAGAACAGGGGGTCACGGTCAGTGATATTTGACCAGGTGTATTCCAAACTACAGGACAAGGACAGAGAGTGAGTGGTGTGCAATGATCTGAAATCTTTTCCTGATAATTTGCAGGTGTTGAAAGCACAGTGAAATTAATATTTGCATAAAAATACCAATCATTTTTACACGTGTAGCCATTGTGCAGTGTCAAAATGCACTACATACAGCCAAAGGGTTAATGGTCATTCAGTTGATCAAGCTGATTGAGGTTTGTGTAGAAATATTTCACAAGTCCATTCTTCTTGTTATCCCATTGCATCCTGAGGATAAAATCATTTTCTTTAGATAACCTTTGAGGTCTATGTGATAGTTCTGGAGACTGATCAACCATGATAGTTCAAGGATGGTGTCAGAATAGCTTGGCGCCTCTAGGCACCAAGCTATTCTGACACCACCCTGGAACTATCATGGTCGATTCACATCTTGTTGGAGCATGTCAGGACTTTATGGGTTATTATATACGTCTGTGAAATGACTTTTGTTCAAGTCTTGATTTGCACTAGAAGTAAAGTGGACAATAAGTGTCATATTTCAGCACTGTATGTGTTCAGTTGTCACATTTTACGTTTCTTGTATTGTCCTATGAGTCTTCAATGCTTTTGTCATCTACTTACTTACTTACTTACGCCTGTCACCCCTACCCGGGTATAGGCCGTCGACGAGAGACCTCCAGCAACTCCTGTCCTGTGCTTCTCCTTCGATTCTACTCCAGGTGGTTCCCAGTCTCTTGATGTCTGCTTGGAGGTCTCGACGCCAGGAGTTTCTCGGCCTACCTCTTTTCCTCTTTCCCTGGGGGTTCCATGACAATGCCTGCCTAGTATGCCTAGCAGGGAAAGGTTGTACTTTTGCATTTCCGCTGCTATCTGGGCGGCCTTGCCGCTCTGGTACATGGTCTTGACGTTCCATGTGCCCATGGTTGTATCCCTGGATAGAGAGAGGCAGCTCGGTCCTGTGGCTTCCGAAGACTTCCGGCTTTCACCACAGGACGTCATAAGTCTTCTAGTAGAAGAACCTTCCTCCTCCAGGAGAGGAATTACTGTTAGTCTTTTCGTCGGCGTTTTTGTAGCTATTTCCTTTTTTGCAGGGTGGGGAAGCTAACCCCACGCCCAACCCCCTTACTAGGAGGACCAGGGGTTTTCTGTCGGGGTCACCTTCCCTTAGACCATGTTGGTTCACGGCACCTTATTTCATTCGATGCACCCCTCTCACGAGGGACCCCCTATCCACCACCCAGGGGACGCGCCTCAACGCCGTATGGTCCCAGCGCGAGGCATTTGTCATCTACCATTCATCACAATTATTAACTTTTCATCATCCATCTCTGTCCATTATTAACAAGATTTGTATTGTAATGACAGGTACCCGCTGTACTCGAAAGGCCGAGACAAGTTCCACTTCAACTATGGTGTCTTCCTGCTGAACAAAAATATTAGTCAGGTAATCTACCTTGTGTCCCAACATGTTCTATTGTGGTACATTATTTGTATGCTTCTGTGCATTTGGACATGTGATGCATTGAGACATTGATTAATTTGCAGATAATTCCTTTTTTGTTTTAAACAGATGTTTTCATAGTTTGTATTCATATTCCTTAACCCATTACACCCTGAGACTGATATTGTAAAATTTGTTTATTGTCCTATGAAGGCTACATTCCAGATTAGGAGATAGATCAACTATTTTATTTCAAGGGTGATGCCAGAATAGCTTGGCGCCTCAGGTGCCAAGCTATTCTGGTACCACCCTTGAACTATTACTATTAGTCAAATTTATATCAAGCAGTGGGTGTATCGGGATAAGAAAAGGTGAAACGTGGCTATAGCTTGAGAAAGGATGGAATGACACAAGTTTGTCTCTAATTTTCATAGACATTTTATCCCAACTTTCTTTGTTTCCTCAAAATACATTACCAATGGCATTACTATGTGGAATATACCCCTTAACTTGCATGATTTCAGCCTAAGCACCCTTGTGTGTACCTGTATGACAAGGGGCGTAACTCAGAGTTGTATCCAAGTGACCGGGTAGTCTCCCCCCCTCCATCCGGTCACGTGAGCCTTGTATTCCCGCCAGTTGTACCCTTAGCTTCACTGTGAAAGGTTCACCGGCTTCAGCCTCTCGGTTGGATTATTCTACTACTATACTACGTGGCAAGCTTCGCTAGTCGTTTGAAGATGGCGAGGTAATAATAATAATAATAAGCGCATTAAATAGGCGCTTTATCCCAATTGAAAATCGGCTCAAAGCGCCGCCGCGAACTGAACCCAACAAGCACGCTCACGTGAATCACGCGCATTCACTCACACACTGTACATAAACACAGAACATTCACGTGGTGCTAAGGGCAAGCTCAAGCGAGCTACTGTAGTTTTTGGAAATTCACAATCGTTTGTATTTGAAATTTGATTAAGTGGTCTGAAAATTTTGCATGAGGATGAGGGTGATTATAAGGTAAGGCCTCGGGTTATGCCTATGAGTAAACGTACTGCTTACGGTGCCATCGGCATTTTCCGTGGAATTTTCTCGAATTTATGTTGAGTCTGGGCTTAGCCCTCGACCGGTTTGTGAGTACTGTGCTCAGGGCCTTTCGTTGTTGGCCCCGCACGGTGGCTTCAGGGCTTCTGCTTTGTGTTGCAGCGCACAGCTATACACCTGCAGGAGATGCAAGGGATTTCAGTTGCCGACGGACTCGCATACTCTGTGTCTACCCTGTTCTGGCTGCTTCTCAACCCGTACCTGCACTCAGTGCGCTACGTGGAAGGAGCAGCAGTGGTCGCCGCCTGGGAGTTCTATCAGCGCCGCCGCCCAGGGGCTAAGGATTCTACCACGCCTTTGGACAGTGCCAGATCAGTGCGTAGTATTAAAGCTCCTTTAGCCCCCGCACCACCCAGTTCTCCGCACTGTCGTGCGACCCTGGAGATTGTGGGTTCCGCTTCCCGCCGGACTCTGGACTCAGTCCCGTTAGCCCTCTCATAGCGATGGCCGGTAGAATCCACCCCGTCTCACATGGTCCTTCGCAAGGAGTGGCTGAGAGACCTCTGACAGTCTCGCATGGTCCTCCGCAAGGGGCGGCTGAGAGACAGAGCACGCGGGAGACACGCCCGCTTACGCTAGCTTCCTCTAGACATCATCCATTGACCACCTCGTGGGCCTCCTAGTTTGGAGTTGTGCTTGAGCAGTCGCCACTACGGGAGGAGCCCTTCCCCTCGTTGTCGGTCTCCTTCTCCTGGTGCAGCCAGGGCTCCCGGCCGGAGCCGGTCCCCTCGCGCCCCGCGGCGACACTCTCGTCCCAACCTTTTCCCCCAGCCTTTGGGGGAGTTCTTGCACTCACCTCTCTCAGCGCCACGAGTACTCGCGGGCACTGCGTATGGGTCGTCTTCCCTCTCTCGTCGTCTGTGCAGGTCCTCCGGTCAGCGCTACAGTAGTGCCCAGACCTCAGTAACGGGCGCGCTACGCTCACCTTTCACCTGACTAGCTTGCCGTGTGGACCCCCTGAGCGCTCCCCTGACAGACCCTTCTGGTCTCTGGACAGTGGTTCTCCTCGTCATGACGTGGTTTTGGTGTCACCCACGGAGAAAAATGTATGTCTGTATCCGGAGGACTCGGCGTCCGCCATGTTCCCTCTGGAACCCTGCCCCCACAGCACTTCCGCGTCCGACACGCCAGGAGAGACGTCGGGCACGACTGACTCTTCGCGAGCTCTAGACGAGGCAGCGCGGTGATGTCTACTATTCTTTCCTTGGAGGGATGCCCACCTTCGCCTCCACTCAAAAGGAAGGCCGTGGCCTCAGTCGACGCACCGCTGCAGGGGCAAAGCGTTTCAAGACTCTCCCTCAGCCCCCGGGATTTAGAGAACTGATGGACACCTTTAATGACCATCTATCCCACGGCAAGCTGTGTAACAGAGGGTTCTTCTCGGACACGTGTTGGTCGTTGGGCGTTGATGTCAAGTTTCGGCAAGCTTGGTACGCAAGACACTCTCAGGCCTTCGCCTGCCTCCTCCCAGCGGTGGACCCTGCGGCACAGTTACAAGCTGGAGGCCGGTCCCTGCCCGTCGGTTCTTCTCCCCCGGGCTGGGAAACACAGCAAGTCTCATTCGCAACTCCCTGGCTTGTGCGGGATTTCTGGACCTGGCCATGCAGGTTGTGGTCAGGAATGTGGAGGAGTTTTGGGAGCGTCTGAATGAGGACCACTGGCGGGACGTCCACTCTCTCGCCGTAACAGCGAATTGCTCTGTGCACCACATTATGACCTATTCCTTAGCAGTGTCGGCGAATTGCGACCTGATGAGACTGGATTTCTTACTGAAGAGTGCCCGGGCATACCCTCGACCTTCGTCGCTCAGCTGCGCCGTGCTCCCCTGGGGGGCCTCCACTTTTGGCTCTACCTGGCAAGAGGTTCAGGACTCTGCCAAGGACCGATGGCCAAGCGCTCCCAGTGTGGATTCCTCTCGGTTCCAGCTTCCCGCTAGAACAGGGGTCGCGGCCTGCGGAGCTTCAGTCTCGCCTCCCGGCCGTTTACCAGACTACCTCCCAGTCCCAGACGTCAGGCCCACTGGTCATGCCCACCCCCTCCAGTCCTTGGCTTCTGGGCTTTCCTGGGCCAGGACAGGGACTTCCCCCGTTTTCAGGTTTTGACTGCCCCACCCCACCGGTCCTCGGCTCCTGGGCGTTCCTGGGCCAGGACAGGAGCTTCTTCCGACTTCGCTCCCTGCAGGGTCTCCAGTCTGCGTGAGACTAGCAAAGCACAGTGACGAGTGGCGTTCGCTGCTGCGGGAAGACCTGGCGATTCTCGACATGATCTCAGCAGGACTTTGGGTCTCGTGGCAGATCCCAGCTCCGCGGACTCGCTCACCGCTCTGGACGTGTGTACTGGTCAACCAGGGCAAGGCAGACTCTCTTCAGGGGGAATGGTCCCGCGGTGCCAGTAGTCCGCCATGGAAGTAGTAGCTTGACAGGACCCCCCCGGCGTTCTACAGTCAGCTCTTCGTGGTTCCGAAGCCCGGCGACAAGTGACGACTGGGCATCGACCTTTCGGCCCTGAACAAGTTGGCATGGAAACGGCAATTGCCTTACGAGCTTCAGTACAGCCTTGGACTATGCTGTCAGTCGCATCCAGATCCTGCTGACGCTTCCTGCACGTTCCACCCCACCCGGGTCTGCCCTGGGGGACTTGGGTGGGGTTAGGTATTTTTTAGTTCCCAGGGTCACCTTGGTCAGCCCCACAGGGTGGGTTTTTCCTCTCTATTCTGGGGCATGTGTTTCTGTCTACCCATTGTCCATTCACCTGTATTTGCCTTTTTAAAACTCTCCCTACTGTCTGCACTGCCTGTAGCTCTTGATATTGGATGTGTGTTGCTAAATGGTCTTAGCTTTATTTAGGCCCCATGTTGTAGGTTTATTTAACGTATTTGACCGGCTGGCGACATACATTCAATGTTCTGTTTATTATTTTTTTCACAAGCAGTGCAGGCATGTTCTGAGAAAGCCTTATTGCTGTCGGGACGTTAAACAATGTACAATCAATCAATCAATTCCTGCACGTTCCCTTGCACCCGGCCTCTTGGCGTTACCTGCAATTCGCCTTCACGGGGTCGTGTATTGGTTCGGTCCCTACCCTTCGGTCTCATCCGCAGCCCTTGGGTCGTACGTGGATTGTGGTCGCCGTAGTCGCCACAGCCAGGCAGGATTCCTCGAGCCCTACCTCCATCTATCTCGACGACCTGCTCCTCAGGACTCAGGACGCGGCCGCGCTAGAGGCGAACAAGGACACTCGCCCAGCGCTTCTTCGCCGACTCGGGTTCTTCCTCTACGAGGGAAAGTCGGACGTGGTGCCGTCTTGCCGGTTGTTTACCAGGGCATGGAATTTCTGACCGATCTTGACAGGGTACGTCTACTGGGGACTCGGATCCAGAAGCTGGCGACCTTGGCACAGCAAGTCTCCCTAGCGGACACGCTCCTGACCAGGTCCTGGCTCCAGCTCTTGGGTCTGATCAGTGCAGCGGCGGACCTGTTACCCCTCGGCAGGCTTACGCTTGACTGCTACAGCTACATGTGTTGCTCCACTGACGTCCATCCTCAGGAGATCTCTCAGCCTCGATCCCAGTCTCGCTGCTGATCCACCCACATCTGCTCCGTTGGACAGACCGCTCTTGGTTGGCGACAGGAGTCCCTCTCTCCACCCCTCCATCGACTTTCTCCATTTGCATAAACGCAAGCCTCGACGGCTGTGAGGCCCATTTACTGCCGGAGTTCAGCACCGTCTCGGGCCTTCGGTCGGCGGAACTTCCAGACCAACATATCAACTGGCTAGAGTTGAAGGCGGAGTGGTTGGCGATCATCCGTTGGGAATCGCAGCTCGGGGGCCAGGAAGTACTGATCCTGTCCGACAATTCCACAGTGGTAGCCTACATTCAGAAGCAAAGCGGCACACGTTCTCCGACCCTCTGCATGCGACTTAACCAGATCTTCTTGCGGGGCAGAGATTGCAGGATTGCGCTCCGAGCATGACACATACCAGGACACCTGAATGTTCTCGCGGATGCCCTCTCGCGACGAGGACAGCTCCTCCACACCGAGTGGTCCCTCCGGCCGGACATCTGCTGCATGATCGGTATTCACTGGGAGACGCCCATGATCAACCTGTTTGCCACCAGGTGGAACAGCAGCTTCCGCTATTTGTCTCCCCCATTCCGAGCGAGCCCCCATGCATTGGCGGTGGATGCTCTGTCAGTCTCCTGGGAGGGCCTCGTGGCCTACGCTTATCCTCCCTCGGTACTAGGGCACAAGGTGCTCCTCAAGCTTCAAGGATGCAGCACGATCCTTCTGCTCATCGCTCCATTCAGTTGGAACAGGACGTGGACGGCAGACCTTTTTGAGCCTCGCCACCAACCCTCCTCTCTGGCTCCCCACGCCTCGGACGATGCTGAAGCAGCCCAGGCAGAACCTCTTCCACCCTTGTCCGGAGAGACTTCATGCCTGGAGGTTGTGCGGCAAGCCCTCACAGCTAAAGGTTCTCGGATGCAGCAGTGGAGGCAATCGCGGCAACCCACAGACCATCCACCCTTCAGGTGTACGAGGGGAAAATGGAGGGTCCTACAGTCCTGGTGCGAGCCCCGGCGCATCGCCCCCACGGCTCTGACCACGCCTCAGCTGGCTGAGTTCTTCTTGTGGCTGTTTTGTGAACAGGACTTGGCCCCGATCACCATTCACGGTTATCTCTCGAGGGTTGCTGACACTTATCGGCACTTAGGCCAACCAGACCCAGGAGCGTGCAAGGACCTCTCACACTTGATGTCCCACTTCGAACTCAAGCGCCTGAACACTCGTTCGCTAGTTCTGTGCTGGGATCTCCCTTGGGTGCTGACCTGGTTGAACTCCAGTCAGTTTGAGCCCCTTCACCTCGCTCGCCTCGTGGACGTGACTAGGAAGATCTGCTTCCGCCTGGCCCTCGCCACAGCCGCCAGAGTAAGCGAGCTGCACACCCTGTCCATAGACCCAGCCTGCTTGCAGTTTAGGACGGACGGTTCGATTCAGCTTCTGACCAACCCTTCCTTCTTGGCCAAGAATAGACTCCCCTCAGCTGCACCCCAGGTGTGGAGTCTTCACCTGCTTACGGGATTCGACCAGTCCCAGACATCACTACTGCAGGACCCGGTTCGAGCATTAAAAGTCTACCTGTGCAGAGTGAAGCCTATCAGGAGAGGCCTCTCCTGCCTCTTCCTGCCCTTGGCCTCTGGCCGAGCTGACATACCGCCCAGACGATCTCGTCCTGGTTGCGATGGACAATATGCTCCGCTTACAATGATCTCTCCCCACAGGGTGCAAAGAGAATGCGGATACGAGCTCACGAAGTCAGAGCGGTCGCCGCCAGCGTCGCATTCCACCACAACTGCGCAGTCAGAGACATCGTTGCAGCGGTCGGGTGGCGAGCAGAGTCCACCTTTGCCCTCTTCTATCTCTGAGACCTCTCTGGCCAGCGCGACAACCTGGCCCTCGTCGGAGACCTCTCGGCAGTGCAACACTCCCTCCGAGCGCCGCTGGCGCCATAGATAACTCTTAGCAAAAATCGTCGGGAGTTTGCCCCTCGAAGCTAAGCTTACTGCCATTACGGGGTTTGGGCGGCACCCTCCTCCTTTTCGCTATTCTTCCACATAGTAATGCCATCGATAATGTATTTTGAGGAAACAAATGTATTTTTCTCTAAAATGTATTTTTTCCAAAAATACTTAACGATGACATTACTCTGAGGGCCCTTTCACCTACCCCGCTTGTCGCCACTACACTACGTGTACAACTGTTGGGAATACACGGCTCACATGACTGGATGGAGGGAGGGGAGACTACCCAGTCACTTGGATACAACTCTGAGTTACGCCCCTTGTCATTAGGTACACACAAGGGTGCTTAGGCTGAAATCGGGTAAGTTAAGGGGTATATTCCACACAGTAATGCCATCGATAAGTATTTTTCAAAAAATACATTTTAGAGAAAAATACATTTTTCTTTTTTTCTCTTTTTGTTGCTTCTCTTTGACTGACTGATTCATGGACTGATTGATTTATAGATGGGTTAATAGGCTGATTGATTGATTCCCCAGATGCGTTTCCAATGTGGCATGCCAACATTGGATTTGCGCCAGATTCTTCAGAACATTCTCACCATGCTGTTCAAACTCGGCGTCAGAACGTGAGTCAGCCTACAATTTTCAATCTGTTCACTCATTCAGGGCATACTGCATACGTATACACAGCAAGAAGCCACTTATCTGAATGTGGCACTTTTTGAATTAGTCAATGCAACAAACACCAGTGCCCTGCCTTCATAAAATTCCTGCCAGTGTAAGATAGTTTGCCGATGGCAAGACGAAAATCCCAAAAATTTAAATCTTTGACATTTTAAAAATTCTCCCTTTTTGGCTCACGTGCGAAGCAAAAGTGAGTCTATATTCTGAGCCAGTGCTCGTCCGTCCACTGTCATCCATGGTAAACTATTATGTTGGCATTTTTTTTAGAGACTATTCAAGCCACAGTCTTCAAACTTGGCCCAAGGCAAGACCATTATAAACATACCAATTTCAGTGACCTCCCATAAAGGTCAAGGTCACGGGTTCAGGAAATAGGTCCAAAATTGCCATATTTTGACATAATTGTGTTTTATTTCTCAATGCTATTCACAACTTCAAAACCAAACTTGGTACAAAGATACCTGCTATTCACAACTTCAAAACCAAACTTGGTACAAAGATACCTGATGACAAAAAAACCTTTCTATACATACTAGTTTGGTTGACTCATCAGAAAAGTTAAGGGTCACAAGAGATCAGGGAATAGGTAAAAAATAGCCATATTTTGACAAGAAGTTTTTTTTCAAATACTATTCACAGCATCAAACCCAAACTTGGCACAGATATCTGATAATAAGACCTTGCATACTAATTTGGATGACACCTCGGAAAGGTCAAGGGTCACGAGATCAAGAAATAGTTCACAAATAGCCATTTTGTGACTAAAATTTTTTGTTTCTCAAATACTATTTACAACTTCCATCCCAAACCTGGTACAGAGATACCTGATGGTAAGACCTTCCTATGCATGCCAATTTGGATGACGTCTTGGAAAGGTCAAAGGTCACAAGAGATCAGCAAATTATGTGAAAAATGTCTATTTTTACTAGATGTTTTGTTTTTATCAGGATTTTTGCAAAACGTTTCAGCCAAATTTGGCATAAAGGTAGCTGATGATGAGACCTTTCTATGCATACTAGTTTGGTTCACTACGAGTACTAAAAAAGGTCAAGAGTCATGGGAGGTGAACAAAAGTGAAAAATGTGTAAATTTTCAGGAAACATGGATTTTGCGGGGACAAATGCCACCCCTTTTCTTGTGTTATGGTAGAACACATGAACACTTGCTTATTTCAGTGACCTGTTGGAAGGTCAAGGTCACAAAGGTAATGAATTATGTGGATCAATCATGCACATGAGCCTTGGGGGCTTTGCCATTCTTGTTAAAATATTTTGTTTACACAAATACCTATCATTGTATGTCTACATCACAGAAAAAGCCTTACAAAATTGAGGCATCCCGCTGTTTTCTATGCCACCCCTGGACCGTGACCTCTCTGTAATTTCATAGTTGCCAACTTTCACCCACTCACACTGCCTCAGACAACAAAATGAGAGACCTTAGATTTAGCCTCTTCACTGCTGGCAGACGCAAAATTATTTCTTAAACCATGTCAAATTCACAGGGCAAAGCAATCCATCCTTGCAAAGAATATGGATTTAAATTTGGCCAGCCAGAGGCAAAGAAACTCCTGAGCCCCCACATCTGTGGGGCTCAGGAGGTTCTTTGCCTCTTGCAGCTGGATGGTGTTCACATTTTTTCAAGCAAATATGGGGTTAACACATTCATGACGTGACGCATGCTGCATATCCGGATGCGTCACGTCATGAATGAGTTCAGCTATTCTTTGTCTAAATCACTTGTGGGAACACCGCCCCCCCCCCCCCCCCACCCCCCCTGCAAAAAAAAAAAAGAGAAGAATTTTACCCTCCTTGATTTTTTGGATTTTTGAAAGCCCCTTGTACATGCAGCCAGTTACACTGTTTACATTACCCGTGTCTGCATGTGTAGGGGGGTTAATTTATGCAGAGACATGCAGGTCAGCTTGAGTATAATTATCATGTTAACTTGCAGTCCACATTATTCACAATCACGTTATTGTAGTTTTGAATTTACAGGGATTATTGTAGTTTTGAATTTACGGGGACTTATAAGGAAAAAACCCACATAATAAGCAATAGGTCCTCAGACCATAGTCAGCCTTAACTGGCCCGCTCACAGCTTTGCGCAGGCCAGATAAGGTTGATGTAGTCCAGAGGACTTTTTTGCTCACTGTGCATCCCCGTGTGAACCAAAGACCTGTGTACATACCACGGCATATTGGAGCATGCAATGCTGACCTGCATTGTGATGATTTAACCCATTACATCCTGAGGGTGATTTTATAAAAATGTGATTATTGTCCTATGAAGGCTGCATTACAGATCAGGAGATAGTTCAACCGTTTTAGTTCAAGGGTGGTGCCAGAATAGCTTGGCGCCTTAGATGTCAAGTTATTCCGGCACCACCCTTGAACTATCAGTCCAGTTTATTTCAAGCAATGGGTGCATCAGGATGAAAAGGTTAACTTAAAAGTGAAGGAGTTTTTGATATTTGTTTTCTAGGGATGGAGAAGCGGAGCCGCTCATTGCCTTTGAGACCCCAGGCGTTCCGATCACTACATCCATAGGCAGCAATCTAGCCAGCCATGCTGCCTCGGGAATCTCCGTATCCTCAGCTGTCTCTGCCACAAACGGAGAAATCTCCAGACTGCAGGAGACCTGGGGAAAGGAGAGGCTGAACTCTCTGCGTAAAAGTTCCAACGGTGCCGGTGTCAGCATGCACAAGAGTGACAATGATGGAGGTGTTTCGGGGGAGGGCAAGTCAGAGGTGAAAGTTGGCAAAGGCAATGAAGCTAGTGAATTGTTTGAGCCGGCTGCAGAGGATGATTTTTTTGTGACTGGAAATTCATTCTTTGAGGACTTCAACAATGAGAAGGGGGCTGATGGGGATGGGGGCGCCGATGTCACAGCCGATAATGCTCGAGGAGCAAAATCCAAATCAAAAGCTGTCGACACAAACTCTCAGCTGTCTGAAATTCTTGAGACGGCATCTGCCGGGGAAACTCTCACTCCTGCAGCCAGGTCTTTCAAACTCGTCAACAAACAAATCAACTCGGGAGAGGACCACAAAAGTGGTCTGGACTGTGAAAATAGCAGCCGTGCCAGCGATGGACAAAACTCCGGACTTGCTGGCAACAGTCAGTCACAAAGTGGCCTGCGCAGCCACTTTGACACTGATAGTGACAACTCCCCAGACATCTACAGGAATAATAGAACTGATGATTCGAGCAGTAGTGGTGAGGAGGATGGTGATGGTGACAGGTATTTAGGGTTTGTTGGTGGAGGGGGAGCAAACTCTGGGGGCAGATCCACAGGAGCCCGGGTGAGGACGATCTCAGACGACCACTCACCGCACATGACAGACGTGGAGCAGATTCTGATGACAGAAGATGGAGAGAGATGAGGGTTGTGTGCTATGAGTCGAGGATGGTGCCTACATGTCTGTGATGCGTTGCACAGTTGTTCCACGGTGACTGGTTGGTATTGGCTAATTGTGATGAAAGTTCTTCTCTTTACCCATTCCTCAAGAGGCATAGATTCACATGAGCCCCTGCGTCTGCATAGGCTCATGTGAATCTGTGCCTCTTGTAGCTGCATGGTGTCAATTACGACAGTCCTTTTTCTGTCCATAAAGCAAGAGGTGTAGATTCTCACGAGCCCTCATGACACTCTACACCTCTTGGAGCTGTAGGGGCTCATAAGAATCTGTGTTATAGTTGCAGGTGATAATCATGATGACAGTCCTTCACCTGGCCCATGCCCATGGGCAAAAGGTGTAAATTCTCATGAGCCCTTGCATCTGCAGGGGCTCATGAGAATCCACACCTTTTGCAGTCGCAGTAGCTCATGAGAATCTGCAACTCTCACAGCTGCAGGGGTTCATGAAAATCCACCCTCTAGCTCACCAGAATCAGTTTCAGCTGTTCTGCGGCTGTCCCATGAGACGGACACCTCTCGCTGACGAGGATCGATTGCAGCTGTCCGTCAGCTGAAGGTGCTGCTTTGCGTTAACTCTTTGGCTGTTAGTAGCACTTTTAGTCCTGACGAGTCCTGCGTGAATCATTTGTGACTAAAAGAACTACTGACGGTCAAAAGGTTATGCATAAGACTGATGAGATAGACATAATGATGATACAATACAATAATACTTTATTAATAGTAGTAATTTGATAATAGTCATAAAGCGAGATGATCATCAGTATTTGATATACATCCATCCCTTTGACCCTCAAGTAGTAGATGGAGAGAATGGGAGTGGGGTGGGGGGGGGGGGGATGCCCTAGTGAAGTTGTAGGAAAGGGATGTTTGCTAATATCATTTATGAACATTCTCACTGTAATTCATTATCAATACTATCCTGCTCCAAACAAAAGTGTGGTGCATTCAACAGTAGCGACCAGAAGGAACAAGCCCTCCTGATTTCCTAATATTGAAAAAGACAGATGCTTCCTGGACATGCTTTCAAAACTGACAAGTTCAGACAGCAAGTGGCAGGCTTTTGCACCTTGAAGTTCAAAGGGATGAGTGTGAACCATTGTGTGTTTTCAATTTCAGCCATCAGTACTGTTTATAGTACATGGACTGTTGGATACATGCACAAGAAGGTTAACTCATTCAAGGGACCCTGCATCAGTAGCTGCAGACGTGTTGTAGTTTTGCTGGCAGCATTGCAGCCAGCAACACTGTACAATGCTTCTGCAGCTGTTGATGCTCGTCACCTTAAGTGAGTTGTGTTTGATATTATCTGTGTCTAAAAAGAAATGGCGTAACTGATGCTGCTTGGCCAAATTATGCGAACTGCATAAATGTTATAAATTGTGTGATTGGGTAGTTGTACACAAGCAGGTAATTTATCCACAATCTTACAATCGGTCATCTATATGAGACGATTGTTGTTCGACTTTCAGCGTAACCACCTTGTGTATTTAACGTGGGTACTCTTTTCAGTACCGATGGCTGCATGCGTAAGTGGGTTAATTGCATGAGTTATGTCAGTAAAATTTCTGAGAACAAAGTTATTCAGACAACTATCAGTATTCCATTATGCCATGCACATATTTATTAATTTATATTACATTATTTGCTATTTATGATATCCGATATAATCAAGCCAAGAACTTATGAGTGTGATCCCATTATTCCAGACAATACTACGTTCTGTGAACGTTGACTTTTTGGTTCACATGTGAAGCGAAAGTGAGTATATTCTGGGCCAGTGGTCGTCCACCATTGTCTGTGGTAAACGTCAATGTTGGTATTTTCTCGGAGACTAGTTTAAGCCACAATCTTCAAACTTGGCTTTGTGGCAAGACCTTTTTGAACATACCAATTTGAGTGACCTCTCTCAAAGGTCCAGGTCAGATGGGATCAGGAAATAGGTCAAAAATAGCCTAAACCAAAATAACCCAGTAGTTCCTGTTATACCTGGTAGTGGTAGTAAAACCTTTCTGTGCATACTAATTTGGTTGACTCCTCAGAAAGGTCACGGGTCACAAGAGATCAGGAAATATTTCAAAAATAGCCATATTCTGACAACAGATATTTTTTTTCTCAAATACTATTCACAACTTTAAACACAAACTTAGTACAGAGATACCTGATGGTAAAACCCTCCTATGCATACTTATTTGGATAACCGCTCTTAAAAGGTCAAGGGTCACAAGAGATCAGGAAATAGTTCACTGGCAGACAGTTTTTGACAAAAATTGTATTTTTTCTCAAAATAATACTATTCACAACTTCCATCCCGCACCTGGTACAGAGACACCTGATGGTAAGACTTCCCTATGCATGCTACTTTGGAGGACCTCTCAGAAAGGTCGAGGGTCACAAGATCAGCTAATGGTGTGTAAAATGTCTGTATTTCACAGGTACAAGAACCAACCCTTTCCTTATGCTTGAACGCTTGTTTACTTCAGTGACCTGTCAGAAAGGTCAAGGTCACAACAGTTAGATTAATTATGTTGATTAGTCATGCACGTGAGCCTTAACTCGTTCGAGACGTGCCGCCTCTGGATACGCAGCTTAAGTCGTGAATCCGGAGTCGGCACGTTTCGAATGAGTTAAGGACTTCACCATTATTGTTACAGATGGAAGTGGATGGCACCTAGATTCAAGATACTTAGATCCATGTGAGCCCTCACAGATGCAGGGGTTCATTTGGATCTTTGCCTCTTGTTGGCATTATTTATGTTTGTATGCCCCAGATTACATTGTCTGACAGTGAATCGGCTGTGATGTTAGATGCATCATTTGTAGCCACTAGAGCTCAGCTGTCACAAAACACTCAGATTTATAAATAGACAATTTTAGATTGGGTCAAAATTGCTGTGTTTGAATGAGAAGAGAGGACTAAAAGCCCGGACAAACATGCTATATTACATGTTTGTCCTGGCTTTTAGTCCACAGTTTTCATTGAAACAGGTGTAATTTAGAACCAGATTTAACTCTTGTGGGATCATTTAACTCATTCTACCCCAAGACCGAAATCCCCAAATGTTGCCGTTGTCCTCTGAAGACTGCACTCTAGTGCAGGACACAGATCGACCATGATAGTTCCAAGGGTGAAGCTATTCTGGCATCACCCTTGAATTATCATGGTCAATCCTGATCTTGCCGTGGTGTGTCTGGGGTAGAATGAGTTAAGTAATCTTTGACAATTTGTTATTGAATATGGTGTGTAAGAATTGTAGAAAGATTACTTTACTTTTCCATGCCACCACACAGAACCATGATCTCATGCATGATTTATAGTTATGACTTGCACTCTGCAGGACTCTAGGATAAACATTACATTTGAATTGCATTTGCTGAGAAATATGGAAGAATGATAGTTCACTGTCTGTTTGCATGATACTTCACTGTCTGTTTGCAAAGTGGCCCATCTGTGGATTCTGTTTTTGTCCATTATATGTTCCTCGTTGAAAAAGACTTACTTTTATCATAGTTCATGGACTAATTTACAGTGCGCGACATACACAGTGAAAGCATTTGCCACTGTATGTACATCTTTGTTCACTCGGCGACCAAAAGCCAAAACCGTTGAAGAAACATGGATACAAATTGGTCTCAACAAGAGGCATAGACCCCCATAAGCCCCCACAGTTGCAGGGGCTGAGGAGGATCTATGGCTCTTGCAGTTGGATGGTGTTCATGTTTTCTTGGCAGTGAAGGGATTAACCCATTCAGCCCTGACGCGCTACCTTTGAATTATCTTGGTAGATCCATCTCCTGCAACAGGTGCATAGTTGGATAACGCCTCCAAAATTTGGGAAATACGTGCATCAGGCTGAATGAGTTAAACAAAATATTTAGCTGCTGATGCATTTATTACCTACAGGTACTGTTCTCACGTGCTGACATTTAGTATGGGAAGCACTTGTGAATGATGTAACATAGCTTCTGCATTTTTCATAGCTTCTATGATGTTAATAGAAATCAAAGGACTGAAGTAAGATTTTTTCTCTACCTTTGATATTTGAGGCTTTCACCCAAAGCTCTTCTTTTGTTGTTGTTCAAGGACATGATTGAAAAAAGGTCATTGAAGGTACCTAATCATTTATCCTTGAAAAATAAAGTTTAATTTCATTTTATTTCATTGTTTGCATCACCTCATTTGTTTTGGGGGTTAAAAGCATTTTAACCCTTTGACTGTTTGTCAAGGTGATTCCTGCTGGAATCGCCTCGACAAGAAGTGTGACCGTTGGTCACACACAGAAGGTTACAAATTTTCTGAATTAAGATTTGTTTCCTCTAGGGTTGTAGTATATGTGTGCAATAATATGTACCATGGTATGCATAATATCCTGTGCAGTCTCATATTGATACTTCATGTGGATCCTTATAAAGGATGTGGAGCTAGTGTTGCCACACGAGGAACATGAACACTTCCTTTGCAGGCACAATCCTAAATAATAAGGGGTACCGGACTAGGCTGAAATACTTGGTCACACCAATTACACACATGTATTGACCCCATGGGGCATGCAGCGACCAGTGCTGTTTAACCCATTAAATCCTGAGGCTGAAATATTTCAAATTTGCGTATTGTCCTATGAAGGCTACTTTGCAGATTAGGAGGTGGCAAAATAATTTTGGTTCAAGGGCGGTGCCAGAATAGCTTGGCGCCTCTGGGCGCCAAGCTATTCTGGCACCACCCTTGAACCATCATTCATAGTAAGATGTATTGCATTCATTAGTGTATCAGAAAGTATCAGTGGCTGCATGCACAAGGGTGTTTAAGGCTGGAACAATCATGACATTGTCTGTAGCTAGTTGTAGACTTGATATTTGTGCTGTTGTAGTCGTATTAGTGGTGTGCTTGACAAGAACTTGACATGTGTGCCTGCTTGTGATTTTTACCTCATGGCTCTGTGCTATAAAGTCCAAAATTACAGATTTGCACACTCAGTAAGTGATGTCTACCGAAAGTCATGGTAAAGAATTCCATCGATTATTCAGTCTCACAAACATGTCTCCTGTACTTAGTCATGACTTCAGCAGCGGTGGTGTTTCAAATAGTTGTTTAGGGATGGAGATATACGTAGATGTTCATGTAGATATTCTTTGATCAGTTTTTTCTTTCTTTCACAAACACAACTAGCCTCAGAAAAGAGACTGGTCATGCTTAGAAGCGACTAATCATCCTCTGAGACTATTTTAATTTTTACCCCCATGTGCGTGCAGCCTCCGGTACTGTGAACAGTACTGGGGGATGCATGTACAAGGCGGTAAAGGGATACAACTGTTGAACTTCAGCGGTTTCGTATTTATCAGAGATACCAGAGCTTATGTCCCTTTATCAAGGGTTTCACTTTTTATCAAACAAATATAACATTTTCGATATTGTCAAGTTTGTTTGGTGTGTATTATTATCACTCAGGTGGCCCACAATTCACAGTTTGACTGTGAAAGCCCTTTGACAGCAATTTAATTTTGCAAAAGTAGCACTAATTTTGGCGTTCATGGATTACAAGTTGTGCAACTGCAGTATTTTATTTGTACACCTTTTGTGTTGTTTTTTGGTGGTTTTTTTTTTTAAATATGTAAAGGGTATAAAATGGCAAAATGTGAGTAACAGAAAAAAGTGTGTTAGGCCTGTTGCCTCTCTCGGAGCATAGGCCATCAACAACTTTTCTCCATCATCCGCGGTCCTGGGCAAATCGAAAAAAGAACTTGGGACAAAAGATGGTTGGTCTGATTACACAGGTGGTTGCCCTAAATATTTTTTACTATAACCTTGAATACACTGTATTTGGCATGTGTGTATGTGTATTTTGTGTGATACATGAAAGCATCTGGCTGAATTGTGTCAAAATCATACAATCTTATTTTGAAAGTGATTGGACAAGGCAGAGATTGGATTTTTTTTTTTAATGCATAATGTAGTAATAGAAAAATGCAAATACATGTACATAACTTAACCCCTTCCCTGCCACTGGACACATTTAGTTTCTGAAATATTTGTTGTCTCAAGGACTAAAAGCCACAGCCATGCAAGGAACATGGATACAAATTGGTATTAGTAAGAGGCATAGATCTTCATGAGCCCCCGCACAAGCGGAGGCTCATGAGGATCTATGTGTTTTGCCATTGGATCGTGGTCATGTTTTCTTGGCAGTGAAGGGGTTGAATGTGACTTTGTTAGCACTTTTGCTGAACGTTTTATCTTCAGGGCATAATAATTACAGATGTTTTTTCTTCTCATTTACAATTAACCCTCTGGTGCATACAGACACTGGTACTGTTGACAGGCTGTTAGTAGTACTGGTGGCTGCATGCACATGAGAGTTAATGAGAAACTTATTGCAGGTTTAACTTGGGGTTTCAGCTGTATGCATGCTTAGGTTCCTGGATCACATTAGCAGACAGCTTTTGTAGGAACAGTAGTGTTAATGTTAAGTTCTGTTTTTGTTATACATTTGCTTTTGTGTGGATTTCACAAGCATTCACAATTTTTATTTTATTTTTAGGCTTGGTATCAGGGCACACTGGTTGCCTCCACCGATAATCAGCAGTGGCGAATCGAAGGAGACGACCAGGGTGGTATCAGGGTTCATGATTCAATATTGACTGTACATTTGTAAAACAAAGATAGCATGCATTCGCCTTTCTTACTGTATTTCTCAGAGCGAAGAATCAAGGAATTGGAATACACTGGTCTGTGAAGTTCTTAGAATGAATAAAGAGAATTCATGCACATCATTCAGTTCAGAAGTTTTATGTGCCTGTGGGTGTGCATGCCTGTAAGTGCGTCACTCAGAGTGTACAGTCTTACCAAAGTTTATTAACCCCTTCACTGCCAGTAGGACGCAGAAGGGCGTTTTTTGAAATCATTGTCAGCTCAACATCCAAGACCCCCAGCCATCAAAGGAACATGGAGACAAAGTGGCTTTATCAAGAGGCATAGATCCTCATAAGCCCCTGCAACTGCGGGGGCACATGAGGATCTATACTTCTTGCAGTTGGGTGGCGTACATTTTTTTCTTGCCAGTGAAGGGATTAAATGACATGAAACAACCTCCAAAATGACAGACTATGCTGCCCTTAACCAACCCATATCATACTGAGGCTAAAGGCTTCAAATTTGTACACTGCCATAATATGCAAGCTACATTATAGTATTTACAGATAAGGATATAGACCAATGGCTTTAGTTCAAGGGTAGTGCCAGGATAGCTTGGCGCCTAGAGGTGCCAAGCTATTCTGGCACTACCCTTGAACTATTTTAGTCACTTATTTTATACACTGGTGTATACCGAATGATAAGGGTTAAAGAATGATTTGTAAATGATTCCGCAGTTCATCAGCAGATTTTGGTATACAACCATCCACAATCACCTACAGCCGGTATAATCTGCCAGTTGGTACATTACTTTCCGATATTTGCCGAGAACTGTTCCGCCAACGCATGTCCTTACGCAGGACTGTTTAAAAGAGACGCCTCTTTTTCCCGTCTACAAAAGTTTATAAAACGACGTAGAATCGCCGCCAAAATGGCAGGCAATGGTTTCCTTGTAGAAGACTTCATAAGTGACGACATCCACGTCTGACGCAGTGTAAATGACGCTGCCGTTGGGCCAGTAGACGGCGCTCACCACGTCATACACGTAACCGGCCCCCTGGTAGTTCGTGATCACTTTGGCTTGCGCGTTTTGGATTCGGTCGTGATACACTTCGAAGTCTGCAAGGAAAATAACAGTTTAGCCTGGTCGTCAGCACAGTTATCACCGGATGTCATCAGAATGCAAGCAGCACAGATCCTCACGAGCCCACGCAAACCACCATTTAGGCGGCTAGTGTTTCGCAACTTAACAGCCAATGGACGCAGATTGCAGGTTTTTTGTTGTTGTTTGTTTGTTGTTGTTTTTTTAATTTTTGTACGGCCCCTAGAGCTTTTTATTGAAAGTATAGGCGCCTTAAAAATAAACATTACTATTGTCATTTGTTAACTCAACGTCAAAGAACCCCAGCCGTCAAAAGAACATGGATATACAGTGGTTTTAGCAAGAGGCATAGATCAGTCCTCTTGAGGTTGGGTGATCTACATGGATAAGCAGTGGTTCCAGCAAGAGACAAATCCCTCATGAGCCCCCCCCCCCCCCCCCCTCCTTAACTGCGGGGGCTCATCATGAGGATCTATACCTCTTGCAACTGGGTGATTTTGGGGCTCATGAGGATCTATACCTTTTGCAGTTGGATGATCTTCAATATA
Organism: Semisulcospira habei; assembly: GCA_036245525.1. Taxonomy (NCBI): domain Eukaryota; kingdom Metazoa; phylum Mollusca; class Gastropoda; family Semisulcospiridae; genus Semisulcospira; species Semisulcospira habei. The sequence continues at coordinate 55,416,940 of BTPG01000007.1, forward strand.
TTCGGCAGTGAGCACAGGTTAATGGCAGGTGCCACTTTTCAAGACCTATGTAGAAAGACCACTATTTTCTCGCCACCCCACCCCCCCCCCCCTTCAAAAAAAGAAAGAAGGAAAGAAAGAGGTTGCTTAAAACAGATTCTACTGTATAAACGTACCTTCAATGACAGTGCCCCCTACGGCGTTGTAACCAACACCTTGGCAGTTTATGTACTTGCTGGTGGTCCGCACCTGATAACCTTCCATCAGAGCCTGGTGCAGACTGTTATAGTCGGTCAATGGCGTCAGCGTTGCGCGGCCGTCGACGAAAAACCTGGCAGAAGCACTGCAATCACAAAATACATTCATTCATTCATTCACCCATTACATCCTAAGGCTGATTTTTGTGTGTGTGGACAATTGCTTATTGTCTTATGAGGCTACATTACAAATTACAGGCATGGGAATTGTCCGCGAAATCCGCAAGATTCTGCGAAAATGAAGAGATCGTCCGCGAAACAAAAACCAAAACATTGTGAAAGGAAGGCGATGTTACTACCTTGATTTTTCGGCCCCAGGAAGGAGGGTAAAGCGCCTACCCCCCCCCCCCCCCCTTTCGGTCGCAGGAAAGAAGGTGTCTAGCGCGTACCCCCCCCCCCCCCCCCCCCCCCCCCCCGTTTGATTTTTTTTCGGCCCCCGGAAAGGAAAGCCGCGAGGTCTAGCTTGGGCAATTCCCATGCCTGAAATTAGGCAATATATCAACCATTTTAGTTCAAGGGTTGTGCCAGAATAGCTTGGCACCTCAGGCGCCAAGCCATTCTGGCACCAGCCTTGAACTATCATGGCCAAATTTATTTCTTGCAAGTGTATCTGGATGAAAATGGTTAATGATGATAACATTAAACGCGATTGTCACGATTCAGGATTTCCGCTAGGATTTTAAAATTGTCCGTTATCGGGAAGGCGGCATGGCAACAACAAAAAAATCCGTCCCAGGCGTCTACGGTCCGCCGCGTACCTGAAACACAGCAGGGATACGATCTGTTTCTCTCAAGATTTTTATCCGTCCCCGTGACGGACGGCCTTCCATTTTCTTCCGTCCCTGTCAAAATTTGTCCCTCAAAAATGGTGGATTTTCTGTTAACCCTTTTAGCCCCAAGGTCCCATTTCTCACAGTTTGGAGGTGTTGCCTAATGACTGTGTACCAGTTGCAGGAGATGGATTGACCATGATAATTCAAGGGTAGTGCCAGATTAGCTTGGCGCCTTCAACCGTCATCAGTATTAATTGACGGCTGGATGGAGAGAGGGATTCAATGTTAGATGGATGGACGGGTGGATGGACTGACTGCCCGACTGACCAATTTCTACTTACGGTATTCCGTTCAAAGGCGTCATGGAGCAGGAGTAGGACGTCTTGCTGATGGCAGTCTTCAAATCATCTGACAGAACAGTGATGTTGACAAACACTTGTCCGTTATTTCCAAATGCCAACACCTCTGTCAACTCCATCACAAATCCTGACACAAATTAAAAACAGACTATATTATAGGGCCAGCAAGAGGCACATATCTTCATGAGACCCCGCTGCCTGCGGCGGTTCATGAGGATCTGTGCCTCTTGCAGTCAGTTGCGGCGTTGATGAAGACTCGCCCCTTGCCAATGAATGTTAAGACCTGTGTCACCTCCCATCACAAGCCGTGAAAGGGGAATTTACAACAATAGCAATGCAGACTGCATCAGCCAGAGAAATTAGCTGTACAGATTGGCATGAAGACCACCTGGAAAGATCGTCTTATCCGTATTTTGTGTGCTTCAGGTTTAACTCATTCCAGACGTGCCACATCCGGCTCAAGCCGCGTATCCGAAAGCGGTACGTCTCAAATGAGTTAATCCTTCCGGGTGTCTCTGGTCACCAGTTGTATTTCTGACATGATCTTTGTTCACAGCCCCAGTCATCTAGGAACATGGACACCGGGTGGTGTCAACAAGAGGCATAGATCCTCATGAGTCCCCGCAACCGCGGGGACTCATGAGGATCTATGCCTCTTGCAGTTGGAGCTGACTTTCTCTCGACGGTGATGGGGTTAAACGGGCCTTGGTTCAAGTGAAAAAAAATTCAAGCAGCTGGCCGGGAAGGGTAAAACCAAAACCAAACCAAAAACCCACTATTGTCTGCCTTGTTCTTGATCCCAGAAGCGTCATTTCTAGCGGCTTGCAGGCAGTAAGTGGTACAGCCAAACCTGTCAAGGCGACAACCTGTATAAGACAACACCATCTAAGCCGACCGCCCACTCTGGGTCCTGCGTTCTTTTTTCTGTTACTTTGATTCAGTAGAGCCCAACAGAGAAAGAAAACGCTTAGAAGAGACAGTTACAACACAATTTATTAATATTTCGGGTAAATACCCACCCTTCTTTAAAATAGACAAGCAAACAAGTATAGAGATCAGTTGCTATTTATCGAAGAAGGAATGTGGCAATTACCCTGCGTTCTGTCTTAGGTGACCCCTTTTTGATAGTCCCTTGGTTGGTGGCATTACACAGGCTTGACTGTCAGTGCTGTGGAGTGGGGGGGGGGGGGCGGGGCCGGGGGGGGGGGGAGGGAGAGAGAGGACTGGACGATGCGTGGACAAACGAATCCGTACACAAACCTTCTTCGCGAAATGTCCGCTCCGAGAAGGAGAACCCGAAGTACTCGTCAGGCCCGAAAACGGTATCGTTGAAATACTCAAAGACGTCCACGGGTCCTCCCACAGATTCCACAGGGAAAGGCTGGGCTCCAGGAGAGTACAGCGTCCTTCCATTACACAGCGACAGGATAGCGTAGAAGCGCACAGGTCTACCTCCGAACAGGGATTCCACTACGTATGTAAACAAGTTCACAGGTTTTAGGGATTCATTGTCAGCCGCCCTGCAACAAACAAACAGGGTCAAAGTACATGTAAACCAATGTTCATTTTTTACATCCAAATCTGATGTAGCTCGTACTCCTCGCGCTAGAGCCCTCACTCCCCCCCCCCCACTCCCCCCACCCCCCTCACACACACACAGACACACACGACTGAGGTGTCCGTTAGATCCGTAGATACCTTATCTTAAGCTTTTAATTATTTTCAAGATGAGCGGGGGGGGGGGGGGGGGGGGGGGGGGGGGGGGGGGGGGGGGGGGCGAAAACCCATTCAAAAATAAAACAAACATTTGGGGATATTGGTCCTTCAGCTTCTTTGCCTCACTTTCAGGTAGATGATTTGTGTGTGTATGTGTGCGAGGGTGGGGGGAGAGGGGGGGGGGGGATTTTTCCCTTAGAAATTTATGGTCAAATAACATTCTACAGCTGCTGCAATTTGATCTACAAATATGATAAACTTCAAGATTTCCAGCCCCAGCCCTCCCGAAACCCAGCAGCGGCGTTGCCCCCTATGCTTCTACCGGTGGACCGTTCTACTGCTGCGTATGCTACATTTGGGAATTTTGACTGCAGGGTTTAATTTTTACTGTCGTAAGCTAATCGGCTTGAGGTACATGGTTATAAACTATGCCAGCTCATTTACATCCCAGTTTGAGGTGCGCGTCCGTAGACCCCTGTCTGTTTTTGTTTGTTTGTTTGTTTTTTTGGGTTTTTTTGCCATGTGTTAGGGAAACCTATCGCATCTACCGAGCAAAACGTTCCACGTGTTTCTGCCTGGATGTTTTGACTGATTATCAGTGGACGCAATCCGACTTAGAAAGAACTTCTGTTTGTAAATGATTTGCCTCAGGGTTCATCTTTCGATTGCGCTCTGCACCACTGGCGCAACGTTTCCCAGCGTGCCCATAACATTTTGAGCGGCTGAGGGATCAATGACCCATGAGTTTCTTAGTGACTCATTGTGTCCCAGGTACAAAATACCCACATTTTGGAGCTGTCCTCTCTGGACTCCATTACAATTCATGAGATAGATCGACCATGATAGTTCAAGGGTGGTGCCAGAATAACTTGGCACCTATAGGCGCCAAGCTATTCTGGCACCGCCCTTAACTATCATGGTCGAGCCATATCTTGCTGTGGTGTGTCGAGACTGAATGAGTTAAGGCAGCTGGCCCTTCCATATACATGTTTCTAAAGGCCTACCGGTCTTTTTCGCCTGTAACAGTCATTCTTTCCACTCCTTTCAGTTAAAAAAAAATGATCACTGGTCGATCATGCACACTTCTCTCCCTTGACAGTGCCTTTTCCTACTCACTTGGTAGTTTTTTCTAAATTACAGGCACTGGCAGTCAACCCTTTCGGTCTGCTTTTTTAACACAATTTTGACTGCAAATCCTTCCCCCTTTTTAGTAGGTTCTCTCTTAGGGTGCATGGAAATTTGGCTCTAGGTAGAGGCATGGAATGTATGCCCCTGCAGAAACCACAGTAAAATGTGGTCTTCTTTGCAGGTAAGCAGAAGTTCCTTCTTCCTCCAGTATTGTCGATGGTGTGCTGAAGAGGTCGCCAAGACCGAAACAGCTGTCCACACCGGCTAAATATCTGAACCCCCTTTGGGGGGACCTAGATTTAAATTTCCATGCACTGAGTGGCTGGAACAGTGGATATGTGATACGCCCCCCCTCGGGGGGGCTTCCATATGCATTGCTTTCAGTCACTTTCTTAGCGCCCCCTCTCTTTCCTATTTTTTTTTTTGTGTGTGTGTGCTTTGGCCACAGTAGATCTATGATCACTGGTCGATCATGCACACTTCTCTCCCTTGACAGTGCCTTTTCCTACTCACTTGGTAGTTTTTTCTAAATTACAGGCACTGGCAGTCAACCCTTTCGGTCTGCTTTTTAACACAATTTCGACTGCAAATCCTTCCCCCTTTTTAGTAGGTTCTCTCTTAGGGTGCATGGAAATTTGGCTCTAGGTGGAGGCATGGAATGTATGCCCCTGCAGAAACCACAGTAAAATGTGGTCTTCTTTGCAGGTAAGCAGAAGTTCCTTCCAGTATTGCCGATGGTGTGCTGAAGAGGTCGCCAAGACCGAAACAGCTGTCCACACCGGCTAAATATCTGGACCCCCTTTGGGGGGACCTAGATTTAAATTTTCATGCACTGAGTGGCTGGAACAGTGGATATGTGATACGCCCCCCCCCCCCTCGGGGGGGCTTCCATATGCATTGCTTTCAGTCACTTTCTTAGCGCCCCCTCTCTTTCCTATCTTTTTTTTTTTTTGTGTGTGCTTTGGCCACAGTAGATCTATGATCACTGGTCGATCATGCACACTTCTCTCCCTTGACAGTGCCTTTTCCTACTCACTTGGTAGTTTTTTCTAAATTACAGGCACTGGCAGTCAACCCTTTCGGTCGGTCTGCTTTTTTAAACTCCTTTCAGTTGCCTATTTCTTCTACATCATATCAAAGTGGCTTGTATTATCTGTTGACGCGAAACATTTGTCGTCTGCTCGATGATGGGACTGAAGTAGCTCTACATGCGTTTTGAAACTAACACGGAATCCGACTGGATTGGCAAAAGAAGCGAAAGTAGTCGGCGTTTTTTCGCACCTTGAATCATATTTCGAACAAAGCTTGCAAGTTTGCCGTCCTACAAAACCCAGTTTAACTCATTCGAGACGCGCCGCCTCCGGATACGCGGCTTTTGCCGCGTATCGGGAGGCGGCACGTCTCGAATGAGTTAAGGTTAAAGTCCGGGTAGAGTGGGATTCTGTACTACTGACGACCGGTCGTCCAGCGCCACACACGTTACTCCACTCAGTGCAACAAACGCCTTCAAAGATGCAAGATCGCCGCGGCGATGCCGTGTGAAGAAAACGAAAGTTCTAGCCCACATGGCTGCGTGTACACCCATGACATAATGATATATATGAAAACGAACTTAACTTTTTGCAAGATGTGTGCTATGAGCACGAGGAAAGGATCAGTTTAATAGTTAGGACTGGCAATTTTAGAACTAGTGCCGCTCAGACCCGGTACTCCAGTCAAGATGGGGCCACAGAAAAACAACTACTGACCCCTCAAAAGTCTCTCGAGAAAAGTCGACTGTTTCTGTTCCCTAAAAAGAAACTTTTTTTCTGGATATGTTAAACGGGCATTTTGCCCCCATCTTTGTCTAATCTGCGGAGAAAGTCAACCTACTCAGGAACTGACACCCGCTGCCGCCACAACCACCCACCCCCCACCCCACCCCTCACCCCTCTCTCTCTCTGTGAAACTGAAAAAAATGTTTAATATAAAAACGAAGCTCGTTTGCTGGTTTTGCCGGCACATGGTCTGTCCAGTTTCAGAAATGACCCATTGGATTTGTCATCTGCAGGTCAATGACCCATGTGTGTGAATCTTTAGAATGAACACATATCTGCATTCTTTGTTAATACAACACCAAAATGTCCTAGCTTTTCTAGGTACATGTATTTAAAGTGGTATCAGAAAGAGGCATAGATCCTCACAAACTCCCGCAATTGCGGGGGCTCATGAGGATCTATACCTCTTGCAGCTGGGTGATGTTGAGATTTTCTCGGCCCTGAGACTGATGATGATGATGATGATGATGAGAGGGTAACACATAATGCTGTTACCTCTTGGTCTCCATGGCAGCCACTGGAGCACGTTTTCCTGCTGCCACGGTGGCTGTTGTCATCCTGGTCATGTTGTAGGCGGACGGTTCTCCTAGAATGTCGGTTCCGTTGGGCAGCAGCCATCTCTCGCTGGACGTCAGGTACGATTTTGTGATGTTATTGGTGGTGTCCACCAGCACCTAACAACAAAATGAGATTGCAACATTTTTGCCGTTGTTTGAAAAATAATTTCCGACGAACATGATATAGTCAAACCTGTCAGTGCGGCCACCTCTATAAAGCAAACAGCAGACCACTCTTGTTTGAACCCATGGTCTTCTCTCTGTTGACTGTGACTGTGTTAGGACACCACCTGTCTAAGGTGACCAATTTTTCATAGTCTCTTGCGTGGTCGCCTTACACAAAGTTTGTAACCTTTATACTCGGACAAAAAAAATAAATGCAGCAAATTTTCAGAGAAGAAGACACACAATAATATTTTCAGTTTGAACGTAATTAGGCAGACGTGTAAAGAAATATATATCTAGAGGTGAACATGAAATAACCCAAACGTTTTCCCTGACCTTTAAATGCATCACGTCAATGTCAAATTATTCATTTGTGCAATCAGTTCTTATGAATTAACCCCAATATCAGTGCACGTAGCCAACAGTAATGTAAACAGTATAGGTAGCTACATGCGCAGATGTGTTACCCCGTTACTGTTAGAACACAGCGAACTATGCCCGAATGCAAAAGGCAGTTGCGGGGGCTCATGAGGATCTATGCCTCTTGCTGACACTACTTTGAATATGTGTTCCTTTGACGGAGTGTGTTCTTCGGCGTTGAAATAAAAATTAGTCATGAACACAGTGTGCGTCCACTGGCTATGAAGGGAATAAAGGTATTCCATATCTTAACACACGCACGCACGCACGTACACACACACACACACACACACACACACACACACACACACACACACACACACACACACACACACACACACACACACACACACACACACACACACACACCAAAACAACAACACATAAAAATGTAGAGTACTTGCCAACACATAAAACGTCTTACCTTCTGCCCGTTGATGGTGACGACACAGGTCTTTTCATTCCACGACTCGAAACGCAAAGGTGACGCGTCCGCTTTGTACCAAAACACGTCACAGCCTTCCGCGTAAATGATGTCCTCTTCAAGAAGACCATAGAAAATAGGGTCAAACGGTTTGGCGTGAAGAAACCGGGAAGGGTTCTTGAAAGCATATATTTTTAGAACTAGTCCTCTGCCTGAGTCGGGATCTATTCCTATGGTGTACAGCCTTTGACGAATGACGTCGTTTTTGTCGTTGTTCGTGTACTGTTCGATGTAGTAGTTGACGGTATTTTGGAGAAATGAGACATCTTCCTCCGCCAGTGACGTCTGCAAGCGCTGATGACGTTGTTTTGGGGGAAGTCCTTTGCTTATGTCTGAATTGTACTGATCGACGTTGTCATAGAAACCAGGGAAGAGTTCAGTGAGTTCTTTGAAGTCGTCTGCAATATTCGCGCGCGTCTGTACCACCAGGAGAAACGTGGTGGCAAAGATGAGTGGTATTCTCCCAAACATGGCGGCTGACTGATAAATACAATTTTAACAAAATTTAGTCTGTCATCCATGGCCAGACCATTCCCTCTGCAAGAGACACAGATTCACATGGGCCCTAGCAGTCGCAGGGGCTCATGAGAATCTATGTATCTTGCCAACCCATGTTCGGCTCTAGCTGTTAAAGGTGTTATTCTGGTTTAACAGTACGACTGAAATATCACAAAAAGATGTACTTAACTAGATGTCACCAGTCTGTCGACGGTGGTTTTGATAGGGAAAAAAATACAGCGCCCTTTACAAAGTCGACGGGTTGTCGTTTGCGTCCTAGTGCGCACCTAGCAAAAGCATAGAACGTCTTCTTGTACCTTGAAGTTTGAACTTATAGCTGACACTAGAAACATACGCTTTGTTAGAAGACGCTCAATGACAGTCCAGCCGCGTTCAGAGACTGATAACAACAGATCTGGGTCAGTACACTCTTTCCCGACCTAAAATCTGGACCAACGTCGGTTGAATCTTTGCTTAGTAGGCCTAATCAAAATATGCCTATGTCTCTGTTCATGTAAAATAAAAGTAATCAGTCATGAAGACATCACTGAAGACATCACCGATGTGCACAAGGGCTTCAAACGTTCTTGGGGAAAAAGTGCACTCGCTGAATTCTCTGCTTTTTTAATGGCCTCGATTGCTGAGGAGGAAACTCTTGCCTCACAACGCTTGAGGACATCAGAACAGCATATCTTTAACTAACAAATAAAATCACCTTGTACACAGGTTAAATCACTGAACTCAGTCTGTCACACTGCAAAAAGACATGGATCACCGATGATAGTTCAAGTTGGTGCCAGAATAGATTGGCGCCTGGAGGCGCCAAGCTATTCTGGCACTACCCTTGAACTATCATGGTCGATCTGACGTGTGATGTAGTCTTCAGAAGACAACTCCCAGATTTGGAAATTACGGAACAACACCCCAACGACAACTGAATCGAGGCTACCTGACGCGACAGAACAACGAGAGACAATGCCATCACCACCAGACTGGCTTGACGTTTTTGTTCCTGTCCTGATTTGCTTACTCCTGTTCGCATGGTAAAGATCGGTAGTTTCATAAACCTTTACACACACTTGCTGTATTTTACTCAGGGTTCTTGCACTAATGGTAATCGCGCACGCGACAACAACGAAGGTGACCAAGTTCATCCAGTTGTAGAGGAACCTGCTAACGTTCACTTGTCGGAGATTCCGACATAAGAACTGGTTAGTTATTCGGATTTCACGCTGAGGAGACCACCTCTTTGCACATAGGTAGAACTCTCATACGTATATACAGACACAGCGGAAGAAGAGTAGGAAAGTCTTTAATTTTATGACATTTAACTTCAAAAGTTGAAGCGATCTGTTCCGAGGCAGGCTTTAATTAACACATCCAACGCCGACACGCCACGGCAAGACATGGATCGAGCGTGATAGTTCAAGGGTTGTGCCAGAATAGCTTGGCGCCCATAGGCGCCAAGCTATTCTGGCACAACCCTTGAACTATCACGCTCGATCTGTTTCCAGAAGTGTAATACAGTCTTCAGGGGGCAACTTCAAAATTTGCGGATTTCGGTCCTGGAGCAGAATGTGTTAATTTGCTGAACTTATTCGCTAACAGCCGGTTATCAATATTGTCTTGCCTGAGCTAAGAATTTCCTATCCTTGTTCTCTTGGCATTGCAGACTCTTAATTAATACGCTATGCCAAAAGCTCGAAATTAGGACATTTGGGAGTTGTTCTGTGAAGACTGCACGCAAGCTCAGGAGATAGATCAACCGTGGTAGTTCCAGGGTGGTGCTAGAATAGCTTGGCGCTTCCAGGCCCCAAGCTTTTCTAGCACCACTCTTGAACTATCACGGCCGATGGGATGTGTATTAATGCAGGATGCTGCGACGCAACACGTAGTGCGTCATAATGTTTTTTCCATATAATAACCGATATCATAAAACCTCCGAAATTTACCCTTTACGTCTGATAGTGAAAGTGCGAAAGTATTAGTGAAGGTATCAGTGTTCTGCGCACAGGTTACCGTCCTTGCACTGGATAGAATGACAAAGCACAAAAGCCGACAGTGCTATCACGTGTACTGTTTATATCCAGTCAGCATCATGAATACAGCATTGATCAGTACTTTATTACGAAAATGACTGATGAATACCACGTAGGTCTATTATAAAACATATTGTTGTGAATTAGGGTATGTTGATCCAAAGGATACGGGAGCATTTAACTCATTCGAGACGAACGGCAGCCGGATACGCGGCTTAAGCCGCGTATCCGGCTGCCGTTCGTCTCGAATGAGTTAACCTCTTCACTGTCAGTTGATCGCATATTTTGTTTCTACAATGGTCATTCATTTAACACCAAACAACCCCAGCCACCCAAGGAAAATGGATACACAATGGTTTCAGCAAGAGGCGCAGATTCTCATGAGACACCGCAAGTGCGGGGGGATCTCATGAGGATCTATGTCTCTTGTACGTACAGCTGGATCGTGTTTAGTTTTTGTTTTGTTTTGTTTTCTTCTCGGCAGTGACCGGGTTATAGAGGCGTTTGATCTACTGCAGAACACAGGGCAATAGAGTGTCGTGTTACAGAGCGATCAAACTAAGGTGCTGAACAAACTAATGTTAAATCCTTTGTGCATGCAGCCACCGGTACTCTAAACAGAACCAGTGGAATGCAGTATCACAGCTGGACACTCGGCATTTTCTTACTGCGAATGTTTTGTGTTCATTATTGATTTGCATTTGTTCTCTACACCTCTCCCCATCATCATCCAGTCTCACCACATACACCACCACCTCTACGCTGACGACTCACAACTACTAGACAAAGACAAACTCGACAACACTCAGTCACTACTGACTCGCACGGCTGACTGCTACGAAGACGTGAAAAAACTGGATGAGAGCAAACAAGCTTAAACTGAACGACGACAAAAAATAACCAAGCTGGTAGGCACTCGCCAGAAACTTTCCCAGCTCCCTCCCTCGCTCCACCTTCAACTCGATAGCACTCCCATCTCCCTCTCTGACTCGGCCAAGAACCTCGGCGTTATCCTCGATTCCTCTCTTTCCATGACCATCTTCGTCTCCGCCACGGCCCAGGCATGCTATTTCCACCTCCGTCGCATCAGTCAGATCAGAAATACCTCACCACCGAAGCCACCACCAAACTTGCTGTCTCTCTCATCTTATCTCGCATCGACTACTGCAACTCTCTCCTTTCCGGCCTCCCTCACTCCACCACTTTTACTCTTCAGCGCGTCCAGAACAATGCTGCCCGCCTCGTCCTCAGAAAGAACAAATCCGACCACATCACTCCCCTGCTCAAACTCCTTCACTGGCTCCCCATCCCCCAACGCATCCAATACAAGATTCTGTCCCTCTGCTACAAATCCCTGAACAACTACGCTCCTGCCTATCTCTCCAACTTACTCCACCCCTACACTCCTCCCTGCTCCCTCCGCTCCGCCTCCGACCCTCTCCGCCTCCACATCCCCCGCGCCAAACTCAGCACTTTCGGCCCCTGCTCCTTCTCTGTCTACGGTCCATCCACCTGGAACACTCTCCCACTCTCTCTCTCCGTCAGAAACACTCTCTCTCCTCCTTCCAGTCCGCACTCAAAACTCACCTCTTTCAACAGTTCTAGCACTATACCACCACACTCCCCACCCCAAGCTGACTGTCGTAATGTATTTGTGGTACGAGAGTCATTGTTTAAAGCGTGCGCATGGACGATTCTCAACGAATATTCATGAGGTGAAGGTCGCATCGAAAGCGAGGCTATATGGGGAACATGTGGGAGGGGCAGACAGTACTTTCATGGCGACAGAGAAGGAGCAGTCGAAGCGTAGATCGAAACGCCATTGCGTTGTTCCCGTGTGCACATCAAATAGAGCACAGAATAATGAAAACGCAAAACTTTAATTTCATACTTTTCCAAAAGCAACTGAAACTCAACGGAGGAAGGAGTGGTTGATCCGAATTCGTCTGCTCGTGTGTGGGTGCATGTGCAAGTGTGTTGCGGGTGTGAGAGAAACTTGCATGTATAGACTTTATGGTATACAGCAGAAACTGTTTAGAGCGACCATCCTTATAGCAGATCACCTGTCTTTACAGACCAACATTTAGGTGGCTGCAGCCCGGATGCCACTGTTTGCCCTACAAGACCGTCCTCTCTTGAGACAGCATGAGATGATGTTTAAGGTCACTTTCTTCTAGCAAAAATGATGATTGCCAGAACAGGTTCTGCTTTGTTAACATTTATTTTTGTTGTTGTAAAATTTAAGTTAGGTGCCTGTTCTCACGTGTGTATGTGTGCGTGTTTTGCTATAGAATGTCATTGTATTACAGTTTTGGCTTACAATCTTGATTTCAAGAAAACAGGGGATCAGCATTGTCTGATCAGCTTAACACATGAAAATACCATGGCACTACCCTTCAAATGTCATAGTTGATCCCTTTAGATGATTGAGCAGTGCTGCCACGCTCACACACACACACTCACACACACACACTCACATACACACTTACACACACACACACACACACACACACACACACACACACACACACACACACACAGAGTGATGAATGTCATACATTTTATTCTGCTGCAGTCTTCTGACTTCGACAATTTTAACCCTTTAGCTGTCAGCAGCGATTTGGTTGAAATGATGCCTGTGAAAAACAGGCTTCTGAAATTGCTACCAACTGCGAAATGGTTAAGAGAGGACAAACACTTGTACATAGTGTTAACCCGCTAGCTTATTTATCTACCTGACGCACACCCACACATGCTTGAATTCACCAAACTGGAAACATTGAGGGGGGATGGGGAGGGGGGCAGCATGGGACAACACTAAGTAGGCCCACAACCATAATTGAATTCAAACTGTGTTGTTTTTCGCTGGCTAAATTCACAAAATATACCCGAGTTGACCCCTCCAACAATGCTAACGTGCTGTCAAATCTTTGAGAAAAAATAGTGTGCACTCGGTGTTACAAGTTCCGTGTAAGCTTTGACAAAACACTCATATATCTCAAATGTGTAGAAGAAAATCCTAAAACCACAATCTTCTGAATGCTCAATCTGCTGACAAGTTTCTTCGAACACAATTCAATCAAGCTTCAATGCAAATGGCTGTGATTGGTTTACAGGGGACTGATTTTTATATGTGGTCAGATATTTGCTAATGCTCAAAATACGGCATAACTCTAAGGCCTCGACGTTCTGCGCTTTCACTCGCCATGTTGCTGTCGCGCGTCCAGCCCCAGATAGCCTCGTTTTCGCGCACGCGACCTTTTGACCCCAAGCTCATTAAGAATCGTCCATGCCTGCGCGAGTTGTGAGTGCGCGCTTAGAGTTATAATTATTATAAGATAAGCGCATTATAAATACCGTAATTAATTTTTATTATTATTATTATTTGTAACTGTGATTTTTCTCTTTAATTGTTGGCTTTGTATCGAGGCACACTGGTTGTCTCCCCTCGATTCGTAGCGAATCGAGGGGAGACAACCACTGAGTGTGGGTTCATAAATTCAATATTTACTGTACGTTTATGGAAACAAAGCTGGCGTACATACACCCGCATTCGTCTTTGTTACTGTATTTCAAAGAATCAAAGACTTGGTATGCACTGGCCTGCGGATTGATTTTGATGAATACATAGTGAATACATACATCATTGTCCTGTGCAGGACAGGAGTTGCTGGAGGTCTCTCGTCGACGGCCTATACCCGGGTAGGGGTGACAGGCGTAAGTAAGTAAGTAAGTAAGTAAGTACATACATCATTGAATAATTCATTCAGCCCGACGGCCGTATTTCCCAAATTTTGGAGGCGTCATCTAATGACTATGCACCCGTTACAGGAGATGGATCGACCACGATGATTCAAGGGCAGAGCCAGATTAGCTTGGCGCCGACAGGCGCCAAGCTAATCTGGCACTACCCTTGAATTATCACGGTCGACCCATCTCCTGCTGTAGTGCGTCAGGGCTGAATGGGATAAGGAGAATACATACAGACATCATTCAGTTTAGGAAAGTGTGTGTGTCTGTAGGCGTGTGCGCGCGTTAGCTCGCATGTGCAGTTTTACATTCAGTACTGCAGTTTATTAACAACTTGATTGTCACTCGAAGCAGACTGCGTTTTTGAAATTGTAAATTCAACGTCAAAGATCCCCAGCCGTCAAAGGAACTTGGCTGACAAGTAGTATCACCAAGAGGCATAGATCCTCATGAGCCCCCGCAAAGGCAGGGGCTCGTGAGGATCTATACCTCTTGCAGCCGGGTCGTGTTTTCATTTCTATCTCGGCATTAAGGGGCTGACAGCCGTAGAACCGCCTTCAAAATGACAGACTGTGCATGCTGTTCTTACAGATCATTTTGAAAATGATTTTCCCGTTTTCCAAAGTTCATAACAGGAGGTAGAATAACCTTTAAAATGGCAAGGAGTTTTGACAACCAGCATTTCCAGTACGTCCTGGTTCCCGTACCAAAATAGTGTCTGCCATCACATCGGCCGATGGCGAAACGCAACAGGCGCCAACGACCCCAAGTTTACCAAAGTCTGTAAAAATACGTAGAATCGTCGCCAAAATGGCAGGCAATGGTTTCCTTGTAGAAGACTTGAAAAGTGACGACATCCACGTCTGACGCAGTGTAAATGACGCTGCCGTTGGGCCAGTAGACGGCGCTGACCACGTCATACACGTAACCGGCCCCCTGGTAGTTCGTGATTACATTGACTTTCGCGCGCTCGATTCGGTCGTGGTACACTTGGAAGTCTGCAAAGGGAAAGTGACAGTCTAGCTTGCCCATTTACTACCGGAGTTCGGCGAAGTACTCACAAATCGTGCAAGAGGCATAATAATAATAATAATAATACCGTTATTATATAGGCGCTTTTTCTCAATTTTTGGGCAAATCGACTCAAAGCGCTGCGAACTGAAACCCAACACTCACACTCACGTAACAGACAGGGGGGGGGGGGGGGTGGAAGAACCGGAGTACCCGGAGAAAGAACCCCCGACGGTCCGCCCGAATTAACGGTGACACTTACCAGAGGAGAAAAGTCCGACGCCGGAACCCGTTTTCGAACCTCGCACCTTTGGCATTGGTGGCAAGCGCCTTAACCACTGCGCCACGGACCATGAGGATCTATGCCTCTTGCTGGCATCATTCTTATCTGTGTACCTTAGGCAGTGATGGTTTCACTGACATATCTAGCTGGTAGGCAAAGGGTTAACTGCATGAACTTATTTCTAAATTTCTATTAGTATTTTCTCATCATATACTATACTGTATTAACCCATTTAACCACAGGATCGCATCTCCCAAATCCTGGGGATGTCATCTAACGACTGTGTACGAGTTGCAGGAGTTGGATCGAACATTTTAATTCAAGGGTAGAGCCAGATTAGCTTGGCGCCATCAGGCGCCAAGCTAATCTGGCATTACCCTTGAATTGTCATCGTCGATGCAACTCCTGCTGTAGGGCGTTGGGGCTAAAAGGGTTAACGTACCTTCAATGGCAGACCCTCCCACGGCGTTACGACCAACCCCTTGGCAGTTGACGTACTTGCTGGTGGTCCGCACGTGATACCCGTCCATCAGCGTGCGCTGCAGACTGTCGTAGTCGGTCAATGGCGTTACTAACGCGCGGTCGTCCACGAAGAACATAGCAGAAGGACTGCAGCGATAAACATTACACCGGCGGTTATCACCATTGACTCTTCTGTCGGCCTGCCTCCGTACTCACACACATGTACACGCTCGTACACGCATGCGCCTGCCCTCTCACCCAACACGCATTTGAACAACGGGGCATATCATTCAGGCTACGACACTCGTAAGCTTCATAGCTTAATTATTCGGAACTACCCCAAATTCATCCCGGTCAGTGCCGAGAAAATCGGAACACACCCAACTGCAAGAGATATAGATCCTCATGAGCCCCCGCAGTTGCGGGGGCTCATAAGGATCTATGCCTCTTGCTGACATCATTTTGAATCCATGTTCCTGGGACAGCAAGGGCTTGCTGATGTTGAACTGGCGAAGACCGCAGAAACACAGGTTCCGTTAGCGGGCACTGAACCGGTTAACTCATTCAGCCCGACGCACGTATTTCCCAAATTTTGCAGGCGTCATCTAACGACTATGCATCTGTTGCAGGAGATGGATCGACCATGATAATTCAAGGGTAGTGCCAGATTAGCTTGGCACCTACAGGCGCCAAGCTAATCTGGCACTACCGTTGAATTATCGTGGTCGACCCATCTCCTGCTGTAGTGCGTCAGGGCTGAATGGGTTATTCCTGTAGAATGGTTAAATGGTGAGATAAGGTGAATGTTTTGATTAAGATGAGAAGCCACTGTGTTGATTGACTGATTAAGTGATCGATCGATTGATTCATTTGGTGAATATTTTGATTCAGTTCTAAGGTGAAGCCATTCGACGGACCGACCGACCGACTGATTGATGGTTGATTAATTTTATTGATGGATGGTTGGACTGACTGACTGCTTGCTTGCTGGATTGCTGGATTGATTGCCTGATTGATTGATTGATACTTACGGTATTCCGTTCAAAGGCGTCATGGAGCATGAGTAGAACATTTTGCTGAAGACAGTCTTCAGATCATCCGACAGAACAGTGATGTTGACAGACACTTGTCCGTTATTTCCAAATGCCAACACCTCTGTCAACTCCATCACAAATCCTGCAAAAAAAAATTACCCCTTTGTCTCTCAGAACTAAATGACTTCCATTCCATACAATGGAATGGAATTCATTTAGTTGTGGGAGTCAAAGGTTTAAAACGGACACGAGGCACATCAGTCGCCGCGTATCCGAATACTACACATTTCGTAATGTGTTGGTATGAAATGGTTCCAATGACATCATTTCCAGCATCTGGCAGGGAAGGGGTTAAAACTGTTGACGTAATCTGCCTCGCTCTCGTTTCGAGGCGCATCATTTCTTGCGGTGTTAGCAAGTAGTAAATGGTAGTAGTGTGGCAGGTGGGGGTGGGGGGTGGGGGTAAGACCAACGAAACCGTATCCGTACCGTTTTGAGGGGGTACTCCCCAGATAGACACACTCGGTGAGTACACTACAAGTACACTCTCCACAGACAGACCCACTGGGGAAGTAAGCTACAAGAACACTTGTTCAATTGAGATGCTAAGCATCTCATCTAAATAGAAGTGTACTTGTAACGGGAAGTACGCCACAAACACACTTCTGTTGATCTGCAAACGGTACGGGTACACATACCTTCTTCCCGGAATGTCCTTTCGGAGTACGAAAACCCGAAGAACTCATCTGGTCCGAACGCGGTATCGTTGAAATACTCAAAGGCGTCCACGGGTCCCCCCACAGATTCCACAGGCAAGGGCTGGGCTCCAGTAGAGTACAGCGTCCTTCGATTACACAGCGACAGGATAGCGTAGAAGCGCACAGGTCTGCCTCCGAACAGGTATTCCACTATGTATGAAAAATTGTTCACAGGTCTTGCGGATTCGTTGTCGAACGCACTGCAACATACAAACGACAGGCCGGGGTAGTGAAGTAACCTTTCACTATGAGTATCCATGTACACTATTTTATTTCTTCTAGACCCTGACGATGAAGGCTACGCCTCTAGCAGCCCTCAGCAGTGCGGGGAAATTACAAGGCAAACATGGCAAACAATTCGTGAATGATTAGATAGTTTGTTCTAACCTTTTGGTTTCTGGCCGGCGTAGATCCCGTTCCTGAAGCTGGTCGTTTAATTTCCAACATGGAAAACTGTCTGTCAGAAATTAAAGACTGGATGATTAGTAATAAACGCCAGCTAAATGATGGTAAAACAGAGTCCATGCTTACCACAGCTGGTGTGTCCTTCGCAGTTGTCCTGTCTTCCCAGTCACATCTCTGTCTGTCAGTTGAAAATCAAATCACTTTCTCTGACTGTGTCAAAAACCTTGATGTTTTCATTGACAGAGACCACAAAATGGATAAGTATGTTAGTCATATGTGCAGATCAGCTTTTATTGAACTTCGGCGCATGAGCAGTGTTAGACAGTATCTGAAACCCGAAGCAACTGCAATCCTTGTCTCCTCCTTTGTTGTATCACGGTTAGACTACTGTAACTCCCTCCTTTCCGGCCTGCCTAAAACCCAGCTAGATAAACTGCAGAGAGTGCAAAACAGTGCTGCCCGTTTTGTTCTGCGCGTGCTTAAGCGTGGCCAAATCCGCCCCGCCCTTGAGAAACTCCACTGGCTGCCCGTACAAGAACGCATTCTGTATAAACTGTCCTGCATGTGCTTCAACTCTATCAACCTGACTTCTCCTGCTTATATCTTGGACTTACTCCATCTGTATACTCCATCTCGCACCCTCTGCTCTTCTTCTGACACACGTGAATTTCGCCTTCCCAATTTCAAATGTAAAATACGCGGCGGCGGTCGTGCCTTCTCCCATCTTGGCAACGCCACTTGGACTTTTACAGCCTCCTCGCCCCTGTCAATAACTGTCAAACGCTGTTCTTTAGATCACTTCTCAAAACCCACCTCAACACCGCTGCCTTTCACTAGTTCATTTCCCCAGCCATGCACAATTCATCACCGCTGTCACGTGTGTGTGTGTGTGTGTGTGTGTGTGTGTGTGTGTGTGTGTGTGTGTGTGTGTGTGTGTAGTGTATGTGTGTGTGTGTGTGCGTATGTTGTGTATGTGTGTGTGTGTGTGTGTGTGTGTGTGAGAGAGAGAGAGAGAGAGAGAGAGAGAGAGAGAGAGCGTTGTGTGTGTGTGTGTGTGTGTGTGTGTGTGTGGTGTATGCGCACGCGTGTGTGTGTGTGTGTGTGTGTGTGTGTGCGTATGTGTGTGTGTGTGTGTGTGTGTGTGTGTGTGTGTGTGTGTGTGTGTGTGTGCGTGTTGGCTGTTAGCCTTTTCAGTTGTATCAGCGCTTAGAGCTACTTTTAGAATAAGCGCTAATAAATCTCCTTGAGTATTATTATTATTATTATTATTATTATTATTATTATTATTATTATTATTATTATTATTATTATAGATACTGAAACAGAGCTAGCATCTCCTGCTGCCACAGTGGCTGAATGTTTCGACTATGAGGGGACGCAGACTGACTTCAGAAATAACTTCTATTCGTGAATGATTAGCCTGTTCAGTGCCAGTTGACGCAGCTTGTGCATCTGCAATTCTGCATTCTTTGTTAATTCAACGCCAAAATGCCCTAGCTTCCCCAGGAGCATGGATTCAAAGTGGTGTCAGCAAGAGGCATAGATCCTCATGAGCCCCCGCAACTGCGGGGGCTCATGAGGATCTATACCTCTTGCAGTTGGGTGGTATTCAGATTTTTTTCCGCACTGAGCGGGTAACACATATTGCTGTTACCTCTTGGTCTCCATGGCAGCCACTGGAGCACGTTCTCCCGCTGCCACTGTGGCTGTTGTCATCCTGGTCATGTTGTAGGCGGAGGGTTCTCCTAGGATGTCGGTTCCGTTGGGCAGCAGCCATCTCTCGCTGGACGTCAGGTACGATTTTGTGATATTATTGGTGGTGTCCACCAACACCTAACAATAAAATGAGGTTGCAATATTTTTGCTGTTGTTCGAAAATAAATCCGACGAACATGATATAGTTAAACCTGTCCACGCGACCACCTCTATAAGGCAAACACCTGTCTAAGAAGACCACCCATTTTTTTTAACCCATGGTCCTCTCTCTGTTACTTAGATAATTGTTTACAAGGAGACCAACTTGTCTCAGGTGACTACTTTTTTGATAGCCCTTGCGTGGTCGCCTTACACAAGTCTGGCTGTATATTTATATTGTCTGGCGTGTCTACTAAGACGGGAAAAAGAACGCGGCAAATTTTAAGAGAAGAAGACATGCAATAATACTTATTTAATTTGAACATATATAGGCAGACGTGTAAAGAAAAATAACTGGAGGTGAAAACAAAAAAAGACTTATTCCCTGACCTGTCCTGCATCATTTCGATGTCAAATTACTTATCTGTGCAGCCAATTCTTATAAATTAACCCCATTAATGTGCATATATAGCCAACGGTAGTGAAAACAGCATTAGTAGTTACATGCACAGATATGTTAACCCCGTTACTGTCAAAACACAACGAACCATGCCCGAATGCAAGAGGCAGAGATCCTCATCAGCCCCTGCAGTTGCGGGGGCTCATGAGGATATATGCCACTTGCTGATACCACTTTGAATACGTATTCTTTTGACGGAGTGGAGTCTTTAGCTTTGAAATAACAAAGATTTCATGAACACAGTCTGCATCAGACTGGCAGTGAAGGGAATAAAGTTACCCACTATCGTCGCACACGCACGCTCGTACACACACACACACACACACACACACACACACACACACACACACACACACACACACACACACACACACACACACACACGCACGTACGCACACACACACACACGGACACACGCACGCACGCCCGCACACACACACACACACACACACACACACACACACACACACACACATTAAAAAAAACTCATTCAGCTCTTACGCACTACAGCAGGAGATGGGTCGACCATGATAATTCAAGGGCAGTGCCAGATTAGCTTGGCGCCTGTGGTTAATCTGGCACTGCCCTTGAATTATCATGGTCGATCCATCTCCTGCAAAGGTGCATAGTCGTTATATGACGCCTCCACAATTGGGAAATACGTGCGCCGGGCTGAATGAGTTAAACTTATGATAAAATGAGAAGAAAAATGACGAAGTATTCGCCAACACATAAACGCCGTACCTTCTGCCCGTTGATGTTGACGATACAGGTCTTTTCATTCCACGACTCGAAACGCAAAGGTGACGTATCTGCTTTGTACCAAAACACGTCACAGCCTTCCGCGTAAATGATGTCATTTTCAAGAAGACCATAGAAAATAGGGTCAAACGGTTTGGCGTGAAGAAACCGGGAAGCGTTCTTGAAAGCGTATATTTTTAGAACTAGTCCTCGGCCTGAGTCGGGGTCTATTCCCAGGGTGTACAGCCTTTGACGAATGACGTCGTTTTTGTCGTTGTTCATGTACTGTTCGATGTAGTAGTTGACGGTATTTTGGAGAAATGAGACGTCTTCCTCCGCCAGTGACGTCTGCAAGCGCTGATGACGTTGCTTGGGGGGGAAGTCCTTTGTTTATATCTGAATTGTACTGATCTACGTTGTCATAGAAACCAGGGAAGAGTTCAGTGAGCTCTTTGAAGTCGTCTGCAATGTTTGCGCTGGTCTGTACCACCAGGAGAAGAGTGGCGGCAAGGACAAGTGTTATTCTCCCAAACATTGCGGCTGACTGAAAAACGAAAATTTAACAAAATTTAGTCTGTCACTGAATCCATACCATTCCATCTGCAAGAGACATAGATTCACATGGGCCCCTGCAATCGCAGGGGCTCATGAGAATCCATGTCTCTTGCCGACTCAAAAGGGTGATTTAAGTGTACGACTGAAATATCACAAGCACAGAGATTTAGGAAGGGTCACGTGACTAGTTCGCAATATATCCGTCATAAACTTGAAGTTTTGAGTATGTCTTACAATAATGCCAGAGAAAAGGGCTTACACAATTAATGACGTCTAAACATCGTAATATGAAAGACTTTTCTTCTCTTTTCCCATTTGCGACATAGTTTAGTTCCATGTTGCACACAAGGGGAATTTTAAAAAATCGCTGCTGCTTGTGCCTACTCACTACGATTATAAAAGAAAGGTAGAAATATTTTCGTTGAGGCAAGGCAACATTGGGAACCTGTTGTTACTGGCAAATACGACCAATCAAAGCCTGCCATGGGGCAGATCTACCGCGGTTTTGATAGGAAAAGATACAGCAACGTTTACAAAATCAATTTGGCTATTTAGTTCTTAGCGGTTTAGATTGCGCCCAGCAAAGGCACGTAGACAATGTTTTACCCTGATATCTGAGTTTTATGCTTGTTACGAACATAGACCCTTTGTTAGAAGAAGCCAGTGACTGTTTAGCTGTATTCAGAGATAACAACAGATCATTGTAAAACTTTTTCTCGGCCTAAAATCTAGACCAATGTACCTACTTATTTACTTATTATAGGCCTGAACTTTGTCTTAAAATTTACATAAAATGTGTCAGTCATGTCTCTGGTCACGTTAAACGAAAGAAATCATGAAAACATCACTGAAGACATCACCGATGTGCGCGAGAAGGGACTTCAAATGTTCACCTTAACCCTTTGGTTGTAAGTCGCGGTTTTTGTCGCGGTGATTCCTGCAGGAATCACCGCGACAGAAACCGCGACCGACAGCTAGAGGGTTAACAAAAATGCCTCCGCTGCACTGATAGCCTCCAGCGCTGAGAGCGAAAAAACATTACTGTCTCTCAACGCTCTTAGTCATTATGATCTTTAAAGAAATTAAAGCACGGTTAAACAGGTCAAACCGATGTGCCTTGCCCTGATACACTGAGAGATATACAGATAAACCATGAAAGTTCAAGGGTGGTGCCAGAATAGCTTGGCGCCTTCGGGCGCCAAGCTATCCTGGCATCACCCTTGAACTTTCATGATCGATCTGTCGGCTAATGAAGTCTTCAAAATACAACTCCGAGACTTGGGTATTGCGACTTAAACATATGGCTACACTAAAAGGACAATGCGACCTACCTGGCGGAATAAAAGAACGAGAAACAATGTCACAACTATCTGACCGGCCCGACTTTTATCATTTCTGTCCTGTTTTCTCCACAGATGTTCCAGATGTCGCAGACGTCTGTACTTTCATCGTTCTTTACACCGTGGTTTCAGTGTCAGACACACCAACGAAGGTGACCGAGTGCGTCCATGACGCTTATACGGGTTAAGTCCCCTTAAAGCGACTCCTATTTTGGAGATCTTCAACATAAGAGCTGCTCAGTGTCGGGGGAACTGTGTTTCGTCCAACAACTCAGTGATGAGCATCACATTTCGACTTTCAGTTTCCATTGGAGTTGTGTCGTTGCTTATACTGAGGGACTTGACTTCAGGCAGATCAGAGAAATTGATGGTTACTTTGTACGAAGAAGTCAGCTGCGGCCTCATATCAGTACAGTGGAAACTTCCTTTGGTGTAAAAAGCCAGTAAGGCCCCCGAACTATACCCATTAAGCCCGATAAGACACAGTTGTATAAGTATCAGTACCCCGCGCGCGTTGTAAGTTAACCCTTTGGTTGTCGGTAGCGGTTTTTGTCGCGATGGTTCCTGCAGGAATCATCGCGACAATGAAACCGCTACCGACACCCAAAGGGTTAACTTACAACGCGTTGAATGACAGGACAAAGGCCGGCACTGCTAATATGACTAACCAGTTAGCATCATAAATACAGCATTGATCAGTACTTTATTACCAAACTGAGAGATGAATACAATGTATATGAAACATACGTTCGTTAACTTCAGTAATGTTGACCCAAAAAGCTTCGCGAGTATTTAAGATGTTTTATTACAGCTGAATACGGGACAATACAGTATCATGTTATAGTTGTACGATCAACGTAAGTAGTTGGACAAACTAACCTTAACCCTGTTGTGCTTGCAGCCACAGGTACAATTTATCCAGCCAGATTCACATGGTCATATTTCATGTAACTCTGGCCATATTGCCACCGTTACTATTAATATTACTGGTGGCTACATGCACGAAGGGTTAACTCATTCTACCCCATCACCGAAATCCCCAAATTTTGCCGTTGTCCTCTGAAGACTGCATTGCGGTGCAGGACACAGATCGACCATGACAGTTTAAGGGTGATGCCAGAATAGCTTGGCGCCCATAGGCGCCAAGCTATTCTGGCATCGCCCTTGAACTATCATGGTCGATCAATATCTTGCTGTGGTGTGTCTGGGGTAGAATGAGTTAATGGGATACAACTGTTGGACTTCAATGGTTTTTGTAGTTCATCCAGGGGTTGATCAATTACCTGAGGGGGTGGCGTGGGGGGGGGGGGGTTCTAACTTTTTCTCTGAGACCTTCCACCTTGCGCAAAAGGTCTTTGGACGCCAAATCATGCTTCCTGAACCGCTGCCCCCCCCCCTCCACCACTCCCCCCCCCCCACCCCCAGTCAAATACCCCTCTGCAATCGATTTTTGCTGACATGCGCAAGGGGGTTAAAACACTTACAGCTTCTTTTATCTACGACCGCCGTGAGATGGCCTTAGTCGCCTGCTCGGCGTTAAACCCAAATAACTAACTTTTATCTGCGAGAGAAATAGACCCACCTCTTGCTGGCCGAAAACGGGTCCCGCTGTGCCTCATTATCATACCGAGGTTGTCAACTTAGTTCAAATATCCTAATGTGAAGGCTTAAATGCACAAGGCATGATAATGCATCAGGATCAAGATACAACCCTCATTACCACCAGATCACTTAATTATCATTATTCCGTGCGCAAAAGACATTCAGGCAGACGTCAGCCGCAGCCGGCCCGCGCACCCCAGACGAGGCCTCTGTTGTTGCTGTTGTTGTTTGGTTGTTTTTTTTGTGTTGTTTTTGTTGTTGCTGTTTTTGTTGTTTGTTTGTTGATTTCTTCTTCTTTTATTTTATTTTATTTATTTATTTATTTTTTGTGGGGGGGGGGGGGGGGGGGGGTGGGAGGGGGGGGGGGGGGCGAAAACAGAAGTGCAATGTCAAATAGCGGTATGCACCCTTCTGGCCAGCCGAGTCGAAATATCAATCCATGACTCTGGGATCCTGATTGTAGTATGCGCTTGGTCTACAAGCTACTTCCTTCCCATCCCCCCCCCCCTCCCCTCTTGCCCCGCCTCTCCCCCACCCCCTCTTGTCCCCCCCCCCCTCGCCTGGGATAAAACTGATGATTTCAGAGACGTCATTTCTAGACGCCGGCGTTGAGAGGGTTAATTTGCACATTTTTCTTTTGACATGTGACACATAGTGACGAGAGGGGACTATGACAGCTGGTTCGCGTGTAGACATAGACATAAATTTTTTATAACATCTACATGGATAAATAAAATCAATATCAATAATATTGTGGAAAGCAAGTGGTTCGTAGCGCGTTGCAAACATGTTCTATAACAATTTAAATTTTAGGGATCTCCGCTTAGTGTATTAACACCGTAGGGACATTCACCTCGCCGCTGCCGGTACCAAAGTTGAGTCTCAGGAACTATCACATGTCACACCATTATTCATGTGACTAGGCCACACAATTTTTTGTTGTTGTCAGCAAGCGGCATAGATTTTCACTGGCATGAGCCCCCGCATCTGCGGGGGCGCATGAATATCTATGCCTCTTGCATTCGGGTGGTGTTTCAGTGTTGTTTGACGGAAGTGAAGGGGTCTGTATGCATAGTTTCAATCCAGATTTCTCAGTATCGATGCTAAATGAACCTTGAAAGCCGCGTTAGGTGCCAAACGGCCAAAAGTCTTCCGAAAACAAATTAGTGACCATGAGTGACGTTGTTAACCCGTTCAGCCCTGACGCACTACAGCAGGAGATGGATCGACCATGATAATTCAAGGGTAGTGCCAGATTAGCTTGGCGCCTGTCGGCGTCAAGCTAATCTGGCACTACCCTTGAATTATCATGGTCGATCCATCTCCTGCAACAGGTGCATAGTCGTTAGATGACGCCTCCAAATTTGGGAAATACGTGCGTCGGGCTGAATGAGTTAATTGACCCGCAATTGGCGAGATCTACACTCACGGTGTAAGATATCGCAACTGAGAATACCTGTAAAATAACAAGAGGTGCTAGGCCCCTTTAAAACTCCCCCCTTCTCCCCTTTCACCAAATCCCCCCTCCCCCCCCCCCCCACACACACACAACAGCCCCGCCCCACCAGCACCCTGCCTTTCTTGGCAGTGACAGGCTTACAAGAATTATAGTTGCTGTTGCCTGTTCGTGGTTGCAAAGTCGAGTAGTAGCTGTGAACTTTCATTTCATGATTACTATCCTTTGCCGTTCAGAGTTACTAGCTTTTGGAACCAGAAAATGCCCAGGGTACGCCTGCTTAGGCTGAACGTAGTGCACACACTGGGTGTCTCCTTCGATTCGCTACCTCTAATCAGCGGTATCGAATCGAAACGGAGACAACCAGTGTGTGCAGTTCATTCTTTGTTTTTGTGGTTGTTCACGGTCGTGGATTCATTCACTTGAAGAGGTACGAAGTGGTTTACTGTGTTGTAGTTCTCCTTGTAAGGGTTTTTACAGATTCATTAGAATCACACAGTGGTAAGGGTACTGCCACAGTAGACATTTACACTGAAAGCTATTACGATTCTTTTGACGCAGAGTGTAGATTGAGGGCGGCTCGTATAGTAATCCAGGGATGCAGTTATGTGCACAATTCATTCTTGCGAAAGAAATATTCTTCTTTTTTTTCTTCTCCATGTTGCCTGGCTAAATATAAAAATGTATTGCAATGAACGGGTATAATACGCCCACATACGCACATGAGCAGGTGAGCGAAAAGGGCACTACCCGTGTCATAACAACAGATTTAGCGACCACGACTGATTTGTTGGTACATCACGCCTGTCTTGTCAAGCGAAACGCCTGATTTATTGTCCACGTTGCTCGGCAAAGCACTCAAATATTATGGCTCTGAACATGAATAATATATGCAAACACTTCCAACTTCTGTTTCAGGTGTAGGCATGTCGTTATCAATCGTACGTATATGTCCGTGTGTGCTGGACTGTGAGGTCTAAAATCACAGACCAGCACTCAAGTTACTATGATGACCATCGTGTATTGTTAGGCTCAGGACGTTAAGCCTGTCTTGTCAAGCTGCTATCTTTTTATGCACCTCGGGTACTTGGCAGACGTCTGGAAACGTGTGTTCTCCCGTGTCCTTAGAGAGAGAGAGAGAGAGAGAGAGAGAGAGAGAGAGAGAGAGAGAGAGAGAGAGAGAGAGAGAGAGAGAGAGAGAGAGAGAGAGAGAGAGAGAGAGGGGAACATTTTACTGCCCGTTACGCTGAACTAAAACTAACAAAAGTTACGCGTAGGTTAAAACTTAAAATACCGTGTGCCAGAACAGTAACTGTTCATAGAAAATTTGTATGTAGCTTTTTTCTGAATAATAAAAAAATGTCTTCTCTTACTCACGTCTGCAGTGATTTTTTTTAATACAAAACGGTCATATCAAACAAAGGTTTGAACGGACATGAGCATTATGCAGTGGCGAAGGCACCGAGGCGAGTGGGGGGAAGGCTGGTCCCCCCAGAGAAATGTAATAGACCTCTGACCAATATGAATTATGAAAATATATACCTGTTTATGACAATAATTCGCCGCCAACCGCATGTTCCTCAAACACATTTTTTTTTCTTTAGCTCATTCGAGACGTGCCGCCGTTATCCGGAGGCGGCACGTCTCGAATGAGTTAATTAGCCTAGATACAACGTCAGGTGATGACACGACGGTGGTAGTTCAAAGGTGGTGCCAGAATAGTTTGGTGCTTATAGGCGCCAAAGCTATGCTGTCAACATCCTTGAACTATCATGGTCGTTTTAGTTCCTGAATTAGCGTGTAGTGTTCAAAGGACAGCTCCCAAATTGGAAAATTTTGATCTATGGTCTTACTGTTTAGTGTACAACTAGTGCTTCCTTTCTCTTTCAGAAACAGATGGTTCAGAACTGTCATTTATGCCCTGTACACAATTCGCGGGAGATGAATTGACCATTTGTGATCATCCCAGGATAATGCTATTGTCTGTTTAGTGATTTATCTCCAGGTGCAAAGTTTATCAAACACTACACTTGCGCTGTCGCGGTCTGTCCATCTTCAGCAGTTGGTTCTGGGCTTGAGACAGTCAGTCTTGCGTTCATACACAACTGTCCATACCGATCCATCTGCAAGAGCACAGAATCTCGTGAGCTTAGTCCTGCGCCAGCCACTAAGCAAGGTGCTCCGCTATAGCTGAGTGAGCTTAGTCCTGTGCCAGCCACAAAGCAAGATGATTCGGTATAGCTGAGTGAGCTTAGTCCTGCGCCAGCCACTAAGCAAGGTGCTCCGCTATAGCTGAGTGAGCTTAGTCCTGTGCCAGCCACTAGCAAGATGATTCGGTATAGCTGAGTGAGCTTAGTCCTGCGCCAGCCACTAAGCAAGGTGCTCCGCTATAGCTGAGTGAGCTTAGTCCTGCGCCAGCCACTAAGCAAGGTGCTCCGCTATAGCTGAGTGAGCTTAGTCCTGTGCCAGCCACAAAGCAAGATGATTCGGTATAGCGGAGCACCTTGCAGAGTGGCTGGCGTAGGACTAAGCTCTCTCATGGAACTGACACTGGGGGCTCACGAGGATCTGTTAGATCGGCTCAATTTGGGCTTCCTCATCATTGAGAGAAATCGTTTTGGTTAAATCTGCAGCTGTACGGTTCGGCATCCTGTCTCGGAAGACAATGGGGTATGCGCTTGCTGGGTCAGTCACAGGAGTGACGTCTCCAGTGCGCAAGCCTGGGCGAAGTGTGTGGAGATCCTGGGATGCCCAGTCGTCAAGATCCCCCTCTCGGCCTCGCTGATGTATCCAAAGGAATGCAAAGCAGTACGTTTGGCATCAGTTTGGCTGCAGGAGCTGCCAGAACAGTGCGTGAATACAGGCAGCTGTCTGCCTTCGGGGCTCCACTCCTGATTTGAAGGGTTTACTCCCCCACATTTGGCCGTTGGATCCAACCTGATCTCCTCCGTCCTCTAGCCGTTGGCTGTCAGAAACAGCTCATCCGCCTAGTGGTGCAATGTGAACACCACCCCCTCACGTGCAGTCAATAACCACACGTACAACAGAATTTATTTCATAGAGATATATGTACAAGTCGATCAAAATTAACACTATGATTTTTACCCTGTAATTTCACACCTTATTGCAAAGTATTATTCATTAATTAACTTTAAGTTTGCCACCACCCATGTGTACAGTTTTGTGCATGCTCTGCGCGTAAAGTGAAACTGAAGTGAACATTTGTCACCCCACTTGAAGTGAATACTGTTCACTCACCGTTGCGGCGGAGTTTGCAAGCGAGATGACATACTTATACAAGGGAGCACTGGTCACTCACTGCGGCGGAGTTCGAAATCGAGATGACACAGTGTTGCGGTGGAGTGTATGGTCAATTACTGCGGCGGAGTAAATGAGGTCACGTTATAGTGCGTCGGAGCAGGCTTAACGTCAGGGTGACGTTTATTTTGTGTCGGAGTATTAGGGTCAGTTTCTGGTGCGGGGTTTGCGTTTTGTGTCACTTGTGACGTCATTCGACTAGGACTATGAAAGAAAGAAAGCCGAATAGTAAAGATGAAATATAGGAATAAGATCATTGCCTTGGTGTGTGCTTTGGTCATGGGCTGAGAAATATGCTTGCCATACAGTTTTGTGCATCGGTGGAGTGTAATAGTTTGATGGATAATTTGCTGAAATCCACGCGGAATTCCAAGACCGGGAGCACGTGATTTTTTTTTTCCCCCCGGTGGATGGCCGTGCAGTTTGCGTGAAATTCAGCACGGCTTGAAGGGCTGCGACACTAATGTTACATGCCGCACAGGTAAGTAAATTAGTTAACAAGCGTAATACGTATACTTCCGAGACAATTCGTTTTGAGTTCAAACTATAGAAATAGATTATTATAACATTAGCAGTGGCGTAGCAATGGGGTAATGGGGGTGGGTGGAGGGGGGATGTGAGGGGGGGGGGGCGGGGGCGGGAAGAAATGTCGCAGGGTGGACTAGAAGTTCGATTTGCCGTAGGTTGGATTGTCATAGTTGGACTGTCACCTCCCCCCAACCCCACTCCCTACTCCCTCACCCAGACCAGCACCACTCGTTGTTCAGTTGAGTTTGTGGAAGCTGGAAAATAGCATGTAACCCCCCCCCCCCCCACTCCTCCCCCACCAGCACCACCACCACCACCACCAAAAGGCCGCCACCACTACCATCACCAACCATCACAACTCTTCAGTTTTTGGAGGCTGGAAAGTAACGTGTCAACCTCCCCCCCCCCAATCAGACACACACACACACACACACACACACACACACACACACACACACACACACACACACACACACACTGAAAATATATCCTTACGCTACTGCTAAAAGTACAATTGAAAACAGTTTGCATTGTGTCATGCTCATTGAGGAAGGACACAAACCTATGATCACTTTCATGTGTAACTATCTGTACATAATAATATGTATGCTGATCTGTGATTCTGGACCTCACGACCTTGAGCCGTGAGGTCCAAATTTACAGACCATCACACATATTCTACAACGGCCTCTAATGTATTGAGTCCGGTCGTAACGAATAACAGGGATTTCACGCTGGACAGCTAATAGCTAAATAGCTCATGCCTTTGCCTCCGACCAAAGATTTGTGTGCTGGTCTGTGATGTTGGACTGCAAAGGTGCAGGACTTAAGTAAAATATCACTGACCAACACAGGTTCGAGTTCTATGTTTATATCGAACTGTTGCAACAATATTTTAGTCTGGTAATCTGTCGAAACGAAAACACTCAGGCGTAATCGAAGGACCCCTTTCAGTGCCAGATCCGAATGGTTGACATGTGGTATATCGTCTAAATGATCCACATGTGACATTTTAACTCATTCAGCCCCGACACACCACAGCAAGACATGGATTGAGCATGATGCTTCAAGGGTGGTGCCAGAATAGCTTGGCGCCCATAGGCGCCAAGCAATTCTGGCACCACCCTTGTGCTATCATGCTCGATCTTTCTCTAGATCTGTAATACAGGCTTTCACAGGGCAACTTCAAAATTTGGGGATTTCGGTCCTGGGATAGAATGTGTTAAAACTGTCTTGTCAAATTTGTACAATGTAGGCCTACACTTTTAGTGAAATCGACTGACTAGGCTTTTTAATTATTTCAAGGGTTGTGCTGGAGTGCAAAAATGGCGCCTGCGACCATTGCGACAGTATAACTTTCACTGGTCAAACTCTCCTGACCCATTCACTACCAAGGAAAACTATACACAGTCCAACTGCAAGAGACATAGATCCTCACGAGCCCACGCAGTTGCGGGGGCTCACCAGGATCTATGCCTCTTGCGGTCATTAACTGCTGGGGATCTTTAGCGTTTAATTAACAATGCTTTCAGAAACACGGCGTCCACTGGACGTTAAGGGGTGAAAAAAATAAAAATATAAAGGCCCTATAGGCACTTGAATTTTTTTCTCCCCAAATAATAAAAAGTTTTAATATTTTCATATAAGTATAATATGTTTATCACGAACAAAAGTATATCTTTATGTTTAATGATAATATCAAAATATTTCCTGTCAACATTTAAGGTATTTTAGCAAGTAAAATCTGCTTTAAAACGAATTAGCAATTGTTCTTTATCAAGCGCCTGTTTGCCGCTGGTCTCAGCCGATGGTGACGTCACCATCGAAATCCGGGTAGCTAGCAGAAGGAGCGCTAAGTGTCGTCTGCTGCTGACTCGCACGGCGGGTTAGACCTGCGAGGGATTTTGGCAGTAAAACATTGGAAGATAGATTTTCATTGCATTGGCGATTGGCATGGCTAAAGGCACCGTGTATGAATTTTGTCGAGGGCTTGGCTGACCTCAGCACATAGAGGTTATTGAATTGATCTCAAGGCAAGGTTCGTGATTTTATTCGATAGGCATACTATTGCTTTTGTCGTCGTCACATGCTCCATTGTTGAAAACGGGCGCCGCAGAGTCTCCGAAACTTGTAAGTATTCAGCCAGCTTTCTATTTATTTGCACTCAGTTGTTTCTATTAATGTGGTCTGTGCATGAATATTATATAACGTCATTTTAACCCTCATGGCAGTACCGGTAGCTGGATGCACAAGAGGGTTAATCCTTTCACTGCCGAGAAGTAGTGAAATGACACTATTATAACTGCAAGATGTATAAATCCTCACGAACCCCCGCAGTTGTTGACACCACTTTGTAGCCACGTTCTTTGAACCGAATTTTCTCTTATATACACACGTGTGCATATGATTCCATATCAACAAACTTTTTTCTACGTGTTCGGAAAGATTTCTGACAATAATATTCTAAAGCGATCTCCTCCATTACAGGTTTTAATTACTAAAATTCGCCTATACAACAGGGTATCAAATTTGTCTTGCCTCAACTAAGAACAAATATTCTACCCTTCTTTTCACAATCCATTTGAGTACCAGCGGTTTTCCTGTGCATTTTGTGCGTAACGGAAGGAACTTTCCTGTGTACAAAAAAAAAAAAGGAAGAGCAGAAAGGTCTTTCATCTTTTCGAAATTTAAACTTCATAATTTAAAGTACCATTACACGTAAATCTGAAGACACATTTCAGCACCGTTTGTGTTCCTTATGCCTTATCGACACGCCTAATGAACTTTAACGGCAGTTTGGACATGCAGCAAACACACATGCGTAATCGCACTTATTTATTCTGTGCAGCCGTTAGCGAGTCAATCTATTTTTTAGCTGTTTCTCGTACTACAGTTGTAATTATAGAACGGAGTGGGGACGGTGTAGGTTACTTGATATTAAGACGACCTATGCTGAACTGGATTCTGCTATGTCTAATTGAACGATAACTAGACATGTGCGAGGCATTTCGTAACCATCTGTTACAAGTGTATATTTGAACAGTCACGGCGGTATTGGGCCTTTAAGCTAGCCGTTTTGTTCAGCAAAATTGTAAAACATCCTAAGATCATTTACTAAAAAGTCATATTGCGAACTGCCGTTAACACTGACCCTTTCTTGCCTGGAGTAGGTCAATTTCATGAAAGATTCATAGAATTATAAATGATAAAATAATCCCACTGTGCTTGTAGAGTTGCCAACTGTACGTTCCACACAGCCATTGGCGTTAGTTTAACTCATTCAACCCTACGCACTTATTTCCCAAATTTTGGAGGTGTCATCTAACGACAATGCACCTTTTGCAGGAGATGGATGGACCATGATAATTCAAAGGTTGTGCCAGATTAGCTTGGCGCGACAGGCGCCAAGCTAATCTGGCACTACCCTTGAATTATCATGGTCGATCTATCTCCTGCTGTAGTGCGTCAGGGCTAAATGGGTTAAAAGTTAAATCAAGCAGTCAATCAAAGAGTTGTTTATTCAGTTTATTTAAAACAGTTAACATTGTCACTGAGGTCTGTGATTCACTTAAATTGCCTTGTTGGTGACAGTGGCATTTCTGCGGAGCGAGGGTGCAGTTTGCCTTCCGAGGAATATTATTTACAGCAGGCCCTCAATAAGCCGACAGTTGTTGCGTGTGGGCGTTTAACCCTTTGACTGCTCTTTACGAAACCGCTCGGCGGAAAAGACCTTTTCAGCCGAAAGAGTATCGTCAGTAGCAGTCAGGGGGTTAAATAACGGTGCTTAACCCTTCTCATCCTAATACACCCAAGGCTTGAAATAACTCAGGCGCCAAGCTATTCTGGCATCACCCTCGAACTAAAACAGTTGATCTATCTCCTAATCTGTAATGTACTCTTCATAGGACAATGAACAAGTTTTCTGACATCAGCTTCAGGATGTAATGGGTTAAAACCACAACTCGCGGCAACTGGCGGCAAAGGGGTAAGCCCCTTAACAGCCAGTAGCCGCAAGTTTTTTTTAAAAAAAAACCTTTGTCAATCCACACCTCACTGCCAAAGACCGCAAGCTGTTTGATTGAAGTCTTCGGATCTTCAAATCAGAAGAACCTCATCCGTCCAAGGAACATTGATATAAAATGAGGCCGCCAAGAGGCATGTTAAGAGTCCTCGCACCTAAGAGGGTCTATGCCTATTGCAAATGGGTTGTGTTCTCTTTTTCTCGACACTGAATAGTTTGAAGGGTGTTGTAAACGGCCCCAAGACAGGTTGTATCACCTTACTGGATGTCATTTGCACCTAGGGTGACGTGTATGTCTGAAAGGGAACGTCCGGGTGGGGTGGTATGAATTGATCGAAGTGTTTCGATTTGATATCTCTGACGCACGTTAAGTGTGAACATCGAACCTCAGCATCTGTTTGTTTCCTGTTCTTAAGTGCTATGCCTACACGCTTCGAGGTGATTCCAGGTGGGTGAAAGTGTACGGTTGTGTTTCTATTAAGTGTCCTTTTAGTACCTGCGACATTCTTGTAGTCGAGGGCCAGGTTAATGTAACCTAATAATAATATGCATGTTTTCCCCAGTGATGAATTTCCTGTACAAATGTTCAATGGCTTTTTGAGTGTGAGCTGGGGTGTGGTGGGGTCTAAGAATCCTTTTCAGTTGTTTGATTCTGTAGGTGTGTAGGCACGCTTTGTTGTATTCATAATATAACATAATGCGCTTTTGGCAAAAGGTGAGCTCATGCTGGCCAAACCCGTTCTATTCCTTTGATGTAAACATGTACCAGTTTTCGTAGTATACATCAGAGAACAGAAATTTAAGATTTTTTTGGCGCAAAGTCTTTACCCTTTAACTGCCGAGAAAAATTGAACACAACCTGATTGCAAGACATAGATCCTCATGCGCCCCCGTGATAATTCAAGGGTAGTGCCAGATGAGCTTGGCGCCTGAAGGCGCCAAGCTCATCTGGCACTAGCCTTGAATTATGCAGTCGCGGGGGCTCAAGGGGATCTATGTCTTTTGCTGAGACGAATTTGTATCCCTATTCCTTGAAGGGTTGTGGCTTTGGGTCACTGAAACAACAAAGATTTCAACAACAAAAAATATGTACTGTGGCAGGGAAAGGGTTAAGACCATAAGGGCGACTACCAAGCCTGCGTAAGAGTACCTGTGTCAGACGTAGAGTCATTGTCATGCCTTTTATTTCATTCGAAATGAAAACAGCAGTGCGACTGAACAATAATTTAATTGATCATATTACACAGAGTTCTAGAGTTCTATGTAAGTAATTAAAGGCCAGTGCACTCACAGTTAGCCCATGGTATCAATAACACATAACCATTTCCAAGTGTCTGTTGTAACCGTGAATGATATCACGAGATCTTAATGTTCGATACAAACTGTGAATCCGTGTTTGTGATATACAAGGATCGGTTTGAATCAGTATCTTTGATCGAAGAAGAATAGGTGATACATTGATATACAGACAAAGCGTTGGAATCTGATACTGCTGCTTTGTTTGCCAGGACTTGACGAACCAGATGTTGAACAAATAGTAATCCGTTTCATTTGCATGATGTATAGATCCTTATGAGCCCCTCAGACTGCGGGGTCTCATGAAGATCTATGCATCTTGCTGATCACATTTACACCAGTAATGATCCTCAGTATAAGGGGACCGTTGAGGCCTGAATGCAGGACTGAGACGGGACACGCGGGCATAGACCGGTGATGTTTGATCAGGAAATCTTGTACACACGTGAGGAAAACACTGGCGGGAGGGGACATATTAAAATCGCCAGGTAAATGTCCTCTTGCCCTCGACAACCGAGGCTAGTGTGTATCTCAGAGACTTCATTTACAAGGAAGGATAAATTTCATGTCGTTCTCTCACACAGGTGACAGTCAGGGGTGTTTCTGACACGGAGGAACGGCTTGGATATTTGCTTGATTCCAAACAACGAAATACAGTATGTACGTACTCGTGTGCATTCAGCTTCAAGAGTTCCAGTATCCTATACTAGCTTTATGAAATGAACAAGAGACACCGCGCTCATTTTTTTTCAGAAAGAACAGTGGTGGAACTGTGGCAGTCCCTTTACTTCTACCTTAGTAAACCATAAAAAGTAATCAAATGTGAACATGCACACGTAATAGTTCCTGAACTGCAGGCATAGACTTTGATATTTTTAACACTATCTTTGGAACGTATCAGACCGACATTTTGTATGCATTATTTACCGGTTCACGCAAGTGTGTGGGATAGACTTGTCAACAAAATCTTGGAAGACATATATGTGAGTTGAAATGTGGGATACTCGTCGATAAAAAGGGGTTTCTGCAGTCAACAGAAAAGGAACAGCTGAGACGTTCACAGTAAGACCGTGTCAGTGCAGTGTCTTTTTGCAAGAAGGAAATGAATATATAAAGTCCATCTGTCCTAGTGTAAGTTCTTAATTTTCTTGTGAGATAGAAGACGAATAAGAATACCCAAAGCCCATCTGGTCCCGTAGAAATTCTCTTGTTCTTCTGGGACTAAAGCTGAATAGCACCCAGAGTCAAGCCCAGTTTTGTGTGGAAGAAGGAGGATAGTACCCAAGCATCAAGATGAATCCAATCACAGCCAAGCAGAAGGAGATGGTCCAGGTTCACAGGTCTCTGCTGTCCAGGAACATCGTCTGGACGCCAGCATTGGCCGCTAATCTCAGGGCGCAACACCTCCTCACAGACGCCATGGTTGCAGAGATAGACGTAAGTAGAATTTATCAATTTTGATTTTATTTATTGTTGTCCTGACCGAGTGAGAGGATTGCCCTGTGATGGCAAGAAAAAGTCCGTTATATGAAAAGCAAGATTAAAAAAAAAGTATTACATTGAAGATCTAGCATTCACCCCCAACAAGCCTTTTGCCTTTACTGGGCAGAAGATGTCTCTAGGTTTCATGATATTTCAATGATTGTCCTTAAACATTTTTGACAGTCAAAAATCCATTTTCTACCAAGATTCCGTCTTTCGCGGCGGCAAAAGACGTTAACCCGTTTAACCCCAAGGCCCATTCCCCAATTTTGGAGGTGTCACTTAACAACTATTTTCCCGTTTCCAGGAGATTGATCGACCATGATAATTCAAGGGCAGTTCCAGATTTGCTTGGCGCCTGATGGCGCATGCAAGCTTATCTGGCACTATCCTTGAATTATCGTGGTCGATGCATTTCCTGCTAAAAAAGCGTCGGGGCTAAAAGAGTTAAAAGTTCCTTCCAAGATCAGCTGTATGTTTTCCTCAAATTGAGGATATTTCGGGTTAACTCATTCGAGACGTGCCGCCTCCGGATAAGCTTAAGCCGCGTATCCGGAGGAGGCACGTCTCGAATGAGTTAAGCGCACAGGTGACACAGAAAACTTGATATGGGGGTGGGAGGGGGTGGGGGATGGGGCGGGGGGGGGGGGGCGTTTGGCGTATATCTCGTTCACTTTAAACGACAACGTTTGTGAATGATATATATATATATATATATATATATATATATATATATATATATATATATATATATATATATATATATATATATATATATATATATATATATATATATATTGTACCATGTTAACAGGGACAGACGAATCAGGGTAAGGGTGGTACTTCTTCCAGAGCTTACGATCGCCCGCTTCCAGCCACCCCCACCCCCACTCCCGTCCCCCCCCTCCCCCCCTCCCCCCTGTCAACCCACCCCACCCCCCAGCCCCCTCCGCCACTTCGCTAATGAAAAACAAATCAACAAACAAACAAACAAACCGAAATTTTATACAAGGAAAATTAAACAAAACTTCGCAGATCTATAATATTCATGCATTTTTTGTTTCATCCCTATAAGAAAAAAACCGTAATATATATTTATGATACTTGATAAGAGTTGTGCACACGTGGACGTTTGTATGTCTTATCGTGTCATTGATTTTGTGCTTGTAATATGGACATCTGCATTTTGGTCATGTTGCACCACTCCAAACTGTAAGTTTGGAACTGATAGGACAGTGCAGAGACAAAAAAGTGTAATCTTTTCGTTTGTGTTTATGAGTGTAATGTACCACCACAACTGCCCCCTGCGGTCTGACTTGAAGGTACACAGCGACGGATTTTTTCTTCTTTGCTGCACTAGGGGGTCGATGTGACATTTCGTCTGTAGCTTCAAAAACCGTGTCACACTTGAAGATTTATTCATATTAGACTGCTGCCTTGTGAAGGCAAAAGGCAGTAAGTCCACCTTTATGGAAAGCGACATTCTCATTGTAATACAATGAATATCTTGCATTTCGTACAAATGCTTTTACTGTCTTTTGCCTTTACAGCGCAAGGTGCTTTAGGGCTCGATAATCGTGTAATTTTCATTCCAAACATGTTACTTAATCGATTGAGAAAACATCGATGCAGACTGAGACGGGCGTTCTTGTCTTTTAAAGGTTTTGTGTTTAAACAAGAGTTCTCACAGATTTTTGTGTTTAAACAAGAGTTCTCGAGTAACATTTGTGCATGTTCCACAAGCTTTTTTTCTTTAACACATTTATCCCCGAGTCCCTACATCAGGAGATGGACCGACCATGATAATTCAAGGGTAGTGTCAGATTAACTTGGCACCTTCAGGCGCCAAGCTAATCTGGCACTACCCTTGAATTATCATGGTCAATCCATCTCCTGCAACTGGTAATAGTCATTAGGCAACACCTTCACAATTTGAGAAATGGGACCTTGCGGCTAAAAGGGTTAACCCTTTGCGTGTCGGTAGCGGTTTTTGTCGCGATGATTCCTACAGGAATCATTGCGACAAACCGCTGTTGACACGCAAGTGGTTAACATGTAGCCGGTCGTGGTTGCTCACAAACGTGCTGTTGCAATGAAGTTTTCAATATCTCTTGAGATATATATCATCATAAATGTCGGACTTATGACATAATTGTAGCATGCCTACCGGAGCAGATTTACAAGGGAAGTTGTATGTGGTCGCACATGTTGCTGAGATCATAGCATTGGTTGTTAATCATAATGACTTGGTCTTTGTGTCGAGATTTTTCTGTTTAGTTTTACGCAGTAGACCAGTACGCCATCGTCAGTCCTCCGGAATAATAACGCTCTGCGCGTGACTTTATCTAGGAATATCTATTCATGAATATATTTCTTATGAATCTGTATCACCATTTCCACAATTATACTACACTTTATTTATTGTTAATACGTATAAGTTAAATAGTTTATCTTGAAAATTCGTGCAATATTATTTCATTATCTTTCCGTATGTAGGCTTACTAGTACTCCACCATACCGTTAGACTTGTGACTCATTTTTACACACGGATATTTTATGTTTCAATCGGTTTATCATATTCACAATAGATACTACTTTATATTAACCGGAGTGGATCGGAAAAGACCATTGGGCCGAAGTCGGAAGCATTGGGCACGCGCACGGCTTATCGCGGGCCCACTGCAACCAATTTCGGCTCAGTGACTAGTTGCGAACTAGGATCCCATTGCGGCTTAGCGATTCATAAGTTCGGTT
Organism: Semisulcospira habei; assembly: GCA_036245525.1. Taxonomy (NCBI): domain Eukaryota; kingdom Metazoa; phylum Mollusca; class Gastropoda; family Semisulcospiridae; genus Semisulcospira; species Semisulcospira habei. The sequence continues at coordinate 55,456,242 of BTPG01000007.1, forward strand.
CGCTTTCTGTGTGAAGGTGTTCAAGACGGCATACGGCCACTCGTGGAGTACATAAAAACGGCAAAGAATCTTTTGTTGGACGATAATGTTCCGGGGATTTTGTGGGTATTCATGTATAAGATATAGAGGCTTTCAACCCTTCTCGGGTAGATGCAATCATTTTTCGATCAAGTACTTTGAGGTACGATCACGAGCCTTAAGGCGATAATGCTAGGATGAAACTAACGAAGATCTGAACACGTCATAACGTCCTCTTTTTTTCTCTTCTCCTTTTTTATGTTTGTTGGGTGGGTGGGGTGGGTGTGTAGTTGGGGTGTGTGTGTGTGGGGGGGGGGGGGGGGGGGGGGTTGGCTCCATGAATCGTTGTGTGTCTCAGTAAAGAAAATGTTTCGATGTGGCGGGATTTGTACTTTCTGTAATTATTATTTCTGTTCGTGCATGTCTTATTTACATAAACCTGTTTGGTGCCGAGAAAATTTGAACACCAGCCAAATGCAAGAGGTAAAGATCGTCATCAGCCCTCGCAGGGAGCTCATGAGGATCTATGCTTTTTGCTGACACCACTTTTAATCCTTGTTCCTGGGACATCTAGGGTTTTTGCGTAATTATTTATTTATTTTGATCTTTAATTAACGAAGATTGCAGAAACACAGTCAGCGTCAGCTGACTCGGAACGAGTTAAAGCCTAATTTGTGTCGGGTTTTGGCATACAATTTGAAGTAAAGTAGTTCTCTTTTGTGTTACTCTTATCTTTTTCAGGACAGCTGCTGGTGGGCTAATGACCAGGAAGAAAAACATTGATCGATCTACCAGAGAGTGCATGTACAAACTGTAACCCTTTGGCTATCGGGCTGTCGGTAGCGCTTTTTGTCGCGATGATTTCTGCAGGAATCATCGCTTCAAAAACCACGACCGACAGCCAAAGGGTTAAGATGTACTCGATTATCATTTAGGTGTTGTTTTCAGTGATGGGTTTCTCATTTCGTGGGCGACCTTTTATTGATTTATAATATCCGAACTGTGTCCGCGAAATTGCGATTTCTTATCGAGTCGATCACGTGACCTCGTGCGATGTACAGCATACATACAGCTGTACTTTGATAAATTGCAACTTGTCTGACACGCCACTCGAACGTCTGTGAAGGTAGTAGATAAAGAACAGTTCATTTATTTGAATGGACGGGATATAGAGTACGATAACTGTAAAAGTTTTTGAAAGTCTATAAATCCGTCTTTTGAAAACGGACGTGACAACATTTGTAGTTTTCAATCCACGAACACCCTGAGACTTCGAATCAAACTGATTCGAAGTTTCAGCGTGCTTTTTGGATTGATTCCTACAAATTGTTTCATTACGTCTTTAAAAAAATAAAAAAACTGGCTCATGGACTCAAGTTTCCTTTACTTCTCGTCCAGTGCTAAATACCAGAGATCCGTCGACTATTATAGTAGAAACGTATTAGGCCTATAACTTACTAGTTTCGACACACCGAGAGACGCCTTTCTATTCAGGCACTATCCTCGGGCTGTCGTGATAGATCCGTCTCAACGTTCAAGTCGTTTGCAATCAGCCGCTGAAATGAGAGGGTTCACTGTGTTAGCCCTTCAGCCCTCGGTAATGGTTTTTGCTGAGGTGATTCCTTCAGAAATCGCCTCGACAAAATCCGCAACCGACAACCATGTGGTTAATAAGACTAATAATACAAATCAATCCATCACCCAGCAATTTCTGTCTGCAAGAGACAGATTCACATGAGCCCCTGCATTCGCAGGGGCTCATGTGAATCTATGTCTCTTGCGGAAAAAGATCGGTTCCACCAATTCCTCATTCTGAGGGTGTCATTCAGGGTGAAGCGTGTGATTAAAACATAAACGCCTACCGAAGGAAGTACCTTTGAGTATAACACAGTAGGTGCGATCGTTTCAAAAGTTCGTCAGCGCTGTACGATGCATAAAAATAGGGTACATTATACGGTATATTGATCAGATGCATACATGGACTATGAAAATAAGGTGTTATTAATATATATGTTAATGCAATGTATGCATAATGTTCAAGCGATTCTGCCATGTGTTAAGAGTTTTTTTATTCATCAATTCATCGTGTATCTGGAATTTTTTTTTTTTTTTTTATTATTTTTTTTTAATCAGCTCCATCTTCGGCACACGCTTGAATGCTTAGCAGGTTAGTTTAGCATGACTTCTGTGGACCTGAAACTAATACTAACTTAACCCCGTCACTGCGGGGAAAAGACGAACACAGCTGCAAGACCTCAAAAGCCCCTGCAGGTGCGAGTTGATATGCTTCTGGCTCGTTTCACTAGTATAGGTCACATGCATGTTCTTTGGACAGATGAAGTCCTTTTGGGCGCTAATACTTTAATATTTAGTGTATATTGTTGGATTTCAGAAACACAGCTTGTGTCCGCCGCCATTGAAGAGGTTGAAGGGAAGGTAGCATAAACTTAATAACTACTCTACAGGATCCGGACCTCGTCACGCTTGATCGAACAGTATCCAGTGCAGACATGGATAATTTTCTGATTACGATTGTACGCAATGTATTTGACATAGAAGCGCGGCGCAGGCCAACAGTTGGCTATTTAACGCAGACGTGTGTCACTGTTTTACAGCCTTCCATGTGTGCAGGAGGCATAGACTTTCATGAGACCGTCAGCTTAGAATCTATACTACTGGCTTACTGCACGTTTCGGCAATATTTACACCTGTGATTCCAAGGGGTTGGAGTTGCCGAGAATAATTGAACACTTAACAACTGCGTGAGGCATAGATCCCCATGAGCCCCCGCAGTTGCGGGGGCTCATAGGGATCTATGCCTCTCGCTGAAACCACTTTGTATCCATTTTCTTTTGACGGCTGGGGATCTTTGACGTTGAATTTGCAATAATTTCCATGCACAATTTGCGTCCATTGGCAGAGACAAGCTTAATTACCTTTGTCTCCTTTGCTTATTTATTAACCCATTCAGCCCCGAGTCCCTACAGCAGGAGATTGAGGAGATTAGCGCCAAGCTAATCTGGTACTACTCTTGAATTATCATGGTCAATCCACCTCCTGCAACTGGTACATAGTCGTTCAGCAACACTTCGAAAATTTGGAAAAACACACGTGGGACTAAAAGGGTTAAATACAAACAGTGCGTCAGTCCCCCCCCCCCCAATCCCCCCTCCTCCAACTTGCCCCACCCACTCCAACCAATTCGCCTGTTACGATCTTTAATTAAATTGCCTGTGTCTTCTTTGCTCATAAAAGACAAACAGTGCGTCAGTCAACAACAACAACAAATATTGACAAAGAAACGTCTCCGGTTCATAAATATATATCATTGTTCCTAATCTTTTTAAGCTCTGAGGAGGGGCGTTTTCTTAGGCAATATAACCCAAGTTTGGGTGCAGATCTGTGATTTTGGACCTTAGGACTAAAAGCCTTAAATTCCAAAATCACTCCTATTGTATTAACTTTTTGGCTGTCGTTAGCAGTTTTTGTCACGGTGATTCCTGCAGGAATCATCGCGACAAAAACCGCTACCGACAGATAAAGGATTTATCAGAGTATGTCCAAACACTTTTAGTCCCTACGTTTAGATCTTCATAAAACACAATAAAATGGGCGACACACCCAGCAATGCAAGCACTACAAGTGTCGTTGACAATGAATGCTGTATGTCATTCGCTACCCGAATTGCATTTACGTACTGCTAAGATTAGTCCCCCGCGATGGCTCTTTGGTATCTATGCAAACATCCTTGTCAAATAAATCATTAGTATACAATGAGGCAGAGATATAAGGCATAGACGAGTATTGGCATGTTATCACGTGTTCATGGTGCGTTTCTGAATGGGTCAAATGTACTTTTCTGGTCAAGTTGGTAGTCAAGTTTGTCCAGGCCTCCACCTGTATAGAAAGGTCGCTCCCACGTACCCCCCCCCCCCCCCGCCACCTTCTCCCACTTCCCTACCCCTCCCACCACGCAACATTAGGCAGAGTTTACTTGTTAATCCCTTCACTGTCTGTGGACGCAAATTGTATTGCAAAAATTGTTAACGCTGTCCGCGACACACCACAGCAAGATATGGCTCGACCATGATAGTTCAAGGGTGGTGGCAGAATCGCTTGGCGCCAGAATAGCTTGGCTATTCCGACACCACCCTTGAACTATCATGGTCGATCTGTCTCCTGAATTGTAATGCAGTCCTCAGAGGATAACTCCAAAATGTGGATATTTCGTAGCTCGGGCACAATGAGTTAATTCAAAGCCCAAAAGCCCAAGTCGTCCGAGGAACATGGACAATAAGTCAGCAAGAGGCATAGTAACTTCGGGGGCTCATGAGGATCTGTGTCTATTGCAGTTAAATCGTATTCACTCTTTCGGCAAGTAAAGCGGTTAGACCTCTTCGGCGGCGATTCCATATTTCAAGGACTGACCAAACGACTCACGGAACCATTGTGGACCCTAGTATATGTTAACTTTATTCTAATCCTCTGCAATTTCTGAAGGTCACCCCGAGGTTGAAAAGACTATTCAGTCTTAATGTTCGCAACTTCTTAAACGATCTGAGTCCCTCTGTTCTCTGATCAGAGTCCTCCACAGAGTGGACATAATCACGCCGTTTCACCTTAGAACACCATTTTCCAAACACGACGACAAAAAGTGTATGTGCATGTCTACAGAGTAAAGCTTGATACCTAATCAGCATATATGTAGCACTGCGCTCTTTGCTTATGAATAAGAGCTCCAAAAGACACAAGTATACATGTATGGCTCGGTACTTAATCAACATTTATTTATGTGAAGCTTTGTGCTCCACACCCGTGAATACCTGCCCTGACGCCTGAATAACTTCAGCCCTGACACACTACAGCAGGAGATGGATCGACCATGATAATTCAAGGGTAGTGCCAGATTAGCTTGGCGCCGACAGGCGCCAAGCTAATCTGGCACTACCCTTGAATTATCATGGTCGATCCATCTCCTGCAACAGGTGCATAGTCGTTAGATGACGCCTCCAGAATTTGGGAAATACCTGCGTCGGGGCTGAATGAGTTAAGTGGTCAGTTGGTCAGTGAATTAAATTTACAGACGCGTATGCGTGCAGCTTTACTTTACCCACAGGCGAAATGTTCTGCAAGAAACGTGGAACTACGTTCTCTGGAGCACCGTTCATCAAATAGAACATCACGCACTGACAGAGTTCGAAATTCCCAAAATGTGCAGTTGTTTCTGTCGATAGCTTGCCAATTTATGGGAGAGAACGACCATGAAAGTTCAAGGGTGTTGTCAGAATAGCTTGGCGCCTAGACGCACCAGGCTGTTCTAGCGACACCCTTGAACTGTACCAGTATGTTGGATGAATCTCGTCCTGCAGTGTGTCGGCGCTGAATGGGCTGAGCTGCCCTTTGACCTACTTTGTTTACTGTGACCTGGGTTGACTAGTTTAAAGTACTATTATGCGTAAATTTGAAGACACGTTTGAGCGCCATTTGTGTTTATGATGCCTCGTCGACAAACCTAATAAAGTTTAACAGCATTTGGGACACGCAGCAAAAGCACACGCGTAATCGCACTTATTTATTCTGCGCAGCCTTTAGCGTGTCAATCTATTTTTTTAGCTGTTTCTGGTACTGAAAGCGTTGTATTAATAGAACAGAGTGGCCCGAGTCATTGTCAGGTTGCTTGATATCAAGACAACGCGTGCTGTACCGGATTCTCCTGTGTCTAAACGATGAACCATAACTAGCCTGTGTGTAGCGTTTCGTAACCATCTGTTACAGAAGTGTATCACTTTTTGAACAGTACAGAGGTCAGTGGTGGGCCTTCAATGTTTGACATTGATGTCTGTGGTCACAATAGGAAAATGTCCAGGCGGTTTGGCATAACTGATGAGCATTTGGTATGCTAAAAATGCGCTTTATTATAATTCTACCATATTTGTTCGTTTGCAAATGAGAGTAAACGTTTTGCAAACTTCATTTAGTTTAACTCGTGCATTTGGAGTTTTGGGCTGTCGGGGTTCTCAGTGTTGGAGTTGGTGGGATTCGCGCTATTCGGTAGGTGCTACTTGAGATTTCCACGATTGGGATTCGCGCATCTGCGAGGACACCCTTCCTTCCTTCTCTGTCTCTCTCTCTCTCATATGGGCCTGACGAGTGGTGCTTTGAATGCAAATACGCTGCGCCACCGGGTGCGCGCCACCGCGTGCACTAGCTCAATTCAGAAAGGGAGGAAACGAAACGGCACGCAAAGCGGCGAAGCACTGTGATTCCAGAGCAGTTTTCAACCCTCTGCAATGCAACCATCTACCTAAAACCTCGAACCGAACAAACTCAGTATATATTTTGCCACAAATCTATACTAACCTTGTCCACCGATCAAAACTGATAGTTTAGTATGAAGGCTTCTTGCACAGTCAAGCTTCATTTTAGCAGACGTTCATGTGTTCGTTTTAGATGTGGCCGGAAATACGCCTCATGCTAATTTTTTCATTGGTTTGAGTAAATTAGCATATCCAGTGAAATTAAAACAAGAGTGCATCTTATTGTCGGCGTGACATGAACGTGCATGCAGCAATCGCTTTAGGTACGCATTTCCCACAGCCCGAAAAGCTCTACTTTAATGGAGTCTGGTTTAAACACTGCTCAGCTGTCAATATCTTTTCGAGTAATTCGCTTCGACTTTAGAGTAAACACGGCAGAAACTAATAGTGCAGAGTGGCCTCTTTCACGGCACTCTACTAACCGGTGTAACGTCGAACTCTAGATGTTGAGAAAGAGGTCCGGGATACTTCCGGCCACAGATAGAATTTCGCGCGTGCCTTTTGTTTCCTCCCTTGTATTCTGAATTGAGCTAGTGGACGCGGTTGCGCGCATTCGCTGGCGCAGCGGATTTGCATTTTGTCAAAGCACCACTCGTCAGGCCCCTATGCTCTCTCTCTCTCTCTCTCTCTCTCTCTCTCTCTCTCTCTCTCTCTCTCTCTCTCTCTCTCTCTCTCTCTCTCATTCTCATCCAACAGCACAACGGACTTGGCACTGAATACAAGTGAATTACGCAGGTAATCATAGGAAGTACAATTATAATTCTCGTTCTCGTATCGTATTAGTCCCTCAGCCAGAACCTTCCATCTGCAACTGAAAATGATAAAGTTGTATTATTCTTTGATCGTATGACTAGTTCCTTCTCTGCGGAAACACTATAGTAGCCGGTGATTCCCACCTGCAAGAGGCATAGATCCTTATGAGCACCCGCAATTTCGGGGACATGAGAATTTATGCCTTTTGCTGGCTAGTACTCATATCAGTGTACACCAGGCAGAGGAGTCTGTCCAGTAGTTAATCTGTGCTTGCTTCAGAGACACCATTTTGTGATAATATATACACGGCGCTGGCAGCGAAGGGAGCTGTTTCTTCCCTCGCCGGATCACATTTCTGTTTGTTTCTTGTTGAATAACACCGGCCGGCACATACAAAATCGGTGTCGAAAATACCGGATTATATGGACTCTGCACAAGCAGCGGTGCGTGCGACAGCAGTGGTTGTTATATACCTTGCTAGTTGCCTCTTAGGAAATTTAGGAAATGCACTGTGCAGCTCTTTTACTGCTTTTCCACAGCCACTGGCACACATTGGTCGGACCGATAGACATGCTGCCCTGTGTTTCACATAAGTGCAAACTTATATTTTTCAGACGATTATAACAATAATAATAATAATAATTATTATTATTATTATTATTATTATTATTATTATTATTATTATTATGTGCATTTATCTAGGGCTTCAGTTTTCAAAACGGCTCTGAGCGCTTCACAGTTTGGACATATACAGTAAACATGAATGGATAAGGACAAAGTTCACAGATACATAGGACCATACAAACTTAAGCGTCAACACATATCACATTACATAATCCACAATTCAAACAGAATAACACATTTATACAATGTAAAGAATTATACATGATAAACAAAAACAGCATAGTACGAATGAAGACTTCAAAATTAGCTACTGTGCAGTGGTAAAAGACGGGCGAAACAGTCGTGGGAGCTTATGAAAATCTATGTCTCTTGCTGAAAGCAATGTGTATCTGTGTTGCTTGGACGGTTGTGGCTTTGGGTCGTTGAATGAAAACAGATTTTATAAATAAAATATGCATCCGGTAGCAGGGAAGACTTTAGTCTTACGCAGAATGTCCACTTAAAGCCTTTAATTACTATTAACTTGAGCCAGTGACTGGCCTAGGCAGAGCCTTAGAGCTCATTGTGTATTATTAGCTGAATTACGAGCTAGGCTTTGCCAGTGCCGGGTTCTTGTCGCATCTTGGGCCGGTCCGGTCACAGGGAGTCAATGTCGGAGGTAAGAATCGAGGGCTTTAGTCCGAGATTCTTACCTCCGACGACATTGACCCGCGTGACCAGACCCAAGAGGCGACAAGAACCACTAGCAAAGCCTAGCTCGTAATACAACGATTTTGTCATCAACTGTAAAAAGTATAAACGTGAAGTGTACCGGCCTTACCCAAACTGTACGTGTGACGTAGAGATTAAGGGGACTTAATTCTCCATACTTCCGTCTATCAGTCAACAACCTCGCGAGAACGGCATTCGCCTGGAATTTCTTTCTCAGGTATTTTTGTATTTAGCCCATTTTCAGTCATTCTTTTGAATGAAATTGGTAATGCGTGCATATGGTTATTTTGTTTCGTAACCCCCTCATTTTTGTTTGTTTCTTTGCCGTTTCATCGAATGCGGTCAGTGCGTGATTGGATTGATTGATTGATTGTACATTGCTTAACGTCCCGACAGCAACAAGACTTTCTCAGGACGTGCCTGCACTGCTTGTGAAAAAAAAAAAAAACTAAACAGAACATTGAATGTATGTCGCCAGCCGGTCCAATATGTTAAATAAACCTAACACATGGGGCCTAAATAAAGCTAAGACTATTTAGCAACACACATCCAACATCAAGAGCTACAGGCAGTGCAGACAGTAGGGAGAGTTTTAAAAAGGCAAATACAGGTGAATGGACAAAGGGTAGACAGAAACACATGTCCCATAATAGAGAGGAAAACCCACCCTGTCGGGCTGACCAGGGTAACCCTGGGAACTAAAAAGTAGTTAACCCCACCCAAGTCCCCCAGGGCAGACCCGGGTGGGAGGGGGCGTGATAGGGCCTTTGCTTCCGTTGAATTTTCCCGTCGTTGATATTATCTAACTTATCAAATTATTCAGTTATGTTTTGTATGAAACTGGTCCCAGCCGGGTAACACAAAACACCTACATCGTTCTTTTTGTTGTGTATCTCCCTAAATTATTTTTTTTATTGGCATATTATTTGAGGTTTGAGCCAAATTAGGGTATGTTTGTACCGAGAAATGTGATTGGACAACGATTTATTTGGGGGAGAACGCTTTGCTCAACGAGTACCGTTGTCATCGTAACATTTAATAAGGGAATCTACTTATCACATGTTACCTTAGTAACATATGCCAAGGGGATTCTCGGTGCCTTGAGAACGGACGACCAGGGGGAAAAAATCGACAAGAGCCAGGCCATTGAGAAAAAGTGTAAAGAGACTGAAAGAAACAAATGCATATGAGCCTGTGACAAAAAGTCGTTTGTACCAAATGTAACAACCAACAGAAATTTCCAAAGTAACAACCAACAGAGATGTTTGGAAGAACTTTTTCCTGTCACTCAGTGGAGAAAAATGTTTGTTGTCATATTAGACATACACGTGAAAATCATCTATAGATTAGTCCATTTTGATGAAAAGAAAACTCTGTGAGAAATGTAAGTGTTCCAACAACAATGTCTTCATTGCGGAATCACAAAAAGAACTAATTTTCTGTTGTAGTGCGATTTTCTTGACTAAAAATATGTCGGTTGTTACACGCATGACGTTTTGTCACCGGCTCATTTGTGTGCTGGCCTGTGATTTGGACCTAACGGCCTCGAGCTGTAAGGTTCAAATGCACAGACCTGCACACACTTTGATGTGGTTCATTGATCCCGGGCACCATGTGGCGGTAAAATGTTAGCACCCGTGTTAAACACTCACAAAAAAGAATCAGTGATTTGCAGACAGATAAGGATGAGCAACCTGACGTCGGACAACATTTTCAACATCAAATTTCTTGTTCTGTTGTTTGCTGATGATCATTTCAAGCTCTGAACTCAGGGCACATCACGAGAGATGAATTGATCAGGATATCTAAAGTTCACTTTATCAGTCTCGCTTTTATTGACTTCTTAATTAATTTCCTCCCCCCACCCCCACCCCCCCCCCCCTCAAAAAAAAAATGTATAGGATGACAAGCAACATCAACAGCAAAGTAAATTATTATTCTGCCATATGTAACTCAATATGTCAATGTGTTGAGTTTTCTTACTTAGTTTCACTTGAGAATTTATCGCAGGGATCACCAATACTCTTAAATGTTGTCCCGTTGTCCACCAGAACGGTACTTCGCTGAACGATCTGTTGCCCAGCGCCAGAGGTGTAAGCCGTGCACGACACTATCCAGAACAAAAGCGAAGGCAAGGAATAAAGTTACCTTGTTCAAGCTGAAGTTGAAACTTAACCAAGGTGTGCATGCAGCCACCGGTACTGTTACAGGGGTAACTTTGCTTCCTGTAAGCTGCTTTGCAGGATCAGTTGACTATCTTTATTTCTGTATTACAGACAGTTTATGAGACATTTTGGCCGTGACAGCTTTCAGTGGTGGTGCCAGGACAGCTTGGCCCCTATTAATGACAAATATTTCTGACGCCATCCTTGAACTAAACTTATTATGGCCGACCCATACGCCCATCCTAGCACCACCCTATCAACCGACATTCGTAGAATTGCTTCTTACCCCCTATTACCACCACCACCACCAAGCCCCCCCCCCCTACCCCTACCCGCCATACACACACATACGCGGGCGCGTCGCACCCCGAAAAAAAATGTTTAGTGTGTCAGTAATGGGGTTACGAGGCGTTTGTAGTTGAATCTTCAAGCTACATTGGTCCGGCCTTAGCATATAGTCACGCACTGTCACAGCACTCTGTCGACACAAAACTAAACTTGACACTGTAAATGACACTAATGAAAGAGGTTCTTTAGTAATTGTCTCTTTGTCCTTGTAGGAGGTTAGTTTGACCTGTGTAATAATACTTTTGGCAATTGTCCGTAGACATGTCCAGTAGCCGTATTTGCGTGAACCATTTAACTGGCCCCTTTGTTCGTCTTTCCAGACGTGTATTTATTGGTGTACCCTTCGTATTTGTGTGCATGCAGCTCTACCGGCATTGAATTGCATGTCACGGATACGTTTAGAGAAGGCTACAGTTCGCTCTAACCAGGACGTATTACTCACCACGCTGCCATGGCCTCAGTTCAATGTATTTTCGGTTCCTTATTCATTGCTTTGAAATGCTTAACAATGCATTGGTGGAGTTTGGTTTCCCTTATTGGATTCTTGCAATAATTTAACACTTGATCACGGAAGAGTCTTTAATTACAATGAGCTCGTTTTATCTTGCATTTCTTGGAAGTACGTAAGTGATCTTAACCCCTTCACTGCCAGAGAAAAACGTAACACCGCTACGATGCAAGAAACATAGATCCTCATGAGTCCCCGCGATTGCGGGGGCTCATGAGGATCTATGCCTCTTGTTGAAACCTCTTTGCATCTATTTTCCTTTTGCGGCTGGGATGTTTGACGTTGAATTTACAATGATTTTAAAACCACACTCTGCAGTAAAGGGTTTGCTTTCTGATTGTAATGGCCTTTTCTTTTTTAATGTTCGTAAATTATCGTGCGAAGTTTTTGCTTTCTTGATGTTACGTCTTTTGCCCTAGAAGTACTTTTTCCTAGTCCTGTATACCTAAAGCGGAGACAGCCAGTGAATTGTACCACCGTCAATGAATTTTTGTTTCCACGGCCTTATTTTATTAGAGTGTTACAAGCAAAGAAAGCAATCGTTTGCCATTATAACGACGTGATATATAATGTGTGATCTACTTAACATTACCTCCCATCTTGTGATAGATTGCTTGTGTTAGATTACCTGTGATAGATTGCTGCAATGATAATTTTAATGGGATGTTCTTATAGTTTTTATTAGTGTCATGTATTGTTGTATTATGACGAGCCAAAAGGCAAATTTCTGTCGTGCTTTGACTCGAACAGACAATAAAGTTGTATTGTATTGTATTGTATTGTATTGTATTGTATTGTATTGTATTCTATATTGCAAAGTCATATCAGCATGTCCATTCAGTTTTAGAAAAGCGAGCTTCTGATTGTATAATAATAATAAAAATCTCGCTTTTCTCAAACATTGACATACTGGATCTTGCCGTGTAACGGCAGACCTCTGCCGAAATGAGGCGCAGATCCCGTTCAGCCCCTCTAAGTACATGGGCTCATTAGCATCTGTGTCGTTTGCATGTGTTGCTGGTCCCGGCCGCGAAATTCTTATAGGCAGAACTATACATGGAGCGTGCTTTACGAAACTCGATTGGAAAATGAAATTTGGCGTCCCGGTCGCTGAGGAACTAGGTAATGTAGTAATCTGCTGTTATTTGCCGAAAGCCAGTGTGTCCATTTTTGAGAAAAGCGAAATTTTCATTGCAATACAGTGAAACTCTCGCTTTTCTGAATGGACATATTGGCGTTTGCCAAATAACGGCAGAGTTGATTTGGCGAATAGTAATGCTCTGTGCCATTGATTCGATATTCAAATAAGCAAAGAAACTTCGGGCCGACGTCGGCAGCAGTGGGCCCGCGCACTGACGTGCGCGGGCCCACTGCGGCTGCCGTCGGCCTGAGGATCTCTGCTTACTGGGTATGCCTGTTTCCCTATTTCTTGCTCTGCTACCACCATTCAGACCGATACAGTTAATCCTACCAAAAGAGTCATGTTACCTTTGTCAAACAGTCACAATGGGAACTCTGAAAGATCGATTGTATGGCATTGTTCCAGACTTCCTTCTGCAGTAACTGTTCACTGTGCATACAGAGGCGAAGGAAGTTTACACATTGGTTTTTTCATGGACTGGGTTGATTGTTAAGTGTTCGTTATTAATTCTGGTACGGTAAATATGTTCTCGTCCTTTCGAAAAAGATATGAAATATATTTTTCATCGGTGAATAGGCGATTCAGTTGGTTACTCTCCTACCGTCTGCGCGTTTTAGTGTCCTTAGAAAATGTTTACATTCTTACATGTAATGTTAAACAGAAAATATTCTTGAGTCTGCTATGTGGAGTGTTCATGGGAGAGGAAGGGTGGTGGTGGATGGGTTGTTGTTGTTGTGTGTGTGTTTCTTGATTTATCTGTAAGTTCGTTTAGTGTTGGGAAGGGGGGGGGGGAGGGGCTTCCTTGTTTGTGGAGGTTGTCATTTATGACATGAGATAGCACTTCTTGCAGTGCAATTTTTTAAAAATTTTTTTTTTGCTTTCCAACTTAAAAGAAGTTATCAAAATAAAGACGAGACGTAAAAACTCTTTCAAACATACGTTGGTGAATACACAGGGGTCTCGAAGTAAACGAAATCATGGGTTCCTGTTTTGTAAACACGTGTCCGCATGGTCAATAAATGTACTGGATTGTAAGTTTTGACTTCACTGCGCAGACAGCCGTAGTTTTTCAGTCACTGTTGGTTTTGGCGGTACTACTCAACTCCCGCGGTGAAACATATTTCGTCAGTGAACCTTGATTATTGGAACATAAAAGTAGTAGTACTCTATGATCGATCTCTGCCATCCAAAGGACTCAAGGGCCAAGGGATACATGTGCAGCCATTCTAAATTGATCTTGCAAGAGGTTTAGATTTTCATGAGCGCCTGCGATTGCAGAGGCTCGTGAAAATCTGTGCCTCTTACTGAAAATGAAAATCTGCGCCTTTTGCAGGAGGAAAGGCTTGCATGGACTCAGGAAAATCCATGAAAATATGTGTATCTAGGCTCACGAGGACAGGTACAAGTACATGTATAGTGATTGTAGCTGTCGGGTGACAGGACACTGATAACAGGGGACCTCCTGTCCATAGGCAACTGTCAATAGTTGTACCGGTTCTCTCTCTCTCTCTCTCTCTCTCTCTCTCTCTCTCTCTCTCTCTCTCTCTCTCTCTCTCTCTCTCTCTCTCTCTCTCTGTGTCTCAACCCCGTGCAGCCATCGGCATTGTTTACATACAGGTGGATGCATGGTGAAGTGGTTAAACATTCATATCGAATTGTAATATGTGAAGCCCTTTACAAATTGTCGAAAAAGTTTGCAGATAACTCGACACGTCTGCTTACTCAGTGGTAGGTCTTATTTACAAAGTCATGAAAATGTAACCCAGATTCTTCAGGAAAAGATGATCCTTAATTAACACCCATTCCCTCTCTCTCAGAAAGTAATACCAAAAGGTTTTCCCAAACAGTTTAAAAGAAATTTATTTTCACTATAACATCAATAATAGGATCAATTAACCGGTTGTATGGCAACACAAAAACATCAGTGACTCAGAGACAAAATAAAGCATGAGAGAGCAGACTGACAGCAACCCGATCCGTGGACACTGTAATAAACAACAAAAGAAATATAGGTGCCATAACATAAAACAAAGGCAATGGTTGTTTCCCATTACAAATATTCAGACTAGAACATAATAACTGAGCACACCGTGGGACCTAATACAAAATAGATCCTTCGATTTAACCGCAAAACCCCTCGCAGCAAAAACACAATATATTAGGGCTATGTTATGCCTGTTTGATCTGGCCCGAGCAGCTCAAGCGCAACAAAGCTATACAAATCACCCTGTTTAAACTTATTCCATAAGTTTAATACATGTCGGTTAATACAACAGCACTACGCGCGATTGTATCATCCCAACACCAAGAAATCCACCCTTTAAGCCCCATTTAAGACTGCAGGTGAAAATCCAGTTAAAAACACTAATCAATATATGGCTCAAAGTCAAAACACCCAAGATATTACCAATTCCACAGATACATGTTGAGGCAAAGATACACATGGTTCTTGTTCTATTAGAATCCAAGAATATCCCCTGCATCACAATATAATTCGCATAAAAAGAAACTCATCCTATACATTTAATGCAATCCGTAAATGAAGTCAACAATATTTCTTAATTAAAACACTTTACCAACCTGAATTAGCATCCGAGAGGTCAGTGCATGCTCTCTGTCCCCGCTCAAACAATGAAATGGCAGAGGAAGAGGAATTATCAAAGAGGAAATTGCCACAACAGGAAGTAAAAAATCGGAACCAAAATAATTACTAAAATATTACAAACTACACCAAAATGTATTGTGGCAATATTATTACAGGGTCATTTCCAAAACCAAAACTAAAAAATATGCTTGAGGAAAAAGGAAATTTATTGGTCTCTGTCTAAAAAGGGAAAACAACAAGAACAATTCAATGTCAATCCACTAAGCTTACTCAAAATAAAACACAGCTTATTAACCTATCACAGAGGTGATATAGGTTACAAAAAGTCTAGTGTTCAGGTTTAAGTTAAAAACCTTATCTTTTGGGCCGTAATATACTGGTAACTATCGTCTCTGAAGGGCGATATGTGTATGGTATAGTGTGTGTTGAACTGTGTGCGTCTGCGGCTTTAAGCGTTTCAGATGCTAAGATTGGTCATAGATAAATAAGGTGACACACACAATTATTCCGGCCTCTTATCATCTACTTTTTCTAAATTCTAATGCTGGTAAAGCATGACGTCGTTTAGAAACGTACAAATCTACCTCTCGGTTGACTGAGTAGAACTGGAATGCAGAAGCCTGGCTGGACTTGATCGGTATTAACCCTTTGCGTGTCGGTAGCTGTTTTTGTCGCGATGATTCCTACAGGAATCATCGCGACAAAAACCGCTACCGACACGCAAAGGGTTAATTTGTTTTTGACCTGTCAAGAAATGTCGCGCTCAAATGTCATGATGATTTATTTCCCACTCGTTCTTTACCATTTCTCCCCACCCTCCCACCATTAACACTTTAAAGTTTGGGTGCAACAACCGTACGCCCACTGAATCCGTGACCGGAACCGTCACAGACTGCACCGGAAGTTTCATAGAACACCGCCATCAATGGGCCAGTGTTTTCCACCGGCGGGAAACCGGTGTAGCGTGCATTGTCCATCGATTCCCTGTTCCGGGCAAAAGTCACGCAGATGCCTCTCTCTGGTGTTGGAAAGCATTGACATATATTTCTAGCAACAGGCAAGGACCATCATGTGTCCCCGCGTACTGCGGTGACTCATGATGATCAATGACTCTTGCAGAGTTATGGAGCTTGTTGCGGGATTGCCCCCTTCACGGGCAAACTCTAAACTGAAAAGAAACTTCCGCGCGACAGTGAAATAAAACCAAAACCTTTTACACCAGCAAAGGGTATAGATTACTAGGTGTGGAAGCGCCAGTTGTAACACGCTTAAGTCTTGTTTTTCACCGTCGGAGGAGCTCCTCGAATGTTTTAAACTGCGACCGAGAACCCACGGTTCATTTATTCCTGCTGCAAACTTCTCTTACATAAAGTCACACAGCGTTACAACACCCAGACAAAGTCCCCGCACGCAAGAATCAAAGAAGACGGAAGCGCGCGCGTGGCGAGTTTTAACACCACATTCTACAGTAATTTCAGTAAAAATCCCTTTTTTATGCAAGGCGCATGGACTCTAATGAGTCTCCGTATGCTGCAGAGACTAATGAGGATCTATATGCCTGTTGCTCTTTCCATTACCATCTGCGCTTCTTGACTTAACATAGGCGTTCGATATAGCCTTGTGTTTCTGATTTCAACCACTAGTCAGGTTGTGTCAATGGCTATGACGTAACACTTTACGGCTTTATGACGCACGGTTAAAATGAAGATGAAGCATGTGTAGACTTTCGACACTCCATTTTTCTTTTGGAGGGTGCGGGGGGATAATCAGGTGATTGATACTGATAGATAAATCTAACGTGAGGGCGGTGTATACGTGAGAGGCATTATTCCCTTGCCCCCCCTCCCTCCCACACACACACACACACACACTCCTCCTTTATTCCAATGTTTGACTTTTTAAGCCGTAGTCGTTATGCCAAACACGAATGCTACAAAGTATGTGAGGTGTGTGTGTGTGTGTGTGTGTGTGTGTGTGTGTGTGTGTGTGTGTGTGTGTGTGTGTGTGTGTGTGCCATGTGTGTGTGAAAGGGAGGTATGGGGGGTGGGGGTGGGGGTGGGGGGGGGGGAGGTGTATTGTGCCAGTTCCACGATTTTAATACGTTCAGGCTTATCAGTGAAAGGGTCCCTTTTTTGCGTGTCTGTTAAAAATACAGTTTTCATGGTTGATATTTTTAATACAGTGTTGACGCATTCCGAATCAACGTGTGCTGTCATTAACTTATCCAGACCAAAAAGGTGACTGCCAAGCGTGTGAAATGCAAAGAAGTACCCAACGGAGAAAGAAACACGCTTAGAAAAAACGGTACAACACAATTTATTAATATTTCGGGTAAATACCCTTTGTCAAAATAGACAAACAAACAGAGACATTATTTGCTACTTATCTTCAGATGCAGAAGGAATGTGGCAACTGAAGGTGACGTAAAAAGAAAAAGAAAAGAAAAGGAAAGGAAGAACAAAAGTAAAAATGACGTCAAAGAAAAAAATCGTAAGAGAAAGACTCCGAGAAAAACTAAACACGAGAGACAAGAGTGTGTGTAAGCGCGCGCAGGAGCGAGCAAAAGTAAATGCGCGTGTGTGAGGCCGGGGAGAGAGAGAGAGAAGAGAGACAGCGAGAGAGAGGGAGAGAGAAAGAGAGAGAGAGAGAGAGAGAGAGAGAGAGAGAGAGAGAGAGAGAGAGAGAACGAACGGGGAGTACCCTTGGGCACGAAGTAGGCTGAGTGTCTAATACACAAAGCCAGCTAAACACCAACCCGAAGGCAAACCTTATATCACCATCGAGTTGAGGACTACCTCGGGGAAAAACGGGAGGACCCCGGGAAAAAAAACCCCAGCATTTAGCATGGTACACAACAAGGAATATCGATGAAACAAAGCAAATAATCAAATTCAGTAAGAGAATAATGGTATAAGAGGAGAGAAAAGAACATCTTCAGTCGGTCAAGTACCATTACAATAGACCGGTCGGGCGACATTTCAACCAGGCCGATCACTCCGTCTCGGACATTCGTGTTAAAGGCCTCTGGCTTATGCAAGCCAGTAATGTATGGGCCAGGAAAGACCGAGAAAAATTTTTGATTAATAAACTGGGCACTGTGGCGCCACTCGGGATGAATATGAAAGATTAACTTTTTGGACCTTACCTGTGTCTTCTGCTAACTGTCATTTACCTTACCGAGTCGCTTCTGTCTGACTACTCACTAACCAGATAGTTGCGGCTGGCGCTGATTGATATGTACTTTGTGCCTCCCATGGGGACGTTTTCAGCGCTGGCCATACGTTAAGTTGGATCCCTTGCCCTTCCCTGTCGGGCGCCTGGTCGCCGGTCCTTGGATTTATGCGCGGGTGTGGGGGGCGATCATGTGCATTCCCTTGGGGATGTATGTGGTCGTCTTGTTCGCATGCCTGTGCGTTCGTCCGTGGGCTGGAGGGTGCCTGTTGGGTGGGGCTGGTGGCTCTGTTTGTTTGCCTTCCCCCCCCCTCCCTTTTTGTTTTCTCTCTCTCTCTCTCTCTCTCTCTCTCTCTCTCTCTCTCTCTCTCTCTCTCTCTCTCTCTCTCTCTTCCCCCTTTCTCTCTCTCTTCCCTTTCCCCCTCCCCTTCCCCCGCCCCTTTTGTCTTTCTCTCCCCCCACACCCGGTTGTTTTTTTTTTTTTTTTTTTTTTCTTGAGTTACCCTTGAAGATGGTTTCACAACTACCTACTCTCCTCTTATACCATTATTCTCTTACTGAATTTGATTATTTGCTTTGTTTCATCGATATTCCTTGTTGTGTACCATGCTAAATGCTGGGGTTTTTTTCCCGGGGTCCTCCCGTTTTTCCCCGAGGTAGTCCTCAACTCGATGGTGATATAAGGTTTGCCTTCGGGTTGGTGTTTAGCTGGCTTTGTGTATTAGACACTCAGCCTACTTCGTGCCCAAGGGTACTCCCCGTTCGTTCTCTCTCTCTCTCTCTCTCTCTCTCTCTCTCTCTCTCTCTCTCTCTCTCTCTCTCTCTCCCTCTCTCTCGCTGTCTCTCTTCTCTCTCTCTCTCTCCCCGGCCTCACACACGCGCATTTACTTTTGCTCGCTCCTGCGCGCGCTTACACACACTCTTGTCTCTCGTGTTTAGTTTTTCTCGGAGTCTTTCTCTTACGATTTTTTTCTTTGACGTCATTTTTACTTTTGTTCTTCCTTTCCTTTTCTTTTCTTTTTCTTTTTACGTCACCTTCAGTTGCCACATTCCTTCTGCATCTGAAGATAAGTAGCAAATAATGTCTCTGTTTGTTTGTCTATTTTGACAAAGGGTATTTACCCGAAATATTAATAAATTGTGTTGTACCGTTTTTTCTAAGCGTGTTTCTTTCTCCGTTGGGTACTTCTTGTCATTAACTTGTTTAATCACATTTTCTGACTTTTATTTTTAATGATTATTTTGCAGGCGGTACAGGTCCCAGAAGACAAGATCCAGCTGTTGTTGGACCTTCTGCCCCTCAGGACGACGCAAGTGTACGAAAAATTTGCTGACGTTCTCCACGTATCTGGACACACGCTTATTGCTGACTTTCTTAGAGAGGAAGGTGAGACCGCATGACCCAGTTACACTGCAGTAAAGGGCGGATCGACCAGGAAAGTTCAAGGGTGGTGCCAGAATAACTAGGCGCCAAGCTATTTCGGCACCACCCTTTGAATTAATGTGTATGTTATGTAGAGATAGGGCCTCTAGAGATAAACTGTATTGCAGTTGTATAAACACACACACACACACACACACACACACACACACACACACACACCACACACACACACACACACACACACACACATACACACACACACACACACACACACACACATCTAAGTTCATAATAATACTATAATACTATTAATAGTAACTCATTTAGAAAACACATTTCATGTTTGAGAGTTGTAATTCAGTGGGGGCCATAATGTCATTCATTGCTTTATTTCAACAATGCACTCATACGTCAGTGACATTCAGCATGTATTACCTATCGTGGAATTTTGCTGTCCGCGTTTCCCAGATCAAAAGGTGATGGAACGTTTAATCAAAATGTAGTAAAACTGTTGCCGCTAGGGTTTCATGTGAAAGAAAAACAGCAGATAGTGGTGGAAAACCCTTTAAAATAGAAACATTGAACGACGTTTCGGATCAAAGATCCTTCTTCAGGTGACATGGAAACAAACGTAGAACAGAAAAGAACACGAGAGAAAGAAAAGACGTCATCCTGTATAGTGAGAATTTAGAATGACGTAAAAAAAAAATGACGCAAATACACAAGCACAAAACACGTAGCACAAAACTTACGTCGACATACATTCACGTCACTGCATACATTCGCATTCACTCGTGCCTGCTGCCGCTCACGTACATGCACACACACACACACACACACACACACACACACACACACACACACACACACACACACACACACACACACACACACACACACACACACACACACACACACACACACACACACACACACACACACACACACACACACACACACACACACACACACACACACACACACACACACACACACACACACACACACACACACACACACACACACACACACACACACACACACACACACACACACACACACAACACACACACACACACACACACACACACACACACACACACACACACACACACACACACACACACACACACACACACACACACACACACACACACACACACACACACACACACACACACACACACACACACACACACACACACACACACACACACACACACACACACACCACACACACACACACACACACACACACACACACACACACACACACACACACACACACACACACACACACACACACACACACACACACACACACACACACACACACACACACACACACACACACACACACACACACACACACACACACACACACACACACACACACACACACACACACACACACACACACACACACACACACACACACACACACACACACACACACACACACACACACACACACACACACACACACACACACACACACACACACACACACACACCACACACACACACACCACACACACACACACACACACACACACACACACACACACACACACACACACACACACACACACACACACACACACACACACACACACACACACACACACACACACACACACACACACACACACACACACACACACACACACAACACACACACACACACACACACACACACACACACACACACACACACACACACACACACACACACACACACACACACACACACACACACACACACACACACACACACACACACACACACACACACACACACACACACACACACACACACACACACACACACACACACACACACACACCACACACACACACACACACACACACACACACACACACACACACACACACACACACACACACACACACACACACACACACACACACACACACACACACACACACACACACACACACAACGGTAGCATCCAGTATCAACAGTGAGGTCAAGTCTGGCACCAACTACCCATCAGGCCGAGCATACATCCCTAAGGGCGAATGTGCAAGCCGCGCGGATGGTAAGTGCCAAGAGCCTGTCTGCGAAAATGTGTGTGTGTGTGTGTGTGTGTACGTGTGTGTGTGTGTGTGTGTGTGTGTGTGTGTGTGTGTGTGTGTGTGTGTGTGTGTGTGTGTGTGTGTGTACGTGAGCGGCAGCAGGCACGAGTGAATGCGAATGTATGCAGTGACGTGTATGTATGTCGACGTAAGTTTTGTGCTACGTGTTTTGTGCTTGTGTATTTGCGTCATTTTTTTTTTTTACATCATTCTAAATTCTTACTATACAGGATGACGTCTTTTCTTTCTCTCGTGTTCTTTTCTTTTCTACGTTTGTTTCCATGTCACCTGAAGAAGGATCTTTGATCCGAAACGTCGTCCCTTGTTTCTATTTTAAAGTGTTTTCCACCACTATCTTCTGTTTTTCTTATGGAACGTTTCATTGTACATTGCATGACTGACCAAAATCGAGAGATGGATCGACAGTGATAGATCAAGGGTGGTGCCTGATCCGCTTGACACTTTTCGGGAGACAAAATGATTCTTTAGTTATCAAGGTCGACCCTTTCATCGTGCATGGGCACGCACACATTTCTTCCTATAGCACTTGCTTCTAGTGCCTCAGGGGGTATGGCTAGTTATTTAAAGTCGAGCAAACCTCATGTTCACATTGAAGTGTGAATTATGCTCGTAGTTAATGGAAAAAAAATGTGTGATATGGCACTCCGGGCGCGACATCTTAAAGCTCTAGAGTACAAGGGCTGACTGCTTAAGTATTAGTATCGTGCATGACCTAATCAATCCCTTTAACCCCCTCGTACACAGCTACCGCGACTGTAAACAATACTGTTGGTTGCTTGCACGAGGGAGTTAATCACAGTAAGCATTAATTTTCCCTTTTTGTTCTTTTTTCGTCAGACATCAGCAAACAGCCTCTCGACGTCAAGGACCTTTTCAAAAGACTTCCATTTCTCAGCAAGAACATGAAAGAAGTTGAAAAGAAACAGATCGAGAGTTACATGGCTGAACGGGTAATGTGCATGGGCAAGCATTGCAACTATCAAGCAATACAGTATTTTTATCTCTTCACTGCCAGCAGAAGGAGATCGTTTCTCCGAAATCTTTATTAATTCACTGCCAAAGAGTCCCAGCCATCAAAGGAACATAGAAACAAAGTGAGGTCAACAAGAGGCATAGATCCTCAGAAGCCCCGCAATTGCGGGGGCTCATGAGGCTCTATACCTCTTGCAGTTTTGGTGTTGGTAAAATTTTCTCGGCAGGGAACGTGTTGGTGACCACAGAACTACATTATTCGTTGTGCACGCAGCTCTGTGGTCGTTAAAACACCACGTGCAGTGCAACAGCACACGCAGTTTTGTGTTCTTTTTAAAATGATAGAGTGACACGTTTTAATAATGCTTCTGACGTATTTATGTAAATTGAATCAAAGTTTCATACTCTACCCAAGACCCTCTTAACAGTTGCAATTCAAGAGTCGAGAGTCGAGTCTTCTCCTGGAATTGTAACTGCTACGGGCGTCATCGCTCGAGTTTTTGTCATTTCCAAAATCCAACTCCTGAAACTGCTGAAGTAGACAGATTAACGATTAAGGGAGAGTTGCAGGGGTGGACTCATGCTATTTGTTTTGAACGGATAGGACACCACAATACCAGCGCATTTAAACTTGCAACTTATCGATAAAGGCACACAAATTCATCTGGTGACATTTTTCCCTGTGCAGATTGAGGCGGCCATTTTGGTGAACACGTGGCAGCGAGACACGAAAGAAAAGGACAAAGCGCTGACCGCAAAACAAGAGCAACTGGAACAGGCCTACCAACACGAACAAGAAATTCGCAAGAGGGAAGAACAAGTGAGATAATCGTTGCAGCACCTTCCATATTTCTGCTCTTTCTGTGTCCCTGAGGATATACACACGGGCGGATCCAGAGGGTGTCTCGACGGAGGGGGAGGGAGGCCGACAGCCCTTCCTCCCCCCCCCCCCGCCCTCCCCTTTTTCAAACTGTGTCATACAAAAGAAATCCAGACCAAAACAGTGACTATCAGGCGAGCATAAATTCATAACAAAGAAAGAAACGAGCTTAAAAGAACAATTACAAATAAGTTGTTTTGAAATTATTCTTTCTTGGTGCTTTCTTTTTTTTTTTTTTTTTTTGATTTTCTTTAAAATTGTACTGTGGTGTTGTAACCGTTCTCTCTACGCGTGTTTCTTTTTTTTTCTTTTTTTTTCTTGGGAGGGGGAGGGGGGGGGGGTTCTCAGACATACTTAGAGTTTTCAGAGGTTACGATTGTTATTTGTTAAACCGTTTCTTCTTTCATCTCGGGACATTGCGCCGCTTTTGGCACTTTTTTAAAAGAAAGGGCTGATCATATCTACATGCACTTGTCCTCTTCCCCGCCTCCACCCCACCTCCCTAACAAAACAAGATTAATCGGGAACTTCTGATTCTTATATGGTGTTAATTTTCTTATTGAAAAGACTGTTCTACCTGGAGTTTCTGCAGGAGCAATCACCTTGTGCTTGACAACAACACTACACTACCAATTACTCATCCGTCTGAAAAACAACACAGTCATTTGTGAAAATCGTGATACTGCTTTATACACCCACAAACCGCCTTCATATGAGGAACACGGGATCATTTCACTGAAATAGTCATGATCACTCATGATGTATACCTCTTCTACTGGCTGACGATTACTTAAGGGTTAGTTCGTGATCAAAGTCAAGACGTTTCACACCTCCCCTCTGGTGACACGCATCAATGACCACACTGCTACCCTGGTGGGCACTGGTGCATGTCCACGGACATTACATCAGAAGACAAAGCTGCGCAAGCTGTGTGAGACTGATGTGTGACGGGATTAGGGGATTAGCAATTACCTATGATACTCTGGCCAGTCGGCTGCTCATCCCGGGGGAGACACTCACAGCGCAGTTGATGTATCGCTTTCTGATCTTGGTTGGCGTGTCCACATTCGTAGACTTAAACCTAGATGACTGCCACGTATAAAGATGCAATAACATTCGTTTCGCACAGAAAGAGGTAATGCTTTTCATGAGCGCCTGTGACTGAAGGGAATACCCAACGGAGAAAGAAACACGCTTAGAAAAGACGGGTACAATACAATTTATTAATATTTCGGGTAAATACCCTTTGTCAAAATAGACAAACAAACAAACAGAGAGATTAGCCGCTACTTATCTTCATTGGCAGAAGGAATGTGGCAACTGAAGGAGGTGACGTAAAATAAAAGAAAAGGAAGAACAAAAGTGCGGAAAAAGTAAAAATGACGTCAAAGGAAAATCGTAAGAGAGAGACTCGGAAAGAACCTGAACACGAGAGACAAGAGTATGTGCAAGCACGTGCAGGAGCGAGCGAAAGAAAAGGCGTATAGATGAGGCCAGAGAGAGAGAGAGAGAGAGAGAGAGAGAGTCTGTCAAGTACCAATACAACAGACCGGTCGGACGACATTTCAATCAGGCCGACCACTCCGTCTCGGACATTCGGGTTAAAGGCCTCTGGCTTATGCAAGCCAGTAATGTCTGGGCCAGGAAAGACCGTGAAAAATTTCTGATTAATAAACTGGGCACTGTGGCGCCACTCGGGATGAATATTTTACCTTGCTTGTGTCTGCTAACTGTACTTTTACCTCACTGTTTTACTACTCACTAACCAGATAGGTGAGGTTGGCGCTAGTTGATTTTGTACATTTCCCTTGGGGACTTTCTCAGCGCTGGTAGAACGTTTAGTTGGATCCCTTGCCCTTCCCTGTCGGGTGTCCGGTCTCCGGCTCACGAAGTGATACGCGGTTTTGGGGCGGGGCGATCGTGTGCATCCCTTGGGGATGTATGTGGTCGTCTTGTTGCGTGCCTGTGTGTTTTTCTGTGGGCTGGTGGGTGCCTGTTGGGTGGGGCTTGTGGCTCTGGCTGGTTGTCTTCCGCCCCCACCCCACCCCCCTTTCCCCCCCCCCTCTCTCTCTCTCTCTCTCTCTCTCTACCTCTCTCCCTCTTTCTTCCCCCCCCCTACCCCCTTTAACACTTCTCTCTAGCCCTCTTTCTCTCTTTACGCTTTTTCCTTTTCCCTTCCTCCTTCCTCCTTTCCCACCCTCCCCCCCCCCCGCCCCCGTATCTCTCTCTCTCTCTCCTCTCTCTCTCTCTCTCTCTCTCTCTCTCTCTCTCTCTCTCTCTCTCTCTCTCTCTCTCTCTCTCTCTCCCTCTCTCTCTCTCTCTCTCTCTCTCCCCCCCCCCCCCTTATTTTTTGAGTTACCCTTGAAGACGGTTTCACAACTACCTACTCTCCACTTATACCTATATTCTCTTACTGAATTTGTTTATTTGCTTTGTTTTCATGACTTATTACTTGTTGTGTACCGTGCTAAATGCTGGGTTTTTTTTCCCGGGGTCCTCCCGTTTTCCCCCGAGGTAGTCCTCAACTTGATGGTGATATAAAGTTTGCCTTCGGGTTGGTGTTTAGCAGGCTTTGTGTATTAGACACTCGGCCTACTTCGTGCCCAAGGGTAATCCCCGTTCGTTCTCTCTCTCTTTCGCTCTCTCTCTCTCTTTCTCTGGCCTCATCTTCACGCCTTTTCTTTCGCTCGCTCCTGCACGTGCTTGCACATACTCTTGTCTCTCGTGTTCAGGTTCTTTCCGAGTCTCTCTCTTACGATTTTTCTTTGACGTCATTTTTACTTTTTCCGCACTTTTGTTCTTCCTTTTCTTTTATTTTACGTCACCTCCTTCAGTTGCCACATTCCTTCTGCCAATGAAGATAAGTAGCGGCTAATCTCTCTGTTTGTTTGTTTGTCTATTTTGACAAAGGGTATTTACCCGAAATATTAATAAATTGTGTTGTACCCGTCTTTTCTAAGCGTGTTTCTTTCTCCGTTGGGTACTTCTTTGCATATTACACGCTTGGCAGTCACCTTTTTGGTCTGGATTTTTTTTTGTGACTGAAGGGGCACATGAAACTCTATGCCTGGCTGAGGGACTGAGTTTGGCCCCAGTTCAGCAATGATTGGACACTTTTCCACCGCTGGGGTTGACCAGCAGTCAGCGGTTTATTGCCAGATGGCTGCCTCAGTCTGAGAATGCAATGAGGATTGTATCGCACAGCAAGAACCACTGATTTACATGAGCCCCTGTGTGTGCGGGGTATATGGCACTCTATGTCTGGGTGAAGTACCGATCCCGTGAGATAATTGTGAAATACACCGTACATGAAAAGAAGAACCATCGAATAGCAAAACACAGCTTCCACAAATAACCATGCTCCCCCCCAAATTTGGTCAGGGGCTGACGGGAGGGGGGCTGGGCCCCCCTGGATCCGCCACTGATACATGCACATGTCTTTTGCTCATCGCCAAGACCAGAACAACTAGAGCACAACAATATACAATAGAACCTGCTTTGGGCAACAACCTTTTTTTGCAAGAAAAAAAGTGGTCTTAAAGGCATGCAGCTCGCTAACTCTGGCCGCTGTGGCGAGGGCCAAGAAGAAGCAGGTCTTCATGGTCACGTCCGCAAGGCGGGCCAAGGGAAGAGGTTCGAACCGACTGGACTTCAACCAGGTTAACACCTACGGGAGGTCCCAGCGTGGAAGGAGTGAGCGAGAGACCGGACGCTGGAGTTCGAAGGGGACATCAGGTCTGAGAGGTCCTTGCACGCTCCCGGGTCTGGTAGGCCTAAGTGCCGATAAGTGTCCGTAACCATGGAGAAGTAGCCTCTGATAGTGATCGGGGCCAAGTTCTGCTCTCTGAACAACCACAAGAAGAACTCAGCCAGCTGAGGCAAGGTAAGTGCCGTGGCGAAGAGGCGCTCGGACTCGCACCATGACTGTAGGACCCGCCACTTTCCTTCGTACACCCGGCGGGTGGATGGTCTCCGGGCTGCAGTGATCGCCTCCACTGCTGCATTCGAGAAACCTCGTGCTGCGAGGGCTTGCCGCACAACCTCCAGGCGTGAAGAAGTAGTCTCTCCGGGCAAGTGTGGAAGAGATTCTGCCTGGGCTGCTTCAGCATCGTGCGAGGCGTGGGGAGCCGGAGAGGAGGATCCGTGGCGAGGCTCAAAAGATCTGTCGTCCAACTCCTGTTCCAACTGAATGGGGCGACAAGAATTAGGACCGCGTTGCATCCCCGGAGCTTGAGGAGGACCTTGGACACTAGCACTGAGGGAGGATAAGCGTAGGCTACGACGCCCTCCCAGGAGGCGGACAGAGCGTCCACTGCCCATGCGAGCGGGTCCGGGATGGGCGAGACAAAGAGCGGAAGCGGCGTGTTCCATCTGGTCGCAAACAGGTCGATCAGGGGCGTCTCCCAGTGCGCACAGATTATCCGAAAGATGTCCGGCCGGAGGGGACCACTCGGTGTGGAGGAGCTGCCCTTGACGAGAGAGGGAGTCCGCAATAACATTCAGGTGTCCCGGGATGTGCCGAGCTCGGAGCGCGATCCCCCGATCTCTGCCCTACAGGAGAATCTGGTAAAGTAGCATGCAGAGGGCCGGGGACCGAGTGCCGTCTTGCTTCTGTCGTTGTCGGACAGGATCAGGCCTTCCTGGCCGAAGAGCCGCGCCTCCCAGTTGATGAGCGCCAACCACACCGCTTTCAACTACAGCCAGTTGATGTGCTTGTCTCGGAAGGTCTGACGACCACTGACCCGACGGCGCTGAATTCCGGCAGTAAGTGGGCTCCCCAGCCGACGAGGCTTGCGTCCATGCAGATCGAAAGAGCGCCTGGTAACAAGCCGGGAGGTGGGTCTGAAGGTCCGCAGGGCGCGACCCTCGTCCTTGCGGGCAGCTGGAAACCGGGGGTAGTCCATCCAGGGAGCGCTAGACCACAGGTCCTTCGCTGAATCCTTTACCTCCTGCCAGGTGGATCCAAAGAGGAGCGAACAGCCCAAGGGGGCACGGCGGAGCTGAGAGCTGAATGTTGAGGGGATGCCGGGGCAACTTTTCAGAACGGCGTCACGCCTCATCAAATCACAGTTTGCGGCCGCTGCCAAGGCGTTTGTCGCCGAGTGGTGCACCGCGCGATTCGCCGTCACAGCCAACGCGTGGATGTCCCGCAAGCGTGTCTCACTCGGCAGTTCCCAAAACTCCTCCATACCTCGAACCACCGCCAGATCCAAATAACCCGCACACGCCAGGGAATTCTGGATCAAACTTGCTGTCTGGTCGAGCCCGGAGGGGATGAACCGTCGAGCCTGAGCCGAGCCTCCTGCCTGTAGCTCCGCCGCGGGATCCACGGCCAGAAGGGGGCAGACGAAAGCTTGAGAGTGACCCGCATACCATTACTGTCGGAACCTGATGTCCATATCCGCCTGCCATGGCGAGTCCGCGAAGAAACCTTTCTCATGCAGCTTACCTTGGCGCAGATGCTCATTAAAGGCGTCCGACAGATCCCGAAATTCTGGAGGCTGAAGAAGAGTCTTAAAACGCTTAGCCTGGAACGGGGCGTCCACGGAAGCCGCGGCTTTCCTCTTGAGAGGTGGTGACGGCGGGCATGCCTCCGAAGGCAGAATAACGGAGATCAGACGGGCCGCTTCATCCAAGGCACGAGGGGTCTCGGCAGACAAAGGTGCATCTCCTGCCGTGTCGGAAGCGGGGAGGCTGCGGTGATGGGGAGAGGGGAACTGTCATGAACCAAAAGGGCAGAAGCTGAGTCCTCCGGGTGAAGACTGACGGCGTCCCAGTCGAATTCCGATGCCGCGGGAGAGACCGAAAAAGAACCGCCGTCCCACGTTGCTACCCTGTCCAGCGGGGTCCCGTAGCGCCCGTCCAAGGAACGTCCCGAGGGCCTGAGTGGAGAGCGAAGGGCTGTGGAAAGCCGAGAGGAACGATGAGCGCGGTGCCGTTCCGAGAGTCCGGAAATCTCTGTAGCGCTCGCCTGCGCTTTTGCTTGCTGGACGAGAGAGGGGCCTCGTTTCCTCCCGGAATCCATAGAGCACGGAACAGAATCGCGCCGCGAAGGGAACCCCGTGACGCGTCGTGAGTAGTCTGGCCGCCGGTCTCCATGAAAACTTCCCCGCGAACTAAGGGAACGGTTCCGAGTGTCGTGACTGTCGAGCGCGAGGGTTAGTCCTCGAACGTCTGATGGGCCTGGCTGCCCCGGAGGGTGGAGGCCGACGAGAAGGAGACGGACTGTAGCCGTTGCTCCGTCTGTGTCGTCTCGAGCGAGCCTCAGCGCTAGGTGAGTTCCGCCGCGCGCTAGAAGAGGCTGAAGTCCGCCGTTGACTTCTTATCCCCGCCTGAGCTCTCCTCGTTGAGCTCTGAGTCTCGGTCATCCCTTCTGGAGGACCATGCGAGACGGGCTGTAAAGTCTCGGTCATCCCTGCTGGAGGACTATGCGTACTCTCCTGGCCATCGCTACGTGAGGGCCAACTGGGATAGAGTCGAGCACCCGGCGAGACAAAGCCGGTCCAACGATCTCCGACGTCGCTCGTCGGAGCGGAGGTGTGGGGCTTGGCGGAGCGGGAGTTGACGGAGGGTCTCGCACCAACCGGTCCCTTGCCAACGGCATGGTAGCGTCTCCGGTCTTAGCCGCAGGCCGTCCTCGGCGTTAGAATCCCCACATCTGGGACCATTTCCGCTCCTTCCAAGTGGCGCACTCTCCACAGGTACGGGTAGAGGAGCAGCCGGAGCAAAGAAGACACAGCTCGTGCGAGTCCGTCGGCCACTGGAAGTCCTTTCACTTCCTACAAGTGCGTAACTGCGTACTGCAACAGAAAGCACTATGCCATGAATGCAAACGCACGGGGACTGACGACCGGCCCCGTGAACAACTCGCCACACTAACCGTGGGCTAAGCCCGATCGAGTCCTCGAAATTCGTCAATTTCCCCGGGTTATGCCGACGCCACGGCCGTAAATAAAGACGGCCTTCTCGTAGGCATAACCCGAGGCCTTATCTCGCCATCTTCTTAGCCTTTTCTAATTGAAACTTGAACCTAGTGAAGCCGTAGAACGTAATCCAAAACAAAGAGGGAAGGCTGAAGCCGGTGAACCGTTCTCACGGAAGCTAAGGGTAAGACTGGCGTGCCGTCACACTGCTCACGTGACCTTATGGAGGGAGGGGACACTACCCAGGGTCCTTGGTTACAACTCCCTTGAGTTGCGCCCCTTGTTGTGTAGGAACACACAAAGGGTTCTTAGGCTGAAATCGGTGAGCTAAGGGGTATTTCCTTATAGTAATGCCATCGGTATGGATTTTGAGGAACCAGATGGATACGCGTCGGTCTCAGCAAAAGCCATCGATCCTCATGAGCCCCCGCAGTCGCGGGGGATCATGAGGATCGATGTCTTTTGCAGTTGGATCGTGTTCACTTTTTCTCGGAAGTGAAGGGGTTAAGAGTCACTGTCAGGGGACATATTTCATGACTGGTTTTCCTGGGCTTGTTCATCACACTGGAAAGAAATAATGGCGAATTGAAAGGGTGGGGGAACGATGGGTTACAGTCACGGCGACACGATTCATCTATCTGTTAAAACGCTGACCACGAAAATCGCATAATGAGCCGTCACGAGTCACGTTGTTGTTAAATTAACAAAATGTGGTGAGCGATGCCGCCATGAGGTTTTTAATACAGCTGCAGTTGCATTGAAAAGTGCCATATATATATATATATATATATATATATATATATATATATATATATATATATATAATATATATATATATATATATATATATATATATATATATATATATATATATATATATATATATATATATATATATTTACCAGTCGAGCATGTTGCATTATCAGGTCGGGGAAGCCCAGCGAATAGCACGTGAAGCGAAGGAAGAGAGCACAGCGCTACGAGCAGAGATGAGGGCCATGACAGAGACCATGAACCGCTTGGAACAGCAGTACAAGGGAAAGATGGACACACAGATTAAATTCAGTATAGTAAGTATCATTTTCCAACTCATCAGGATATATTAATCCCGGGTTTGGGTGTCGGAAGCGCTTTTTGTCGCGAAGATTCCTGTAGGAATCATCGCTACAAAATGCGCTACCGACAGCCAAAGGTTAACTTATTCGAGCCGTGTCACATCCGGACTTCAAATCAGCAGCACGTCTGTAATAATTTAATCAAAGCAGGCAGTTCTAGCGAGACATTTGAATCGGAATGCAGCCCGTGCTCCGTCTACAATTACCTGAATATAACAAATTGTGGAAGAAATTGCTAACGAAATCTACAGAAATATTGTGTATAGAAAGTTTACTTTGCAGCTTGTTAATTTTCCTTCCGCCCTTATGACGAATGCCAGTTACTTCGGCTCTTGCTCCAATCCCTGCCAGGCTGACCGAACTGGTGTGTCTATAAAACCATCACTGTCTCACCACCTATAGAAGCCAGTCCATGAAATTCATGAATATGAATGATATTAATAAGAGGCACAGATCCTCATGAGCCCTCCCTCCGCCCCGCCCCCCTCACTCACACACACACACACACACACACACACACACACACACACACACACACACACACACACACACACACACACACACACACACACTCACACCCCGCATTCAGCTTCTTCGAGGTCTCATGAGTATCTGTGTCTCTTGTGGTTGGATGTTGCTCGCTGTGCTCTGTGTGTGAAGGTGTTAAAATGCTCAATGCCCATGACGGTAACACATGTTTATAATCAGTGTTAACCCCTTCACTGCCAGTAGTCGCAGGTTGTGTTTCTAAAATCTTTGTTAACCAACGTCAACGAGCCCCAGCCGTTAATGTAGCATGGATACAAGGTGGTATATCAGCAAGAGGCATAGATTCTCATGAGCCCCCGCAACTGCGGGGGTCATGAGGATATATATCTCTTGCAGTTTGATCGAGTCCACTTTTCCGGCAGTGAAGGGGTCAAGAAGACAATAACCAACATAATGCCATTTGTTTTTCTTGCAGGCAAACGACAACATAGCCCACCGAATAGAACAACGACTTAGTTTGGCAGAGCAGACTCTGAGAAGCGTGCAAGAAAAACTCAACTCCGTGGTCAAGCTCAACATCCAAGACAAGGACACAGACGAGATGAGAAGGGCAGAGAACCCGTTCTACTCTCTACCGGAAGAGGTCGACCTCTTCCTCGCGCAGTTCCGGAAGCTGCTGGTCGTCCAGCTAAAATACGAAGATTTGAAAGAGGAAAGAAACTGGATCATGTCTCACATCGGAGTGGCAGTAAAAGATGGAATGGACGATTCAAGCTTGCTGGCAGCCTACAAGGAATACGCTTCGAAGAACGACGAGAGGATCCAAGTTTTGAAGCAAGAGCTGGCTCAGTACGGGGACATGCTAGAGGAGCACAAAGCGAAAATCGAGGACATAACCAAAACCAAAGACGAAGAAGATAAGCGCTTTGCCAGTGGCACCGCCGTGTGGCAGGGCACTATTCTGTCTGTGATGCGGAAGCAGCTGCAAGACATCAAGACGACGCTGAGGAAGAAGGAGACAACGATAGGCATGAAGGAGGAGGAGATCGGGAAACTTCGCAGCAAGATCACTGAGCTGGAAGCGGCACTGGCACAAAAGGTGTGTAGGCCGGTCGCCCAGTACCGTCTGCGGTAGCGAGGCCCAGATAGACCATTCGGGGAGTACGCCACAAGAGCACTTCTATTCAATTGAGACGCGAAGCTTAGCTTAGCATATCATTTGAATAGAAGTGTACTTGTGGCATATTCCTCGAGTGGGTATATCTACGGAGTGCGCCTGCAAACGGAACGAGATACATTTGTACTTCTTTTTTTTTTACCCTCATGTGCACGCAGCCACTGGTACTGGTTGTGGATGCATGCATGGGGGGGGGGGGGGGGGGGACAATTAGCCCCCATCTATGACGCTTATTTCAAGATCGAAGCGGTGACTGTCAAGTGTAAAATGTAAAGAACAAATGTCACCGAAGAAAGAAACACGCTTAGAGAGGACAATTTACAAATACGTCACAATACATTCAGGTGTAATTCTCCTTTCTTAGCGTGTTTCTCATTGTAAGGATTTTTTAATGAAGGCATCTAGTTTCTTCAAAACTGTCAGTTTATAATTTTGGATTTGTTTCTGTTTCATGTCAAGACCCAACAGCTTGAAGCTGCAGAGGCCGTCCCCGCTAACACCACCGCCACCAACAACAGCAACCCACGTGACGTGGTCAACGGTAATGGAGCCACCAGCGCCGACAGCGGTGACTCAAGGACAAGTCAACCCCATTCCCCCAAACCCCGCGCCTTGCCTCCCCTGAAGTCCTCAACGGCACATTGGCCTTCGGCCAGCCCCAAAGTCAACCCGAACTGGCCACAGAACCGATCGTCTGTCCCTAAAGGTATAGTGGTGGAGTCGGACGTGCCTCTCACCATGTACCCGGCCGGGCTGACAACAATGCAGATCAGGGTGCACCGAGATGACAAGCCTCAGAACCCGCCTCCATTAGGGGCGGAGCTAGGTCTTCCGGCCAGGGGCAGAACCACTCACATGGGGTCGAGTCTCGGTGACCTCAAAGCCATGCACGCGCACACCAAGCACCCACCGATGTCCAGGGGTGGCGCGGGGTTCGGCGGGCTGGATTCCAACCATCTGGGCGTCAGTCCCTCTGGAGGCGGCAAGCAAGGGCCTTCACCCACTCCCAAACGGAAATTCCCTGCCGCAAGAGTGAAATAAACTTCCAGATACGGAATCTAAGACAAACTATTCAAGAATTTTCGGCAGGCCAGAATTAACCCTTTGGCTGTCGTTAACGGTTTTCATCGCGATGATTCCTAAGGAATCATCTCCACGAAAACCGCCACTGACAGCCAAAGGGTTAAATAATGATATAGAGACAGTGACAATGTTATTTTCCGTCCAATTTCTGAGTAGGCAGAACAAACTTGTGTTCTGGTCTGTACTTTTGGACATTACGGCTTCGACCTTAATGTCCAAAGTCACAGACCAGCCATAAATTGATGTCATCTGTTTATTGTTCTCAGTAAATAGACATTTTTCGTAAGTGGAAAGTAGGTTAAAAAAAAAAAAAAACGCGAATTTGACACATTCACTGAATCCAAAAGGCGTATGTTTGTCGGTCCTTTTCATTTTATAATTGTGTCAAATTCGTTAATATTTTTACGTACTTCTCATCTACGGAAATCGCCTGTTACGGTCACAATAATGCCCATATCATCAACAGTATTACAACAAACAAGTCACCATGTTAATTAAAACTCATTAAGTTTGTGTAAATTTGAATATCTTGTCCGTGTTGAAAAGAGGACACCTGCGCGGTCTCTAAACCGTTTTAATCATATCAACTGCTCTAAAGTCAACGAACGACGACAGCTTTGTTGTTGCGGTTGCGAATGCGCATAATTATGATTTCAGTAGCCATGTGTTTTTGAACCTATGTACCGTCCAACGTGTGTTGAAGACAAACGATTACAGTATTAAATGCTAGCGAAATGCACCACAAACTCTTTTAGTTGAAAGAGGAACGAACCGCTCTTGCCTGTCGGTAGCGATTTTTGTCGTGATGATTCCTGCAGGAATCATCGCGACAAAAACCGCTACCGACAGCCATGAAACCAGTTTACGCATTCGAGACGTGCCGTCTACGCAAACGCGGCATAAGCCGCGTATCCGGAGGCGGTACGTCTCAAATGAGTTAAAGTATTTTCTGCTTCTGTTTGAATTTCTGTGGACAATTCCTCGTTTGATCTTGTGGTGTGTGCATGGTGTTTCACCGTGCGCAGAATTACAGTGCAGTCGTCAACTTTAAGACAGTGCGGTACTGTTAACTCGTTAAGTGTGCCGTGTAATTAATGCCTCCCCTCTCCCACGACTGAGTACATTGGATTCACTGTGTATGTTTGTTTGTTCGCTTGACTGATTTCCCCCCCCCCCCCCTTTTTTTTTTTTAGGGTTGGGGGGTTGGGGATGGTAATGGGACCACATCAGTGATCGATTGTAACGAACCTAATGATGGAGCTTTATGACAAAAAACAACAACAAACAAACAAAAAACCCAAAACAACCTGCATTGCGAGTTCACGGTCATTGCCGCTTTATTGACTTGTACCTTTGTAATGTTGTCCAAACACCCAAAATAAATTCATTGTACTGTCACTGATGTGAACAACGCCTTTTTACAAGAAGGGGAAAAGACGCGTTGAGGTGGTCATACTGCTGTTCCACGCTCAAATAACACCTTGCTCTGTTGTCACAGCGCTGGGCACACAGTTAGATCGCTTGACCCCTTCCGTAAGGAAGAAGCGCTGGTAGATGCAGTGCACATTCACCAAAGGAAACTATGATCACTCAGCGCTGGACAAACACTTAGATCGCTTGACCCCTTTCTAAACACTTAGATCGCTTGACCCCTTCCGTAAGGAAGGGGTCAAGCGATCTAAGTGTGTGTTTGTCCAGCGCTGAGTGAACATATTTGGTGAATGTGCACTGCATCAACCAGCTGTTGTCTCTCTTTTGGTTGGCGATTTTTGTATGTGCTGGAAATGGTGCCCTACTTCTTCACTGCTGGGTCTCGGCGTACACTGCAATGCTGCAAAATAGTCGAGCCCCTTGTGAACCCCAGCAGTGGTGGAGGCTCGTGTCGAGATGTGCTTCGTGCTGGTGTCGTCGTGTCCCTATAGATGTTATACTATTCCTAAATCAGAATCAGGTCGAAGACAGTAGGTTGCGCCCTTTTATAGTAAGGACTTAAGGGACCGTTTCACTGCGGCATGCATTCTTGTAACAGTCTGTTAGGACTTGATAAGTACCTCATACTGTGTATGTCCATAATGCAACACCTTGCTAACACTGAAGAGGCATATATTCTCATGACCCCCTCCGGCCTCAGGGGCTCATGATAATAAGTACCTCTTGCAGATGGAGCGAGCTTGCTGGATGAATCGACGAAATGTTTGAAGTCTGTGCAGCTTTGACTTTTGATTTAGAGATAACCTCAGTTAGTTAAATGGAAAGACCTGTACTAATATGTCAGACGGATAGGCTGTCTGTCAGTCTGCGATGGTCACAAAAGTTTCATATTGACAACTTTAATAGTCATCGGAAGCATTGCTTGGATTTAGTGAACATTTCGTCGGAATGGCCGTACGGCGGATCGTTTCCGGTTACTGGGACGAGTCGCATTCAGAATGTCTTTTCGTAGGAGCGCGAAGACGCAAAAGAAATGGGCAGGTTAAGGAAAAACAAAACACGCTTGAAAATGATACTCATCGAACGACCTGTACAATTGTATTCCGTGTTGTTGTTCATCTTCTCCTTTCTGCTGCTGATGCTGTCCCTTGATTTATGATTGGAGCGAATCTGAAATGTCGCACCCCAGTAGAACACAGTACGTGCTGTTTTCCCGCAAATTTTTTGTGCGTTTTTACAGACTTTTATTTCTACACTTTTGAGCCTGTGATTGCTTTATATGAAGACTTTTAGACTTCCTAAATGGCCTATGGCCGTAAGGTTCAAAATCACAGATCAACACACACACATGGATGACGAGTCGTCATCAGTCAGCAGGTATACACCTTCCGTACACTCCTGTACGGTGCATGTACACCGTTTGATGTTTGTGCATAAGATATGACTTTATGTGATAATTCTCCGTCTATGATCAAAACTATTATTGGAGGTATCATTTTTTGTTGTTGTTTTGCGTGCATAACTATGCATTTTCGCTTTAATTTGTTTTACTGTTTTGTTTGTGTTTACAGTGTTTGAGACAGGTTGGAAAGGTTGGTCTGGTTGGCCAGTTCTTTCCTTGGTATGTTGCTTGATGGGATAACTTAAGTGGTTAAGTGGTTGATTCAACAAAATTTAAAATGCTTTTTGTGCTGGTTTGTCCTTTCTACAGTAAAAACGTCTGAAGGCTTCGTTTCATTTCCTTTTTGGTGGCGGTGTTTTTGGGTGGTTGGGGATGGTGGTATGTCAGCATCTTTCTTTCTTAGTTTGTCAAGGTATAGCGGGAGTATGCAGCTAGGCTGACAATGGTTTAATTGAATCGCATGGCTGTTAAAGTCTTTTGTTAACCAACAGTCAGTCTTTCGGACAAATAATGTGAATGAATTTTCTGCAAATATCCGTTCACACACAAAAGTCACACGCACGCACGCATGCACACGCGCACACACACACACACACACACACACACACACACACACACACACACACACACACACACACACACACACACACACACACACACACACACAACGGTAGTGCTATTGTAGCTCGCAATAGAGTCGGCTAGAAGAACACTACATCTGACATCAGTTGGTCCATCTCTACTGTCATGTCGGTGCTAACTCTTGAGGAGTTGTCGAGCCTGTGAACGACGAAGAAGGCTTCTTAAAGCGGAAATCAATTTTTAAAAGAGTTTTCTCGGACAAGTAATGTGAATGAATCTTCTGCAAACACCCTCACACACACACACACACACACACACACACACACACACACACACACACACACACACACACACACACACACACACACACACACACACACACACACACACAAGCACACACACCACAGAGTGAACCAAACCGGGGCCCGCAAAGGCGGCCTCAATAACGATTCACTGATTTATGTCATTTGCCGATATTGAAGTGGTCTACAGTTGGGCCTGTCGACGACGCTCTGTTGCAAATTGAGCAGTCCTGCCTCTGGGTGAGTTACGAAGCCTGCTTATTTTTGTAGTCCGGGTAGCAGCCCCATTTTAAAACACAAATGTAATAAAGCCTTTCTGCATGTCGACCTTTGTTAAAAGCGATCAAAGGCAAGTAAAAGCTAAAAACACGCCGCGTCAAAGTATTTTTTATAGTGTCCCTTTATTCCTCTGCCGCTGTGACTGCGATGGAGTTGGGTCCCGAACGTAGGCGATCAGCTCCAATAGCTACTGAGGTTAGGCCTACATCCCAGCCGAGCGCAAAAGCCATCCAGTCATAGGTCCAACGACAATGGGAGGGAGATGGTTGTGGTAAGGTGGTGGGTGAGTGAGGGTCAAACTATCTAACCCATATACTGAGGCTAAAAGCTTCAAATTTGTACACTCCATATTCAAGCTACAGTAGAGTACTTACAGATTAATGATATAGACCAATGGCTTTTAGTGCCAGAATAGCTTGGCGCCTAGAGGCGCCAAGCTATTCTGACACCACCCTTGAACTATTTTAGTCAAATTGATTTCACACACTGGTGTATTTTGAATGTTAAGGGTTAAACTAAATTCTGGCCCAGCGCCTGATGACGGCATCGTATTCATTCAGGACCCTTTTTTCCCCCTCTTTAGCACCAGCCAGCGGTCAGCGGGTTTTCCGTCCCCAGCGTTGTCCGCCCCTGGGTGCCAGCTCAGTCTTTTTCTTTCGTTATTACTGAGATGATGAAACGCAGGTAGTAATGCACAATCGCTGAGATATTTGAACATTTTAAAAAAAATCTCTGCAGGTGTTAAAGGAACCACCACTCCCCCCCCCCTTCTCTCTCTCTCCCCCCCCCCCTCCCCTTCTCCCAACCCCTCACTTTGCAAGGCCCAACATTCTTTAACATGCCATCATAACGAAATTTCTTTATTGGAGTTTGGAACCACCGCTTCCTCCCCCCTCCCGGCCCCCACCTTTTCATTTTTCAAGGTCTGATGTCGGGAGGCCTTTCGTGTCAGGTTTAAGATCCCCACCACACCAAAAAAAAAAAAAAAAAAAAAAAAGAAAGAAAAGAAGTGTGTGTGTGTGTGAGAGAGAGAGGGGAGAGAGAGAGAGAGAGAGAGAGAGAGAGAGAGAGAGAGAGAGAGAGAGAGAGAGAGAGAGAGAGAGAGAGAGAGAGAGAGAGAGAGAGAACGCCTCTCTTACAAACTGTCCTGTTATAAAATAAACATTAACAGCAAAGCCGGAGTAAGAGAAACACAATAACACAATAAATCGAAACATAAAATAAACTGAGAGAGATAGTATTGTGTAGTGGTTGATTAGTGTGGAACAGTGGTATTTGTGGTTGCTGGTATGCCCTTAAAAGAAATTAAAATTTAAAAAAAACCGGTACAACATAAAATATTGTTAAAATACCGGTCAGTACGGATATTAGTACCAGTAGGCCTTTGCATCTCTAGTCTTAGTTCGTCAAAGTGGAGGGAAAACTCCCTCATGAATATTTTTAGTGACATGCGCAGAGACGCCCGTTCAACAACTTGACGCGCATGTCCGTGACTTAATAGTCGTCTTCTTTCTCTCCTGAAAGTGGCGAACATTTCGGAGTCCCCGCTGCAACACAATTTAAAATAGAAGGACGTCTTTGCATTTTATTCAAGTTATATTCAAAGTGAAAGAGTTTCATTTCCAAAGGTATAGTAAGATTTGTTTTGGTGACTGAAGTCAAAAGAACCGTCGTCTTTGTATAGTAAGGCGCTTCAGTCACGGAGTCGACTGATTAATAACTTTAGAATGGTCTTGATATGAATCTTTGTGCATATTTCTGGAACCAACCTGTATTTGTTTTGCTGAGTCGGTTACAACTCCGGCCAGCAACAGTTAATTTTTTATACGATCTTAGCACGGACAGTTTTTATATCTGTTTTAGGTCTGCTTTTCTGACTGGAACCTGCGAAGACGCAACGATGAACACCAAGGTAGGTCAACGTCGACAAAGAAACACAAAGAAAAATAAACTCGCTTAGAAATGACAAGTACAAAACAGTTATTAACTTTGGGGGTTTAAGCCAATTCTTCAAAATAGATACGCACAGAAATGCAATGGACTAGACTAATTATTGTACTTTGCAACTGCTGACAGGACGACAAGTCGGCTAACATCTTGTAGATCTATCGCGTTCGCCGATAACCCCTGTTCGGAGCCTCCCACTCTCCGGCGCATCAGGAGCGGATCTGGGGGAGGGGATCCTAGGGGTTCCGGACCCCCACCCCCACCCCCCTCCAGACCCAAAATTCTTTAAAATGCAATAACAAAGCCCCTTTTTGGGATGTTTGGAACCCCCCCCCCCCTCCCCCCGTTGTTTGATATGGTGAGTCAACACACGGACGCGCCTTCTCTCCCCGCACCCTCCCCTTCCCCCTCCCGGTTGTTTGATACTCTATCCACCCCCCACTGACCTTCTCCCCGTTTGATTTCTGACGAATGGTAAGTCATAACACACGGACGCGCCTTTTCCCTACCCCCCACCACCCCCTTTTCTATTTTTCGACCCCTGGAAGCAAGGTCTAGCGTCGGGGAGGCCTTTTGTATCAGTTGGAACCCCCCCCCCTCGAGGTAACTAACTGATCCGCCCCTGCGCATGTCTGTGCGTGTGCGTGTCTGTGTGTGTGTTCATCCGCAATGACCATATCGGTATCAATAAACACGAAATTATTAAGACTGTAAATTGGTGGCAAACAGAATTGACAAAAAATAATTTGATTTTTCACAGGTGAAGCCAGATTTTGACAAACTAGATCTACCGTACTTCATAGAAGAGGTCTTCACAAAGGAAGAATACGCGAATATCTGCCCGTACGAGAGAAGTAGGCTCCAAAACATGAGGCGGAATTATGAAATGATGGTGTATGTAGGTGCGTTCAGTAAAAACTGCTTATATTCAATGCATGTATTTCAGGTGTGATAAAATGTAATATTTACAACACGAACTGCTGTCACTGGTCATTCGCATAGCCTACCTTAGAATGAGTTGTGTTTTGCTTTAGATCAAGACCATCCATGTTATTAAATTAATATGGTACATTCTCACTTAGACGGTATAATTCAGTTTGTATTTGTCTTATTGACTTCACTTAGGCCATTAACCACTTCCCTGCCAGTGAGCATACATTTTGTTTCTGAATTTTTGGCTCACGTGCGAAGCAAAAGTGAGTATATTCTGGGCCAGTGGTCGTCCGTCCGTCATCTGTCCGCCGTCAACCGTGGTAAACTTTAACGTTGGCATTTTCTCGGAGACTATTCAAGCCACAGTCTTCAAACTTGGCCCAAGGATACTTTGTGGCAAGACCTTTCTAAACATACCAATTTGAGTGACCTCTCACATAGGTCAAGGTCACAGGGGATGAGGAAATATGTCAAAAATAGCTATATTTTGACATACTTTTTTTTCTTCTCAAATACTATTCACAACTTCAAACCCAAACTTGGTACAAAGATACCTGATGGTAAGATCTTTCTTTGCATACAATTTGGTTGATCCCTCGGAAAGTTCAAGGGTCACAAGAGCTCAGGGAATAGGCCCAAAATAGCCATATTTGGACAAAAGATTTTTTTTCTCAAATAATATTCACAACTTCAAACCCAAATTTGGTACAGAGATACTAATTTCGATGACCCCTCGGAAAGGTCAAGGGTCACAAGAGCTCAGGAAATAGGTCCAAAATAGACATTTTGACGAAAGATGTGGTTTTTTTCTCTCCAAATACTATTAACTTAAAACCCAAACTTGCTACAGAGATGCCTGATGGGAAAACATTTCAGTGCGTACTAATTTGGTTGATCCCTCTGAAAGGTCAAGGGTCACAAGAGTTCAGGAAATAGGTCTAAAATATCCAAATTTTGAGAATTTTTTTTTCTTAAATACTATTTGCAACTTCAAACCCAAATTTGGTACAGAGATAGCTGATGTAAGACCTATCTATGCATACTAATTTGGATGACCCCTCGGAAAAGTCAAGGGTCACAAGAGGCCGGCAAGTGTGTGTAAAAAGCAAATTTGTTTTTTTTTAAATTTTAGGTATTATCAACATTTTTGCAAATTTTTCAATCAAATTTGGCACAAAGGTAGCTGATGATAAGTCCTTTCCATGCATACTAATTTAGTCGACTCATCGCAAAGGGCGAGGGTCACCGGGAGAGGGGGGGGGGGGGGGGCGTGGTCGGGAGGTGGGCAGGTTGACAGATGTGTGAAAAATGCTTACATTTTCAGAAAACATAGATTTTGCTGGTGCAAAAGACTTTACTTATTGTCACAAAGGTCATACATGTAAATCGGTCATACACATGAGCCATAATGGCTTTGCCTTTCTTGTTTATTCATTCGACGACCAAAAGCCGCAACCCTCCAAGGAACATGGATATAATTGGTATCAGCAGCAGGCATAGATCCTCACGAGGAGCTATACCTCTTGAAGTTAGGTGGTGTGCACTTTTTCTCGGCAGTCAAGGGTTTAAAGTGCTATGATATATATGTCCACAGGTCTACCAGCCATCAAGCCGATGTTCATGCAACCTAACAGAAAAAGAAAACGACCAGCAAGGGATGATTTCAGTACATATACCGATAGTGACGACGAATGGCTTCCTAGATCCAAACAAAAACATGGTATTTTGAAAATGCAGAACAAAGCAAATGAATGCGGCCGCCGGTACTGTTTACAGTACCAGTGGTTGCGTGCACAAAGGGCTTGAATGTACACTTCTTTCTTTTTTGGCTCACGTGCGAATCAAAAGTGAGTGTGTTTTGGGCCAGTGGTCATCCGTCCGTCCGCCGTCGTCCGTCGTCCGTGGTAAACTTTAACGTTGGCATTTTCTCGGAGACTAGTCAAGCCACAGTCTTCAAACTTGGCCCAATGATACTTTGTGGCATGACCTTTAAAAACACACCAATTTGAGTGACCTCTCACAAAGGCCAAGGTCACAGGAGATCAGGAAACATGTCAAAATTAGCTATATTTGGACGAAATTTATTTTTTCTCAAATACTATTCACAACTTCAAACCCAAACTTGGTACAAAGGTACCTGAGGGTAAGACCTTTCTATGCATACTAATTTGGTTGATCCATCGGAAAGGTCAAGGGTCACAAGAGCTCAGGAAATAGGCGGAAAATAGCCATATTTTAACAAAAGATGTATTTTTTTCTTCTCAAATACTGTTCACAACTTCAAATTCAAACTTGCTACAGAGATTCCTGATGGTAAGACCCATCTATGCATACTAATTTGGATGACCCTTTGGAAAGGTCAAGGGTCACAAGATCAAGAAAGATCAAGGGTTCAGGAAATAGGTCCGAAATAGCCATATTTTCACAAAAGATGTTTTTTCTCAAATAATATTCACAACTTTAAATCAAACTTGCTACAAAGATACCTGATGGGAAGACCTTTCTATGCACACTAATTTGATTGATTCCTCAGAAAGGTCAAGGGTCACGAGAGCTCAGGAAATAGGTCCAAAATAGCCATATTTTGACAAAAGATTTTTTTTCTCAAATACTATGCACAACTTCAAACCCAAATTTGGTACAGAGATACCTGATGGTAAGACCTATCTATGCATTAGCATACTAATTTGGATGACCCCTTGGAAAGGTCAAGGTCGCAAGACGCTGGCAAATGTGTGTAGGTATTATTTCAACCAAATTTGGCACAAAGATAGCTGATGATGAGACCTTCCTATGCATACGGGAAGGGGAGGAGGGGGGGGGGGGGGGGGGGTTGACGGGTGCGTGAACTTTAACGTTGGCATTTTCTCGGAGACTATTCAAGCCACAGTCTTCAAACGTGGCCCAATGATACTTTGTGGCAAGACCTTTCCAACCATAGCCATTTGAGTGACCTCTCACAAAGGTTAAGGTCACAGGGGCTCAAGAAATATGTCAAAAATAGCTAGATTTTGACATAATGTATTTTTTTCTCAAATACTATTCACAACTTCAAACCCAAACTTGGTACAAAGATACCTGATGGTAAGACCTATCCATGCACACTAATTTGGATGACCCCTCGGAAAGGTCAAGGGTCACAAGAGCTCAGGAAATAGGTCCAAAATAGCCATATTTTGACCAAGATGTTCTTTTTCAAATACTATTAACAACTTCAAACCCAAACTTGCTA
This sequence comes from Semisulcospira habei, assembly GCA_036245525.1. Classification (NCBI taxonomy): domain Eukaryota; kingdom Metazoa; phylum Mollusca; class Gastropoda; family Semisulcospiridae; genus Semisulcospira; species Semisulcospira habei. Next base: position 55,500,855 of record BTPG01000007.1, read on the forward strand.
CAGAGAAAACTGATGGAAAGACCCATCTATGCATACTAATTTGACAAGACATCGTCAACACCGCTCGTTCTAAAGCTGAGGCCATAAGCAGAAGTGAAGCTTTGCGGGAGAAAACTCACAGTACTGCAGAGGACCGACCGGTCCTGTGTGTCACGTATCATCCTCACAGCATCCCCATCAAAAACATTCTCCTCAGAAACTTCCACATCATTCAGAATGACACAGTTGAAAGACATATTTCCTGAGCCTCCGCTGGTAGCTTACAAACGTGACAAACCTACGCGATCATCTCGTTCACAGTTCACTTCGCGCATCTAACACCTTACCACCTGGCACACACCCTTGTCAGCAACCACATTGCAAAGCATGTCCGTACATCAACACATCCCCCGTCATCACCGGACCCCTGTCATCTTTAACTGTCCACCGATCATTCACATGCCAGTCATCAGATATTGTCTATGTTATCTCATGTTATTACTGCCCAAAGATGCTGTATGTGGGGGAGACATACCGTACACTCCCTGAACGCTGCGAGGAGCATGTTCGTTCGATCCGCCTCGGATACAAACAACAACCAGGTTGGACGTCATTTCAACGAACCTCCTCATAGCCTCACCCATTTCAGCATACGCATCCTTTGACAAAATACATCCAACTTCATCCGCCGCAAAATGGCAGAATCCTTTTTGGCGGACAGGCTTGGCACTTGCCATCCGAACGGATTGAACATTCGCCCCCAGGGATGTATGCTCGGGCTGATGGGTTGGTGCCAGACTTGACCTCACTGCTGATACTTGATGCTACCGTTGCACTGATTAGTGTGTGTGTGTGTGTGTGTGTGTGTGTGTGTGTGTGTGTGTGTGTGTGTGTGTGTGTGTGTCTATGAATATGCATGTACGTGAGCGGCAGCAGGCACGAGAGAATGCGAATGTATGCAGTGACGTGTATGTATGTAGTCGTAAGTTTTGTGCTACGTGTTTTGTGCATGTGTATTTGTGTCATTATGTTGTTTTTTTGTTGTTTGTTTGTTTGTTGTTGTTTTGTTTTTGATCGTTCTAAATTTTCTCTATGCAGGATGACGTCTTTTCTTTCTATCGTATGTTCTTTTCTGTTCTACGTTTGTTTCCATGTCATCCGGAAAAAGGATCTTTGATGCGAAACGTCGTGTTCCTTGTATCTAATTTAAAGGGTTTTCAACCTCTTTTTTCTGTTTTCCTTTCACATGAAACTCTAACGGCAACAGTTTTACTACATACTAATTTGGTTGATTCCTCGGAAAGGTCAAGGGTCACAAGAGCTCAGAAAATAGGTCCAAAATAGCCATATTTTGACAAAAGATGTTTTTTTTTCTCAAACCCTATTCACAACTTCAAACCCAAATTTGATACAGAGATACCTGATGGTAAGACCTATCTATGCATACTAACTTGGATGACCCTTCGGAAAGGTCAAGGGTCACAGGTTGGCAAATGTGTGTAAAATGCCAATTTTTGGCTCAGGTGCGAAGCAAAAGTGAGTCCATGTTTTGGGCCAGTGGTCGTCTGTCCGCCGTCGTCCGTGATAACCTTTAACGTTGGCATTTTCTCGGAGACTATTCAAGCCAGATTCTCAGGAACTCGTGCGCTGAATCCTGACAAAGCCCACGCTTCGGGATACTGTTGGCAGGTAAGAACATTGTGAGGATACGCTTCCTATTCTAAGGATATAGAGTAGTTTCGATGGTCATGTCCACTACACGCACTACATTTACCTTTCCTTGGGCAGTTCAAGTATATGTGAACTTTGTACTAAATGCTGGCTGTGCGTCTTACCATACACTTTCAATAATATCAAGCATAATTTATCTGACATTAAGGTAGCATTGTATCTTTTGTAACGAACATTACCTTTCTCAGCTGCCACTCGGTTTCACGTTGTGGCGTTGTCTAAGCCATCACTGAAGAGGGAGGATTCTTCCAGAGTTGAGACCAGATAGTTCATTTACGCCGCCATGAACAATAGGCTTATACAATTATAAAAGCGATCTACTGCAGACAGTAAATGGTTAATATTTCGCAATATCACCTTTATAGATGTTCTAAGTATGTCTTGCAATAATGCTGGACAGACAGGCCAAACTTGTAGTTAAATGAAAAAAAAACTTTAAATGCGGTAAAATGAAAGACTTTTCTGCTCTTCTTCTCTTTTGTAAGCAGGAGAGTTCCTTCCGTTGCGCTAAAAAAGCAATGGAAAACGTCTGGTACGTGTGCCTACTTGCATGGATTGCGATAAGAAGGATAGAAAAGTCTTCGTTGAGGCAAAACAACATTGATAACCCGTTGTATCGGCGACTTTTAGCCATCAAAGACTGCCATGCACAAGATCGCTTTAAGAACAAGTGCACTTTAACCCCTTCCCTGCCACTGTACGTACATTTTGTTTCTGAAATCCTGTGTTCACTGAACGACTAAAAGCCACCACTGTCCAAAGAACGTGGACGCGCAGTGATCTCGGCAAGAGGCATAGATCCTCATGAGCCCCCGCAGTCGCGGGGGCTCATGAAGATCTATGCCTCTTGTAGTTGGTCATGTTAAATGAACAATCACCTTGAGAGGCATCAGCTGATCCGAGGCAGCCAACATGGTTTCTCAAAAGGAAAGTCCTGCCTGACAAACCTGCTCGTCTTCCTGGAGGACATGACACGCATGCTGGACGAAGGGAAAGATGTAGACGTCATCTACCTTGACTATGCCAAGGCGTTCGACAAGGTCCCTCACAAACGGCTTATGGACAAGCTGAAAGCACACGGTGTAGACGGAAAAGTGCTGCAGTGGATGGAAGAATGGCTACGTGGCAGGAAGCAGAGAGTTGTGGTCAACGGACAAGCTTCTCCATGGGTAGATGTGACGAGCGGAGTTCCACAAGGATCCATTTTGGGGCCGACCTTGTTCCTGGTGTTCATTAATGACTTGGAGGACGATATGCTGACCAGCGTTCTAAAGTTTGCTGATGACACTAAGATCTACGGCGACGTCTCCGACCCAGCGGGGAGCGACAAACTACAGCATGACCTTAAGGTAGCAGAAAGATGGTCAGAGAGGTGGCTGATGCAGTATAACGTGGACAAGTGCAAGACTCTGCATGCAGGCCGTAAAAACACTTGTCAGGTTTACACGCTGGGAGGACAAGAACTTGGAGCAGTGGAGGAAGAAAGGGACCTAGGCGTCATCATGCACAGGTCACTGTCGGTCAGTCGCCAGTGCTGCGTGGCAGCAAAACGAGCCAACAGAGCAGTGGGGCAGATCATGCGAACAGTTACAGCCAGAACTAGAGAAGTTATTGTCCCACTCTACAAAACAATTGTACGACCACATTTAGAGTACTGTATCCAAGCATGGCGACCTTACCTCAAAAAAGACATCGCAGAGTTGCAGAGGAGAGCTACAAGATCGATTACAGGGATTGGTCACCTGCCGTATGAGGAGAGACTGGCCTTTTGCAATTTGCAGAAATTGGAAGAAAGGAGAGACAGGGGAGATCTCATCGAGACTTTCAAGATCATAAAGGGACTTGAAAAAGTTTCTGCGGACATATTTTTTACTTCATGCCAGTCATCATTTTACCATAGAGGTCACAGCAGCAAACTGTTCAAAGGGAGGTCCAGACTGAATCTTAGAAAAAACTTTTTTTCCCAAAGAGTTGTGAACCCATGGAATGCTCTGAAACAAACAATTGTCGAAGCTGAAACTGTCAACCAGTTCAAGAACCGCCATGATAAAGAGACAGTTAAGGGGGTTAAAATAAGTTCTCAAACTTCCTACCCCGTCGGCCGCGCTCAGTGGCCACTCAGGTAAAAAATGTTCTCTTTTTCTCGGCAGTGAAGGGGTTAACACCTTGACTGCTACTGACAATTCCGTTCGACGAAAGATCTGGACGCTTAGTCGCGCGTCTTTACCGCGGAGCGGTATCGTCAGTTGCTGTCAAGGGGAAGCTTGACAAACACAACAGACAGGAAAATCAAAACCCTGCTTTAAAAATTGCTGACTGTTTTTAAAGGTTTGCACAGACGGAAAACCCTCTCATATCGTGGACGCACAGGACCCCAGCATGGCCAACTGGATGCGCTACGTCAACTGCGCCAGGACTGTGTCTGAGCAGAATCTGACAGCCTACCAGTATTGTGGTCAGATCTACTATCGGGCCCACAGTGATGTTCTAGTATGATTTGTGTGTATTTCTTGCTGTATTGTATTTTGTTCTTCGTATCCTTCATATTTTTTTCCCTGTACGTTATTTCCTTTATTTGCAAGGATATAACGTGATATTAAAGGTTTGGGTTACCTAGTGTCCTGTACGAGAAAGTCTGAATAGGAGTGACTCTTACCGCGTGCCTTTAATCCCTTCCCTGCCACTGTATGTACATTTCTCTTTCTTAAATGTTTCTTCATTCAACGACCAAAAGCCACAACCGTTCAAGAAACACGGATACAAATTGGTATCAGCAAGAGGCATAGACCCTCATGAACCTCCGCAGTCGCGGGGGCTCATGAGGATCTATGTCTCTTGCAGTTGGATCGCGTTCGCTTTTTCTATGCAGTGAAGGGGTTAACTCTTTGGCAGTCGGTAGCTTTTGTCAAAGAGCGCAACCGACAGCCAAAGGACTAAAATCCCACTGTAATTTCCTGTAGGCTAATCACAGTCAAGTTATTAGAGGGAATGACAGTGATGGCGCGAGGGATGATCCGCCCTGTGAAGCCTTAGCATGTACACGTGCTGTTACACCAAGTCAGTCTTGTCTTTCCCTTACAGGCTGGAACAGAGCTGCTTGTGTGGTATGGTGCAGAGTACGGACTGGAACTTGGCATCCGGCGAGAAGAGGAAGGACGGAACGGAAAAGGCCGCAAAAACGCCTGTGATGGTACTGGGTGAACATTGTATTTCTCACTTACTCCTTAGCCTGATTTTCAAATGGTTCAGAAATGGCACAAAGCTGCACTCCAGTTGTAGGAGAAGGCTCGACAATGAATTGATGATTCATTGGTGAATCAGTCCACACTAACCAAGCTAATGCCCTTCATGTAGTGCTATCATTTAAGTACAAGATTCATCTCCTACTCAATGTATTGTGTGAGGGGTGGTTGAGTAAAACTGGATTGAAGCTGACCGGATATTGCATACTGAAATTACGAAATAATATTTTTCACACAATGACACAGATCACCTGATCTACAGCTAAATTAATTCTTTTTTTTTAGCCGGTTGCTTTATAACGGCTCGACAGCGGATTTCCTTTCCAATCCATTCCATCGCTCACATTTAGACTAATTAAAAAAAACTCCATAAAATAAAACACAAAAAAACTTGTATACAAATAAGTGTTTAACTTTATCTTCGAAAACTTTCACACTGGTAACTGTCGTTTGATTAATAAGTTATCGAGTTTATTTTGCACACCAGCATCCAAACCATTATTTCTTGGCTTGACTTCGCGAACGAAGATTCTATAGGGCTTGCCCACGTCGTCTGCAGGCATTTTCGTGGCTGCGGAGGCCAATCCGGGACAGGCAGGTTCGACCGCAGTGGCTGCAGGGGAAGGTCTGGTCAGGGTTCTGAGTTACGACAACTCTGCTTTTTCTTCTGAGCCGCTTGTCCTTAAGGTTAGCTTTGCGAGAGTCCAAAGGAGACGGCTGCCTTGTGAATGGTGGAGCGCCAGGTGTCACGGTCCGCAGCAAGCGAGGACCACTGGCGGTGGTCGATTTGGCAGGCACTAAGTGACTTCTTGAGACCGTCTTTGTATCTCTTCTTTGGTGCCCCTCTGTCTCGGTGTCCAGTGGCGAGCTCGCCGAACAGAGTGATCTTGGGTAGGCGATGATCCTCCATCCTGGAGACGTGCCCCGCCAAGCGAAGCTGTGTCCGCAGCAGCAAAGCCTCGATGCTCACAGTTTCCGCCTGTTCAAGGACCTCGACGTTGGTGACATAGTCACTCCAGTGAATGCTGAGGATGGTACGCAGGCAGCGCTGGTGAAAGCGTTCGATGAGTCGTAGTTGGCTGCGGTAGAGGGCCCAGGACTCGGAACCGTACAGCAGGGTGGTGAGGACGACAGCTCTGTACACGCTGATCTTGGTGCCTTTTTTCAGCTGTTGATTGTGCCACACCCGCTTGAATAGTCGCCCGAAAGCACTGTTCGCTTTTGCTAGCCTGTTGTCCAGCTCCTTGTCCAGCTTGGCGTCTGACGTGATGATGCAGCCAAGGTAGGTAAACTGGTGTACAGACTCAGTTCGGACTCGCCGATGGTGATGTGGGAAGGGCGATGCTCTTCCTTGGTGCCGGCTGATGAAGGACCTCTGTCTTTTTCAGACTGACCTCAAGTCCAAAGAGCTGGGCGGCATCTGCGAAGCAGGACGTAATGCGCTGCAAGGCTCTCTCTGTGTGTGCAACGAGGGCAGCGTCATCAGCAAAAAGCAGCTCACGAATCAGTTGGTCTAGGGTTTTCGTGTGGGCCTGCAGTCGTCTGAGGTTGAACAGGCTGCCATCGAGACGATACCTGATGTACACTTCGTCGTCATCGTCGAGGTCCACTGTGGCCTGCTTCAACATCATGCTGAAGAAGATGGTGAAGAGGGTCGGTGCCAGCACGCAGCCTTGCTTCACGCCGTTGCGAATGGGGAATGGTTCTGAGAGGTCACTGTTTCGTCTGACCTGGCCTTGCTGGTCCTCGTGGAGCTGGACGATCATGTTGAGGAACTTTGGGGGACAACCTAGTCGCTCCAGGATCTGCCACATACCTTGCCTGCTCACAGTGTCAAACGCTTTTGTTAGGTCGACAAACGTTACGTACAGCCCTTTGTTCTGCTCGCGCACTTCTCCTGAAGCTGTCTCAGCACAAAGACCATGTCGGTGGTACTCCTGTTTGCTCTGAAGCCACACTGGCCCTCTGGGAGGTGGTCTTCAGCGATGGCAGGTACCAGCCGATTCAGGAGCAACCTTGCGAGAATTTTCCCGGCAATGGACAGCAGGGTAATTCCACGATAATTAGAGCAGGCAGACTTCTCTCCTTTGTTCTTTTCCAGGGTGATGATGACTGCATCACGGAGATCCTTTGGTAGTGTTCCTTTTTCCCAGCAGCAGAGAAAGAGGTCGTGGAGCTTGTTGTGCAGTGCTGGGCCTCCATGTTTCCAGATCTCTGGCGGGATTCCGTCAATGCCTGCTGCTTTGCCACTCTTGAGCTGGTGGATGGCTGTGAGGGTCTCTTCGGCGGTGGGCGGTTCGTCCAATTCAACCTTTAGTGGAAGGTGTGGGATTTGGAGGATGACTGTTTCTTGAACAGTGCGCTCAGCGCCGAAGAGGTCCTGAAAGTATTCCGACCAGCGGTTCAAGATGGAGGTATTATCTGTGAGGAGTGCCTGTCCATCAGCGCTTCGCAGGGGACTTTGTACCAGGTGCCTAGGGCCATACACTGCTTTCAGTGCTTCGTAGAAGCCCCTGTAGTCACCGTTGTCAGCGCAGAGCTGGGTCCTCTGTGCGAGTCTGGACCACCACTCGTTCTGGAGCTCTCTAAGCTTGAGCTGGAGACTGCTGCAGATGAGGCAGAAGGCAGACTTCTTCACAGGGCAGGAAGGCTGGGCTAGGTGGGCCTGATGGGCGGCTCTTTTTTTTTTACTAGAAGTTCCTGGATCTCTACGTCGTTTTCGTCAAACCAGTCTTTGTTCCTCTTTCTAGCAAAGCCCAAGACTTCCACAGAGGATTTTACAATAGCAGTTTTCAGTTGTTCCCAGAGTGTTTCAGGGAAGGAGTCTGCTGGATCAACTGTGTCTTTGAGCATGCGCTGTAAATCGGCCTGAAGGGCAGCTTTCTTGTCGTCACGCTGAAGGCTGACAACATCAAGCTTTTTCTTGGGGGGGGGGGGGGGGGCCCTTTCTTGGGTTTCAGCTTGAGGCAGAGCCTGAGTTTGCAGCGAACAAGGCGGTGGTCAGTGTGACACTCTGCGCTGGGCATCACTCTGGTGAGGAGGACGTCACTGCGGTCCCTCTGACGCACTAGGACATAGTCGATAAGGTGCCAGTGCTTGGAGCGAGGATGCATCCAGGTGGTCTTTCGACTGTCCTTTTGCTGGAAAGTAGTGTTGGTGATGACAAGTTGCTGCTCTGCACAGAGCTCCAACAGTAGGCGACCATTGTCATTGCAGTTCCCAACGCCATGCTTGCCGAGGACTCCTTTCCAGGCTTCAGAGTCTTGGCCCACTCTGGCGTTGAAGTCGCCAAGGATGATGACTTTGTCGTCTGCAGGGGTGCTCTGCAGGAGGCTGCGCAGGTCAGAGTAGAACTTGTCTTTTTCTGCAGGCTCTGCCAGGAGGGTTGGGGAGTACACACTGAGAAGGGTGACGTATTGCTGGTGTCTCAGTGGGAGGCGCATAAACATGATGCGGTCTGAGTGACCCGTTGGTAGGTTTTCCAACTTAGTCGCAATGGGGGTCTTCACCATGAAGCCCACGCCTGAAAGCCGTCTTTCTGATGCAGGCCTGCCTGACCAGTAGAGGGTGTAGCCAGCGCCAAGTTCTTGGAGGCTGCCTTCCTCTGGAAGGGTACTTCGCTGAGCGCGGCGATGTCGATGTTTAACCTCCGCAATTCATGGGCAATGAGGGCGGAGCGACGTTCAGGGCGTCCGCTGTCTGCTGTGTCGAGCATGGTTCGGATGTTCCAGCATGCTACGTTGAGTCCGGTCGTGGTCGTCATGAGAGTGGGTCCATTGTTTTTTCTTGTTTTCTGACCGCATGAGAAGATGCCCGTTGACCGCGGCTAGCCAACTGGGGTTACGAGGGGATGAGCTTTGGTTAGGCCACCTTTTCTAGGCCCCTCTCCGTGTGGAGCAAGCAGTGCTGTCCCTAGAGAAGGCTGATTGGTCGTTCAGGATGTGCCGAGTGACGTTGTCATCCCCAGGTCAACATCAGGCGACCAATATCCTGAACCGCCTGCATGCAGGTTTGAGACTGCGGCTTCCAGTGACATCTTTCACCTGCCGTTTTGCCCCTTGCCCATCGCTACAGGACTTGGAAAGTTCAGTGTCATAGTCCGTGGGCGTTTCCTAAAGCCTGCGCGGGGGAGCTTTTTGGTGGAGTGCAGTGTGCGCAGTACTGGCCCCACCCTTTAAACCCTTGGTTTGTTTGCCATGGCCTAGCAAGCTGGGACGGTGGCATCGAGGTCCTCGGGTCGTAGGTTTTATATCAGACTGTCCTTGTCTTAGTCTCTGGCTCAAAAGCCTTCCCCGGAGAGACGGGGGCTTTGATGTCAGGGGTTTCCTCCCTTAGCCTTTCCGCAGCCAAGCGGCCATGCCTGCAAGGCAGCAGGGGACTCGTGGGGGCCGGGGTCGTCTATGTCCCGTGCAGATGTGAACATCTGCCCACTGCCCAGACGGTGACACTTACCAGAGGAGAAAAATCCAACGCCGGAACCCGGTATCGAACCTCGTACCTTTGGCATTGGAGGGAGACGCCTTAACCACTGCGCCACTTCCCCGCCCGCACCATTATTTAAGCCCATACGAAACGCACCGTTCTGTGCTTGTTATATGCATTACTTGCCAACCAATACCTCGCATGCTGCCATACGACGGTGGGATAGGCATCCTATCACTTTTGTCAGATTGTACTTGTCCACAAAGGCCAGGCACACATGACATCCGACCCTTATATGCAGTTTTTGACTCACGTGCGAAGCAAAAGTGAGTCATGTTCTGGGCCAGTGGTCGTCCGTCCGTCGCCGGTCTGTCGTCTATGGTAAACTTTAACGTTGGCATTTTATCGGAGACTATTCAAGCGACAGTCTTCAAACTTGGCCAACGGATACTTTGTGGCAAGACCTTTCTAATCATATCAGTTTAAAATAACCTCGCAAAGATCAAGGTCACAGGTGAACAGGAAAATTGGTTTTAATAATATAGCCATATTTTGACCAAAAATGTTTCTTCTCAAATACTGTTTAGAACTTCAAACCCAAACTTGGTACAAAGACAGCTGATAGTAAGACCAAAGACAGTATAGTATGCTGTCTTTGATAGCACTTTCCTATGCATGCTAATTTGTATGACCCCTCGGAAAGGTCAAGGGTCAAAAGAGATCAGGACATGAGTCACAAATGGACATTTTCTTCCTTTTTCGCTCACGTGCGAGGCAAAAAGAGGCTCACGTGGTCGTCCGTCCGTCGTCTGTCCACCGTCGTCCGTCGTCCGTGGTAAACTTTAACGTTGGCATTTGCTCTGAGACTATTCAAGCCACAGTCTTCAACTTGGCCCAAGGAAACTTTGTGGCAAGACTTTTCTGAACATACCAATTTCAGTGACATCTCACAAAGGTCACAGGGGATCAGGAAATATATATCAAAATTAGCTATTTTTGGACATAATTTATTTTTCTCAAATACTATTCACAACTTCAAACCCAAACTTGCTACAGAGATACCTGATGGTAAGACCTATCTATGCATACTAATTTGGATGACCCCTCGGAAAGGTCAAAGGTCACAAGAGCTCAGGAAATAGGTACAAAATAGCCACATTTTGACAAGAAATGTTTTTTCGCAATTGCTATTCACAACTTCAAACCCAAACTTGCTACAGAGATACCTGATGGTAAGACCTATCTATGCATACTAATTTGGGTAACCACTCGGAAAAGGTCAAGGGTCACAAGAGGTCGACAAATGTGTATAAAATGCCAATAATTGTAGTTATTATCAAAATTTTTGCAAATTTTGTAATCAAATTTGGCACAAAGGTAGCTGATGATAAGACTTTTTTCCTATGTATCCTAATTTAGTCGACTCATCGCAAAGGTCAAGAGTCATGGGGTTTTTACAGATGTGTGAAAACTGATTAAATTTTGAGAAAACATGGATTTTGTGTTGGTGTAAAAGCCATCCCTTTACTTATTATTAGACATGTGCGGATCGGTCTTAATAATAATAATAATAATAATAATAATAATAATAATAATAATAATAATAATGAGTGTTTATATAGCGCTTAATCTTAATCAAAAGCTATAAGCGCTTTACAATCTGTTCACAAAAATAAAAATACAATGACATATGCACATAACAAACAAAACACAGTACCCGAACACACCACTTTTACAATGAACTAAACAACAATGCATACATAATAATTTATGTTCTAACATTCAGTCTAAACAAGGAGGATTACAGAACTACAACTAAGGCATCAAACACTGGCAGTTATTCAAAGTAAAGCGTGAAGAGGTGAGTTTTCAACGACCTCTTGAAGTCGGAGACAGACTCACTGTTTCTGACCTCAAGAGGAAGTGTATTCCGTAGCACTGGGGCTGGATAAACAAAAATGCGCTGACCAAATGTTTTAGTTTGCACAAAAGGTACACACAACTTCCGTTTATCAGAAGAGGAGCGGAGCCATAAGGGAGCGTGAGCCATAATGGCTTTGCCTTTCTTGTTTAATGCAGGTACAGTTAACTCGCAGTCTGAGAACGGATAGTGTGACGGGACCAAGACGGATCATGAAGCTGCTTGAATATCGTCGGCAGGCACAGGACGACAAACTAACACCTCCAGACAGACCTTTTGTTTGTAGACATTGTCAGGCTGCGTTTGATAACCTCCGTGGTCTTGGGATTCACTGTTCAATAGCACATAGAAGATACGATATTGACCCAGCTTATTTGACTGGCTCGCGGTATTCTAGTTGGTTAGATAAAAATAACAGCAGTCACGTTGATAATGAGTTGACAAGAACTGATGGGGACAGGGATTGTGGGATGAGCACAGGCGACAGGCCCTTTGTGTGTAAACAGTGTGATGCTTGTTTCACTACGTCTGGCCACTTGCAAAGACACATGAGGACTCATACAGGCGACAGGCCCTTTGTGTGTAAACAGTGTGATGCTCGTTTTACTACGTCTGGCGACTTGAAAAGACACATGAGGACTCATACAGGCGACAGGCTCTTTGTGTGTAAACAGTGTGATGCTCGTTTCACACATTCTGGAGACTTGAAAAGACACATGAGGACTCATACAGGCGACAGGCCCTTTGTGTGTAAACAGTGTGATGCTCGTTTTACTACGTCTGGCGACTTGAAAAGACACATGAGGACTCATACAGGCGACAGGCTCTTTGTGTGTAAATAGTGTGATGCTCGTTTCACTCAGTCTGGAGATTTGAGAAGACACATGAGGACTCATACAGGCGACAGGCCCTTTGTGTGTAAATAGTGTGAAGCTCGTTTCAATGATTCTGGCCACTTGAAAAGACACATGAGGACTCATACAGGCTACAAGCCCTTTGTGTGTAAACAGTGTGATGCTCGTTTCAGTGAGTCTGGCCACTTGAAAACACACATGAGGACTCATACAGGCGACAGGCCTTTTGTGTGTAAACAGCACATGAGGACTCATACAGGCGACAGGTTCTTTGTGTGTAAACAGTGTGATGCTCGTTTCACTCAGTCTGGAGACTTGAAAAGACACACGAGGACTCATACAGGCGACAGGCCCTTTGTGTGTAAATAGTGTGAAGCTCGTTTCAATGATTCTGGCCACTTGAAAAGACACATGAGGACTCGTACAGGCTACAAGCCCTTTGTGTGTAAACAGTGTGATGCTCGTTTCAGTGAGTCTGGCCACTTGAAAACACACATGAGGACTCATACAGGCGACAGGCCTTTTGTGTGTAAACAGCGTGATGCTCGTTTCACTATGTCTGGCGATTTGAAAAGACACATGAGGACTCACACAGGCGACAGGCCCTTTGTGTGTAAACAGTGTGATGCTCGTTTCAATCAGTCTGGCAGCTTGAAAACACACATGAGGTACTCATGCAGGCACCAAGCCCTTTGTGACAACATGAAAAAAACACTTGACACGGATTTACGATAACAGTGACAGATTGTAGATATGTACAGAATCCAGCAATACAGAATAAATTACGTCATATGTCCCAAACATTAGGCTGCGTCAGAATGTATTATAACGGAATAAGAATGTCTGGTTTAAATGATATACCGTATCTGTGTGTTGTTCATGAAAATAATAGCAAAACTGAAGCAGGTGTGTCTGCTGGCTCGTGATTTTGGGCCTCACGGCCGTAAGGCCGAAAATAACAGACCAGAATTCACGTTGAACACACACTGCACAATTCACAGTCGCACCGGCACACGAGCACGCACGCACACACATACACATGTATCTATAAAATATTTGCATATAGCATACAAGACATCCAGTGATCGCTGTATAATACTGTTGGGAGGAAGAACACATGCTTCTCGAATTAAAAAAAAAATTCAGCATGTAAATTTTTTGAGTGTTTATGTTTCATTTTTTGGCTCACGTGTGAAGCAAAAGTGAGTCTATGTTCTGGGCCAGTGGTCGTCCGCCGTCGTCCGTGGTAAACTTTAACGTTATAATTTTTTAGTCGGAGAATATTCAAGCTATAGTCTTCAAACTTGGCCCAAGAATACTTTGTGGCAAGAACTTTCTAAACATACCAATTTCAATGACCTCTCACAAAAGTCAGGGTCACAGGGAATCAGGAAATATATCCAAAATAGCTATATTTTGATGTAATTGTTTTCTCTCAAATACTATTCACAACTTCAAACCCAAACTTGGTACAAAGATACCTGATGGTAAGACCTTTCTATGCATACTAATTTGGTTGATCCCTCGGAGAGGTCAAGGGTCACAAGAGCTCAGGAAATAGGTCCAAAATAGTCATATTTTTACGCCAAAAAAATGTTTTTTCTCAAATACACAAGAGCTCAGGAAATACGTAAAAATATCCATATTTTGACAAGAAATGTTTTTTTCTCAATTACTATTCACAACTTCAGACCCAAACCTGGTACAGAGATACCTGACGGTAAGACCTATCTATGCATACTAATTTGGATGACCACTCGGAAAAGGTCAAGGGTCACAAGAGTTCGACAAATGTGTATAGAATGCCAATTTTTGATAGAATTGTAGTTATTATCAACATTTTTGCAAACTTTTCAATCAAATTTGGCACAAAGGTAGCTGATGATAATACCTTCCTATGTATACTAATTTAGTCGCGATTCTTTGCAAAGGGCAAGGGTCACTGGGGTTTGTCAGATGTGTGAAAATTGATTAAATTTAAGAAAACATGGATTTTGTGTTGGTGCTAAAGCCATCCCATTACTTATTGTCAAACATGTGTGAATCGGTCATACACGTCAACCATAAGGGCTTTACCTTTCTTGTTTTAAAATTGTTCCAGTTTTCTGTTCCGTTGTCTCGGGGTTATGCTTGTATTGACATTTTAACCCACTGAACCCCGACACACTACAGCAAGAGATGGGTCGATCATGATAATTCAAAGGCGAAAACCGTATTTTGTCCACCAAGTAGGTGATTTCAAAGACGGGGCACCGAAAAAGGGTCAGAACATAGTTTGACCTCACCGGGATTCGAACCCATGACTTTATGATCGAGTTTCCGACGCTCTACCGCTTGAACCACCCATTTTCGCTTCAAGGGTAGTGCCAGATTAACTGGGCGCCATCAGGCGTCCAGCTAATCTTGCTCTACTTTTAAATTAGCATTGTCGAGGCATCTCCTGGAAACGGTACATAGCCCGGTTATTAAAGCGACTTACTCCAGACAGTAAGGGGTTAAAACCTATACAATTTGGGGCATCGGGTTAACTCATTCTACCCCATACACACCACAGGAAGATAAGGATCGACCATGATAGTTCAGGGTGATGACAGAATAGCTTGGCGCCTATCCGGGGCGCCAAGCTATTCTGGCATCACCCTTGAACTATCATGGTCGATCTGTGTCCTGCACTGCAATGCAGTCTGCAGAGGACAACGACAAAATGTAAGGATTTCGGTGTTGGGGTAGAATGAGTTAAATGGGTTCATATACGTTACACATTTCACGTATCTGCAGTTTAATGAGGTTTCTTTGCAACGAACTCGACTCCCAACAACGAGCGACAGCGAAATCACGGAGGATAATCACCGTCCACCGTAAGCATAGACCACACTCCAAACATCTCCAAGAGGTATAGATCCTCATGAGCCCTCCGGGCTCATGAGGATCTATGCCTCTTGGAGATGTTTGGAGTTTTGTCTACTCTTATGGAAGAAGCTGGTTGTCCGCCGTGATTTCGCTGTCGGTAGTCGTTCGCTGTAATGACGTGACCTCACCATTGCATGTTTTGATGTTAAGCGTAACATCATTTTACATGTTCACACATTTGCAGTTTATGCATAATATTCTACAGTTTTGTGTTCTGTGTTAGGTATTAGGTTTTACAATTGTCTTGAATTTTGGCATTTGCACTGTTAGAAATAAAATTATATATATTCGGATATGTTGTTCAGTTTGTATGACCCTCTCTCACTCTGTGCACTGATTTGTAATTTTAGACCTTACACCTGGGAGTCGTGAGATTTAAAATTACAGATCGGTAAACGTAGAAGATAAGAATTGTATTGTCAACAGTTACATAATTTGCTGCTTCACATTGTTCAATGCGCGCTGAATGAACGTTGTTAGAATCAATTAATCAGAAGCGGATCATTACATGGGGGGGGGGGGAGGGGGGGTTAACTTTTTGTTGGGACCTTCAACCTGCTACAAAAAGTCCCTTGACGCCAGACCTTGCTTCCAGTGTGTTCCAGTGGCCGAAAAATCGAACAACGGAAAGGGGGGGGTGGGGGGTCAAAACTCACCAACGAAGGGACTTTGTCGTAGTAATTTAAAGACCCCCCCCCCAGATCCGCCCCTGATTAATTGTAACCTGGTTTGTCGGTAGCGTGTTTTTTGTCGGGATGATTCCTGCAGCCAAAGGGTTAATAACCAGTTTACAATAATTGACTCTACCGTCTGCCAGAGGGCTTATCTCATCTGCTTTCAAGTTCACTAGCCCTTTGGTTGTCTATAACGCTTTCTGTCGAGATGATTCCTCCAGGAATTAACTCCACGTAAGGTATTGCGACATACGGTTACTCAGAGACAATTCTGTCACACTCTGTCGACCTATTGAATCAAAGAGTTAGCTCTCTTATTAAGCTTGTTTGTTTCCTATCTGATCAGCCATGTTTGTACTCGATGACTCTAAACGGATCGACCTGATCGCTTGGTGGGGAAGGTATGGGGATGCGTAAGTAGGCTGCGGGCGTATACTTATAAGGATTTTTTGGGAGGCGGGAGGGCTTGGGTGTGTCAAGGGTTTGTACGAAACCCCTGAAAAGTAACCCACCACCACCCTAGATCCTCCACTGGTATGTGTGTGCGCGCGCGCGTTTGACGGTCTGTGTGTGAGAGCGACAGAAGAAAAGACATTGCGTAAAAAAAAGAGTAATCTATAAATTAATGTATGTATTCCCTAAAAATGCGATGCCGGAAAACAACTTTTTCAAATGCCGTGAAGGGATTTCAATGTATGTAGCTTGGGGAAAACCCCCTTTAGTAATTCAGACCCATGATACACTCCCTTTCCTCACGCAAGAGACATAGATTCTCATGAGCAAGGCAGGGGCGCATGAGAATCTATGTCTCTTGGTGGACTAGACCGGCTTAGACAGAAAGGGTCACTAGGGCTTTTTCATTGCAAGTATACCTTCTTTATCAGTTAGAGAGTAGTCAAAACAAATAGTTGGACGTTACTTGGCCGTGCGCGTTTTGCATTTATTCAGTTTTGTCTTCATGATCTCGACATCTCGACAACTGCCCTTTCACATGGACCATGAAATCCAACAGTTAGGTGCTCCTGGAAAACTTTTATGATAATTATAACCCGACAGGGGGCCAAAACCTGACTCAACAAAAGGATAAGGCAACAATAGGATAAGAATTGTTGGTGCATCGAATCACGGGCACGAAACTCTTGCCATAACTTCGATTTTCTGCCCCTGTGTACACCTGTTGACTTTCGGAGCCCTTACAATCTACACTTGTCGATCGAGTCATTCGGGTAAATATTGAACACATTCACCACAGCACACCACTGATAGGCCTTGATGGCCGTTTATATAGCTACTAGCCATTACCCTTGAACTTTCATGGCACGATCAACCCTCACGATGCAGGACATCATTATGTCCACTTTTAACGCGCATCCACCCTATGCTGGCAGCATGCTCGGGGGAAACAACAACAACTGCAGGATTGTACTAAGTTTAATTAATTAATTAATTAAGCCGTTCAATGTCTGCTTCGCCAAGACACTTCCTCTATCTTTGGAAGAAAATACATAGACGTCTGCGAGACTATACGTCTTCACATAAACAGTGGCTCGATGTGCGAGTGTGTGTATGTGTGGGTGTGGTGGGGGGAGGGGGGGGGGATTAACCACAGCAAAATCAAGGTCAAAATTTGTCCAAGGAACACGGATACAAAACAGAACCAGCAAGTGGCATAGAACCTCATGAGCCCCCGCACCTGCGTGGGCTCATGAGGTTTTATGCCTCTTGCCAGTTGGCTGGTGTTCGACTCATCTTTGCTGCTCTTCACAGTTTGTATTCAATACCAATTTATCACACAATACCTGAAAGGAACGCTTCACTGAAAGAGAATTTCTTCCACAGTTCCACTAGCTCTTTTCTTTTTTTCTTTTTTTCTGTGTGTTGGTCCGTCATCTTGGACCTTACGTCCTGGAGCCGTTAGGTCCAAAATCACAGAGCAGCGCATGTGGAAATGCTGACGTTCAGTTATGAATAATGGTCGCATAGAAACCAGCGGTCTCTTGGAGTGAGGTCTTCCGTTGTCAGTGGCCGGCATAGACACGGGGTTGACCCATGCCGCGTGATCTGGTAATTGCCTTAGATTAACCCTTTTGACTGTCTGTAGCGACTTTTGTCGAGGTGATTCCTAGGAATCACCTCGACAAAAATCGCTACAGACAGTCAAAAGGGTTAATCTTGTGAAGGAGGGTGGCGGAAACGGAAGGCAGTTAGAGTGACAAGTGTATTACATAATGTCAGTGAAATGCATGATAATGAAACAAAAGCTTTAAGGCTCCAAAACCTTTTCCTGGCGGTATTTTACTCGTGATTTTCTGGTGAGCATAATAAATATGGCGCGTGTTTGTTAGAGGTTTATCAGTCTTATAGAGAATGCAAGCAATGTGGGGCTCAGTTACGCTTCAATCCATTACCCATAATTCTTTGCTCTGCTTTATGAAGACAAAAGACAATTAGTGAGTCCAATTCTTTTAATAAAAATTTCATTCGATTACAATGAAACTCTTTCTTTGCACACAAATAGACTTACTGTCTTCAGAACAGCACAGCCATGTGAGGGCAAAATATAATAATTCCATTTTTGTGAAAAGCAAGAGTGAAAAGCAATGTTTCACAATGAAAATCTCGCTTTTCACACAAAAAAATGGACTCATCGTCTCTGTCGTCACAGGGCAGTTCTGCCGGGTGTGATTTTGGACCGAACGGCCTCGCACACAATTATGAACAAACGCACACATACACACACACACACCACCTTACCAACCCGACCCCACGGCTCACGCCACTTTAGTGCTGCGAAAGCGCTCGTCATAAGGCAGTGGGGACGTTCGTCGAGCTTGTAGTTGTACGCATAATGGGCGTGCGACGGGTGCACACAAACAAACTGTGACACTGTCTGAAATCATCAAAACTGACCGTGACGGGCGCCTTTGACTAGCCGGCTAGGGCTCGCCCTCTTTCAGACGCACTTTTGGTCCCACATAATGGCGGGCTGGTCTGTGATTTTGGACCGTACGGCGACAGCGCCGTAAGGTCTAAAATCACAGACCAGCCACGCGTATTTCTTCCGTAACCAAGACCAACCGGGAGCGACGCCGAGACCTGCATTCAAACTAACGGATCAATCTAAACCAAACGCGACACGCGCCTGACAGACAAAATTCATGTAAGTTCCCAAAGTCACAAGAGCAGGTGATCGATTGATAATTTGCAAATGGTAGGACCGTGTGCTGGTCTGTGATTTTGGACCTTACAGCTTTCAGTCGTAAGGTTTAAAATCACAGACCAGCGCGCAAATGTATAGCAGACCACTCAGGCCGGGGCGCAACTGAACTTTGCGGACAAAGCCGGTCGCAACTGGATGAGCCATTAAATAAAATTCATTCATTCGCAGCGGGATACTGAACATGAGTTGATGTTGATGTTGATGCCCACCTTTATGAACTCCTCCCCTCTGGCCGCAGACTCCGCACGCACAAAGCTAGAACACTTAGACTACAGCACAGTTTCATCCCCAAATCCATCACTCTAAGCAATCTGCAGGTCATCATCATCATCATCAGTCCCTTGCCCGAACTGGGCGTTGGGGGGACTGAAAGGCAGCAGCAACAGACAGTGCTCTCCACTGAGTTCTATTTTGGGCGGTGGCAAGCAAGTCTGGCATCTCGAGTTCGGTCCATTCTTTTATGTTTGCGACCCAACTCTTTCTCTGACGACCTCGCCGACGACTTCCTTCGAGAGTGCCTTGGAGGATAGTCTTGGACAAGGTGTTGTGTCGGGTCACGTGGCCAAACCAAGCAAGCTTGCGCCGTTTCACGGTTGCCAGAAGGGGTTCATGTGGGCCCACCAGGGAAGTGACGATGCTCCATACATATTCGTTGGTCTTGTGCTCGCGGTACGAGATGCGGAGCAACTTCCTCAGGCACTTGTTCTCAAAGGCCTGGATTTTCTTTTCTGAGTCTGCAAGCAGTGTCCAAGTCTCACAGCCGTAGAGTAGAATAGACACTACGAGGGACTTGTAAAGCCTGTACTTGATGGTGAAGCTGATGGAGTTACTTCGCCATATCCTGTCCAGCCTGGCCATTGCGGATGTTGCTGTACCTATCCTGATACGGATCTCTGCTATGCAACTACCGTCTTTGGACAGGGTGGCTCCCAAGTACTTGAAGCTATTGACCTCTTCTAGCTTCTGGCCGTTCATGTGAATGTTGCTGCTGCTGTCGCTTGTGGTGTCGCTTGGAAATATAAAAGAGGTGTTACTTTCTACAGCAGAAGAAGTGCTGGGGAAGCAGAGGAAGCGCAAACAGCCCTGGGTCACCGATGACATCCTCGATCTCTGTGATGAGAGGAGAGCCTGGAAGAAAAAGAGAGGCCAAGACCTCACATCAGCAAACAAGTACAGACTTGTCAACAAGAAGATCAGGAAGAGGATGAAAGAAGCCAAAGAAGATTGGATTGAAGACCAGTGTTGTAGCGTGGAAGAGGGCATGGCAAACGGCAACAGCAAGAAGGCTTATGAAACGCTAAGGACCCTCACCAAGACTCAACAGCGAACAGCCACAGTCATCGAAGACAGCAGCGGCCAACTCCTTACGGAAAACACTGCTGTACTAAACAGATGGACTGAGTACTGCCGAGATTTGTATAACTACAAGGCTGAGCCAGACACCAGCATCCTCCAAAACAACCAGGCTGGGGCCAGGAAGGCTGAAGACCTGCCAGTGTTAGCTGAAGAGGTGGAAGCAGCCGTACGCGGCCTGAAGGGAGGAAAGTCTCCAGGTGTAGACAACGTACCTGCTGAACTGTTGAAACATGGAGGAGAAGTAACAACAAAGTTCCTCACTACACTCTGTCAAAAGATCTGGGAGCAAAAGAAATGGCCAGTAGAATGGACACAGTCTCTAATGATCCCGCTCCCCAAGAAAGGAAACCTGAAACAGTGCCAGAACTACAGAACTATCAGTCTGATAAGTCACCCTAGCAAAGTAATGCTTAGAATCATTCTCAACCGCCTCAAAACTTTCGCCGAGGAACTGCTGGCAGAAGAACAGGCTGGCTTCAGAGTTGGAAGAAGCACTGTAGAGCAGATTTTCAACTGCCGCGTCCTGATCGAGAAACATCTGCAGCATCAGCGCGAACTCTACCACAACTTCATTGATTTCAGGAAAGCATTTGATCGCGTCTGGCACGACGGACTCTGGCAAGTCATGAGATCGTTTAACATAGAGGAGGGACTGATCCAAATGATAGAAGCGCTTTACAAGAACGCCTGCAGCGCGGTTCTACTTAACAATCAGTCAGGCGAGTTCTTCAGGACGACGATCGGTGTCCGTCAAGGATGCCTGCTCTCTCCTGTCCTTTTCAACATATTCCTGGAGAAGATCATGCAGGAAACCCTCCACGACCACCATACTTCAATCTCTATTGGTGGCAGATCCCTGTGCAATCTTCGATTCGCAGACGACATTGACCTCATGGCAGGCAGCAATAGTGAGCTCCAAAACCTGACAGACAAACTTTCAAGTAGCGCAGGGTATTATGGCATGGAGATAAGTACGGATAAAAGCAAAGTGAATCTGCAGGTACATCCACGCATAACCAACCCTAACTCCTCCCCCTATCCCCTTTTACCTGTGCAATCAGTAGGAATGGAGCTTGTTGATTTTAGAGAAGTGATTATATTGTGTTTTATTTGGTGGTGAACATGTACATACTGGGATTGCTGTTACTGAGTGTTTACCCACTAATTATTTTACTACGGTAGACTCTAATTATGCAGCTTGTGTAATAATGTGTAATAATGTACTGAGACGTTTGTATAATAAGTAGTGAGGGTTAGGACTAGGTTGAAACACACGTATTATGTATGCATATGTAGAGGTGGGTGTGAATGTATAGGTGCCGCTAAGTTCAGTCCATAAAAGATGTTTGTGTGAGATGTGTAAGTGTTATGTGTGAAGATTTTGTAGTGTTTACTTTATATCCATTTGGAATTTGTAGCTGTGCAAGTGCAGGGAGAAAATGTTCATAATTATGCTATAATGTTTTTATGTCTTGTTTGTACTATTTGTTATAAATGTACCACAACCGAATTTCTCTTTTCGAGATAATAAAGTACTCTTATTCTTATTCTTATTCTTATGTCCTACGGATGTATGACTTAATGAATGAATTCGTCTTTTTTCTGTTAAATTGTGCCTTCTTAGCTTGAAAACAGGAATCTTTCAGAAATAAAATGCCGGTGTTGTACCGCCTCAACTTGTCATGTTTCCATTAGGTCGTTTACTCCAACGAGCTCTTCAGTGGGCGCATTTTATTTAATGGCACACCAACAACCTAGCAAGATAAGTAGCGGCTGATCTCTCTTGTTTGTTTGTCTATGTTGACAAAGGGTATTTACCCGAAATATTAATAAATTGTGTTGTACCCATCTTTTCTAAGCGTGTTTCTTTCTCCGTTGGGTATTTCTTAACAACCTAGCAGCATTGACACCGAAACAACGTGGAGGTAGTAACATCACGCGAGATCGTCTAAGCAAATTAACTTAACTCATTCTACCCCAAGACCGAAATCCTTCTAGTTTGCCGTTGTCCTCTGAAGACTGCATTGCAGTGCAGGACACAGATCGCCCATGATAGGCGCCAAGCTATTCTGGCATCACCCTTGAACTATCATGGTAGATCCTTATCTTCCTGTGGTGTGTCTGGGGTAGAATGAGTTAACGGCCGCTGTCTAACTTACTGCGTTCTGTCCGTTCTTAATTCTACGCTATTCTACCCCGGGTGGCGACGAGCGCGGCAGGACTGATCCATTATCGACCGCAGGGGTGGAAAGTTAGGTCAAAAGTCTTATCCACTGTCTTTAACTTGATGATTTTTTCAGCCAGCGCCTTTGATCTGCATGGTGCATAGATGCTCATGTTCCCGCGCAGTGATGAGGCGACAACATGCCTGCAAGAGGCATGGATTTTCATTAACCCCTGCAGGGGCTCATGAGAATCTATACCTCTTGCTCGTGTTGTATGTGTTTTCTTGTTTTTCTTGCTGGTTGAAACGGTTGTATTTAATATTAAGTCTGTGTTTGCTCAGATAGAGGAAGACGTTAAGGTTACGGTCCTGAAAGAGCCACACGAGTTTGGCGCACGCTGGCAGCCAGGTATTACGGAATCGGGTAGGTCGGCCTTGCATGTCCAACAAACATAGATTCTCATGAGCACCCGAAGAGTATTCCCGTTCACCTAATTGCTACGTATTTCAGGCCTATTTTTGTACGTCTGTGTTTCTTACACATAAGGAGTAGGGGCAGTTTAGCCTGTAGCTGTATGTGGAACTGGGTAGGGTCTATGAGCAGTAGCAACTATTGTACACGCCCATCTTCCGTTCATAGGAAGAAAGCGGCAGTGACTGTGTTGGAAACGTATAATTACGGTGTGTTTATGATATTTTAAAAAAACCCGTCATTTTGGTTGACACGAAGAAAAGAACTAAAACCAGCCCATGTTTTTGAGAAGAAAAAAATTCAATAATATCGCAAGAAACACCGCCTTGAACCATGTAGCCAAAACAAATCTAAACGTGGTTCGTCTTGGACATTATGTGAGCGTCCAAGGTCTTGCAAGAATTGTGGTCTGCACTGCGGCAAGGCCTCGGCCATGTGAAACCATGTGGAATTAATTCTAATACCAATTTTTCCTGCGTCTCCAAGACTGAGAGAGGCAAAGACAGGCTGACAGGCAAGGGGGCTCCGGCACTTCCAACATGGATGATACGCTGAGTATAGGCGACATCGTTTGCCTGTACTCCGAGGAGTCCCTCGGTTTTATCAACTCTACGCAGACCAGGTGAGAGAGAGAGAGAGAGAGAGAGAGAGAGAGAGAGAGAGAGAGAGAGAGAGAGAGAGAGAGAGAGAGAGAGAGAGAGAGAGAACAATGAACAATGAACAATGAACAATGAACTTTTATTTTCCAACGGTAGAAGTTATTGGTAACAGGACCAGTTTTCAAACTTGCCGTTGCTACATCTACTACATAAGTGACATAGACATGTAAACATACACATACCACACACTGCTGCATGCACTGCTACATTCGCTCACGCACGCACGCACCACGCACATACACACACACATACCCACACACGCACTCAGGTACGCACGCATGCACATCGCAACCCGCGCATGCACGCACGCACGCACACACACACACACACACACACACACACACACACACACACACATGTACACCGCAATTCAGTACGCATGCACACACGCACGAACACTCACACACACACACACACACACACACACTTACACACGCACGCACTCAGGCACATACGCACAAAAACAAACACACGCTCTCGGACACGCACTCCAGACATACCTACCCGCATACGCGTACGCACAAAAGTATAAAATGAGTAAAAATACAAAGTAAAGCAATAAACAAAGAATCATTAAGTACATTAAAGTTCATACAGCAAGGGCAAATATGAATGCAGGTGCTATCTCTCCCCCCCCCCCTCTCTCTCTCTCTCTCTCTCACGCCGACACACACACACACATACACACACACACAGCATGCACGCACGCGCACACACACACACACACACAGAGTCACACATACAGTACACACACACACACACACACACACACACACACACACACACACACACACACACACACACACACACACACACACACACACACATACGCGAGCGCGCGCCCAACATATCGAGCACACACATATGAAGGCAAAAACATTATACACAGTACATGCAGTATTCAAAGGTACTCTTTGGCATTCAAATATTATGGTACGGCTATGGGAAAAAGGGACTCTCTCTCTCTCTCTCTCTCTCTCTCTCTCTCTCTCTCTCTCTCTCTCTCTCTCTCTCTCTCTCTCTCTCTCGCACACATACACACACATACACACACACATACATACACACACACACACACAAGCACGCACATGTACACATCTGAACACACGTGTAAGTTATCCCAATACTGTAATGATTTGATTACGTCAGAGATTCTAGGTGTTTGAAGAGGCTGTCCCTATATGAGGTGAGCGTCTTTGCGTTTCTAATTTCTGCAGGAATAGAATTCCAGAATGAACTTCCCGAGAATGACAAGCTGGTTTTGAATAAATCAATACGCGGCAGGGGTACTTTGAATTGTTGTCCATGTCTAGAAGCTACAGATGTCCGTTCTGAGAAAAAAGAACTCAAGTACAGTGGACATGATTGCTTGTACAGCTTGTACATCAATACACCTTTATTGAACCTTTATTTAGAGAGAGAGAGAGAGAGAGAGAGAGAGAGAGAGAGAGAGAGAGAGAGAGAGAGAGAGAGAGAGAGAGAGAGAGAGAGATTCAATGATTCAATGAAGCTTTATTTATCAACGGTTGAGGCATTGACATCGTCACAGACATAGCCATTTTTCAGTCAAACCTGCCGTTCAAACCTGCCGTTAAGAGAGAGAGACAATGACAATGATGACAATGATTCTTTATTTTACAACGGTGAAAGTTTTGGTGAAACCATTTTTCGAACTTGCCGTTGCTAATCTACTTTACATATAATGCACAAATCACAAAAATACTATTATTAAATTGGGAAAAAGAGAGAGAGAGTGAGAGAGAGCCAATTGTGAAAAACGCCCTCGGGCCAACGTCGGCCTTGGTGGGCCCGCGCACGTCCGTGCGCGGGCCCACCAAGGCCGCCGTAGGGCCGAAGGCCTTTTGGTCACTTGTGGCGATAACGATTTGTTTGCAGTCCGATGGTCAAGTCTCGAGTGTGCCATATAATGCCTTGGAAGAAATATCACTGATTCACCTAATAAACTGAGATATTCTGTCTGTCAGGTACTTATGTGTGACTTTTGACCTTATGACTTTAGGCCGTCAGGTCGAGAGTCACAGACCAGCAAACACATAAAGGCATAGTGGTACCTGACCTTCTGTTCCAACATTATGTATGTAGTCTGAACTCTCGCTTGTTTCAAAAAATAAATTGACATGTTGCGCGTCTCGTATTCAGCACAGACCTAAGTCGATGTGTATCGATGAGCGGACTCGATCGTGCCTTTCTGTTTCTGTAAAAATTCTAATGGAATGGAAACAAAGAGCGACTTGATACTGGGTAGTATTTGAACTGTTGCTTTGGTTTTAATTAAACTCATATCAATACAGGTTGCCCTAGAACTTTGACCTCGAATCTCTGGTGAATGCGTGCCATTTTGTGTTGATCTGTTGCGGACTAGGGCCTTAATTTGTTTCCAAAAACAGTGACAAACCAGTTCGCGTGTAGCTGAAGTGAAATGTTGCTGACTAGTGATTCACCAAATAATCGTACTTTAAACTGTGTCACTGATCTAACCCAGGCCTGTTACGATCTAGCTTCACGGCCACGTCTGTAATAGTCGCCCAAGGCAATGACTGCATTGTTGAAAACGCAAAGTAGGACTAATCAATCATGGTGCCTTCATGTTCAGAGAAGCATTTGCGAACCTGCAAACTTCTTTCCGCTTATACTCTAAGCACCTTGGCTCTGAAACATGTTCGGAGCATGATCTGTGCTGGTCTGTGATGTTGGACCTTACGGCCCTAGGCCGTAAGGTCCAAAATCACAAACTAGCACAGGGATATCACTTGTTTATGGCTAGTGCTTGTTGGAATTTGAGTGTGGTGCGTTTATAAGTTTCTGGGAAAACCAAACTGCCTAGCTCGCATAGGGTTTTGACACTGGACTCTCTATTCCTGTATTCGGCGTGTAGAGTTTAGGCTCGATGGCCTACTCTGAGAAGGATCACATATGTACATGGCCTGCAAGA
Source organism: Semisulcospira habei (assembly GCA_036245525.1). Classification (NCBI taxonomy): domain Eukaryota; kingdom Metazoa; phylum Mollusca; class Gastropoda; family Semisulcospiridae; genus Semisulcospira; species Semisulcospira habei. The sequence continues at coordinate 55,527,412 of BTPG01000007.1, forward strand.
GGCACAGATCCTCATGAAGCCCCGCAAATGCGGGGCGTCATGAGGATCCATGCCTCTTGTCAATACTAATGATATTCGCTTGCTCACTAAGAGATCGGCCGAACGCATTGCTATCTTTGATATTCGGGTGCACGGTGTAAGGGGATTGCTTAGTTGACACAACACTCCATTCAAGATTATAAATTGGCATATTATGTAAGAACGAGAATTCCAATTCCGTACAAGCTTATTTTTGTGCTGACCACTTTTCGATGGCACAACACCGGTTTGGTACCGCTCCCGTTGTATAGTGCATGTACGTTAAAAGGTCTTGTCACGGTACGACTGTGAGCAATATAATCTTTGTGTACATTTTGCACAACACTTAATTTGACTTTGTCAGAAATCTGTGTGCGTAGCACAGGTCATAGTGAAAAGTCAAAATGTGCCTGGCTTATATAAAGTCTTTGCTCCTGCTCTTAATACTTTCATACTTTCCCTATTCTCCCCCCCCCCAACCCCCCAACCCCCACCCCATCCACCCTTCTCCACCTCACCACCACCACCCCCCCCCCCCACCGCACCACCAACCCCCAATGCAAAGCTAAAGAAGGCGGGTTCTTAATTTTCTTTAAATGTGCGGATGACCGCCTACAGAGGAAAACATTGCATTGTTTAACAACAATTTAGAACTTGAGTCATTCAATAACAAACGTGGCCCTTCCGGGCTGGAAACGCGGAAGTAAAAGCAGGCACCAAGAGGCATAAATCCTCATGAGCCCCCGCATCCTGCGGGGGCCCATGAGGACCTATGCCTCTTGCAGCCGGGGAGTTTTGCCTAAGACGTATGTAAACATTTCAAGGTTACATGCGTACCGAACGCTGGTTCGGTCTCACTGGAAATGAGATCGAAGACCTTCAAATATAGACAGGAAGGTCTTAGGTACTATGTAGAGAAAAAAAGACTTCTGCGAATACTCAGATTTAAACTGCTGCTGCGTGGCGGAAGAGTGTGTGTGTGTGTGTGTGTGTGCCTGTGTGTGTGTGTGTGTGTGTGTGTGCGCCAGGTGTGTGTGTGTGTGTGTGTGTGTGTGCCAGGTGTGTGTGTGTGTGTGTGTGTGTGTGTGTGTGTGTGTGTGTGTGTGTGTGTGTGTGTGTGTGTGTGTTCGAAATACTAGTACATGAAATTAAATATCGACCATCAAACTCGGTGTAGATTTGACTGAGGTATTTGGATTTTTAAAAATCACGACAAAGCGTCGTTCGGATAGACCGTAACACATTCGAGACGACCCGCATGCGGACACGCGGCGAACAGCCGCGTGTCCGCATGCGGTCGTCTCGAATGAGTTAATGTCAGTTGGATGCTCGGGTCAGTTCAAGTCATTCTAGTTGGCTAGCTGTTCCAATGGTTCTACAGTGCAAGCCGGGGTATGGCGGATTTTCCCAATGAAATAATCCAGCTTTAGATTAATAAGAGTATTAGTCCCGATGGGGCAGCCAATTTTGATTCTATGTATCCAGCTGAAGTTTATGTCCTGTTAATTTTTCATGTCACATGATTAATAGTAGCAAAAAAACAACAAACAAACAAATAGCCCTCAACAAACAAACGAACAAGCGAAGGAACAAACGAAGGAACAAACAAACAAACCAACAAAGAGCCCTCAACGAACAAACAAACAAACGATCAAGCGAATAAACAAAGGAACGAACGAACGAACAAACAAACGAAGGAACGAACAAACGAGCAAGCGAACGAACTAACAAACAAAAACAAACGAACAAACAAAGGAACAAACGAACGAACAAACAAACAAACGAAAGAACAAAGGAACGAACGAGCGAGCGAGCGAACGAACAAACTAATTAAAAACAAACAAACAAACATACAAGCGTTCAACCAGTTCACTTACTGTGTATAATTAAACACAAGTTTATGTCAGTAAACTTCTTTTTTTCAAGGGACACCTACACACACGTTACGCTTATCTTGATCCCAATACCTTGTTTGAACTTCTGCGGGTCAAATATCTCACCCGGCGGTAGAGATGAGCAAACATGCCCTTTCCACTTTAGAAAACACACTGTCAGCAGGAAGTACTGATCTTAGGTGGTGCCAGAATAGCTTGGCGCCTAGAGACGCCAAGCTATTCTGGCACCATCCTGGAACTTTCATGCTTCTCCTTTAACAGGTATGTACGTAACAGGCAGCTCCCAAATTTGGAAACTTTCGACCCGTTTGTGCCTACACTACAGCAGACAACCTCAAACACTACAGCAGGAAGCGCCAAGCTATTCTGGCAACACCCTTCAAATGTCATGCTTCTCATGAACAGGTATTAGTACTTCACAGACAGACTCCCAAATGTAGAAACTTTCTACCCGTACTAAGTGTGTGTGTGTGTGTGTGTGTGTGTGTGTGTGTGTGTGTGTGTGTGTGTGTGTGTGTGTGTGTGTGTGCATGTACGTGAGCGGCAGCAGGCACGAGTGAATGCGAATGTATGCAGTGACGTGTATGTATGTTGACGTAAGTTTTATGCTACGTGTTTTGTGCTTGTGTATTTGCGTCATTCTTTTTTTTTTTTTTTTTTTTTTTTTTTTTTTTTTTTTTTTTTACGTCATTCTAACTTCTCACTTTACAGGATGACGTCTTTTCTTCTCTCGTGTTCTTTTCTGTTCTACGTTTGTTTCCATGTCACTTGAAGAAGGATCTTTGATCCGAAACGTCCTTCCTTGTTTCTATTTTAAAGTGTTTTCCACCACTATCTTCTGTTTTTCTTTCACATGAAACCCTAGCGGCAACAGTTTTACTACATTTCTACCCGTATATTCCTACTACAACACTAAAATTGAAGGCAGATCGCCCATGATAGGTCAAAGGTGGTACCAGAACGACTTGGCGCTTAAACTGGTAAAATGTGTTCTCAAATGAAAATGTTGGGTCCCAACCTCGGCATCGACCCAACCTCGGCCAGAGTGACATATTATAATGCTCACAAATAGTAAGGTATATTAACCTTTCAGCTTGAATATACTCAAATGTTACCTTACATCTGCAAACTGCAGTCACCTTTTTGGTCTGATTAATTTTAAGCTTTTGGGGGCATTTTAATAATTAAAGCAAAAAGTAACACGTCCTTTACTTTTTGTGAGCAGTATATGTCACACCAATGTTGTTTAAGTGTAGGCCAGTGGGATGGCTAATCACTGATACAACCGTTATTATACCCATTCTGAGGACGTTTAGTAATTCAAGCTGAAAAGTTAATATACCTTACTATTTGTGAGCAGTATATGTCACTTTGGCCGAGGTTGGGTCGACGCCGAGGTTCGGACCCGACCCAACAAGGAATTTCCATCTTTCGGCTTTAGACCCCAAATGATGTGTTGACAGGTCGAAGTACACAGTGGGCCTCCCCTGCAGTCTCATCTGTTAAAATGCCTTAGCCTTAGTCTGTCCCAGTCATCCCCTAAAAAATTTTTCAATGCCCTAAACAACACTACCGCCCACTTGCTGCGCATTTTCCATGCACAAAATATCAAAAAAAGGACATCATCCGTCTCATTTCCTGGCTATCAACATGATTCTAAATCCAAGCGCAGCCAAAACTGGTACACTCCTCAAATCACCATCCGCTTGGCAACTCAAACTAGGCCAAAAAGAGTCCGCTGGTTAAGCCAAGGCTGGTATGAATCAAAGCACCAAACATGTCTCTTCTCATCTATCAAGAGATTTTAAACAAATTCTAGCATTCTGCCTCTGTACAAAATGCCAAATAAAGGCAGAAGATTAAAAAAAAAAACAAAAAAAAAAACAAACAAACAAAAAAAAAAACGGTCCTTGCACTGCCTCACCTACCTCATTTGAATATGTAATGTGTCCTGAATAGCGAGCTTCGATAATAAGTCAGTGGTTAGTGATGAGTTATCTGTGTTTGGCCAAACAAGTGGTTTCTGTTTGGACAAATACCGTTTTTGTCATGCTGACCGCTGGGTCAGACAGGGCCCCCTCAACCCATTTAACCCGACAGCCGCTTTTTCCCAATTTTTGGAGGCGTCACCTAATGATTATGAACCAGTTGCAGGAGAAGGATCGACCGTAATAAATCAAGGGTAGTGCCAGATTAGCTTGGCGCCATCAGGCGCCAAGCTAATCTGGCACTACCTTGAATTATCACGGTCGATCCATCTCCTGCTGTAGGGCGTTGGGGGATAAATGGGATAAACCCACTCACTCAAGTCTCAAGTGTCTCTGTCGCCGTGTGTGATGTTGTGTGTGAGTGTGTGTGTGTGTGTGTGTGTGTGTATGTGTGTTTGTTTGTGTGTGTGTGTTTGTGTGTGTGTGCGTGCGTGCATGCGTGTGTGCGTGCGTGCGTGCGCGCATGTGTCCCTGACCTCCTTCTGTTTCTCTCACATATTTTTCAGCCATGACCCTCAGGTGCATTCTCTTGAAATTGTAGAAGACTGAAAGCCACCCAGTTGTATTGTAACACGTCATTCAGTGCGCTCGTCCGCTGCCGCTTGTCCACAAACTCATGCATTTTTAAACGCGTTTTCAAATCCTGGTCAAAACATACTTACTGAGAACCACAAGCTGGGGTAGCGACATGCGTTTCCACATGTGTATTGCCGAGCAAAACAAATGCGACATTTTTAGAATCATCGGAAACACTACAGTGTTTCCGATGGTTAAAAAATTTTTGCATTTCTTTTGCTCATCAGTGTATCTTGATTCTTCTAGTTGTGCTCTGTACAACAAGTCACTGTTTAGTTTTAATAACTTTTTTTCTCTACTCCAGCCTGTGCTGAGGACGCTGAAATTAACCGATTTATCCCCAACACACCACAGCAAGACATGAATCGACCATGATAGTTCAAGGGTGGTGCCAGAATAGCTTGGTGCCTGTGGGCGCCAAGCTATTCTGGCACCACCCTAGAACTATCAAGGTCGATGTCTTCTGACTTGTAATGCAGTCCTCCTAGGACAACTCCAAAAATTAATTTGGGGATCTCGACCTTGGGACACAATGAGTTAAACCACCTCCGCAATAACTGCAAGTGAGAGACATAGATTCGCAAGAGCCCCCTATGTCTCTTGCTTGCTAAGATCAACTCCAGCTGTGCCTAAAATTAGCGGTGTTAGCTTTGCTTGGTTAAAATAAAAGTGCCACTGAAAATACCTCTCAGGGGTCCTTTGGCACTAGTCATTCAGCGGTTATTTACAAAGTTGAACAAAAAGTAAATACAGGATTATATCTTAATCGTCGAGTTCTGTGGGGACCAGCAGTGCTTTATTTCACTTTTTCAGTGGCAGGGCAGTAGTGGTATTGATTTAACCCATTCAGCCCTGACGCCCTACAGCAGGAGATGAGTCGACCATGATAATTCAAGGGTAGTGCCAGATTAGCTTGGCGCCTGTCGGCGCCAAGCTAATCTGGCACTGCCCTTGAATTACCATGGTCGATCCATCTCCTGCAACAGGTGCATAGTCGTTAGATGACGCCTCCGAAATTTGGGAAATACGTGCGCCGGGCTGAATGAGTTAACTATGACACTAACCGAGCCAAGTGGTGCCGTGATCAATGTAACAGGGTGGGAGGGAATTGACTTAGATGCAACCCCCCTCACCACCATCACTACCACCCCCCACCCTTTTTTTTTTTTTTTTTTTTTTTTTTTTTTTTTTTTTGGGGGGGGGGGGGGGAGGGGTGAGTGGGGGGTGGGAGGGGGGTGGGTGGGTGGGTGGAGGTTACACCTTGCTGTTTTTGCTTTTGACTGGTTACAAGTCTCTTTTTCAGTCAGTGATGTCGTCGTCGTTTTAAAATGTTGGCCTAATGACGTCATCTACAAAGTTTGAACGGTTCCAGTCGCAGGTTTCATCTTGATAAGTTATTCCTACACTGATGTGACCATTCTTCCGTTAGTTTGTCAGTCCGTCCGTGCATCCATTCGTCCACATTCGTTTTTACCGTCCGTCCGTCCCTCCATCTATAAAAGAGGAAAAACAAATGACATGAGAAATGAAAGGAAATATTGTGTGTGCTGCTCTACGGCTTTTGACTTTATGATACGTCATAAAATATGCCGCAAGGTCCCAAAGTCAAAAATCAGAACACAACATGTAAACCAAGCTTACTTACGCAGGCGGGTCGATTTTTAACCCCTTTACTGCCGAGAAAAAGTGAACAGGATCCAAGTACAAGAGACATAGATCCTCATGAGCCCCCGCGACTGCGGGGGCTCATGAGGATCTATGCCTCTTGCTGAGACCAATTTGTATCCATGTTTCTTGGAAGGTGTTGGCTTTTGGTCGTTGAAAAAACAAAAATGTACGCACAGTGGCAGGGAAGGGATTAACACTTTTGAGACGTGCATCCGGATTCGCGGCTTTACGCCGCGAATATGGTTGCGGCACGTCTCGAAAGAGATAACCAATTTCTCACTGCAAAAATATTGTGCAAGAAACTCAGCTTTCAAAGCTCTCTGCAAATTATTTATAAGTTTTTGATCAGTGAACCAGCTTTTGTTTCATATGCACAATCTCCCGATCTTTTTATAATAAAAGGTATTGCAATCAGATCAGCTTGATGGGGCGGTCCGTGGCGCAGTGGTTAAGGCGCCTGCCACCAATGCTAAAGGTGCGAGGTTCGATTACGGGTTCCGGCGTCGGATTTTTCTCCTCTAGTAAGTGTCACCGTTAATTCGGGCGGACCGTCGGGGGTTCTTTCTCCGGGTACTCCGGCTCTTCCTCCCCCTCCACTTTGGTATCAGCTTCAGCCCACTTAATCAAATTTCAAATAGAAACGATTTTGAATTTCCAAAAACTTCAGTAGCTCGCTTGAGCTTGCCCTTAGCACCACGTGAATGTTCTGTGTTTATGTACAGTGTGTGAGTGAATGCGCGTGATTCACGTGAGCGTGCTTGTTGGGTTCAGTTCGCGGCGGCGCTTTGAGCCGATTTTCAATTGGGATAAAGCGCCTATTTAATGCGCTTATTATTATGTATAAGTGGGGTTAACATCTACACTACCTAAATCAGCAAAGGACAAGGATTCTCATGAGCCCCTTCGACTGCGGAGGCTCATGAGAATCTTTGCCTTTTGCAGATGAATTGTGGTGTCTGGGTCAGTCTGATTTTTTTTCCTGCACGTGGCTGTAATGTTTAAACTTTTGAAAACTGGAATGGCAAGCCCTTTGTTTATTAGGTACGTTAATTAATGAAACTGAAATCGGTCGGTTTCTGCTGCAGTATCCGCGTCAAGATCGACGATGGGCGGATGGAGAGACACGGAGTTAAGCACGATGGCATTGGCGCATGAGCTATCAGAGTCGATAACTGAAATTTGTGAGCTATCACAGCTGATCCATCCCCTCTATCGACCTATACGTGGGTTCAGCAGTCTATTTTAAATTATGATGAAATATGAGCCATTGGCAACCATAGGCTAAAGAGGCCAGTTCAGCATAGAATACGGACAGCCCGTCAAAATTGATTGAGTAAAAACTCCGACAGGGCATGTACTTGGGTTAAAATCATGTTTCCATATGGTATGAAACAGGCGAGTTTTAATTGTGTACCTCGGGCGAACGACCATTTCAGACCCACTTTTTTTTTTTTTTTTAACAATCTGTTCAGCCGTACTGCAGTCTATGCCATGATTGTTCAAAGGTAGTAGCTTGTAGTATCTCCAAGCTAGACTATCACTACCCTCGAGCTTTTCTCATCCACCGTTTTCACGCACGTTGCTTCGCTAGACGTGAACAGACACAGTTCGTAATATAACAGTGCGTGCTTACCTGGTCATATGAACTTTCTCGTCACAGTGAGCAAAATCACCTCGGGCCGCGTCGGCCTTACTGAGTTGGCAAACTAAAACCAATGTCGGCCCATTAACTCTTGCTCGCTGGGATGAGATCTTCTTTGTCACTGGGCCTTGGTTACCTCACACACGAGAAAATGATTGAATGTTTGCTGAGCGCACTGCAAGCCAATACGCCTACAATTAAAAGCATTGAACAGGTCAATTTAAAAAAATCTAATTGAATGTTTGAGTTGCCTGACGTGCACACATTAGATTTTGAGCTGTAGTGATCACATGGCCGTCTCGTGTGTCTTAGAGAGAGAGAGAGAGAGAGAGAGAGAGAGAGAGAGAGAGAGAGAGAGAGAGAGAGAGAGAGAGAGAGAGAGAGAGAGAGAGAGAGAGAATGACAATGACAATGACCCTTTATTTTATACGGTAAAAGTATTTGGTAACAAGAGAGAGAGAGAGAGAGAGAGAGAGAGAGAGAGAGAGAGAGAGAGAGAGAGAGAGAGAGAGAGAGAGAGAGAGAGAGAGAGAGAGAGAGAGAGAGAGACTGAATGACAATGACATTGAATGACAATAACAATGAACTTTTATTTCATACGGTAAAAGTATTTGGTAACAAGAGAGAGAGAGAGAGAGAGAGAGACAGAGACAGAGAGAATGACAATGATAATGAAACTTTATTTTGCAACGGTTAAGGCATTGGCATCGCTAACAACTACAAGACTATCTACACATGTACATAGGCCTACATATAGGTAAAACATAATACTTGCAGACAATTGACAACACTGTTCACATAAGCCCGCAGACATACTCGTAAACTCTCAGACACCCCCCCTCCCTCCCGCCCCCCCCCCCCCCCCCTCCCCCCTTCCCCCACACACACACACACACACACACACACACACACACACACACACACACACACACACACACACACACACACACACACACAGAGAGAGCTAAGTAGTTCAAATGGTAAATGAAAAGGATAACACGCTTAATTGGGAATAAATTGGACCCAGCATAGAAAGAGACATAAAATACAGAGAGAGAGAGAGAGAGAGAGAGAGAGAGAGAGAGAGAGAGAGAGAGAGAGAGAGAGAGAGAGAGAGCGGGGAAGGGGGGGGGGGGGGTTGATGATTAGGCGGGAAAAGTAAGGGAACACATAAGGATGAAATATTTTTTTTAAATAGAGTGAATAGGATGAACTTAGGGACATGTGAGCGGACGAAATAACAACTGTTCTGAATGAGTGGACGGACGGACGGACAATAGCTGGATGGGTGGATACATTGAACGACAGAAACACACACACACACACACGCACGCACACGCGCACACACACACACACACACACACACACACACACACACACACACACACACACACACACACACACAGAGCCATTCATGCGGAACAAAAAGTTCAAGGTTTACTCGTACTATAAGGTTTGTTTTGCTTACCTTGGCCTAAGTAACAAAATACCCATTGCTTTTACTCTAGGCTTCCGTCTCGTTGTCGTGTCGCCATATGACACCGCGGAATTTTTGCTGTCCTTTAAAAACTCCGACAGAAAGCAAAAAAAGCTCCCGAGACATCATCGTGCGCGGGCCCATTACAGCAGACGTCATCCTCATTATATTTAGCTTACTGCGAGAGGCCACAGTTTGTGTACACGCCGACATAACCTACGTAGTGAGGTTTTGTTTGAAGCGAACGACTCACAACAAAGAAACGAGAGCCAAGTCACGGCGGATATCCAACTTCGGCCATATACAGCATAGACGACACTGCGAACATCTCCTGAGGGCTCGTGAGGACCTATGCCTCTTGGAGATGTTCGCAGTGTAGTCTTTACTTCTGGTACACATTGGTTATCCGCCGTGACTTCGCTGTCGCCATTCGTTGTTGGGCCGGAGTCTTTCGGCGTAAACGTAATCTCACTATTTTTAAATGAAAACAAAAGGAGAGACTGCCAGTGCTCATAATTTAGGAAGATTACAAAGTAAAGTAGGTAAAAGCACTGTCAGGGGAGAGAATTGTGCAGTATCGACCAATGATCACAGATCAAGTTTGATCGAAGCACACACACACACACACACACACACACACACACACACACACACACACACACACACACACACACACACACACACACACACAAAAGAAAGACGGGTGCGCTAAGTAAGTGACTGGAAGCAGTGAATATGGAAGCCCCCCCCCCCCCCCCCTGAAGGGGGGCGTATCGCATATTCACTAGATTTCCAGTTCCTTGATGCATGGAAATTTAGATCTAGGTCCCCCAAGGGGGGGGGGGGGGGGTCTAGATTGTTAGCCGGTGTGGACAGCTGTTTCTTGGCGACCTCGTCAGCACACCATTCGGCATACTGGTGGACGGCAGGAACTTTGGTCGATACTGCACAATTCTCTCCCCTGACAGTGCTTTTACCTTACTTTACGGTAATCTTCCTAATCTCACTATTGTGTTGAGTGGGACTATAGACATCACCGATGTTTTGAAGACAGCATATTGTGCAAAACCGCTGACTCTTGTGCTTATGTTTTGCTTGTGTTGTTCTTATGGCTGGTGATGCTGGTAGTAGTGGTGGTGGTTGGGGGTGGGTGGGGGCTGGGTGGGGGGTGGGGGGTGTCTTCAGTGAGCATAATCAATGGCTGTAGATGAATGCGTACATTATTGTGCTTCGATCTTTCTTTAAGTAGAATATACTGACGAGCAAAAGAAAAGCGACATTTTTGGAATCATTCCAAAAATGTCGCCCAAGTTTCCTTTGCTCGTCATTATATATAATCCGCAGTGAAAGAATACACGATGCCTCCGCGTTCATGCTTTTTCTGTCCCCTGAGCGCCACACTAATATGAAACTGCCCAGTCTCTAGTTGAACTATTATGGGATTGGCCGATCCATCTCCCGTTGTAGTCTTGGCAGTTTATTGTGCAGTCACTGAGTAACCCTTTTCCACTGATTAAAAAACAACAACTTTCTTTCAAAAACATTTCAGCGTCAATGCATTTACTGCTGGCATCAGAGGACCCTTTGTAATACTGATAGATTCCCGTGACTGAACTATACTAATGGTCAAAACTTAAGGACCACTTTTTATCGCAGACGCACCGACAACACCACACAAATAATGTAACAATACTTGGAGTCAGTACTTTGGTAATTTATTCAGTAACAATTTCATTTAAGTTTGGAATAAATCAAGCAATTGTAACAACAGCAGTACGTTAGAATATTCACCCACCCCTCATTTAAAAAGTTACACAAGACTAGTCCAGTCAGTAGCGAGTGTACCCACCATTTGCAGCCAAGCATTCAATGCAGCGTTGACGCATGAAGTTCACCAGGGTTCGGAGAACATGTTGTAGGATCGCTTCCCACTCTTGATGCAGGAACTGAGTCAGCTGGGGGACGCCTTGAGGTGGGGGTGGTTGCTGACTACACGTTGCCCCAGTACGTCCCAGAGGTGCTCGATGGGAGCCAGATCATGTGAACAAGCTGACCACTCCATCCTCATGATGCCCCGTTGCTCAACGTACTCATCCACCACACGGGCGCGATGACGTCGAGCGTTGTCGTCTTGCAGAACAGCAATGTCGCCTATGGCTTGGAGAGCTGGCTGGATGAAGGGCTGCACAACCTCGTCCCGATAGCGCAGTCCAGTCAGGGTGCCTCGGATGACCTGGAGGGGGGGGGGTCCTGCCTTCCCTGCTGAAGCCTGCCCAGACCATGACTGAGCCTCCTCCGTAGCGATCCACTTCTTGGACGCATCCATCAGTGAATCGTTCGCCCTGGCGTCTCCAGACCCTCAACCTGCCGTCGTTGAAGGACACGATGAACCGTGACTCATCAGTAAACAGAACATGAGTCCACTGGAGTCTGTTCCACCTCACATATTGACGACACCAGGCAACCCGGGCTCTGCGATGAGCTAGAGTGAGGGGTATTTTCACTGCTGCTCTGCATAATGCCAGGCCAATTTCGCGCAGACGTCGGCAGAATGTGCTTCTGCTGACGTTAATGTTTGCAGCTTGCATCAGTTGACGTCGCAGAGTGGTTGACGTGACAGTTCGGTCGCGCAGAGCCGCCACACAGAGGTATCTGTCCTCCCTTCTGCTGGTGCAGCGCGGGCGTCCTGAGCAGGGTCGTCGTTCTGCCCTTCCAGTTTCTTGGAATCGTGTCAGCAGCTTCTGGATCACTGAATGGGACACCCCAAGACGTCTCCCAACTTCTCGTCCGGAAATTCCACCCTGCAGCCATGCTAGCACCCGGCCTTGATCTACTGGCGTTAGTCTTTGTCGTGGTGGCATGGTTAGGAAAGTGACAATTATGCCCCTACTGTACCGGTATTTGTTGCGAAACAGACATGCTCTGTGTTCACGACTGACCCCTTTAGCTCGTGCATCACGACTTTACTGAGTTTTCCCAACTGCCTGCCTTTGGTACGCTTGCCAATATCGCACAGCTTTTCACAAAAACTGACGATGTTTCACGTGCATTTGACACGTTCGTGGAAATTGATGAATTGTTGTCTATTGTTCCCTGTACAGTGGACTGTCTAAGGTTAACTTTTAACCCATTTGGATCGAAAGAACATTGTATTTTATTAGCGTACGTGCGACGATAAAGAATGACACAAAAAGTGGGGTGGTCCTTAAGTTTTGACCATTAGTATAGATTTCATCCAGTATGCAAGAGGTAACTGTGCGCGGACCAACGGCGGCCGACGTCGGAACGAAGGCCTTTTGCTTACTGCTTCTTCTAGTGGCAGCTAGGTGTACACTGTTGGTTTAAAATCATGATCAATACTTTCCAGTGGGTCTAAGTGGTTGTCTGTCGTTCAGTTTCATCACATTTTCGTGATCATGATCAACACTGTCGTGTCTCAGTGATTTTCTGTCGTTCAATATCATCCCATTTTCATGCAAGCCAGAAACACAACAATGCGCATTGTTATGGTCTGGAGTGTAGTGTTCAGGCACAGACGTTTTGTTCATATATATTTAACTCTTAATCTCCCAGAACTAAATTACTTGTCGTTTAGTTCTGGGAGCTTAAGAGTTAACGAATAAACATCGAGTTGAAAACCGCGAGAACCATCATGAGACAACCTGGAGTACATTACACATTTTTAACCCTTTGTGCGTCGGTAGCGGTTTTAGTCGCGATGATTCATGCAGTAATCATCGCGACTAAAGCCGCTACCGAAACCCGAAGACACCCAACACCGAAATCCCCAAATGTTGCTGTTGTTCACTGAAGACTGCACTCTAGTGCAGGTCACAGATCGACCATGATAGGTCAAGGGTGATGCCAGAATAGCTTGGCGCCCATAGGCGCCAAGCTATTCTGGCATCACCCTTGAACTATCATGGTCGATCCTTATCTTGCTGTGGTGTGTCTGGGGTAGAAAGAGTTAAAGGACAGTACATATATATATATTTTAAAAACGTGTTTAAAGCAACCGCTTTCTAAGCATATCGAATAAAGTCGATAAAGTGATTAGGTGCGTGTCTTTATAATCTATATTTTAGTTGTAAAGTAACTGCAGTAAGCTTCCCTTATAACCAGGCCTGACATAAACTTCGACGGTCCAGACTACACTCTTTCTGTAAATTACTCCTCTTATTATAAACTTCGGATATAACAACAAAAAGAATGTTGGTCCCCTGGCGATATGTTACTATACTTGCACTGGATGTCACTGATTTTATTTTATTTTATAGTTTGCATAAGTACCCACAATGGTCCTACAGTGGTCCGTGTCCGTTCATGTAATTTTAATCGTTGAAAAATGACTGTATGCAGGGGTGGTCCCTTTGAAGCCAACCCAGTAAGCACAGACCCCTCAGCCCGTCGTCGGCCGCAGTTGTCTCGCGTACGCGGGACAACTGCGACCGGCGACGGACCGAGGGGTCTGTGCTTACTGGGTTGGTACTGGATGTAATGCTTCATACCTACAGTACTTTCAGAACCCCCGCATAGCGAACCTTGAGCTGAAACACTGAATTCAACTGAGAACGTTTCAGTCTGCCTAGGAGCATGGATTCTCGTGAGCTCCTGAGTCCTGCAGACAGTCTGACAGGATATTTGCCTTTTTTGCGGACCAATGATTTACGTCAATGATTTAATGACGTGGCACGTCACGGGGTCGCAAAGTAATGCTAGTTGACACCGTGTTGCCACCAAAGCCAACGAACCATTTCCGCAAAGAAAAACACCACATGGGCTGTATTATATATGCAAGTGACATAGATCCTCATGAACCCCGTCACGAGAATCTACAACGGTTTCCTGGTCCTGTTACTGCATGCGTGAGTTCCCACATGGAGGAGGTAGTTCGGTTTGCGGTCTGGAAGTTTTCACAGTAGCACAATGGTTCGATCTTTTCGTTCTTACAGTCAATATCGCGATATGCCGTGTGCATTGCTGCCTGGTGAAGTGTGACATTTTACGCGGCGCTTACCTCATAACACATTGAACTCTAATTCGGTGTCGACATTCCTGGGGTTTTCTTAACCGGTTGTCCTCAGAAGACTACATGAAAGTTTAGGAGACAGATCGAACATGCTAGTTCAAGGGCGGTGTCAGAATAGCTTGTCGCCTAGCTGTGATCAATATATTGTTGTAGGGGGGTCAGGCTTCCTCGAGTTCATCCGTTCAATGACATTTTGTGTTTCTGCAGTCTTCGATAATTCAACACCAAAAAGCCCTAGATGTCCTAGTAACAATGATTTAAAATGGTGTCAGCAAGAGCCATAGATCCTCATTAGCCCCCACAACTGCGGGGGCTCATGAGGATCTATACCTCTTGCAGCTGGATGGTGTTCACATTTTCTCGGCACTGAACTGGTTAACCCATTCAGCCCTGACGCACTACAGCAGGGGGTTGAACCGACCATGATAATTCAAGGGTAGTGCCAGATTAACAAAGAAAAAAAATCCCGTTTCAGAATTACAGCGAGTTAACAGTTATGAATCATCCTGTGTTTCTTTCTCTTTGTCTTATTTCTATCATTTGACGCGTATTCGCCGTGTGTTGCATTCTATATACAAATATTAAGATTGGCTTAAACTGGTTCGAAATACTAAACAGCAATATCAGTGTAAATCTACAACCCCAATCTGCTGAACACTCCAGTACTCAAGTGTTTATATTACATTTTCTCGGAAATCGGAATGCGCGTGTATATCAAAGGTTAGACTAGATTATCCTGCAATAAATAATAGGCCTAGGAAATCAGAGAAAAAGGCTAGCCATTACAAAATTACAAACTCCCGTAAGTTGTGGGTGCCCGAACCATCCCTTCTCTCTCTCTCTCTCCCCCCCCCTCCCCCCCCACACACACACACACACACATGTACAATGTCACAGTTTTTTTAAAAAAAAGTTAGTATCAGTTGTTGTCACTAAACAAAAAATGCATTGCACCAGTCACTGCCAACAGCTGGACTACGAGTGTCAGCCAAACTTGTTTCGACCATTCTGGTCATTCAATGTTTGAACCAAAGTGTTAGCGTCAACACACTAGTTGGTTCTGTTGTCCTTACTTCCCTTGCGCCCACGTTAATCGTAGCGAATTCGTACGATATTTGCACTACAGCTTATCCCAGTAGCAAAAACGTCTCCGGGCCCAAGACGACTACTGCGGCCGTCGCGGGCCCGAGGACCTTTGCTTACAGGGTAACTTTTTTTTTAATCAGCACTAGCCTGGCCCCTTCGATTGTCAACTACGTGTATGTGCAAAGTGCTCTTTGTATATTAGCGAGTCAGTTTTGACTGTCGCTATAGTTAGGTAAGCTGACTGGTTTGGTGGAGGGCAGGCAATGTTTGGAACACCTTTTCTAGTTCCCACCTTTAATAGGGTGAGCAGTGCTGTCTTGAAGAGGGCTGCTCAGTCGCCTGGGATACTGCCGAACTTCCCTGCTGCCCCTGGTACAGGGAAGAGCGACCACTGGTCCACAGGCTGCCTACGTGCAGGTTCGGAGCTACGACTCCCAGCAGTAACCTCTACTTGTCGGTTCGCCCGTTCCCCATCGCCGCAGGGTCTGGAGGAGGCAGAAGAAAGAGAAGATGAAGAAGCAGATTTGGTGAAGATTCAGGAACAAAACCTGCGCCTGAAGGAGATTTTGGTGGAGAAGCTGTTGCGCTGTAGCGGCAACTTGACTCCACCCTCTCGGCCGCAGGGTCGGAAATCAGAGTTCAGTGGCACGATGATGAGATGTTACAACTGGTAACTTTCTTGGCTGCAGTGGATGGCCATGTCTTCTCAAATCTGTGCTCTGCTTCTGACATGCCCTTTGCACTCGACAGTGCACTGCTGTCCTGCCCTCTTGGCCGTTGAACCCTAGATTAGGTTTCCTCCGCCCAGTCGGCCGGTGACAGACTTTGCATGCTAGGACGAGCTAGGTTTGAGACCCCCGCCGGTTTCCCCTCACTGGTTTAGCCAGCCAGTCGAAGCTGTTGCCCGTGGTGTGGCCGCTGCGCATGCTGCAGCTACGTGGAGCCACAAGTGAGACTGAGAGTTGAGCCGTATCGAAGTGGGGACCTATACTGGTGGACTACTCTCTAACTGTGACCTTCGAGGGACGACTTGTCCTCCATTATGGGTGAAAACCCCCTCCTTGAATACTCCAGACACCACATACTGACATACATACATACATACATGCATACATACATGCATGCATACGCACATGCGGCGCTTCGCGCCAAATGTACGTTCAGCAGCGAGGTGAGCGTAACTAGACATGACGTAATTTTTATCTTGTTACTTCAATTGTTAGAGGTTTAGGGATGCCCTCCTTTGGCATTATGGACAAGCTATTAAATTCGCCCAGGCGACCCGTCCGAAAAAGTCCCATTGTATTTATCAGACTTAGGGCACTGTTCTCCAAACACCCCCGCGTGGGCGGCGTCGGCTGGTACTTTACTTGCTTTTGGGATAGTCAAAAAAGAGCATCCGAGATCTGACACATGTAAGCATATTCAACAGCGGTAGACGCCTCAACTAGTCCCCCCCCCCGCGCGCCTCCCTACTGTGCCTAGTTCGAGAGATTATTCTGTGTCCAGGGGAGCAAACAGCCTATTTCCCCCACCATATGTCCCCCATAACGCAGATACCAGTAACCCGACATCTCACCTCCCACCCATCAAGCGCTCCACCCACTGCCCCACATATGATAGTGTGCACCCTGGTCAACCCTCAACTACGCCCTTGCACCCCCTCCTACGTCCGCTCGGCTGTGTATTTTACTTGCTGGGATAGTGTCCGTTTGCTAGTCTGTCACGGTAATACTGAAAACCCGGCAGAATATGTGCAGACACTCAGATGCCTTTGTACACGTGTACTTGTACAGTATATCCTACAACAATATATAACTTTTTATGGTCTGCCTAATTTAGTCCCGTCCCTTGACGAAACCCCTTTCACATCAGTTAAGTCTGATAATTTATGGCTTACACCAGCTTGCAAATCGAAGACCCGACTAACACCCCATAAGTTTAGCTCCAGGGCACTATAGCAAGAGATGGATCGACCATGATGACCATGATAATTCAAGGGTAGTGCCAGATTAGCTTAGCGCCATTAGGCGCCAAGCTAATCTGGCACTACCTTTGAATTTCATGGTCGATCCATCTCCTGCAACATGGTCGTTAGGAAACACCTCCAAAATTTGGGAGATGCAACCTTGGGGTTAAAAGGGTTAACTAACCGGCACTGGAGTAATCGCCGCATCAGAGCGGGACGAATTGATGATGATAGCTCAAAGCAGTCTGATCATTTACTATGATATAGCCTCCGGCACTGACTTTAGAGGCCTAGTCAGCCGCCGACTGAGCTCAGTGACTGACAGGAGTTGGCGTCTTCGCCTGAGGCCGGCTAATCGGGCAATATCCTTGAGGCATCATTATATACCGGCCATCCCGGGCGGCCGCTTATGACCGTACTAGAAGTGGAAGAGAAGGGTGTGGAGTCTGGCGACTGATGCAGTCCCTTCAGTCAGTTATAATACTGAGCGCATTAAATAGGCGCTTTATCCCAATTGAAAATCGGCTCAAAGCGCCGCCGCGAACTGAACCCAACAAGCACGCTCACGTGAATCACGCGCATTCACTCACACACAGTACATAAACACAGAACATTCACGTGTTGCTAAGGGCAAGCTCAAGCGAGCTACTGTAGTTTTTGGAAATTCAAAATCGTTTGTATTTGAAATTTGATTAAGTGGGCTGAAACTGATATCAAAGTCGTGGGGTAGGAAGAGCCGGAGTACCCGGAGAAAGAACCCCCGACGGTCCGCCCGAATTAACGGTGACACTTACTAGAGGAGAAAAATGATCCGACGCCGGAACCCGTAATCGAACCTCGCACCTTTAGCATTGGTGGCAGGCGCCTTAACCACTGCGCCACGGACCGCAGTCATAATGTCGCCACGCGGCTCATTCAAATTTAAATCAAATTCAAAAACTTTATTGTGTCAGTCTAGCCGACAAATCATTCTTTCGTTGGGATCACATGCGCGCGTACGGTTTTAGCCACATCGGACAATGGTGGGGGAAAAAAAAACAACCAAAAAAAAAAAAAAACCAACACAAAAAAACACCAATACATGACCACAGTGTTAGTGGTATAGGAGTGAGTCTGCCACTTGCAAGATGCCACTGCGACATCTGAGGTGCAAGTTCCTCGACGGCGTCAACAAGGAGAGAGAGAGAGAGAGATACGCTAGTTAACACACTAGCTCACGTGTCCGTTTCACGGACTGGACTCCCGTTCGACTGATTTCAGGTTGGCCTGTCTCCCGCTGTACTGTCTTTGTCGGCCCCGACCAACAGAGCGGCCACCACCCGCCCACACACACCACCCCCCCGCTTCCGCCCTCCCCCCTTCCCCCCACGCCCCCCACCCCGGTTTCCGCCCTCCCCCCTTCCCCCCCCCCCCGCCCCCCCCCCCTCCGGCCACACACACCTCCCCATCCGGCCCTCTCAGTGTTTGTGTGAATATCCATCTGAATGCAAAACTGATATAACTTATGAATGTATAATTTTTGTTTTTGTTTTTGTTTTTTGTTGACTGTGATCACAGTTGAGTGTGATGTTTGTAATTGTAACGACACCAACACACATTCCCATGCTTTATCTTCTTAAGGCAAATGACAATAAACAGTATCTTATCTTATCCTGAGGGGGAGGGCAGTGGGCAGATGTTCACATCTGCACGGGACATAGACGACCCCGCCCTCCACGAGTAACCTGCTGCTTTACAGGCCTGGCCGCTTGGCTGCGGAAAGGCTAAGGGAGGAAACCCCTGACATCAAAGCCCCCGTGTCTCCGGGGAAGGCTTTTGAGCCAGAGACTAGGACAAGGACAGTCTGATATAAAACCTACGACCCGAGGACCTCGATGCCACCGTCCCAGCTTGCTAGGCCATGGCAGACAAACCAAGGGTTTAAAGGGTGGGGCCAGTACTGCGCACACTGCACTCCACCAAAAAGCTCCACCGCGCAGGCTTTAGGAAACGTCCACGGACCATGACACTGACCATTCCAAGTCCTGTAGCGACGGGCGAGGGGCGAAACGGCAGGTGAAAGACGTCACTGGAAGCCGCAGTCTGATGTTGACCTGGGGATGACAACATCACTCGGCACACCCTGAACGACCAAGCAGCCTTCTCTAGGGACAGCACTGCTTGCTCCACACGGAGAGGGGCCTAGAAAAAGTGGCCTAACCAAAGCTCGTCCCCTCGCAACCCCAGTTGGCTAGCCGCGGTCAACGGGCATCTTCTCCTGCGGTCAAAAAACAAGAAAGAATAACGGATCCACTCTCATGACGACCACGACCGGACTCAACGTAGCATGCTGGAACATCCGAACCATGCTCGACAAAGCAGACAGCGGACGCCCTGAACGTCGCTCCGCCCTCATTGCCCATGAATTGCGGAGGCCGGTTAAACATCGACATCGCCGCGCTCAGTGAAGTACGCCTTCCGGACGAAGGGATCCTCCAAGAACTTGGCGCTGGGTACACCCTCTACTGGTCAGGCAGGCCTGAATCAGAAAGACGGCTCTCAGGCGTGGGTTTCATGGTCAAGACCTCCATTGCGACTAAGCTGGAAAACCTACCAACGGGTCACTCAGACCGCATCATGTCCATGCGCCTCCCACTGAGACACCAGCAACACGTCACCCTTCTCAGGCATTGTATGCAAACCAAGGGGAATCACAGCGCTGGACAGACAACAGTTAGATCCCCTGCCCCCGCCTATCAGGCACCCAATCGCCAGCCCACAGAGAAATACGCAGGTATAGAACAAGACGATCATTTCCATCCTCATTCTCAGGCATTGATGGAATACCGCCAGAGATCTGGAAACATGGAGGCACAGCACTGCACAACAAGCTCCATGACCTCTTTCTCTGCTGCTGGGAGGAAGGAACACTACCAAAGGATCTCCGTGATGCTGTCGTTATCACGCTGTACAAGAACAAAGGCGAGAAGTCTGACTGTTCCAACTATCGGGAAATTACCCTGCTGTCCATTGCTGGGAAAATTCTTGCAAGGCTGCTCCTGAATCGGCTGGTACCTGCCATCGCTGAAGACCACCTCCCAGAGGGCCAGTGTGGCTTCAGAGCAAACAGGAGCACCACCGATATGGTCTTTGTGCTGAGACAGCTTCAGGAGAAGTGCCGCGAGCAGAACAAAGGGCTGTACGTAACGTTTGTCGACCAAACAAAAGCTTTCGACACTGTGAGCAGGCAAGGCATGTGGCAGATCCTGGAGCGACTTGGCTGTCCCCCAAAGTTCCTCAGCATGATTGTCCAGCTACACGAGGACCAGCAAGGCCAGGTCAGACTCAACAATGACCTCTCAGAACCATTCCCTATTCTCAACGGCGTAAAGCAGGGCTGCGTGCTGGCACCGACCCTCTTCACCATCTTTTTTAGCATGATGTTGAAGCAGGCCACAGTGGACCTCGATGATGACGATGCAGTGTACATCAGGTATCGTCTCGATGGCAGCCTGTTCAACTTCAGACGACTGCAGGCCCACACGAAAACCCTAGACCAACTCAGTGATTCGTGAGCTGCTTTTTGCTGATGACGCTACCCTCGTTGCACACACAGAGAGAGCCCTGCAGCGCATCACGTCCTGCTTCGCAGACGCTGCCCAGCTCTTTGGACTCGAGGTCAGTCTGAAAAAGACAGAGGTCCTCCATCAGCCGGCACCCAAGACAGTGTATCGCCCTCCTCACATCACCATTGGCGAGTCTGAACTAAAGTCAGTGCACCAGTTTACTTACCTTGGCTGCATTATCACGTCGGACGCCAAGCTGGACAAGGAGCTTGACAGCAGGCTGGCAAAAGCGAACAGCGCTTTCGGGCGACTTTTCAAGCGGGTGTGGCACAATCAACAGCTGAAAACAGGCACCAAGATCAGCGTGTACAGAGCTGTGGTCCTCACCACCCTGGCTGTATGGTTCCGAGGCCTGGGCCCTCTACCGCAGCCAACTACGACTCCTCGAACGCTTCCACCAGCGCTGCCTGCGCACCATCCTGGGCATTCACTGGAGTGACTATGTCATCAACGTCGAGGTCCTTGAACAGGCTGAAACTGTGAGCATCGAGGTTTTGCTGCTGCGGACACAGCTCCGCTGGGCGGGGCATGTCTCCAGGATGGAGGATCATCGCCTACCAAAGATCACCCTGTTCGGCGAGCTTGCTACTGGACACCGTGACAGAGGGGCACCAAAGAAGAGATACAAAGACTGTCTCAAGAAGTCACTTAGTGCCTGCCAAATCGACCACCACCAGTGGTCTTCGCTTGCTGTGGACCGTGACACCTGGCGCTCCACCATTTACTGACAAGGCAGCTGTCTCCTTTGAGGATTCTCGCAGAGCTAGCCTTAAGGACAAGCGGCTCAGGAGAAAAACCAGAGATGCCGCAACTCAGAACCCTGGCCATACCTCCCCCTGCAGCCACTGCGGTCGAACCTGCCTTTCCCGGATTGGCCTCCGCAGCCACGAACAAGCCTGCAGACGTCGTGGGCAACTCCTATAAAATCTTCGTTCGCGAAGTCAAGCCGAGACAAGCCAAGATCTTATCTTATCTTATGAATCAAATGATTGTAAAGTCTATATTTTCAATCCTTTATAAAGCTGCAACCTTAAAAAAACTTTTACGATACAGTTTTGTTTGGCGATGCGTTTGTGCATCTTGTAGTAAATCGACGAATCCAATCTACATACTAGCAGACGACAAATGGCATTTCCGGTGCTACGAGGGCGGCCATTATGAAAGAGTCTATCGCGTTGTCTGTTCGAAACTACTGCAGATCATCACCCGAAACGGGTGAAAGGTCTTTGTGGGTTATAAATATTATCACCATGGAAGTCTGATCATATCTGCTCTTGCTCCAATGCGATTTTTGGGTAGTAGCAGCTTGCAGATCCTGAAACCCGTGGGGCACAGAATCTGTATTTTTATGCGGCATCCTGTCTCTGAAGACAATGGAGTATGCGCTTGCTGGGTCAGTCACTGGAGTGACCTCTCCAGTGCGCAAGCCTGGGCGAAGTGTATGGAGATCCTGGGATGCCCAGTCGTCAAGATCCCCCTCTCGGCCTCGCTGATGTATCCAAAGGAATGCAAAGCAGTACGTTTGGCATCAGTTTGGCTGCAGGAGCTGCCAGAACAGTGCGTGAATACAGGCAGCTGTCTGCCTTCGGGGCTCCACTCCTGATTTGAAGGGTTTACTCCCCCACATTTGGCCGTTGGATCCAACCTGATCTCCTCCGTCCTCTAGCCATTGGCTGTCAGAAACAGCTCATCCGCCTAGTGGTGCAATGTGAACACCACCCCCTCACGTGGTTTAGCCCACCAGCTGAGGTGGTTTGCCAGGGTGTGGCGCTTGGAGCCAGCACGTGAGAGATTAAGGAGATGGATGAGGACCAGTGATGCCCGTCCGTCCTATGTAGGACGCAGCTGCCGAACAGCAAAGGTACTACCTCTATCCAGAGCCCCCTACACCTCTTACCAGGAAAAAAAAACCACCCATCTAGCCCTCCACTACTTTTTCTTACCCTGGATACTGAGAGACTGGAACCGTCTGACAACAGCAACAACATCTCGGTTAAACCCTCTTTTTTTCTACACATAAATGACCAGCCTTTCAACCTAACCTCGACTATCCGTCGGTTCGATGACGATACTGCCTGTCGTAGAGCTATTTAAAGGTCCGGGTTCAGCAATTAGTCAGTAGAGGACATCGAAAAAAAAATTTCTAAGTCCCTACCTGACACAGAAAGTGCAACCCTGATAGGGCCCCGTGTGATAGGATCCCCGAGCACGCACGTTACTATAGCTGCTGTAGAGTGTCAGACGTCCTTGACGGCTGTCACAGTTCACGAAAACAGGTATACACCATCCAGCTGCCTAAGGTCACTTCCAGTTGCATCTGTCCGTGCGCGGTAACATCCAATTCCCGTGCAACTACGACTGAAAAATATCCAACTTTCATTTTGCCGCACTGGTGAAGCCTGCACCGAGCCGCGACGTCCAGAGCGTCCAAAAAAGGTCCAGCGAATGGTGGCGGTAAGTCCAACATGATATGGTGTGGTCTTTTCACTTTTTGTGGTACAAATATTACTTTTGTTGGTAAGTATATTTCCAACAACAACAAACACCTATGCGCGTGTAGCTGACGTCGTGTTTACAAAGGGAAGGTACTCGTAAATATGTATTATCAGGGGACACCACTCTAATGACCACTTCCTTGTCAACAACAAGAAGCCCTAGCGATCGTAATGTTATGTGTGTTCTGGTGTACAGGACACTAATTTCGGGGGAAATGATGACTGAGGAAATAACAGCAGACGACAGTGGTGAGAAGTAGGCAGAATACATCGATGAACAAGACGAAGAATAGATTGGAAATCTTAGCCTCACTGTTCGTCTCTTCTGTAGTTACTATATATACGTCACTATAGTAACAGCCTGAAACTTTGTTTTTAAATTTCTCTCCTTTATAAATAAGTGTAATAGTTTCTGGGCAATTTTCTATTACACATATTTGTGTTATATACATAATGAAATATGCGATATATTCTGAGCTCTGGTCTGATGTACATTTAGAAGTTTCCACTTTTAGTTGCGATTTGTTTTGGGGGTTCGTGGTGGTTGTCAAGTTTTTGTGTAAATATCTTCAGAACGCCACGCCATTTTCTAGTACAAGACCCGTGTGTGCATTACATAACTATACAAATGCCAGTCATTTGATTCTTTTTCAGTGCCACACCAAATGAGCTCACAGAGCAGCAAGCAGCTAATGTGTTATTTCTGTGGATACATTTGTGAAGCTAGTACAAAGTGAAGGTGCATCAGTAATGGAACAACGCCCAATCTCATCACAATACATAACAGATAATCGCAGTGGCAAGGTAAGTTGTGAACCTAAAATGTGTGTGTGTGTGTGTGTGTGTGTGTGTGTGTGTGTGTGTGTGTGTGTGTGTGTGTGTGTGTGTGTATGCTTGGGACAAAATGTACAGCTGGCTTATATTTAGAACAAAATATACAGCTGTCTGAATAGAATTAAATATACAGCTGTCTGAATAAAAAACAAAATATACCTGCAGTTGTCTGAACACAGACAAAATGTTCAGCTGTCTGAATGAAAACAAATGTACAGCTGCTCGCTGTATGAAAACAACATCAGCAATTGTCTGGATGAGAATATAATCAACAGGTCTAGGTAAGGATAAAATAATTATACCACTATAATCAACCTAAAATATATTTGTTCACAAAATAACAGCACATTTCAGTGTGATGAAATAGAGCAATACATGTATGTGCATAATTCATTATGAAACTCACAATCAGGTATATAAGTGGTCTATTGTAAGTTGGCTTGCCACTGATACAATGTATTTCTCATATTTTCCTGAAACCACAAGCTTATGAACAGGAGAAATATGAGTGACAAAAACTTATAATATCATTCTTGTATACCAAAATATTTTATTGCTAGTTTTTCTGTGAATCATGTAAATACATGTATGTATATATTGCTCCATATCATAACACTCAAATGTGCTGCTATTTTGTGACTAAGCCATTTTTAGAAAGCCACACGTACATGCGTATGTGCACACATGCCTATTTTCTGTATTTATTTCTTTTTCAACAGGTTTTGTCCATCCATGACTGTGTTTATGGTTTGTTTCTAGACAGCAGGGCTGTCACAAGGTCAGGTGACTTGAAACTGGTGAATGCACAGCATGGCATCGAGTTTCTGAAGACAGCAAGACCTGTCCGATAAGTTGTCACCGACAGAGTTCTACTGTAATCTCCTGCTACTTTCAGGTAATTATCAGTTTGGTGGCATTTGATTTTGAAGTATGGTACACCCGTGCGCTTGCACAAAATCATTTTTGTTTGTAAAAGTGTTATCACATCACACATAAAGTAGCTTATAGTGTCCTGGAAATATTGCTGTCACAACACTAAGTTATGATTTACATATGACTGCTACCTCCACACTGTAAGTATATTTACAAGTTGACAGTAAACATTATTATCATGGTGCCATGGTGGTTTTTCTCCCAAGTCTTCATAACAGCTAGTGCTAGCTACCGGTCAGTTTGCCACTCTGTAATGCATGTATCTTTTTTCCAGTATGAAATAGATTTGTATATTATTACCGACTTGATCGCAGCCACTGAAACATCTGGATCATTACTTTGATGTGTGGCACAAAGGCAAGCGAACTGCATAAAAGGTTTGAGTTGAGCTGTGTGTTTACATGGAGGATTATATCCTTGAGTGTATGCAGAACAAAAACACACGAAACTGTCCTGTCATCGAAATAACCTACTCAGTATAAACTGCTGCTGGTACATTTTCACTTTTGTGCTTTTTTTACTTTCAGGTTTTGCTTTATCTATTATATTGGCCATCTGTTTTCAGTTTCTTTGCTGCTGCCAAAGGCTAAACACCACTTGAAACAAGGGATAAAGCCTGTTATCAACCATCACCACACATTACGAGTGTCCTTGCCAGGCATGATCAAGGTATCATGTCTTATTTATGCACTTATTTTGACTTAGAGTTTAGATATGTTTCAGTCTCATCATTGAGTGTTTTGAGTGTTAGTCAAGGGGATGTATCTATGTGGCTGAAAATGAAATGGCCCCCCAAAAAACTTTCATTGGCTACAAAGGCTACACAATGCGCAACAGGCTTACCATCCTTGACTTCAACCACCAAGTATGCAAGCAGTATACCAAGATTAGCAACAGGCACTCTGTGGCATACCAGGTAGCACAGCAGAAATATGCATAGTACATGTATGTTACACACTTGTGCAATTTCTGGTACAAGTGCAGTATTGTACATGTCATTTTCAGTATCATTACAGTACATGTATTTGTAGAAATATACTATTTAGGATTGTGACACTGACCATGAAAACTAATTCTTTTTTATGGCAAGTCAGGTGCAGAATTCCTGTTCATGTGCACTGTTTACAGTATGTAGTTATAACAAGGATGAAAAATGAAAGCAGACATGTATGCAATTTATGAAGAAGAATGTCCAAATGTATTGAAAACAAAAAATGTCCAACATTTTGCTTTTACATTCAACTTTAATACTTTCTTGTATAGAGAGTACAAAGTGCACAATATGGAGTATATATTACATGCATGTGTCCATTTATTCATGTCCCAACTACTTGTACAAACAGATGTAAACAATCTCCATGACAGAAAGTAAATTTTAAAAGTTAATGAAAATGTTCTCTTCATTCTGTTTTTTCTCATCAAGGAATGTGCTCCGTGGCCTTGTATCCCCAATGCCTCACTGATGAGAAGCTCTCCAGTTTGTTACATTACCTACGCAGTACAGATGACAAGATTGAGCGACGAGTGGATGTGGTTTTTCAGCAGAAGTAAAGACTTGGAGGTTGGTTTCACACACATACACAACCAGATAGTGCCCTCAGGTAGTTTAGATTGGGGCTTAGAAACTGCCATCTGATTATGGCCACCTGACAAGAGCAACACTGTTTGCTGTTGCCAAGCCCCATATGGCTCTCATGCCACAACTGAAAAAAATCTGTATGTAGAGTGTTGGTGATGTTTGATTGCTATTATAATGTGGGAATTTTATTTGCAAATGTGATGCTATAATTTTTGACGCTGCAAAATTTGACTTCGGTCTGCTTCTTACAAATATCTAGAAAAGTTGGTTCTTCTGTTAACTCGATCAGCTGGATCAAATTCAGTAGTTCTTGTTGTCCATTATTATTAGATGATTCCCACACAAACAGTAGGCCGGATTGTCTTCACTGGTCACGCGCTGATAAGGTGTCGCCTCTACTCCCACATTCGATATGGTCACCAGGGGCTGCTCATCGGTTGAGTGCATCTTTAGTCTCCCCCAGGGAAAAGTTGGTTATGTTGGCCTGAAAACATATTCATATAATATCATGTTACCAAGCAGCATTGCAAAGCTACAATGTCTTTTATTATTAGAACAAAACTGTATAAATCGTTTGACCATCACCGAGACAAAGAAATTGTTTGTAAAAGTTATTTTGCAAATCTGTCTTGTATGGAGTTTATTGATTACACTGGCTGTGATTGATTCATTACGGTTGGTTTCATGTTGAGTAGATTATACTGGCTGATACCCGGTAGCCAAGTAAACTCATCTAGAACAGTGTTTGCAGTACATCTTCACATGTACTAACTGACCTTTGTTCTTGTCTTGCAGCTGCCTGCTGAGAGCAAGTTGGGGCACACTGCACTGCATCAGGCTGTTTGCTGTTCCAAAGTTTCTGTGTGACATTGCTGCTAACGCCCCTGCAGTTTGGTGACATGTTTGACACTGGCCAGTCTGTTGTCTCTTCACTGGTTGGACCTGTCCATGAAGGCTGTCTGTCTGCTGTGGAATCATGGCAATATTAGCATTTTGGTGGATAGCAAAATTTAGCATATGATGATAGAACTATATTGCCATATGTAACATTACATTAGGAAATCGTTGCGGTATATATATATATATATATATATATATATATATATATATATATATATATATATATATATATATATATATATATATATATATATGCCTGCATGTGTACCCGCCCCCTCCAGCCACCCCCCCCCCCCCACCCTCCCCCCAGCCCCCCTCTCCCTCACTTACCAAAACACAGTGACCAAGTTTGAATGACAGCATCATAAGCAAAATATACCATGCATATAATTCAATGACATCACTGAAATTGTTTCTTTATAATTAAAATGGTTGTCTCTGTTCTGTTTGTGTTTTTGCCTCATGTATTATTACAGTTATATATGGTGCAGGAAGTAAAAGTGCACATGTATGTTGTTCTGTAGAGAAGAACCCTATGAGGAAAGAACGTCGCTTAGAAATGACAGTTACAACACAATTTATTACTAGATAATATGAATAGAATTGTGTTGTAGCTGTCTTTTCTAAGCGTCTTTCTTTTTTTCGTTGAGTTCGTCTCTGCATTACACACGCTTCGCAGTCACCATTTTGATCTGGACTATGTGGTTCTGTAGGGTACATAGACTACTTGGTCTTGTTGAGGATAGACATACTCATTTCATAAAAAAAATCAGCTGTATTTTTAGGAATTATGACAGTCATGGTAATTGTGTTTTATTTATGTATACACTTATTGATGTAAACCTGCCTGTCCCGGATTGGCCTCCGCAGCCACGAAAATGCCTGCAGACGACGTGGGCAAGCCCTATAGAATCTTCGTTCGTGAAGTCAAGCCAAGAGACACTTATTGATGTACTTGATGATTTTGGTAAACTCATAAGAGAAGCCTCACAATGAAAGGCATTTTTAACAGTTTCACTCAGTACAGATATAAACAAATAAACCATACGTTGAAGTGTATTTGAAAACAATGTTTTTGTCACAAAATGAAGATCAAGTGAGATATACCTCTTGCTGTTGTGAACTGATATATTTCCTTGATATTTATTTTTGCGGGTTGAGTCATTTCAGTTTTCTGATAGAGAACATTGCTATATGGAGTAATCAGAAATAAATCCCACATGGTTTGCTGTCAGTGCAAGCATAGATAAACTATGAATGAAATATATTGTGGTTAGAATACCAATTACATAATATATATATATCTGTTTCCTAACATTTATTTCATATCTCATAACCACAGCACGAGGTGAAAGAAACCTAATGCTCCAGCCGAAGGGGTGCATGCCTGCATGATGCCAGCTTGCTTTCATCTGCTTCCTAAAGTCAATCGGGCAGGGGGGGGGGGGGGGGGGGGGGGGGGAAGAATTCGCACAACCCCCCAAAAATGGAAAAATTAGTAACATTTAAATTAATTTGGGTCGAGGGCATAAACAGACATAATTATATGGTCTTGTCAAAATAATGTATACATTATTGGTATGGCGAAGGCCGGAACCATCTGCTGCGGCCCTGTATCTAATTATTTTGAAACTTGCCTCTCGTTTGCTCGTGCACCCTTTAGCTTGTAGTTGGTGTATCGGTGTTTGCTGTCAGGCACCTGCATGAGGTATGCATTGGGCAGGGTGCATTGCGTGTGCATAGACAGCAGTTGGTCTGGGGAGAAAATATTATCACTGAACTCATCAAGTTTGCAGACGGTAATTATCTTTTGTGATACAAAAAAAAAACAACAAAACAAGATGAGAAGTAAACGACAAAGCAAAATATTACCTAGTGCTTAGATTCTTATAATGGAATCAAATTTTATGTCCGTGTAACACACACGAACAGGCACAATCACATCAATGGGTGACCGTCTTCACTCCTAGAAGCTGATTCAGCTTTTCAAAATCCCGAAAAGCTGAATTTCAGCTGTTTGGTTCAGACAGAACAGGCCTTCAGCCAGCCTGTTCCAAATGCAAAAGTCATACATTCTCATGAGCCCCTGCATCCGCAGGAGCTCATGGGAATGTATATCGCTTGCTGGCCATGGATTTATGGGGCATATTTATGTCCCGTTTACATTCATTTCATATTCTCGCACTGTCACCCATGCACATCACATTGTTGCATGATGACCTGTAAATTATCTCCCAGGCTTTTGTGAAAAATAAAATCGTTTTGAGGTGGGCGTTTGCGCGTTGCTTAGCACGGGAGTGCTGTCCCTTACACAAACATTATCTAGTAGCTTCCCTTCGTAAAAATGGCGACTACCATAAAGACTTGTTGTTTGCAAACGCTTTCGAGGAAACCTTGTTTTGGATAAATGCGAGGACATAAGAAATGAGAAGACCACGATATAGCATGTTCGACGTACCGTCACCATTCCCTGGGCCATTTTTGGACGCTGTGGACGTCGCTCAGTGCTTCCCAGTACCGGCCCAGAAGTGAAAGTTGGATAGTCATCTTTCGTTGTTGTTGCACGAGAATTGTGGGTGTTACCGTGTACGGACAGATGCAACCGGAAGTGACCTTTGGCAGCTGAGTGGCGTATACCTGTTTGCATGAACTGTGACAGCCGTCAAGGACGTCTGACACTCTACAGCAGCTATAGTAACGTGAATGTTCGGGGATCCCATCTGATGAGGCCCTGTCAGGGTTGCACTTCAAGTCAGGTAGGGACTTCGAAATTTTTTTTCGCTGTCCTCAACTGACTAATTGCTGAACCAGGACCTTTAATGCACCTTCTGATCAGTAAACTGGCTGACTGGGAACAAAGCTGGTTGATGTCCTTCTATCCGACTAAATGCCAAACCATTTACATCATCAGGAAACGAAACCCCCTTCAAAATGTCACTACATGCTCCATGTCACAAATCAATCAATAAACTTTATTGTTCCAAGTACATGTTGCCACGTACAGGAAAATTTGCCTTGCCACCTCAGGTGCAACTCGCAATCACCCACACTCACACAACAGTTTACAAACAACAAATGGACAATGGCTCGGGATGGGTGAAGCTTGTCGCCAAGGCGTCTCATGGCCGGCGCCAACGGCCCCAACCCGACCTGAACCTCCCTGACACAAAGCAGACTAAAGACAGCCCTATCATAGTATAATGTTTTTTTCAACTTTCTGCTTGGCTGAGACTAGTTACACAAATGAGAAATACGCATAAACAAAAAAAGACGAATTATACTTTCACAGTTGCTACTTGGGGGCGTGTCACCATAAGAACGGCGCCGGATATTTATATTAGACAGTCGCTCTGGCATAAACAGTTGCCACCTTAATTATAACTTAATTAGTATATAACTTCATAGTCCTTTTTTTTAAAAGCAATAGTAGTAGAACTACAGCATTAACATGAAAGCAGTCCAAAATGGTTTCTAAAAAGTAAACGCATGCACACGCTGTGTAAGAAACACAGTCACTGTGTCGGAGAGGTGTCTGTCATCACATCATTCGGCTGGAATGTCGGGGCCTGAAGCTTGGTGGTGCTCGCTTTGTTGTAACGGTATGCACTCGCGCTATTCCGTAGGCAGTGATGTTGAGCGTGGCGTGGGAAGAGCCACTCCTGAGATGATTGAAAGGGGAGAAAAGCACGTTGGTTGTATTGCCACAGCATAACGCTCGCTGTTTTTCTGAGATCCGCATTCGAATGGTACTAACAAGAATCAGCGTGTATCAACTCCCAGCGGCATCACACGGTGGAGGGAAATATACAATTAACAGTCACAGCACAACAAATCATACACTCAGCACTGCCAGTGAGACGAAGTATGTCGACGTCGCCATCACACAAGATCTACAGTGGGACCCACACATCACCAACATAGTCAACAAGGCTAACTGCACTCTGGGCACAACTGAAATATCGGCTCCATACAGACCAACCTTGGAGTATGCAGCATCAGTTTGGGATCCTCACACCATGAAGCAAACCAGTAAGATTGAATGTGTCCAGAGGTGAGCAGCCTGAGCTGAATCGCCATTATCAAACTTCCAACATAGACTGCATGCTAGATCAACTCCAGTGGCCATCACTTCAATCTCGATGTTGCAAAGCTAGGCTTAATACTTTCTTCAGGTTTTATGCACATCAATTGCAGCAGCAAACCTGTCCCCAACCCTCGGAGTACATGCTCGTCTCGCCACACTTCTTACCTACTCCCATCGTGCAGAGCATCCTAAAAGTCTCTCTTCTAATGTATAATGCCCCCTCCCCTCCCCTCCCCTAGGTTGTGTGGGGGAGTTTGTTACAAGGGTGCAGGAAAATAGATCAAAGTTAGCCCAGATGGGTTGCTTGATGTGGGCAATGGGATACGGTTATGTAAACTCTTAATTGGCACTAGCAACAGTTGAAAGACTAAGGGGCTAACAACAGAATGGTGAAAGAAAATTGTCAACGTGACATTTTGTCCACATGTTAAAAAAAAAAAAAAAAGCAAGAAAGCTTAGAAGAAAACATGACGGAGGCTCAGATGTACTTCTGACGTATCGTTGAAGAGATGTGACTTGTGCATGCTAGATCAGAAATCTGCATTTTGATCGACCTATCACCAGTGCCATCCCAGTACCAGTCTCTTCTTTCAGTAGCATTTGATGATTAGATTGGGTTTACATGTAGCTTCTTTAGGTGCTTGACCATCGGTCAGCATTTTTACCATTATTGTCAGATTCTCTGTAATACCTGACAGATTTTTTTTTAAAGCGATCTGCACCATGGCAGGCTTTGATAGCTACAGATCACTGGTACTTCGGGTTATCAATGTTGTCTTGCCTCAACTAAGACTTTTCTACCCTTCTTTTCACAATCCATGTGAGTAGGCACACCTTCCATTGCCTTTTTGCTAAGGCTGATGTCGACCCAAGGACCTTTGTTCAGCAGACATCCCCGCGGGAGCCAGAAACCTGTGTACATTGTAGCCGATACCGAGGTTTACTGGAACACATAATAATGAGACTGACCTGTAACAGATTTGTATGATTGCTAAATTAACAAAATGTGAACAACTTATTATGGCAATGTGACTTTGTTTTCTGATGATGGTGAAACTTTTCTTGCCTTCATCTGAATGAAGTAAAACAGAAAGCCTTTAGTTGGTGTTAAAATTATGCGCCATATCAATTTAATTATCTTAGGACTAAAAGTAAAAGTTGAATAATACATCTATTACTTTTCTGAAAGGTTTTTTGTTTCCTTTTTTACAGTTCATATTTCAATGAAGTTGCTGTTGGCTCCAGACAAGACAGGATCAGGCCAAAAGTTCCAGATCAGCACAGTGAGTTTGTGGTTTATTTGCGATGATACCATGCATGGTGTATCAGTATGTGTTATTCTGATGACCACATTTTGGTGAATATTTTTAGTACAATGTTTTTTCTGAATATCATTATAAAAAAAGCAGCTAGCTGTTCTTCATGTCAATTAGAACAGGCAAATGTGCAACTCGCACTTGAAGAAGTAAAGGGTTTCAGGAGCATGCTAACACACAAAACAACAACCCAAAAACTGATTTTTCTGCACACACTTAATCCATTACATCCTGAGGCTAATGTTGATAAATTTGCTTATGGTCCTATAAAGGCTATGTACATTACAGATTACAAGATAGATCAACCATTTTAGTTTGAGGGTGGTGCCAGAATAGTTTGGCAGATTGTGTAAATCAGTACTTTGCATCAAAGAGTTGTATCAAGACCAAATACATTAGGAAGAAATGTTATTCACTGGAAAACTCACATTAATACCATGAATATGCCACATGAATCCTGTGCATGTAGTGTTTATGTGATATGAAAACAAAAGGCACATCATTCAGATGGCACAATTTGCTACTGTTTTCTGTGGCCATTGCAGTTAAATTTGTATTGGCATGGTTCTTCTTCTAATATTATTATTATTATTATTGTATATATGCCAGGTTCTTAAAAATAATGAGTGGTCAGCTACCACATCCACCATTTATTAGAACATAATTAATGACAAAAGACATGTTTAGCTTTAGTGTGAACAGATTTAAAACCCCTTGCGCGTGCAACTTCACTCCTAAGAAATATGAAGAAGACGATAATACAATATGATAAAGTGGACCTCGACGCTTGCCATTAAGAGACATAGTTACTTATGAGTATCCATGTGTATCCTACTCTGAGCCTTTTGTAGAGGTACTCCCCAGGCAGACCCACTCATGGAGTACGCTCTGCCTCACAAGCACGCTTCTATTCAAAGGAGATGCGTAGCATCTCATTTGAATATAAGTGTACTTGTGGGCTACAAACACATTTCTGCTTCCCAGATTGACACACTCACTGTATGTCAATCTGGGGAGTACCAGTACTCTTGCAAATGGTACTACATATTTACTTTTACTGTTTGCAACGGTTCATTTTTTGGGTAATGTATAGTTATTGGTCATCAGATTATGTGTACATAAAGATATTTTTTGTTTCTGTGATTGATTCTTTTCAGTCATTGCATTTGAAGTGTGTGCTGCCAATCGCTACAAGCTAAACAAGAAGTATGCAAAGTTGAAAGTACAGTCAGATGCAGACCCGGACAACCTACGGCTCAAAAACACAGTTGCTCAAGCAAAGGTTAGTCATGCACATAAGGATTTTCACATTTATTATATTAACCCCCTTGTGTTTGCACCCACCTGTGGCTGCATGGACAAGTGGGTTAATGCTGTATACAATGTTGTTGAATGTATTGATGAATTTTGTTCAGGTGCAAATCTACCCATGGTAGATTGCCTGGCTGTTATCCCACTCAAATTTAGACGTAAAGCTATCCATTGTAATTCCACTCTGTGTGAATTCACAAGAGCTTGAATCCACTCAAATAAGAAATCTGAGTGGAATAGAAACAGCACAAATCTACGCTGAGTAGATTTGTGCATGGGTAGATTTGTCCTAGGTAGATTCATGCTGAGTAGATTCACCATTCGCACTGATTTACCATAATAATAATGAGTATTTATTTAGCTCCATGTACCTCTTCTGTATGAATAATCAGACTGCCTTGCTTATGGCATTTGTTTAACCCTTATCATTCGGAATACACCAGTGTGTGAAATAAGTTTGACTAAAATAGTTCAAGGGTGGTGCCAGAATAGCTTGGCGCCTCTAGGCGCCAGCTATTCTGTCACGACCCTTGAACTAAAGCCATTGGTCTATCTATATCCTTACGATCTGTAAGTACTATAATGTAGCTTGCATATGGCAGTGCACAGATTTGAAGCTTTTAGCCTCAGTATGATATGGGAATTGAGTTTGATTTCTTTTTTTCAGATAGCGGCAGAAGCTGAACAGGAAGACAATGACTTGGAACAGAAGAGAAACCAAGGAAAGAAAGTCCTCTATGGACACACAGTGCAGGTTTGTGTGGTGTATCTAGTGCATAGTCAAAGCAATCTGCTCCATGGTGGGCTTCTATTCTGACAAATTAGGTTATCAATGTTGACTTGCCTCAACTCAGACTTTTCTAAATTTCTTTTCACAGTCCATGTGAGTAAGCATATGTACCAGAGGTTTTCCACTGCCTTTTGAGCACAGTAGAAGGTACTGTCTTGCGTACAAAGGAGAAGAAGAGGCAGAAAAATCTTTCATTTTACACCATTCAAACTTCATTATTTAAGCCCTTTTATCCAGCATTATTGTAAGCTATACTATTACTAAGAACATTTATAAAGGAGACATTGTGATCTATAAACCCTTCACTGCCTAGTAAGTTACTTTAAACATTCAGATCCAAAATGTTGCAACTAAGTGTGTAAAATGTAATAAAATACATGTAATAAAGAACAGTGAACCCAACTGCACAACCACGTCCACCCAACTATCTACTTATCCAAAGTTGTTCTAGAACATGCCCATTAAAGCCTTTGGTTTTGTTCTTTGGGTGTTGTTGAAGTAAATATTGCTTTTTTTACTTTCAGCTGCGGCATTTATTCACCAGCAAGTACATTCATGTCAGCACGACAAAAACTTCTCGCACAGAGAGTAACAATATGGCTGTGAGTATTACTCCTGCTTAAACTTTTAAAGTCACTAAGATGTAGCAGTAATTACTTCCGTCACCTTTAGTCACAGAGTGAGTGCTTGCTTGTAGCCAGACTAGAGGTACTGACGGTTCACAACAATAGATGCATGTATTCATTGAGATAGTGCCAAGATCAGTACTCCACTTTAACTAAAAGACTCCGCTCAGTTTGAAGTACATAGAGCTTTTCTGGGCCAACGAGAGGCTTACATTCTTGAGAACCCCAAAGCATCCAGCAATAGTCATAGATGCTCAGGAACCCCTTCAGTCTGCAGGGGCTGATAAGAATCTAAGCTTTGTTTCCTCAAAATACTCTACCGATGGCATTACTATTAGTAAGCTAAGTGTACCTTCCTATGAGTAATGCCATCGGTAAGTATTTTTTGAAAAAATACATTGTTTCTTCAAAATCCATACCAATGGCATTACTGTATGGAATATACCCTTTAGCTTACCGAATTCAGCTTCAAAGCCGTTCGTGTGTACCCACACGACACGGGCCATAACTCTAGGGAGTTGTAACCAAGCACCTGGATAGTCTCCCCTCCCTCCCTCCGGGTGCGCGCGCCGTGTGTTCCCGCCAGTCTTACCCTTAGCTTGCCGTGAGCATGTTGCTTTGACTTCAGCCTCTAGCTGTTGGCTTGGATTTTAGGACTACCCCTTCGTGGTTTTTTCTACTAGTGCTTTACAAGGATGACAAGGTAAGGCCTCGGGTTATGCCTACGTGGCCGGCAGAGAGATTACGGCTGGCAGCGCCGGCACAACTCGAGGAAATTTCGATTCGTTTAGGACCGGTCTTCGAGCCTTCGATTTAGTAGTGGGTTAGTGCATGGGGTCGTTCGTTAGTGGCCCCGGGCGGTTGCACTCGTGTGGGCTTTGTGTTACAGTATGCAGCTACGCACTTGTCAGAGTTGCAAGAGCTTTCAGTGGCCGTCGGACACTCACACTCGGTGTCTGCCCTGCTTCGGCTGTTCCTCTTCCCAGTGTGTGCACCCCTTGGAAGGAACGCAAGTGGTCCCAGCTGTGGGAATTCTATGGGCGCAAACGAGTGGAGCTTCCAGGCCGTCTACAAGTCACTGGTCGGAGCAAGACCGCTACTTCACTAAGCCCCACAGTGCCACTCCTACGAGCATCTCCAGAGAAGGTAGGCCCTCCTTCTCAGGGAAAGTCGCAGAACCCTATCCCGCTTGCAGGTCCTCAGACTTCGAGGGCTGGGATGTTGGCCTGCGCAGTCTCGCATAGTCCCCAGGTATCGGCGACCAAGACTTTTATGACCCCTTCACTCGGCCCCTCGGATGGGGCGTCGGGGACCACTCAGAAGCGGATAGCCCTTCAGGCCACGTGGACAGGACGGCCTTCGTCTCACAGCTATCGGCGCTCCGAGGTTAGCCTCTACACTCACAGGGACAGCTACAGCCCGTCGCCGGCGCGTCAGTCACCTTATCCCCGGCATACCGGATCCCCCGTACTTTCACGGACGATTTCCCGCATGACAGGACGTCACCTGGCTCGGACTTGATCTCGGAGCAGATTGCATGGACGCCGGCGAGCGGATTCTCTGCAGCAATGCACGAGGTCCTCGGCACGTCTGCTGCCCACCAGGGATCGAAGTTCGACCCGACACTCCCCCCCGGGACCGCCAAACAAGACAGGACCGCTCTTCCACTGGCAACAGTTACCGATGGTGACACCAAGATCTTACTACGGCACATTCTTCTTTGCCCCCTGGTTCTCTGCATGGGCGCACAGCTGCTTCTCGGGACAGACCCTTCGGAACCCCGTCGCACTGGACACCTACGGGGCGCGTCGTCGTATGTCGGCGGTCTCCGGACCCCGCAGCTTATGACTCGGACGCCCTTAATCTGCACCCAGAGGACTCATCATCGGCCCTACTGGCTCCGTAGATCCTCTCTGACCCCCGCAGCCCCCCCCCCCCTTCCGATTCGGTAGGAGAGGCGCCATTGATCTCGGAGACATCCCGGGCCTTGGACGAAGCGGCCCACATCATCGCAGCTATTCTCCCGTTGGATGCATGTCTGCCGTCACCATCGTTCAAGAGGAAGGCTATGGCTTCAGTGGACGTTCCATTCCAAGTGAAGCGATTCAAGTCTTTGTTTCCTCAAAACACATTACCGATGACATGACTAACTGGAAATAGTCTACTTGCTTACCAATTTTAGCCTAAGACCCAAAGGGTCCCCCCAGGAGGCTCTCGGGGATCCCTGATAGGGACGAGAGAGCTTTCGGGGATCCCTAACAGGGACGAGAGTAGCCTCCCCTGCCCATCCGGTCAGGCGCCCGGTGGTGTCTCCTTTAGCCAGTTGTCTACTTCGCTGTTAGCGTTCGGACGCTTTTACCTGAGCCTCTGACCCTTGGAAAGACTGTGTACGGTTCGACCGTCCCTTACCGGCCTGCCTTCGCCTAGCCTCTCGTCTACCGCTTCTGGCGTGGCCTCCGTCTTCTCTGCTAGCCCTCGTCTGTGCCTCATGCTCTTGGCTGGCCCTGGAACCTTCTAGGCTCCCGTCGTCGTCTCCCTGCCATTCCGCCATGGACAGGTAAAGTCTCGGCCGTTTCCGACGTCTCGCCTGGCTGGGTCGGACGTCGGGCTTCGCTCGACCTACTGTTGGTTTCTCTCCGCATTTCACGGTGAGTTTCGAGTGTTTCTTGATTTCAAAGCTTTATATGGCGGGGTTCGTTACCCGCCCCCGGTCGCCTTTCATGTTTGGGTATGGGCTGCAGTTATCTAGTGCGCCTCTCCCCAGTACGTCGACCTCCAGTGACCTACTGTCAGGTACTTTGTGCTTCGTCACTCTGCCGTTCCGCCATGGAAAGGTGGAGTATCGGCCACTTCCTACGTCTCGCCTGGCTGGGCCGGACGTCGGGCTGCGCTCGAGCTCCTGTTTGTCTTTGCATTCACCGTCAGTTTCGCGTGTCTCTTAATTTTCGAAGCCTTAAATGGCGGGGTTTGTTACCCGCCGCCGGTCGCCTTTCATGTTTGGG
This sequence comes from Semisulcospira habei, assembly GCA_036245525.1. Classification (NCBI taxonomy): domain Eukaryota; kingdom Metazoa; phylum Mollusca; class Gastropoda; family Semisulcospiridae; genus Semisulcospira; species Semisulcospira habei. The sequence goes on from BTPG01000007.1 coordinate 55,566,235, forward strand.
TTTGGGTTGCAGTTACCAAGTGCGCCTCTTCCCCGTTCGGCGACTTCCAGTGACCTAGTGTCCGGTGCTTTGTGCTTCGTCCCTCTGCAGTTCCGCCATGTAAAGGTAAAGTCTTGTCCGCTACATACGTCTCCCCCGGCGGGGCCGGACGTCGTGCTTGGCTCGGACTTCTGTTTGTTTTCTCTCCGCATTTAACGGTGAGTTTTGCTCGTTAATTCGGAGCTTTATCTGGCGGCGTTAGTTGCCCGCCGCCCGTCACCTTTCATGTATGGGTATGTGTTGCAGTACCAAGTGCGTTGCTGCCCAGGACGGCGGCTTCCAGTGGCCTGGTGTCCGCCATACTGTAGACCGGGTGCCACCTGCTCCTCTGTCATCGGCTGCGCTGGCTGCCCTGCTTGACTGGAGGTTCTTGGTCTCTACTCCGGTGTTCCACCGCCGAGCGACCCGCGACTTCCGCCTCCTTGGGACCTTCCGCGGCACGGCGGAATTGTTCCAGCTGCCCTCGGACATGGGATAGCCACTCCTCTCGTCCCTGGTAAGTTTGTAGCTTATTAATAGACGCGTTAAGCCCGCTGACTCCTCCGGCGAGTCGCCAAGCTGGCTACGTGCCCCCCTCCCGTAAAAAGGAGCCCCGGGCACCGCGACCATGTCGCCTTAGTTCACGCGTCGGCCCCTCGGCCAAACCTCAAGCCCGCTGACTCCTCCGGCGAGTCGCCAAGCCGGCTACGTGCCCCCCTCCTTGAGCCCCGGGCACCGCGACCTTGGTCGCTAATTAGTTAAGCGTCGGCCTTTGGCCCTTCTTCTAAGCCCGCTGACTCCTCCGGCGAGTCGCCTAGCTGGCTACGTGCCCCCCTCCTTGAGCCCCGGGCACCGCGACCTTGTCGCCTGTTACATACAAAAAAAAAAAAAAAAAAAGAAGAAGTTGACGCTTGGCCTCGCGGCCCCTCTTGAGCCCGCTGACTCCTCCGGCGAGTCGCCAAGCCGGCTACGTGCCCCCCTCCATGAGCCCCGGGCACCGCGACCTTGTTGCTAATTAGCTTAAGCACCGGCCTTCGGCCCATCTAAGCCCGCTGACTCCTCCGGCGAGTCGCCTAGCTGGCTACGTGCCCCCCTCCTTGAGCCCCGGGCACCGCGACTTTGTCGCTAACTAGTCTACGCGTCGGCCTTCGGACCTGCTCAGCCCGCTGACTCCTCCGGCGAGTCACCCAGCCGGCTACGTGCCCCCCTCCTTGAGCCTCGGGCACTGCGACCTTGTCGCCTATTGTTGACGCGTTGGCCTCACGGCCCCTCCTGAGCCTGCGGACTCCTCCGGTGAATCGCCGAGCTGCTTTGTGCCCCCACCTTGAGCCCTGGGCACCGCGTCCTGGTCGCCAATTAGTTCGCGCGTCGGCCTTCGGCCCCAGCTCAAGTCCGTGTGCCCCCCTCCTTGAGCCGGGCACCGCGACCTTGTCTCCTTCGTTCTCACTTCGGCACTTCGACCTCAGTCTCTGGGCCCGCTGACTCCTACGGCGAGTCGCCTAGCCGCTTGTGCCCCCTCCTTGAGCCCCGGGCACCGCGACCCTTATCGCCTGTTGGTACCCTACGCGGCTTATGGCCCCTCCCTCCAACCCGCTGACTCCGCCGTCGAGTCCCCAGCCAGCTTCGTGCCCCCTACTTGAGCTTCGCGCACTGCGTCTGGATCGGCCTTCGTGTACCTCGGGACTTCGGGCCGTTTCCCCTGGCGCCTACGGCCTTCCACGTTTCACCGGTTCTCGTCTGTTCACCGAAGTGAAGCTACGTCGCGCTGTTAGCGCTTGGTTGGGTGCCCCTAGGGGTACACCCAGGGCAGTGGGGTTCGACTTCCTCGCCCTCGTCGCCTGGATAGTTGCGGCGCCCGACGGTCGTCGCCCGCCCCTCGACTCCCTCCGGGGTCCCTGTCGACCTTGCCTGGTGCGGCGCTGTCGTTCTCCTCGGGACATCCTCTTCCCCGCTCCCTGCACCCTTCGCCTCCGGCGTCTCCCCGACCCTCTCCGGGGGATGACTCGGCGTCCTGCGTTCGTCTCTGGCCTGCTGGCATCTTAGCCTTCGGCTCCCCGGTTCGCTGGCCTCTCGCTCCCTTCGTGCTCGCGGCCTCCGGTGGTTCCGCCGGCGCCCGTGCTTGCGGCAACCCTTCCCAGCTCTAGCGGATCTTCCGCGTGGCTTCGAACCCTCCGCCCCTTGCCTTCCTTCGTTCGTGGCGGCCAGGCTCCTTCTTGACCATCTCCCCTGATGCGACGTCGCAGCTCTACCGTGCTCCTGTGGGTACCCGCGCCCGTCGGCCCTGCCTGGCAGTCTCTGAAGGAACCCTTCTAGGCCTGTGGGCCCAACGCCACCCTTGTGGATTGGGTTCCCGCCCTTTCGGACCAAGGCCCTCGCCCTTCGCGCGCGGGTCGCCGCTCTTCTTTGGGAAGTTGCGATGCTGCTCATCGCTCGGCACGGCTCCCCCGCCTCGGACCCTTTGCGTCGCCTTCAGCCCTTGGTTGTCACCGCCAGCCTGGACCTACCCGTTGCTTCTACGCGTCCCCATGCCTCCCGCCCCCGCCTTTGTCTTCGCTTGCCGTCGACGGGACCGTTTCCAGCTCGGCCTCCTTGGTGTGGTCTCCCCTCAGCCCTGGGTCCTTGCGTGGATCGTGGATGCCTTGGTTGCCCGGGACCTTCGATCTTCCGCCAGCCATTCTCCTCCTTGGTCGACCTGCTTCTGCGGTATCAGTCGGTGGTTCCTCCTCGTAGGGCAGGGATGCTCTCCTCCTCCGGTTGCTCGCCTGGTCGCCCTGGTCAGCGCCTACGGTCCGACCTCTCGCCCTCGCCGTCTGCTCACCGGGGAATGGTTTTGGTGACCGTCCGCAACTTGGTGCGTCTTCACGAGCCTCGGATCCAGTCCTTGCCGTTCTAGCCCGTGGGTAGCTGCGGGCGCGGCGGTCCCCTCCTGACTGCGGCTCCAGCTCCTCCTCCTGATGAGTGCAGCGGCTGATCTCCTTCCCTCGGTCTTCTGTACTCCGCCTCTGGAGGCTGTCCTCCGGCGATCTCTCTACCCTGGTGCCGATCTCCCCTGTGCTGCGCCACATCGGCTTCGCTGGACGGACATTCTTAGCTCGGCTCCCGGATCCCCCCTGACCTCGCCACTGCCCCTCTCTCTCTGCGTGATTGCCGGTCTCGACGGTTGGGGCGCTCTTCTTCTCCCGAATTCCGCTCGTCGGCCGGCCGCTGGCCCGCGAACCTGACTTCGCGGCACGTCAACCCGCTGGGACTGGTTGCTGTTGGCAGGCCCTCTGCGCTTGGCGATACGATCTTGGACACAGGACCTCCTCGTCCTTCCGACAACCCCTCTTCGTGGCTTGCCTTCAGACGCAGGAGGAACCCGCTCTCCCGACTTCTGCTTCCTCCTCTATCGCCCCCTTCGCTGGTGCGCGGACAGCGACTTCTCCCTCCCAGACCGCCTCAGTCCAGGTCTCCTGTTCGTACTGGCAGACTACCTCTTGCGACGGAGGCAGCTTCTTCACACGGATTGCACCCTACGCTGGGACATCCTTCGCTGGTTCTGCGCTCGTTGGGAGACTCCCCCCTTGTCCTCGTCGCCACGAAGTGGACCCTCCGGCTTCCCTCTTCATCTCCCCGTTCCCGACCTCTGGCCTGGGCAGTCGATGCGCTTGACCCCTTGGGACGGTCTGGTCCTTTACACCTACCCTCCGGCGGTCCTGGTCCTCAAGTCCTGCTCAGCCTCCGGGGATGCAACGCAGTCCTTCTCCGGGTAGCCGTTCTCCCGGACCGGATCGTGGACTTCCGACCTTCTCAGTCTCGCCACGGGCTCACCCTCCCTCTTCCCACCCCCCGCACGATGCTCGAGCAGCGCCGACAGCCGCTCTTCCACCCCTGCCGTGAGCGACTTCTCCTACACGCCTGGCGATTGTGCGGCAAGCTCTGTCTGCTGGAGGCTTCTCGAGTGCGACAGCGGACGCTATCGCTTCAGCCCGCAGTCCTACCAGACGTGTCTACAAGGGAAAGTGGCGTGCTTCGTGCCTGGTGCTCTGACCCCGCCGCCTCTCTTCCGTCGGCCTGACGTCTCCTCAGCTCGCGGACTTCTTCTCTGGCTCGTCCAAGACCAAGGTTGGCTCTGGGGCAGCTGCTACCCCTCTTGATCGCCGACGCCTACCGTCACCTCGGCCGTCCCGACCCAGCGCCTGCAAGGACCTGCCCGACCTTATGGCGCGTTTCGGCGTGCAGCGTCCGGTCTTCCTCTCCCTTGGCCCGCGCTGGGACCTCCCTGGTCCTCCCCTGACTGACTTCGGACCGTTAAAACCGCTCCATCTGGCCCGCTTCGCTGACGTGACTCGGAGGCCTGCTTCCTGATGGCCCTCGCCACGGCGCCCCGCGTCAGCGAGCTCCACACGCCCTCGTCTCGCCCCACCGGCCTGCAGTTCCGAGTGGATGGCTCCGTGCAGCTACTCCCGGATCCTTCCTTCTCGCTCAGCCTAGGTCTCCCTTGACAGCGCCTCCGGCCCTCGCCGCTCGGCCGCTTACACGACCCGGTTCCTCGGGGCACTCCGCAGCAAGATCCGGGACAGGCACTTCGTATCTACCTGCTCCAAGTCCGTGCGGAGGGGACGGTCTCGTCCCTTGCCGCCGACCGCTGGCAGAACCGGCTTCTCAGCCCAAACGTTCTCCTCCTCGCTCCGCTGGGTATTCCGGTCCGCCTATCGCGACCTCTCCCCACAGGGAGCCGGGGCACTGAAGATCCGCGCCCATGGAACGCGCGCTAGGGCCGCATGTCTCGCCTTCGCCGCGCCGGTGTGGTTAAGGACACTGTGGCGGCGGTGGGGTGGCGGGACGGATCTACCATTGCCGCTTCTACTCCCGCGCCCGGACAGTCCAGCGCGACAACCTTACGCTGGTGGGCAACTTCTGCGGCGCACCACTCCCTCCAGGCGCCCTCGGCGCTTAGGCGGCACTTCGCTAAAATTGTCGGGAGTGGGTGATCAGGAGTGACGGGCCGTCTTCGTCCCTGAAGAGGTTTCTAAAAGGGATTGTGCGGCACCCTCCTCCTCTTTGCCATTCTTCCAGTTAGTCATGTCATCGGTAATGTGTTTTGAGGAAACAAATTAATTTTTCTCTAAAATGTATTTTTTCGAAAAATACTTACCGATGACATGACTCGGAGGTCCCTCCCTCCTCCCCGCTTGCCGCTGGTAACTCCGTAGACAACTGGCTAAAGGAGACACCACCGGGCGCCTGACCGGATGGGCAGGGGAGGCTACTCTCGTCCCTGTTAGGGATCCCCGAAAGCTCTCTCGTCCCTATCAGGGATCCCCGAGAGCCTCCTGGGGGGACCCTTTGGGTCTTAGGCTAAAATTGGTAAGCAAGTAGACTATTTCCAGTTAGTCATGTCATCGGTAAGTATTTTTCGAAAAAATACATTTTAGAGAAAAATTAATTTTCGCGATCTGTCAGACGCCTTTTCCGAGCACCTATGCCAGGGCAAGCTGCATGATAGGGGCTTCTTCTCTGATTCGCGGTGGCCTGCCGACATTCACATCCAGTTTTGGCAGAAGTGGTATGCGGGTCACTCTCAAGCCTTTGTCTGTCCCCTCCTGGCGGTGGATCCCTAGGCAGAGCTTCAGGCAGGTGGCGCAGGACCGGTGCAACGATTTCTCCCCCCACCCCCCCCCCCCCCCCCCCCCCGGGCTGGAATCCACAGCTACCTTGATCCGGAATTCCATCGCGTGTGCTGGCTTGCTAGATCTGGCTACGCAGGTGGTGGTCCGTGGAGTAGAGGAGTTTTGGGACCGGCCCAGTGAGCAGCGGTTGCGGGATATCCACGCCTTGGCAGTGACGGCAAATCGCGCAGTACACCATTCGGCCACCAACGCTATCGCAGCGGCAGCGAACTGTGATTTGATGCGGCGCGACGCGGTCCTGAGATGTTGCCCAGGCATCCCATCGACTTTCAGTGCTCAGCTATGCCGGGCCTCATTGGGCGGTTCTTTCCTCTTTGGGCCCACCTGGCAGGAGGTAAAGACGGCGGCGAAGGACTTGTGGCCCAGTGTCAACAGAGTGGAGCCTCCTAGGTTTCCAGCCGGCCGCAAGGACGAGGGTCGCACCCTGTGGACCTTTAGACCCACCTCCCGCCTTATCTCCAGACGCCCTTTCAGGACCCGCCGTCAGGCCCCAGCTGGTCGTGGACACTCCTTCCCGGCTCAGGCCCCCACCCAGCGCAGCTTCGCCCGGAGGCCCGTGCAGGGCAGGACCCAGTGACTCTTCCCCAGTTGCGCCCCCGCCAACCCCCACAGGGTCTTGAGTCATTGGGAGGCTAGCGCAGCACAGTGACGAGTGGCGGTCGCTGTTGCCGGGAGACCCATGGATCCTCGATACGATTACTTACGGACTGCAGATCTCGTTCCAGACACCCCCCTGCCCCCCCTGCTGAGGCGGTCCCCGCTTTGGACACGCATCCTTGCGGATCTTTGCAAGGCTTCAGCTCTGCAGGGAGAGATAGCTGCCCTTCTACCAAAGGACGCCACAGAGGTAGTAGACCGCCACGACTCCCTGGCCTTCTACAGTCAGCTCTTCGTTGTTCCGAAGCCAGGCGGCAGGTGGCGCCAGGTGATAGACCTCTCCGCGCTCAACAAGTTCATCGTCGCTCCCCACTTCCGCATGGGGACGGTAAGAGCCTTGCAGGCCTCGGTGCAGCCGATGGACTACACCATAAGCCTTGATTTAGCGGACACGTACCTTCACGTCCTCATTCTCCCGACTTTCCATCATTACCTGCGCTTCGCTTTCCGAAGAGTGGTCTACCAGTTTTGTGTCCTTTGGCCTCAACCTCATCCCATGGGTCTTTATGAGGATTATGGACGCGGTGGTCACCAGAGCCACGCAGGCATCCTCCAGCCCGAGCTCCAACTACCTCGATGACCTGCTCCTCCGGAATGAGGAAGTGACTCGCCTGGAGGCAGACAGGCACGCGCTCCTCAGACTCCTACACCGACTCGGGTTTGTGGTCAACGACAGGAAGTCAGATCTCTCTCATCACGCAGGTTTGTTCACCTAGGGATGGAGTTCTTGACCGACCTCAACAGGATACGGCTACCACAAGAGCGGATCCTAAAGTTGGCGACCCTCGCTCATCAAGTGGCGCTAGCGGAAGCGGTCCCGGCCAGGACTTGGCTCCAGCTCTTAGGCCTGATCAGCGCGGCCGCAGACCTGTTACCCCTCGGCAGGCTCTACTCGCAACCTCTCCAGCTACATCTGCTGCTCCACTGGCGGCCGTCCTCCAGAGACCTCGCGGCCAGTGTCCTGGTCCCGCTGCTGATTCGACCGCATCTGCACAGGTGGACAGACCAGGCGTGGTTTGCGACGGGAGTGCCCCTCTTCACATCCCTGCTCCAACTGTTGCTCTCCGCGGACGCAAGCCTCTTCGTTTGGGGAGCGCACTTACTCGCGGGATTCAGTGCCGTCAAGGGTCAGTGGCCAGCGAAACTCCGAGGCAGACACATCAACTGGCTCGAGCTCAAGGCCATCTGGTTAGCGCTCATCAGCTGGGAATCGAGGCTCCGCGGCCAGGAGGTCTTGATCCTGCCCGACAATGCGACGGTGGTAGCCTACTTCCAGAAGCAGGGCGGTACCCGGTCTCCGTCCCTCTGCATGGCAAGGACAGCTGCTGCTCACCGAATGGTCCCTCCGGCCGGACATCTTATGGATGATCTGTTCGCACTGGGAGATGCCAATGCTGGATCTCTTTGCCACCAGGTGGAACCATCAGCTCCCACTGTTTGTCTCACCCTTCCCGGACCCGCTCGCCTGGGCAGTGGACGCCCTGTCCATTCTGTGGGACCGCCTCGTAGTTTACGCTTATCCACGGTCAATTCTGGTACCCAAGGTCCTTCTGAAGCTCCGGGGATGCAACGCGGTCCTTCTTCTTGTCTCCCCGTTCAGTTGGATCAGGAGTTGGACGACAGATCTCTTGAGCCTGGCCACAGACCCCCCGATCCGGCTCCCCATGCCATGCATGATGCTGAAGCAGCCCCAGCAGAACCTCTTCCACCCTTGCCTGGAGAGACTGCTTCTTCATGCCTGGAGCCGCCGTGAGATGGCCTTAGTTGCCTGCTCGGCGTTAAACCCAAATAACTAATTCATGCCTGGAGGTTGTGCGGCAGGCCCTCTCAGCACGAGGACAGTCCACCCGCCAGGTGTACGAAGGCAAGTGGAGAGTCCTACAGTCCTGGTGCGAGTCGCAGCGCCTCTCCCGCATGGCTCTGACTACGCCGCAGCTGGCTGAGTTTTTTCTTGTGGCTGTTCAGAGACCAGAACTTGGCCCCGATCACCATCAGAGGCTACCTTTCCATGGTGGCCGACACGTATAGACACCTGGGGCTGCCTGGCCCGGGGGCTTGCAAGGACCTCACGGTTGCACCTCAACAACCGGTGCAAAAAAGGAACAAATGTCCCCCTGGTAATGCCACGGCCTGTCAGCTTCTCCAAGCAGAGACATTACTCGAGGCCTTACCTCACCATAGCCAAGAGAGGGGGACCGGTAGACAAAAGCAAGGTAATCCGAACCAACCACAACATCACAAAACCACACTGAAGAGCACCGAAGGCCAACAGTAATCCGTCTTCACGGAAGCTAAGCGTAAGACTGGCGCGTGACCACTGCTCATGGGGCCTTATAGGTGGAGGGGAGGCCACTCGGGGTACATGGTAGCACTGCACTAAGAGTTGCTTCCCATATTGCGCAGGTACACACAAGGAACTTAGGCTGAAATCGGTAAGCTAAGTCCTAATAGTAATGCCATCAGTAGAGTATTTTGAGGAAACAAATGTATTTTTCTCCAAAGTGTATTTTTTTGGAAAAAGACTTACCGATGGCATTACTCATAGGAAGGTACACTTAGCTTACTAATAGTAATGCCATCGGTAAGTATTTTTTGAAAAAATACATTTTAGAGAAAAATACATTTTGCAACTGTGTACTTGTGTTCCAGCCTTGGTTCTCATTAGCCTTTGAAGCTCTAAGTAATTAATGTTTTATTTCAAGACATGACTCATACCAGCCATGGGTCATTTGTTATAGTTCACTAGTGCCTAGAATCTGTATGCTGAACCCACACTGGCTACCTCCCACAATCTTCTAAACATAGCAGATCTAGGAAGGTAACCAGCTTATTCTGAGATGTGGGAAGATCGATGATCATTGTGAGTCTGCAAGTAAATGGAAGGATTTGATTAAAATTTCCTTAACTTTTAAGGTTGTTAAGACAGATTTAACATGTCTGCCTGTAGTAAAACAGTAAAGCCTTTGGGTTTATTGACAGTTGTTGCATCCATTCATTTTCTGTTGTAGTTTTTTTAACCTCTTCACTTTCAGTGTACGAAGATTATGTTTTTGAAATCATTGTAAATTCAACTTCAAGGATCCCCCAGAAGGCAAAAAAAAAAACACATACACAAAGAGGTCTTAGCAAGAGGCATATATCCTGATGAACCCCCATAACTGCGGGGGCTCATGAGGATCTGTGCCTCTTGCAGTTGGATGGTTGTCATTTTTTGTCAGCACTGAAGGGGTTAACACAGTTTAAATTAATCAGAGTCTGATTATTTCTTCAAGCTTATGAATTCTTAACTGTATTGCTGTTGTAGTCTTTGAAAGACGATTATGTGTTGTGTTTATGACATGGACGTATACATAAGCAAGTCATGAGACTTTAGACGCCCAGAAAGTGTCTTTTGTATTAACCCATTATATCTTGAGGCTAGTTTAGTTTTGTAAAATTTACTTATTGTCTTATGAAGGCTCCATTACAGACTAGGAGATAAGATCAACTGTTCTAGTTCAAGGGAGGTGCCAGAATAGCTTGGCGCCTGAGGCGTCAAGCTATTCTGGCACCACCCTTGAACTATCAGTCAAGTTTATTTCAAGCAAGTAATGTATCAGAAAGATAAGGGTTAAATGGTACATGTTCATGATTTTCTGTATTTGTAAACAAAACATTTCGCAGGTTGAGCTTCATACGCAAAATGCCAAGCATGCACAGTTCAGGATCATGCCGAGGTACAAAGTCAAAGCTGAAGGTGACGTGGTAAGTAGTTGTTGTACTTTTTTGCTATTTTTAACCCCTTTGCTGCTTCTGAGAGTAGTGGTGAGTGAGAAAAGGTGTGTAACTATGTGTCTTTTCTGCTGAATGGTATCGTCAGTAGCAAGCAGGTGGGGTACAAAATGTTGTTGCTTTCAGCTGCAGCTGCTGGAGATGAAATTGATAGCCATCCTTTGCAATTGGCATGTAGGCAGCATGATATAATTTTAACCCCCTTGTTCATGCCGGTACTATTAAAATTACAAAGCCTGCTCGCACAAGGGGTTCATGTTTCATTATGCATGTTTCGAAATGTATTTCCAGTTAGTCCTACTGATAAAATATGTCCATTTTCTGCTACACTACATAATGTGTTCAACTTCTAGCAAATGAACATGTCACTATGTGCCAATCTAGTCCTAAATTGTTTAACCCATTTAACTGCAGGGCCGCATTTTTCAAATATTGCAGGTGTCACCTGAGGCTTACATACCAGTTGCAGAAGATGCATTGACAATGATAATTTAAGAGTAGTGCTTGGAGTCTGAAGGCACCAAGCTAATCTGGCACTACCCTAGAATTATCATGGTTGATTTGTCGCCTGCTGTAGTGCGTCAGGGCTAAATTGTTTAATATATTTTTGTTTCAGGTGCAAGTGGATGATCAGATCGTGCTGGAGAGTGTCAAGTCCACAGGCCAGTACCTGCATGTCAGTCGAGTGCTCCTGGGCCAGCAGTCAGTGTACAGTCAAAGGTAGGCTGTCCATGAATATATACAAGGGAACTTAATTAAACGAAAGAATGTACAGAAATGTTAGATAGTGTACTGTATCTGCAGACTGTTAGATTGGCATGCAAGTTGCAGCATATTAATTATTATTTAGAAAAACAATGCTGGTCATCACATGTTAAATGGAAGAAAAAGATATAACCAGCTAAAGAAGAATCATGCTTTGAGTTAACTAGGACAAAACAGTTTGTCAATGTTATTGCATAGCACATTTCTTTTTTCTCTGTTATTTTTTCCTTAAAGTTTCCTGAAACAGCAGCTATCAGGAAGAAAAAATTCTTCAAGTGTTCCAACTTTTTGTGGCCTCTGCTTCCCTTTCGCTTTTAGATTGCTCGATTGGATTATGTTTACCGACATAATTTACTTATTACTAAACTTACTATTTCGCAGCTTTGAGCTGAATTTGTCGGTGCGGCAGTCTGGATTCACTTTGTATAGAAAATACAAGCCTTCTACTGATGACGGAAGCAAAGTCAAGGTAAGCTAGTGTCATAGTCTTAACCCATTCAGCCCTGATGCACTACAGCAGGAGATGGGTCGACAATGATAATTCAAGGGTAGTGCCAGATTAGCTTGGCGCCTGTCGGCGCCAAGCTAATCCGGCACTGCCATTGAATTATCATGGTCAATCCATTTCCTGCAACTGGTGCATGGTCATTAGATGACGCCTCCAAAATTTGGGAAATACGGTCGTCGGGCTGAATGAGTTAATCTTGTTATTGCCTTTCGAAAAGATATGTGTTTCTGAAATAATTGTGAACTCGGAGCTAAAGAATCCACTCTGTCTACAAGGACAATTACAAAATACAGGCAAAGGCATAGATCAGGAACAGAAAGACGCATAGATTTTGATGAGCCATGCACCTGTGGGTGCGGGGGCTCTTGAAGATCTATGCCTCCAGCAGTTGGCCGAGATTAAAAACTGCTATCCCGTAACAGTTTAAAAATTGTTCACAAATGATGATAAAACATTCTTTGTGTGTCTTGCGTTAGACTTATATGTTGTTTGATTTTTGTGAGAGATTAACCCTTATCATTCGGAATACACCAGTGTGTGAAATAAGTTTGACTAAAGTAAAATACTTCAAGGGTAGTGCCAGAATAGCTTGGCGCCTCTAGGTGCCAAGCTATTCTGGCACCACTCTTGAACTAAAGCCATTGGTCTATATCCTTATCTGTAAGTACTATAATGTAGCTTGCATATGGAAGTGTACAAATTTGAAGCTTTTAGCCTCGGTATGATATGGGTTAATAGATGAGGGGCAAATCATAACATCATCATTATCACTACCTTCCCCTAGCCATGGAGAATTCTTGGTTTCAGAGGTAGACATACAATTTCTGTATCAGGACCAATTTCTTAGCCACTGTTTTAGGGTTACAAGTCTAAATTCTGAACATTTCTGTCAGGACAGCTGTTTTAACACACTTGCTCCTAATACTGATTTTGTCAACTTTCAGAGATATCGATAGAGACTGGTGGTTGTTGTTCAAGGGTAGTGCCAGATTAGCTTGATTGGAGCCCTTCCCAGGGCCAAGCTAATCTGACACTGCACTGTAATTTTCATGGGCATGCTTTGATGTCCGAGCCCTTAGGCTGTTGGTCGCACATTTTGTTGAGGTGATTCCTGCAGGAATCACCTCAACAAAATGTGCGACCAACATCTAAGGGGTTAAGCTCCTTGCCGATGCATCCACTGGTACTGTTTCTAGTACAGGAGGCTACATGCCCAAGGGTCGATGTGTTAACCCTTTTAGCCCCGGGTTCCCTACAGCAGGAGATGGCTTGACCATGATAATTCATAGGTAGTGCGAGATTAGCTTGGCGCCTGAAGGTGCCAAGCTAATCTGGCACTACCCTTGAATTGGCATGGTCAAGCCATCTCCTGCAACTGGTACATAGTCATTAGGCAACACCTCCAAAATTTTAGAAATGCGTCCTTAGGGCTAAAGGGTTAATCAGCAGACGTTTTTCAGGTTGGAGATCCCCTGAGATTTTACCACAAAGAAATGGAGGCCTATCTTGTTGCTGAGGGTCTGTTTGATGATGAGCTGATAGAAGATGGTAACAATTTTACCTTCCTTTTGTTTGTTTAACCCCTTCACTGCCAGAAATATGTGAACACCGCCCAACTGCAAGAGGCAAAGAACCCCATGACCCACCGAAGATGCGGAGGCTCATGAGGTTTCTTGCATCTTGCTGAGCCTATTCACCTGTGTTCCATGGGTTAATGGGATCACTGGCAGTGAAGATGTAAATCTATAGAGTACTTCGTGTCATTTCCTGTGTAGCGAACGTTTACTGATTTTAATGATCTTGCATAAATGTAGCACATTGCAAGGGGAACCAAATTGTTTTGTCATTATTCTTTTTGTTATGGGCAAGTGAATTTGGGTAGGATGTCTGAAAAAGACGTTGTATATCTCGCCTTTCCATAAGCAAAGTACACTGTATGTAAGAACCATTCCATGAATCTGTCACAACAGCTTATGTCTACACCCCACTCCATAATTTGAAAAAAGAAATTGCTCTACCACGATCTAAATGACGGATGCAGACTTTGTTTTTGAAATCACGGTAAATTCATTGTCAAGGATCCCAGCCTTTCAAATATCATGGATACACAGTATGAGCCATCAAAACTGCTGGGGTTCATGAGGATTTATACATCTTGCAGTTGGGTGGTTTTAAAATTTTCACATCACTCAAGGGGTTAACTCATTACAGCAGGAGATGGTTCGGCCATGATAATTCAAGGGCAGTGCCAGATTAGCTTGGCGCCGACAGGCGCCAAGCTAATCTAGCACTGTCCTTGAATTATCATGGTCAATACATCACCTGCAACAGGTGCATAGTCGTTAGATGACACCTCCAAAATTTGGGAAATACATGCGCCGGGCCGAATGAGTTAAAACAGCTGATACTGATTTTCTGTACAGTACATCTGAGGTTGCGACCGGTTGACCCCAACACACCGAAGACTTTGTTCCCCAGTAGTTCAGCAATCACATACTGGCAGATCGAACTTCAGGATGGGCCAGTGGCAGGTGAGCAGCTGTTGGGATAATTTTCTGGAACAACATATACACAGATATGTATTTGTTTCTTCAAAAACATTACTGATGCCATTACTTTATGGAACCATCCTATAGCTTACTTAATTTTAGCCCAAAACTTACGATGTGTACCTATAGGGCCAGGGGAGGCAACCTAGGGGCGTCGTGACCCAGTACCCTGGGTAGCCTCCCTTCCCACCCATACGGGTAACTGCCTTGCACAGACACACCAGTTTATTCCTTTAGCTTACAGAGTTAAGACGTGTGTTAGCCAACTGCGGTGTTGAGCCTACGGCTGTGTATGGTTCTGCACCTGTGACCTACGAGGCTTGGTTATTTTTGCAGGCCTCGGAGGCTTAGACTTTTGCCACTTGTGTGCTTCTTCCAGCTGGCGTTGTGTGCCGTGTTCCCTGCGCTCTGAGAGACTTGGTTCCGGCTGTGTGCTCATAGCCTTGCCCGGCGCCTTTGGACTGTTGTTCCTTGTGTGCTTCTTCTTCTCTGGTGCTCTCTGTTAGCGCGCAGGATGTGTAGTGCAGGCGTGCCTTCGCCCTCTGCAGGTTCCATACGGCTGTGTAGGGTTCTGCGCCGGTTGTGCCTGCGACTTGGAGCCTCGGTTCCCGGCGGTGTGTTGCGCTCGGGTGCTTTGAACTGTTGTTACTTCTGTGGTAATTCTCTGGGTGCCTTCGGACAAGTTCGTCTGTGTTCCGGTCCTCTGGGACTTCCGTCGCGGACTCTGCGCCCCTGCCTGACGTATCCAGCCCCCGGCTCCTTGGTGTGGCGCTCCCGCTTCTGTGTGTCAGGTTATTCCCTTCCCCAGCCTCGGCAAGATGGCTAGGTAAGGTCTCGATGTGTGCCAGCGACCAGCGCCTCTGGCGCCAGCATCACTGTTGGTGTTTCGTGTGCTCGGGTGCACTCGTCACGTGGCGTAGCAGCCACATCCACCCGTTTCTTGATGATGGTGTCCCTTTCTCTTGCGCACCCATACCAGCATGCACTTCCACATTCTTGCAGACACACTGGTGTGCTCACCAACGTTATAGATACACGTACTTTTACGATCACGTTGGTGTATGCACACTTATGTTGGTGTTCACACACCACATTTTATGGACATGATGCATGCACCCATGTTTGTTAGACACCCAGTGTGCTCGTCGCATTTTTAAGACACTCTAGCGATGTCTGTGACATGTACACCCATGTATCCTGACATGCTAGTATCCATGTTCAGATATACACAGTGTTTCCCGTACCTTGGGACTGGGTGCAGTGAAGATTTTCTACTGCACTCCTGTGCACAGTGCACATGTTGCAGCTGTCAAGTCTGCACCTGCACCCGATGTGGCAATTTCCTGTGGCCGAGTGTATGCATGCAGTGTGCCTCTCCTGCTCCTGTGGTGCCTCCGGCCGCACCTGTGATGTCCGCTCGCCCTTGGTAGAGGAGCTGGTCCCAGCTCTGGAGCTGCTATCAGTGTGAACGTCCACCACCGTCCCGCAGCCTCACGCATGCCTCGGCCCCTGACCAACGAAGACGCACCCAAGCTGCTGTTGGGGGACGGCAGCGTGGGACAGATCCCCCCTTGCGCACCCACTCACTCGAGTCTGGTCCGCAGCGAGTCCACTCGCCCCGCTTTGCGGAAAACAAATGGCTACCAAGCCCTGACGTTGGGGGACGTATTCCCCCTTGCGCACCCGCTCGCTCGAGCCTGGCCCGCAGCGAGCTAGCTCGCCCCGCCTTGCGGAACCCAAGCATCACACGACAAGACAAGGAAGTACACCTCGTGCCATCCCAATGCCTGACCTTCGGCATTGTCAGGCGGCCCACGACAGGACTTTGGCCGGCCGCTCGCACGTTTGGAGCCCACGTCGATGTGTTTCTTCTCAGACGACGGTCTCCTGCCAGCAGTTCTGCGGCTCCACGGTTCCGGACCCTCAGCATCGTCGCCCGCCCCGCTCCTTGGTCTCTGCCCGTCGTTCACGCTCTCCCCACCCGGCGACCAGGTCTGCTTCGAGCTCCTTGTTCGTGCACTCCTTGGCCTCAGACTTCCCCGCAGGTCTCAGAGGATTCCCGGCCGTCGCTCTCCTCGGACTCGCTCCTCGTCATCGGCGGAGCCTGCCGCCTTGCACCCTCAGCGCCGGCCTCCCGAGGATGATGACGTTCTCTTAGTGTTTCGGGAAGAATCCGCTTTAGCGCTTCTTAGCCGTTTGGCCTTCCCGCCCCCCCAAGAGGACGCTCTCGGCCTTGTGGATCCCCTGGCGCAGTTATGCGCGGATGGACTTTGCGCTTCGCGGCGTTGCTTTCCACCCGGTCTGGATCGGACAGAGTCCCTCTTCTGCTACGCCCTCGCCTGTGCAGGATTGCTCGACGTGGTTACGCCAGCCCTCGTCTCTCGTGTGGAGGAGGCCTGGCGCCCGTCGTTTCACTCTACTGTTCGGAGACGTCCTCGCCTTCGCCCTGGCCGCCCGGGTGGCTTACCACACTTCCGTCCACACCATGCCCGATGCCGCCACACCTATGCAGATATTATGTCTGGCCCCTTTCTGCGTACCGCTACGCTTCGATCCTGCCTGGCAGACGGTGAAGGACGCGTACAGGGACCTCTTGCCCACCTGCTTCGTCTCCTCCTGGTTCTGCCGCCCGCAGGCCCTGCTTCTCTCCCTACTGACTATTAGGTCCTCCTCTCACCTGTCTTCCAGGCGTGGATTCCTGCACTTGCCACCGGACGACCCCGCCTTCCCCCCATCCCCGGCCGCCCCTACGTCGCGGCCTTGTGTGGTCTCTGTCCCTTCGACCGGCCCAGGCAGCCGCTCTTCGAGGAGAGATTCCCGTGCGGTTGCAGTAGGACGCCTCGGAGGTGGTTACGCGTTGCGACCCCCCAGCCTTCTCCTCGGTAGTATGGTGGTAAGTATTCCCGCCTGTCCTGCAGGCGACCGGGGTTCGGTTCCCCACCGGGGAGACGGCAGACGGCCACACCACATTGATTGCACCGGTTCTCGGCTGATCACCGAAGTTAAGCTGCGTCAGGCTCGGTTAGTACTTGGATGGGTGACCGCCTGGGAACACCAAGTGCCTTTGGCGTTGTATAGCCGTCTTCTTCTGGTTCCCAAGCTCGGAGGCACAGGGCTCCCAATCTTCTACCTCTCGGCACAGAACAGGTTTATCTCTGTGTACGGCTTCTCGCCATGCCCAGACGGACGTCCCCTAGCCACCTTCAAATTCCTTGATGATCTGCCCCGGCGCAAGCAATCGGCGGCCGCCTTGGAGAAGGATGGAGACTCCTTGCTGGACCTTCTCAACAGGCTTGGCTTCTTGGTCAACGTGGGCGGGTCGGACCTTGCCCTGTCCCGCCACTTCGTTCACCTGGGCATGGCGTTCCGGACCGACCTCAACCTGGGAGACTACCGGAACTGTGGATACGGCAGTTGGCGAACCTGGTTCAGTTAGTGTTCTACTGCAGTCGGGCTCCGCCAGAGTGTGGTTGCAGCTCCTGGGCCTGATGAGTGCGACAACGGACCTACTCCCCCGTGGCCATCTCTACTCTCGTCCACTTCAACGGTATTTACTTCTTCACTGGCGACTCGCGGCTGGCGACATCGAGACTCAAGGGTCAGTGCTTCCATTGCCCCACCCGCACCTCCTCCGTTGGGCGGATCCCGATGACTCGCGACTGGAGTTCCTCTCTTCCCTCCGCCCCCACAGTGGTCCCTCTGCGTCAATGCTAGCCACGTTGGCTGGCGTGCGCTCCTGCTGCTGATGTTCTCCGGGTTCTGGCAGCTGGACCATGGACATCGCAGACTAATGTTTCTACTTGTTGGAGCTGCACGCGTGTGACACCATTCTCGGACGCCGGGAACCGCTCATCCTCCCACAGCGCCACGGTGGTCTCCTACAACCAGAAGCAGGGCGGGCCTTGCTTCCCCTCCCTTGACTTTCTTCTCTACCAGCTTCCCCAGTTGGGCGCAGGTCGCGACCTCCCTCTCCAAGCCAGAAGTTTCCTGGACATCGGTTTGGCCTCGCAGTCTCCCTCTCGCAGCCCAGACAGCTTCTCGACACCGATTCGGCACTACATCCGGACACCTTTTGGATGATCTGTATGGCGTGGGAGTCTCCTTTGGTTGACCTCTTCGCGACGAGGTGGAACCGCCTGTTGCCCCTCTTCGTCTCGCCCATCCCGCCCCCCCCCCCCCTTGCCTGGGCAGTAGATGCTCTCCCCTTCTCCTGTAAAGGTCTCATCGCATCTGCCTACCCATCCACGGTGCTGGTCCCCCAGGTCCTGTGCAAGCTCTAGGGAGGCATCGCAATTCGATTGCTAGTGGCCCATTCTGCTGGACCAAGTCTTGGACCACCGAGCCACCCAGCTCCCCTCCTTCTGAACCCCGCCACCGGACCCCCTCTGCGGCTTCCCACACCATGCTCGAAGCTCAAGCAACCACGCAGGCGTCATGCTTTCCGTTTCCGAGCGACTCCTACTACACGCTTGGAGACGGTGGGGCACACCCTCGCCGCTAGCCACTTCTCGAGTGCAGCAGTGGAAGCTATCGCAGCAGGCCGCAGACCCTCGACCCTTTGAGGCTACGGAGGAAAGTGGTGAATCCTGGAGCCTTGGTGCGATGACTGACACCTTGCTCCTACCGATCGGACATCCCCCAGCTGGCCGAGTTCTTCCTCTGGCTTTGCCGAGCAGCACTTGGCGCCAATCACCATCAGGGGCTACCTCACCTGATTGCCGACACGTCCCAACCCTTGGGCCGTTTGGACCCCAGCAAGTGCTATGACATCCCTGACCTGGTGGCCTACATAATGCAGAAGACCTGCTTCTTCTCACACTTGCCACGGCCTCCAGAGTGAGGGAGCTGCACGCGCCTCCGGCACACTCCTGCTGCAGTTCAGGACGGACAGCTCTGTGCAGCTACTGACGGACCCGGCCTTCCTGGCCAATACGCAGTCCCGTTGTCCGCCCCCCCCCCAAGTGATCACTGTCCGGCTCCTGAAGACGATAAGCCCGAACAGGGAAGCCAGACAACAGGACCTGGTGAGTGCCTTACGTGTGTACCTACGCTGAACCAAGCCGCTCCGCCGGGGATGCTCCCGCCTCTTTCTCCCTTTGTCCCCAGGTAGATCAGACATCTCGGTCCTGACGATTTCATCCTGGCTCCGATGGGTGATATGCTCCGCCTACCAGGACCTTTGCCCTGTTGCTGCCAAGCGCTTGCTCTTCAGGGAGCACGAGGTCAGAGCCATGGCTCCTAGCATCGCATTCGACCGCAGCTGTGCTGTCCGAGATGGTGGCGGCCGTGGGCTGGCGGACTGAGTCGACCTTTACCCGATTCTACCTCCGAAACCTGGCAGGCCAGCGAGACAGCCTGGTCCTGGTGGGGGACATCGCAGGGGTGCAACACTCCCTCCCGGCACCTCTGGTGCCGGCGGTAAACCTTTAGCTAAAATTATCGGGAGTTTGCTCCGGGGAGGGCGGGTCTTGCTAGCTTGGTCGGGTTCCTGGGTTACTCGGCACCCGCCTCCTTTTCGCTATTCTTCCATAAAGTAATGGCGTCGGTAATGTTTTTAAAGAAACAAATGAATTTTTCTCTAAAATGTATTTAAAAAAAAAAAAACTTACCGATGCCATTATTTGGACGGCCCTCCCACCTGCCCGCTTGGCGCTTGTCAGCTAAGTGAATAAACTGGTGTGTCTGTGCAAGGCAGTTACCCATATGGGTGGGAAGGGAGGCTACCCCTAGCTTGCCTCCCCTGGCCCTATAGGTACACATCGTAAGTTTTTGGCTAATATTATGTAAGCCATAGGATGGTTCCATAAAGTAATGGCATCGGTAGGTATTTTTCGAAAAAATACATTTTAGAGAAAAATTCATTTTTCTTTAGAAGATATTTTTTCGAAAAATACTTACCGATGGCATTATTGTATGGAATATACCCTTTAGCTTACTGAATTCAGCCTCAAAGTGGTTCGTGTGTACCCACACAACACGGGCCATAACTGTAGGGAGTCGTAACCAAGCACCTGGATAGTCTCCCCTCCCTCCATCCGGGTGCGCGCGCCGTGTGTTCCTGCCAATCTTACTCTTAGCGTGCTGGCAGCAAGCGGGGCAGGCGGGAGGGTCCTGTGAGTAATGCCATCGGTAAGTACTTATCGAAATAATATCTTTTAGAGAAAAATACATATGTTTCTTCAAAAACCATACCGATGGCATTACTGTATGGAAGAATAACCAAAAGGAGGAGGGTGCTGCCCAAGCCATGCCATTGCAATACACTTAGCTTCGAGGGGCAACCTCCAGATGAATTCAGCCAAGGTTTACCTATGGCGCGAGAGGCGCATGGAGGGAGTGTTATGCCGCTGAGATGTCTCCGACAAGTGCCAGTGTCTCTCATTGTGCAGAGAGGTCTCGGAGATAGTAGTGGGCGAAGGTGGACTCTGCTCGCCACCCCACTGCCACTATGATGTCCCTGGCTGCGCAGTTGTGGTGGAACGCAATGCTGGCAGCGACCGCTCTAATTTCGTGCGCCCGTATCCGCAATCTCTTAGCCCCTTCTGGAGAGATTTCTTTGTATTTAGAGCAAATGACCCATCGCAGCCAGGAGAAAATTGTCTGGGCGGAGATGTCGGTCCGCCCCGGAGCCAAGGGCAGAAAGAGGCGAGAGCGGCCTCTCCTGATGTGCTTCACTCGCTTGAGGTACACCTTCAATGCATGGACCGGGTCCTGCAGCTGGGACGTTTGGGAGCTATCAAACGCTGTGAGCGGGCATAGATTCAACACCTGAGGTGCGGCCGAGGGGAGTCTATTCTTGGCCAGGAAGGTGGGGTTGGGTAGGAGCTTTACTGTCCCACCTGTTCGGAACTGTAAGCACGTAGGGTCCACTGACAGGGCATGCAGCTAGCTCACTCTGGCCCCTGTAGCGAGGGCCAGGATGAAGCAGGTCTTCCTAGTTATGTCCACGAGGCGAGCCAAGGGAAAAGACTCGAACCGACTGGAGTTCAGCCAGGTTAACACCCAAGCGAGGTCCCAACATGGAAGGAGGGAGCGGGTGGCTGGACGCTGGAGGTCAAAGTGGGCCATCAGGTCCAAGAGGTCCTTGCAAGCCCCTGGGTCAGGTAGCCCCACGTGTCTATACGTGTCAGCCACCATGGAGAGGTAGCCTCTGATGGTGATAGGTGCCAAGTTCTGTTCTTGGAACAGCCATAAGAAGAACTCAGCCAGCTGCGGCATAGTCAGAGTCATGTGGGAGAGGTGCTGCGACTCGCACCAGGACTGTAGGACTCTCCACTTGCCTTCGTACACCTGGCGGGTGGACTGTCTGCGGGCTGCAGCGATCGCCTCCACTGCAGCACCCGAGAAACCTCGTGCTGAGAGGGCCTGCCGCACAACCTCCAGGCGTGAAGAAGCAGTCTCTCCTGGCAAGGGTGGAAGAGGTTCTGCCGGGGCTGCTTCAGCATCGTGCGCGGCGTGGGGAGCCGGATTGGGGGGTCCGTGGCCAGGCTCAAGAGATCTGTTGTCCAACTCCTGTTCCAGCTGAACGGGGTGACGAGGAGAAGGACTGCATTGCATCACCGGAGCTTCAGAAGGACCTTGGGCACCAGTACTGATGGCGGATAGGCGTAGGCTATGAGGCCATCCCACTGCCCGGGTGAGCGGGTCCAGGAAGGGCGAGACAAACAGCGGGATCTGACGGTTCCACCTGGTGGCAAAGAGATCCATCATGGGCGTCTCCCAGTGTGCACAGATCATCCGGAAGATGTCCGGCCAGAGGGAGCATTCAGTGTGCAGCAGCTGTCCCTGCCGAGAAAGGGAGTCTGCGGGAACATCTAGGTGTCCCGAGATGTGTTGCGCTGAGAGAGAGAGATCCCCCGATCCCTGCCCCACAGGAGGATCTGGTAAAGCAGCATGCAGAGGGATGGAGACCGCGTACCACCCTGCTTCTGGATGTAGGCTACCACCATCGCATTGTCTGACAGGATCAAGGTGGGGGGGGGGGGGAAGGGCGGGGGGGGGGGGGAGCGGTGTGCCGGGGGTGAGATGACCGACCCACCGACGATGAGCTGTAGCTGTCCCTGTGAGTGTGGAGGCTAACCTCGGAGCGCTGAGAGCTGTGAGGCGAAGGCCATCCTGACCACGTGGTCTCAGGGGCTGTCCGCTTCTGAGTGGTCCCCGACACCCTATCCGAGAGAAGGGGTCGAAATAATCTCGGTTGCCGATGCTTGGGGACCGTGCGAGACTGTGCAGGCCAACATCCCAGCCCTCTAACTCTGAGGACCTGCAAGCGGAATAGGGTTCTGCGACTTGATCTGAGAAGGAGGTGGGGCAGAATCACTGGGGCCTACCTTCTCTGGAGACGCTCATAGGAGCGGGGCTGTGGGGCATAGTGAGGTAACTGTCCCTGGAGGGTCTGGCTCTGACTGGTGACGTGTAGAAGGCCTGGAAGCTCCATTCGTCTGCTCCGCAGGCCGTCAGCACCCATAGACCTCCCACAGCTGGGACCACTTGCTTTCCTTCCAAGAGGTGCACACACCGCAGGGGCAGGAAGAGGAACAGCCGGAGCAGGGCAGACACCAGGCATGAGTGTCCAAAGGCCACTGGAAGCCCTTGCAGATGCGACAAGTGCGTAGTTGCGTACTGTAACACAAAGCCCACACATGAGTGCAAGCGCCCGAGGCCACTAAAGAACGGCCCTGTGCACTAACTCACTACTAAATCGAAGGTTCGAAGACCGGTCGTAAACAAACTGAAATTTCCTCGAGTTGTGCTGGCACTGCCGGCTGTAAAGACTCTGCTGGCCACGTAGGCATAACCCAAGGCCTTACCTCGTCATTCTTGTAAGGCACTAGTAGAAAAAACACAAAAGAGGAAGTCCTAAAGTCCAATCCAAAGCTGGAGGCTGAAGCCGAAGCAACGTGTCTTCACAGAAGCTAAGGGTAAGACTAGCGGGAACACACGGCGTGCGCACCCGGATGGAAGGAGGGGAGACTATCCAAGTGCTTGGTTACGACTCCCTACAGTTACGTCCCGTGTCGTGTGGGTACACACGAACGAGTTTTAGGCAGAATTTGGTAAGCTAAAGGGTATATTCCATACAGTAATGCCATCGGTATGGATTTTGAAGTTTGAAGAAACAAACAGGTCAGCCTCAGTATAGCATGCCCCAGTATACCACAGTATTTGATACAATGCGTGCACATCTCTGGCTATCAAAGTAAGCAAAAGGTCCCTGAGTCGACATCAACCTTAGCTGGCCAAGGTGCAGCCGTAAGGGGCAGCTATGGCTAAGGACCTTTTTTGCTTGCCAAACATGTTTTTTTCCACAAGTCTATGTAAATTCAGCACAATAACACGATCATGAATAACGTGGTCTGAAATTATGGATGCTGGGTACCGCGGTGCACTGTATGAGATAAGATATTACTATGGTAAGATAATAATAATGATAAGATTCATGCAACAGCACATTATGTCTCTATTGAATGAGCTCAAAACGCTGCTGTATGGTGAACGGAACATACATGCTCACATGAAACATGCAAATTCACTCACAGGTGAACACAAGCACAGTCTGTTACAGTAATGTGGTATGTAGGGCATGCTCGAGCAACCCATGAATATATTGGAAATGTAGATCGTTTGTATTTAAAATTTTTAGAAATAGTAGATAAAAAGGAAGAGCAGGAATACCTTCAGTTGATAATAATGTACACTTTGTCAGTGTTGTGTTGGTTTGGTTGTAAACACTTGCAGTTTGGGATATATGGTACATTTTAGTCGTTGTACAGTGTTTTAAACACTATACATTGTAATGAGTCCTAAACTGCATGTGTGTTCGACCAAATTAACATTGCATTAACAAATAAATTGAATATAATTGACAAATGCGCTGAACGAAGTTGTATGCTGTCATCTTGTGTGCATTTCCAGGTGGCATTCTGAAATGGGAACAGCAATGTCGAATTGTGCACATGTGCACTCGCCGCTATCTTTCTGTTAGCAAGAAGGGGGACATGTCTCTCACAGAGGACAATAAAAATCCGTCCACTGTGTTCCGTCTTCATCCTGTCATCAGGGTAAGGTTTTCATGGCTTTTGGGATGCCATTCTTGTTGGTTGTACAACCAAGTATTGTTCATGTTTTAGACTGTTAGAATCATCTAACAAATCATGGTAGATGGATGGGCCACAGACCTGTTTACCCTCCATATTTGCCGTATTTGTACAGGATTTTCAGACAGTAAGCTCATGTCTGTAATCACTGCATCTTCAGGCGCCCAGCAGCATAGACACTCCTATTGACCTGTCACATCAGATCCATTTTCCACAGATGACATTAGAAGTGGTAGATTTTTAGGCTAGTCGCGTTAAGTTATGTAGTTTGCATAGTATTTTGTATTGTCGCACCGGTAATCTGGCTAACCCATTGGTTGTCAGGAGGGCTTTTTTATGTCAGGTAATGCATGCAGGAATCATGTCAACAAAAAGCTCATCTGAAAGCCAGAGAGTTAAATCTTGTACCATGTACTGATGTAGTGTCTTGTACTGTGACCAAAAATCTTGTCGCTTTGGGTGGTGGTAAGTTGTGATGGGTTGTTTTGGCTCACATGCCTAGCAAAAGTGAGTCTATGTTCTGGGCTAGTGGTCATCCATCAGGCGTGCTTCTGGCGCCTGTTGTCCATGATAAACTTTAACATTGGCATTTTCTTGGAGACTATTCAAGCCAAAGTCTTCAAACTTGGCCCAAGGATACTTTGTGGCAAGACCTTTCTAAACAAACCAATTTGAGTGACCTCTTACAAAGGTCAAGGTCACAGGGATCAGGAAATAGGTAAATAAATTGCCATATTTCGACAAAATGGATTTTTTTTTTCTCAAATTCTATTCACCACTGCAAACCCAGGGGCGGATCCAAAGGGTGACTCAACAGGGGGGGGGGGGGGGGGTACAACAGCCCTCCCTACCCCCCTGTCTGTTTCCAAACTGCCATAGAAGAGAAATCCAGACCAAAACAGTGACTATGAGGCGAGCATAAAGTCATAACAAAGAAAAAAAACACGCTTAAAAAGAACAATTACAAATAAGTTGTGTTGAAATTATTCTTTCTAGGTGCTTTTCTTTTGGGGATTTTCTTTAAAATTGTATTATCATGTTGTAACCGTTCTCTCCTCTACGCGTTTCAATTTGGGGGGTGGGGGGTTGGGGTTTTCGCAGACATACTTAGAGTTTTCAGAGGTTACGATTTTTATTTGCTAAAACGTTTCTTCTTTTATCTCGGGACACAGCACTGCTTTTGGCACTTTTTTTAAAAAGGAAAGGCTGATCATATCTACATGCACTCGTCCTCCTCCCCACCTCCACCCCACCTCCTTAACAAAACAAGATTAATCTGGCACTTCTGATTCTTATATGGTGTTAATTTTCCTATTGAAAAGAATGTTCTACCTGGAGTTTCTGCAGGAGCAATCACCTTGTGTTTGACAACAGCACTATACTACCAATTACTCCTTCATCTGAGGAACAACACAGCCATTTGTGAAAATTGTGACACTGCTCTATATACCATCATACCTCCTCCATATGAGGAACACAGGATCATATCACAGAAATAGTCATGATCACCCATGATGTATGCCTCTTATACTGGATGACGATTACTTAAGGGTTAGTTAGTGATCAAAATCAAGACATTTCACACCTCCCCTCTCATCATCATCATCATCAGTCCCTTGCCCGAACTGGGCGTTGGGGGGACTGAAAGGCAGCAGCAACAGACAGTGCTCTCCACTGAGTTCTATTTTGGGCGGTGGCAAGCAAGTCTGGCATCTCGCCTAAATGACTACATTAATACTCTGATGGGCACTGGTGCATGTCCACAGACAATACCTCAAAAGACAAAACTACTCAATCTGAGTGAGACTGGAGACCCACTGTGCTCAGAGAGTGATGTGTGACAGGATTAGGCGATTAGCAATCACCTGTGACACCTGGACCAGTCGGCTGCTCACCCCGGGGGAGACACACACAGCGCAGTTGATTTCTCACTTTCTGATGACAGTTGGCGTGCAATATGAAAGAGGTAATGCTTTTTATGAGCCCCTGTAACTGAAAGGGCACATGAAACTCTATACCTGGCTGAGGGACTGAGTTGGGCCCCAGTTGAGCAATGACTGGACACTTTCCCACTGCTGGGGTTAACCAGCAGTCAGCGGCTTATTGGCAGATGGCTGCCTCAGTCTGAGGATGCAATGAGGATTATAACGCACAGCAAGAGACACTGATTTACATGAGCCCTTGTGAGTGCAGGGGCACATGGCACTCTATGTCTGGGTTAAGTAATGTGACAGGTGCAGGTCAGCAGTGCCAAGTGGGGATATTTGACTATAGGCCCATGAAGACACTAGGCTCATCCACCGATCCCGTGAGATAATTGTGAAATACACCATACAAGAAAAGAAGAATCATCGAATAGTAAAACACAACTTCTGCAACTTTTTTTTTTTGGGGTCAGGGCTGACAGATAAGACCTTTCTATGTATACTAATTTGGTTGACCCCTCGAAAAGGTCAAGAGATCAGGAAATAGGTCAATTATAGCCATATTTTGACAAAAGATGTTTTTTTCACAACTTCAAACCCAAACTTGGTACAGAGATACTTGATGGTAAGACCTGTCTATGTATACTAATTTGGATGACCCTTCAGAAAGGTCAAGGGTCACAAGAGGTCAGCATGTGTGTAAAACGCCAATTTAAAAAAATAAATTGTAGCTATCAACATTTTTGCAAACTTTTCCATCAAAATTGGCACAAAGGTAGCATAAGACCTTCATATGCATACCAATTTAGTTGACTCATCACAAAAGTCAAGGGTCACAGGGGGTTTGACAAATGTGTGAAAAATGCTTAAATTTTGAGAAAACATGTATTTTGCTGGTGCAGAAGCCAGCCCTTTACTTATTGTCACAAAGGTCACATACATGTGGATTGGTCATACATGTGAGCCATAAGGGCTTTGCCTTTCCTGTTATTGTGTATACATTGTATCGCTTATTCAACATGTGCAGCAAGTATACTGTTGTAATATATAATTCTGTTAGATGTAATTTGCATTTATAAAGTAGCTTATCCACTTGGCTTCTGTTAATTTTGAATTAACTGAAATGTCATTACCCCCCCCCCCCCCCCCCCTTTTTTTTTTTTTGTGCATGCAGGCACTGGCACTGTAAACCAGCATCTGCATGCACAATGGGTGTAACATTGTGATTGATAAATTTACATTTCATTTTCAAATTAAAGCATCATTTTAAGTTTAGTAGTGCTCTAAGTCGACATATTTATTTTCAGTTATAACACTATACTAATATGTAGTTGGCTTAAGATAATTTGTAACAAATTTGTAACACATGTTTTCCTTTGAACACCATATATGGATTATTAATGGCATAGTTGATGTGAACAGTTGT
The DNA here is from genome assembly GCA_036245525.1 of Semisulcospira habei. Taxonomy (NCBI): domain Eukaryota; kingdom Metazoa; phylum Mollusca; class Gastropoda; family Semisulcospiridae; genus Semisulcospira; species Semisulcospira habei. The sequence goes on from BTPG01000007.1 coordinate 55,593,623, forward strand.
GAACTAATGTGTCTGATTTTTATTGGCTCACGTGCGAAGCAAAAGTGAGTTTATGTTATGGGCCAGTGGTTGTCCGTCCGTCATCTGTCATCCACTGTCGTCCATCGTAAACTTTAACGGTGGCATTTTCTCGGACACTATTCAAGCTTCAGTCTTCAAACTTGGCCCAAGGACACATTGTGGCAAGACCTTTCTAAACATTCCAATTTCAGTGACCTCTCACAAAGGTCAAGGTCACAGGGGATCAGGATATATATCAAAAATAGCTATTTTTGGACATAATTTATTTTTTCTCAAATACTATTCACAACTTCAAACTCAAACTTGGTGCAAAGATACCTGATGGTAAGACCTTTATACGCACATTAATTTGGTTGATCATGCGCTGGCCTCTCTAGCATGTACACCCTGCTCTGACAACGCAGACTGTACTGGCTCGGCCACGTTCACCTCATGGAAGATGGCCGCATCCCAAAAGACATCCTCTACGGAGAACTGGCAGCTGGGAGATGAAACACTGGTCGCCCCAAGCTACGATTCGTAGACGTCTGCAAGAGGGACATGAGAGCACTGGACGTTGACACTGGGTCCTGGGAATGCCTTGCGGATGACCGTGCAAAGTGGAGAAGTATCCTCCACCAACACCTCAAGTCAGGGGAAGAGAATATGTTGAAAGCAGCAGCAGACAAGTGGGCACGTAGAAAGGAGTGCAACAACTCCATCAGACCAGTGACCATGTGCATTTGTGATCTTTGCAGCAGGGACTGCCACTCCCGCATTGGCCTCTACAGTCACAAAAGATGCTGCTTCAAATCCAGCTGAGCAGGCAATCAGATCAGAACAACTAGGATGCATTATCTATGTCGATTCAGACCGACAGAGGCCTTAATTTGGTTGATCCCTTGGAAAGGTCAATGGTCACAAAAGCTCAGGAAATATAGGTCCAAAATAGCCATATTTTTACAAAAGATATTTTTTTTTCTTTCTCAAATACTATTCACAACTTCAAACCCAGACTTGGTACAAAGATACCTGATAAGACCTTTCTATGCATACTAATTTGGTTGATCCTTCATAAAGGTCAAGGGTCACAGAAGCTCAAGAAATAGGTCCAAAATCGCCATATCTTGACAAAAGATGTTTTTTTCTCAAATACTATTCACATCTTCAAACCCAAACTTGCTACAGAGATATCTGATGGTAAGACCTAGCTATGCATACTAATTTGGATGACCCCTTGGAATGGTCAAGGGTCACAAGAGCTCAGGAAATAGGTAAAAAATAGTCATATTTTGACAAAAGATGTTTTTTCTCAATTACTATTCACAACTTCAAACCCAAACTTGGTACAGAGATAGCTGATGGTAAGACCTATCTATGTATACTAATTTGGATGACCCCTTGAAAAAGGTCAAGGGTCACAAGAGGTCAACAAATGTGTATAAAGTGCCAATAATTATAATTATTATCAACAATATTTGCAAACTTTTCAATCAGATTTGGAACAAAGGTAGCTGATGATAAGACCTTCCCATGCATACTAATTTAGTTGACTCATCGTAAAGGTCAAGGGTCACAGGGTGGGGGGAGGGGGGGTGACAGATGTGTGAAAAATGCTTAGTTTGGATGACCCCTTGGAAAAGGTCAAGGGTCACAAGAGGTCAACAAATGTGTATAAAGTGCCAATAATTATAATTATTATCAACATTTGTGCAAACCTTTCAATCAGATTTGGAACAAAGGTAGCTGATGATAAGGCCTTCCTATGTATCCGAATTTAGTCTACTCATCGCAGAGGTGAAGGGTCATGGGGGTTTCACAGATGTGTGAAAACTGATTAAATTTTGAGAATCATGGATTTTGTTAGTGCAGAAGCTATCCCTTTACTTATTGTCAGACATGTGTTGTACACGTGAGCCAAAAAGGCTTTGCCTTCTTGTTAAAATAAATGTGTGGTGCCTGATGTGATTGGATTTGATTAGTTTGCGAGATCTGTCATTTGAACTTTTTTCTCACCCTGTGTTAAATATCTGTCATTGACAATATCTATGTTTCCTTTCCATGCAGCATGAGGTAACATGAGTTTGACCTGGAGCTTGATACATTTCTCTACAGTGTCTCTTGCCTATTCCTGAGTTCTTTTCTCCTGAGTCCACTATGATCGTAGAGTGTCTGGTCTAGCAGGCAGAAAATTATGGTCTATACTTGTGTGCAGGTCTTTAATTTTGGACTTAACAGCTCCAGTTTGTAAGGTATGGAACAGCACATTCCAGCATAATATGTATTTCCTTCACTCCAGGATAAATTTCAGTTTATGTTTTGATTTGCAGTCATGGTGTTTTACTTTTAGTACAGTTTTTGTATGTTCATCAATTACATCAGCCTCATGCGTATGTTTTCTCTGTTTAGAGTGCATTTCACACATGCATCTGTCTGTTGAAACACATGATATACCAGGGTTCGAAATTAACTTTTTCAGCTTGGGGCAAGTGCTGGGGTGGAGGAGCAAAACTTAGGGTCCATCATAATAGAAAACGATAGTATAGCAGCAAGGAAAAGGTTGTAATCTAACAGACTGTAGAAATGTTGATGGGGCGGATGTAGCCCCAGCTTTAACACTATTGTGACTAGCACTGCCATTGCTTAATCTTCCTGCTAGCCTGAGCCTGCCTCCAGACACTTCCAGAAAACCAAGAACTGTAAACAAATCTGTCTAGCAAGCTTGAATTAAGTCCAATGACCACCAAATTTTGTGTACTAAATGAAAAAAGGATGCCCAGTTCAGCCATGCTATTTATAAGTTTGTCGCATGATTCGTTTAAACCGCCATCTTTAAAATAGGGGGATAATTTGTGTTTTTTATAGTTTTTTTGTGTTTTCTTTTGCACTTAACTTTTTTCATAATTTTTAACAGAAAGTACTGTAAATAACCACATTATAACCAAACAAGGGGTAAAACTATGAATTAGCTGAAATATTGTCAATATTGTACACAGAATCGGCAGGATCGTCAAGATCCAGTATCCGGAGAATCTCATCTCTTGACATAGGTCGCCTTTAATTCATTTTTTTATCTAAATTTGCCGCAAACCTTTGCTGATTTGAACATGAGCGGATGTGGCTGTAATTCTTTTATCAAGGGAAACAACTCAATTTCCGCCAAGCTTCAAAACGGGGGAGCAAACATGAGTCTTCTACCTTGTATCACTAAAACGACTCGAGGCGCGATGCTAGGCTGCCACGACTCGACTCATGGCCCGTCGTGGATGTGTTAACCGAGCATGGGGCGGAGCGCTGATTTCTGGGGCGTTCCACCCTCTGCCCCCATTAATTTCGAACCCTGTATACTAGTGTTTGATTTTGGAACATGAGGCGGAGAGAGAGGAAGGTTCATTATCAGAGACCAGCACACTGTTACAGTAATGCAAGGATGGCAGTCTTCAGTTCTGGAGACCGATTCATCTTTTTCAAAATCCTGGAAAGCTCAATTTCAGCTTTTTTTTTTCAGACAAACAGTCGTTCATCCAGCCTGTTGTATCTGCAAGAAGCATACATTCTCATGAACTCCTGCATCCACAGAGGCTCATGAGAATTTATGTCTCTGGCTAGCCATGGCTTATTGAGCCATGGATTACCTGGCATCATTAGTCCGGGGACCGTTTTCAGTCATTCAATTTTCACACTGTCACTCATGGTAATGTAACTGAAAAAGGAAAGAAAACTTTCTTAGTCTAGTGCAGAGTGAACACTTTTGGATTATGGTATAGGTGGGCTCTGTGATCTTCTCTAATTGCTGTCTTTTTGTCGTTGTTGCAGTCTTTTTTTTTTGTGTTAGCATGTTCATTTTAGATCTCATTAAAAAAAAAATGTGCCTGTAAATGACCACAGTGCATGCATTCATTTATTGGCTGCATGCGTAGCAAAGGTGTCGGCGCCACGTCTTTGTCTGTGGTAGCTTTACCATGCTTTTTTGGACTATCAAGCTCACACTTCAAACTGGCCCAAATACTTATGGCAAACCTTCTAAACATACCATTTCAGTGACCTCTGAAAGGCAGGGGAGTGGTGGGGGGGGGGGGGGGAGGGGGGTAAAAAAAAGCCATATTTGACACAATTGTTTTCCTCAAGTGCTAATTTTTACTACAACCCAACCTGTCATTGCCTGTGAAAGCGGATGGGGGCAGGGGTCTTTGAATGCCGTGCTACTTTGCCTCTTGCCTCTTGCCTTCACAACATATACAAATAGAAATGTGCTTGTAAATTGATCAGATACAGCAGTTAACCTTGCTTTTCCCATTGCTTTGTGCTTTAACTCATTACATCCTGACGCATGTATTTCCCAGATTAAAGAGGCATCATCTAACGACTATGCACCTGTTGCAGGAGATGGTTCGACTATGATCATTCAAGGGTAGTGCCAGATTAGCTTGTAATCTGGCACTACCCTTGAATTATCATGGTCGACCCATATCCTGCTGTAGTGTGTCAGGGCTGAATGGGTTAACCCATTATATCCCAAGACTGATTTATTTAAATGTGTTTACTGTCCTATGAAGACTACATTACAGATTGGGAGATAGATTAACCATTTTAGTTAAAGGATGGTGCCAGAATAGCTTGGCGCCCGTGCCAAAACAGCAAACTGTATCTGTGATGAATGATTAATACCAGTTGCTCTTACCTCATGTGTCATGAAGGTTTTTGTGAGGACTGTTTTTTCACATTTTCAAATAAAAGTTTCTGATTTTATGGACCCCTTTCAGTTTGCGTACAGAAGGCAAAGAAGTGTTGATGGTGCCATTTTGCATGTTGTAAACAAATCTACTCTCATTTAGAAAGGCCAGGAGCCTCCATTCGACTGATGTTCTATGATTTTTCATCTGCTTTTAACATTCAGCCATACATACTCGCTTACAAACTAGTTCACATGAACATAAATGCCTCTACCATTCTTTGGGTTTTGGACTACCTCACTAACCACCCACAGTATGTCAGAATTAGTTCTGATCTAATCTCAGATGTACCTTTTATCAACACCAGTGCGCCACAAGGGACTGTCCTGTCGCCTTTTTTGTTTTCTTTGTACACAGCAGACTGTAGAGCCACTAATGACAACTGTCATGGACAAATACACTGACGATGCGGCACTGACAGGACAGTTTATGAATGAGGACGACAGACACTATCAACAAGAGATTGACGACTTTGTAGAGTGGTGCGATAGAAACTGTTTTGAATTACATGTTGGCAAAACAAGAGAGATGTTCATAGATTTTAGGCAAAACAAACATCATCCCGGTCCTGTTGTCATCAAGGGAACAGAAGTTGAGCGTGTAGATTCTTACAAGTATTTAGGTGTTCTTTTTGACAACACGCTCAACTGGAAACAAAACGCAGAGGCTATTGTGAAAAAGGCGTATACCCGTCTTTACTGTTTGATAAAACTCAGACCATTTAATATAAGCATGCACTGAGCTTTTACAGATGTTTTACTGCTCCAGTATTGTTAGCGTTCTAACTTTTGGACTGACCTGCTAGGGTAGAAATTTATGTAAAAAATCAAGATCGTCTTAACAAAGTAATCAGGAAAGCGGTCGGGGTGATTGTTAGAGTACAAGATACTTTGGACACACTGTACAACAGATGGATTATGAACAAACTGGCTAACATTCTTGATGACAAAACACATCCACTTAGATATGAATTTGACAGCAGACATATCGCATGAAGTGGCAGACTTTGAGTACCCAAAAGTAGTACATCACGTTATGCCAACTCTTTTGTCCCTCAGGCTGTTACCCTTTTCAACAGTAGATAGTGTCTGTCAACATTCTTTAGTTCTTTAGTACTAGCCCATTCATTAGTTCACTGCAACATTGCTGACACCAGAAGCACGGGGCATAAACTATAAGTGTTTCTGATGCCAAAGGTTACAAAGGTAACACACGTCTGTTAGAGTTCTTCTCTTTAACCGAGAGTTATAGATTATTTATTTAATTCAATGAGTGAATGATGATGCCATGTGTTGTATGGGCAGACAGTGAATTTCCCATTGAAGGATTAATAAAGAATTATTGTATTGTATTGTATTCTGGCACCACCCTTGAACTGTCATAGTCAAATTAATTTCAAGCAGTAGTGCATCAGGATGAAAAGGGTTAATTGGGTGAGGAACACACAACTTATTTTTCAGTTGTACAGTAGTGTTGCAGCTTGAAATGGTCCACCACAGGTGGCTTACACTAGTCAAGCTGTGTAATATGCTTGGTACATTTTGTAGTTTGAATTTGCCTTATTGCAAAAAATTTTGCGTGAGCAGAATTTATTTGCACTTACATGAATTTAATCTTGTTTGTTGTGTGGATGAAACTGTGAAGCTTTGAAATCCAGACCAAAAAAGGTGACTGCCAAGCATGTGAAATGCAGAGAAGAACCAAACAGAGAAAAAAACATGCTTAGAAAAGACAGTTACTACACAGTTTATTAATATTATTTAACTCATTCTACCCCAGACACACCACAGCAAGATAATGATCGACCATGATAGTTCAAGGGTGATGCCAGAATAGCTTGGTGCCTATGGGCGCCAAGCTACTCTGGCATCACCCTTGAACTATCATGGTCGATCTGTGTCCTTCACTGCAATGCAGTCTTCAGAGAACAACGGCAAAATTTGGGGATTTCGGTGATGGGGTAGAATGAGTTAAATAAACAAGTATACAATATTCAGCACTGCTTATCAGCGAAGAAACAAAGTTGAAGCTTTGCAATGAAAATTTTATGCAATTCTGATGTGCCACCCAGTAAATGAAAGTCTTTGGTCCGTTGCATGTCAAGACAGTCCAAAATCGACCTGAGGACATTTTGCATGTCGGTAGCAGTTTTAGTCACAATGATTCCTAACTTAAAGGGTTACTGGTAATGGACCACCTATTGGTACAATATTGGTTGGTATATTGGTATATTGAAAAAAAAAGTTCTTTGGGGGTGGGGGGGGGGGGGGGGCGGGAGAGAGGCCGAGACGAGGGGGGGGGGGGGAGGGAGGTGTTGTGTGTGTATGTTGAGCATCCTTATTTACAACAAATTAATTTTTTTTCATTTCTAGAGTTAAAAAGAAGTGATTTGGCTCTTTTTAATTTTCAACCAGAGTCAAATAATACCAGTAAAGACTCTTCTTTCCAAAACGGGGTTGAAAAATTGAATCATTTATTGTACAATGTATTTTGTCTGAAATTGATCAATCTCTGCTACAACTAAAATGCCAATCACTTCGTAGTGCAGAAATGTGTGCTGGTCAGTGATTTTGGACCTTGAAGTTCTAAAGCTACAAGGTCCAAAATCTAAGACCAGCACATATATAATATATACGTGGGGTTTATTTCTGCTGCTTATCTACAAGGATTCTTTAACTTTTCTTTCTGTCAAATTGCAGGACAGTGATGACATTACATTTGAGAGCTATGCCAGAATTGAGCATGTCGTCTCTGGTTTCTGGCTCCACGGGCTTGCAGGTAAAGTGGCGTGCATAACTGTTGATGGGCTGATCTGTGATTTTGGACCTTATGAGTCTGATGAGCCTTGACTGTAAGGAACAGTCAAATCAGCCTACAAATCAAACCCTTCCCGCCCACCCACCCTCATAAACACGCACAACATGTGCAGCCCCTTCACTGTCCCATTCTACCCCTTGTCTTTTATCTGTGTCCATAACAGTTCTTACACATCCACCTCAAAATATGTTTCATTACAGGTATTATAAATACAACACCGCCCAGCAGGAGGAGGAAAAAATCCTCATGAGCCCCCACGATTGATCATGATAATTCAAGGGTAGTGCCAGATGAGCTTGGCGCCTGAAGGCGCCAAGTTCATCTGGCACTACCCTTGAATTATAATGATCATATTGCAGGGGCTCAAGAGGATTTTTGCCTCCTCCTGCTGGGCAGTGTTCAATTTATTATGCTTGTATACGTTGTTAGGCATCGGAGCGCACGTTTTTCACAAATATCTCCGCAAAGAACCACTTTTCTGTACCAAGCTTAGCGCAAATATCATTCACTGACAGTTGACCTAATACGATTTACTTTTAATTAACTCAAACAATTGACCTAATATGGAATGTTTTAACTGAACTCCTATGATTTGACCCGCTGTGAGATGGCCTTAGTTGACTGCCCAGCATTAAACCCAAATAACTAACTCCTATGATTTCACAATTTGTTGTACAGTTGTAAAAATTAGGAATTTTTTCAAGAAACATCTGATTTTACATCCCTAAATATGCCGCAGATATTTTAAGCCGAGTATAAGAAAGATCCATTTTCATGTGAATTGGCCAAGTTTTCAAACCTGAAACAGTGCAGGCACTCATGCAATCTTTATGCTGTACCTCGATATTGAAATCTGCTGGGGCTGTATTTAGGGTCTTGAAAATGGCTTAGTCACCAAATTTTTACAACGGTATGGCAAAATTGTCAAATCATAGGAGTTCAGTGAAAAAACAATCCATATTAGGTCAATTGGCACTAAATGATATTTGTTCTTAAATGTGGTCCAGAACAGTGTTTCTTTGCGGAGATAAATGGGAAAATGTGTGCTTCGATGTCAAACGGCCTATATCTAGGTATGTTTCTCTCTGAAACCATCCTTTTTATTGAAATTATATTTCTTTTAGATGAACATATGAAGAAACAGGAGAGTGTCCAGCAGTCTGGTGACCAGTCAATGAGCGGACTAAAGTACACTACTGCACAGCTGAAAAAGGTACCTTTTCACAAGTTGTCATATGTATTTCATGAATCGTGAAATAACGGCACTTCTTGTTTGCTTTGTTTTATTACAAGATGTGTAGATATTTAGTGTGCACCAGGAAGTTACCACAACACTCTGATTGTGTGCTGGTGTGTGATTTTGGACTGTACGGCCTAGCATCATAAGATCTAAAATCAAAGATCATCATCACATTACAGTACAGATCAGCCTCTTTATATCGCGATACTCAGGACCCATAAAGTCAGATCAAGATGTTTGGTGTTAATGTGATGCTAAACTTACATAGTCTTATGAAGAGAAAACACACAGCAAAATGTCCGGTGGCCAACTCTAGTCTGGCTTAGTTGCTCAGCGGACAGCTGTGTGGGAGCCAACTAAAGTTGGTGTCAGTCGGCCAGAGGATATTTTGCTTATTGCTTATTGCCTTGGGAGCTATAGACCTGACTGCGTTATTATTAGTTGTATTATGGGTAAGGTTTGCCAGTGGTTCTTGTCGCCTCAAACCAGTGGGGTCAGTGTCTGAGGTAAGAGTCTAAGACTAAAGCCCTTGACTCTTAGTAGTCTTACCTCCGACATTGACCGGACCCTCGAGGCGACAAGAACTACTAGCAAAGCCTAACTCTTAATAAAACGATTTTGTCTTCGACTGTAAAAAGTATAAGCATGAAGTGTACCCTTGAAAGGACCCCAAACTTTACGTTTGACGTAGAGATTCAGGGGACGTAAGTCTCCATACTTCTATCAGTCAACAACCTCACGTGAACTGAATTCACCTGGAATTTCTCTCTCAGGTATTTTGTAATTTAACACATTTACAGTCATTATTTTGCATGAAATTGGTAATATATGCTGAACACAACGTGTGCATATAGTTATTTTGCTGCATAACCCCCTCACTTTTTAATCCTACTTTTTTTTTCTTCACCGTTTCGAATGCAGGCAGTAGATGATAGGGCCTCCGCTTCAGTTGAATTTTCCTGTCTTTGATATTATCTAACTTATCCAATTATTCAGTTATGTTTTGTATGAAACTGGTACCAGCAGTATCACAGAACACCTACATATAGTTCTGTCTGTTGTGTAGCCCCCTAATTCTTTATTTATTAGCATGCGTTTGTTTAGAGGTATGACTGAACAAAGGTTAGGGTGTGTTTGTACCAAAAAATATTATTGGCCAAAGATTTATTTAGGGGAGAATGCTTTGCTCATTGAGTAATGTCATAGTAACATTTAATAAGGGAGTCTACATATCACGTCCTTTGAGAATGGCCGACCAGGGAAAAAAAATCGAATAGAGCCAGGCCAATGAGAAAAGATCTAAAGAGACGGAAAGAAGACAAACACAAGTATCCAATATCATGTTATTTTGAAGCACGTATTATTGAGGCTGACCTGTATTGCGTATAACAACAAAGTATGCACATCTGTATTGTTGATTTCCCTCTTTTGTATGTTATCCCATTTAGCCCCGATGCCCTACAGCAACTGGTACCTAGTCGTTAGATAGTGCCTCCAAAATGTAGGAAATGTGGTTTTGGGGCTAAATGGGTTAATACCTTTGTGACTACAATTTTAAGTTCACAGCTCATTACATTTTAATGCATGTACAGTACAAGGTGTTTTCAGCAACCACCTTTTTGGCTCATGTATGAAGCAAAAGTGAGACTATGTTCTGGGCCAGTGGTTGTCTCTCTCCGTCATCCATCCGGTATCGTGCGGCATCCATCTTCCGTTGTTTGTGATAAACTTTACCGTTGGCATTTTCTCGAATACTTTGTCGCAAGACTTTTATAAACATACCAATTTCATTGATCTCTCTCAAAGGTAAAGGTCACAGGGGATCAGGAAATAGGTCCAAAATAGCCATATTTTGCCCATCCACCCACCCCCACCCCACCCCCCCCCAAAAAAAAAAAAAAAAAAAATCTTAAATACTATTCACAACTTTAAACTCAAACTTGGTACAAAGATACCTGATAGTAAGACCTTTCTATGCATACTAATTTGGATGACCACTGGGAAAGGTCAAGGATAACAAGAGGTCAGGAAATAGGTAAAAAAATAGCCATATTTTGACAATATATGTTTTTTTTTTCAAAGACTGGTACAGGAATACCTGATGGTGAGACCTCCCAATGCATACTAATTTGGATGACCCCTTGGAAAGGTCAAGGTCACAAGAGTTTATGAAATAGGTCACAAATAGCTGTTTCTTCACCCCCAATTTTTTTTTTCTCTAACACTATTTACAACTTCTAACCTAAACTTGGTCCAGAGATACCTTATAGCTAGTCCTTTGTATGCATCTAATTTTGATGATCCCTTGGAAAGGTCAAGGGTCACAGGAGGTCAGCAAATCTGGGAAAAGTATTTACAAAAATTTCAGCACTTTTGCAAAAATTTCAATCAAATTTGGCAGAAAGGTTGCTTTCTATGCATACTATTTTGGCTTGGGTTTAATGCACTGATCTGGGTTTTCAAGGATGAATGACTTTGATGCAGATAGCAATAACAATGGCAATGCCAGATGCTGCAAACCCTAACACAAATAAAGTAGAACCTGTTTTGAGCAATCACATTTTTTTGCAATAGAAGAAAAAGTGGTCTTTAGACACAGGTGCTCTCTCAAGAGAAGTCTAGAAGTGCATAAAGTGTCACCTGTCATTAACCCATATTATTCGGAATACACTAGTACGTGAAATAAGTTTGACTAAAATAGTTCAAGGGTGGTGCCAGAATAGCTTGGCGCCAAGCTATTCTGGCACCACCCTTAAACTAAAGCCATTGGTCTATATCCTTATCTGTAAGTACTATAAAGTAGCTTGCATATGGCAGTGTACAAATTTGAAGCTTTTAGCCTCGGTATGATATGGATTAAAGACCATCATTTAGGTGGCTATAGCCACCTAAACAATAGTCTTTAATGACAGATGATCTTTTATAAAGGTAGTCGCGCAATACAGGTTCTGCTGTGCTGGGGTTTGCATGAACACATGTTTTACCATTTGCATGTGGGTAGGGTAATTTTGTTGGTCTCTTTTAACTGCTGCTGGATCACTTTGTAAAGCGTCAGAGAGGGGATACCTACCTGACTTTGTCTCTATTATTTCATTCGGTCATGATTTGTTCTTTATATGACAGAGTTCTTTTCAGATTCCTCAGTTTTTATTCCCCTCTTCTAATGTTTGCCTGTGTCATTCCTATGCTGATTTATTTTTCTATGACTATTTTTCATTTGACCTGATTCCCACCCCCCCCCCCCCACCCCCACCCCCTCCACCCCCCAACATTACAGCGCACAAATGTTTTGCCATCTTTGTTGTCCAGCCTGTTTGATTTCTTATTTTATCTTTTTTTCCTCTGGGTCCCAGCAGTTTTTATTTAACCCACACCAGTGTGTGAAACATATTTGACTAAAATAGTTCAAGGGTAGTGCCAAAATAGGCGCCAAGCTATTCTGACACCACCCTTGAACTAAAGCCTTTGGTCTATATCCTTATCTATAAGTACTATAATGTAGTTTGCATATGGAAGTGTACAAATTTGAAGCTTTTACCGTCAGTCACAACAAAAACCGCTACCAATGGCTGAAGGGTTAAACATTGTCATTAATTTGGACAATTCTTCACCAATGAGCATTTCTGTCATTATGAGTCTACTCAGAGATGTGAAACTATTCAGTGATAGCATCTGTTTTGATATATCCTCTGTGTCAGTTTTATGTGTTGAATAAAAAGAGTGAAATGTAGTACGGTGCATGCACAGTACAATTGCAAATGAAATCAAAGACAACAGGTTTTGTAAGCAAAAACCAAACAAATGGAATCAGCAAGACAGTGAAGGAAACATTCTCCTTATATAGTCCAACGGTAGTGCTAGATTAGCTTGGCACCTTGAAAGGTGCCAACTAATCTAGCACTACCCTAGAACTACCATAACGACCACAATGCTCAGTGACTTTGTCTTCTCGATGGAACCTTACACTCAAACTGAGGCAACATGGCCACAGAATCCTAGAACATATGTATGGATGTGTCTAGGAACATGATTGATGTACATGATTTGTCTATAACAATGACAAAATAATAATTTGGTGTTGAATTTGAAAATAATTGATTAAATTGTTTTATTCTTAATATAAAAGCATGATTTTTAAAAAAAATGAACGTACCAGTAGCCATTCATTACATTTTCTGTCACTAGGTTAGACAAAGCTGTTTATGAAAAGATGAACAATTTGCTGGATGCGGGATGTAATTGTAAGGAAATCTTAACCCCTTCCCTGACAGTAGAGACAGATTATTGTTAATTCAACACCAAAGAGCCCCAGTCATCCAAGGAACAGGGACACAAAGTGGTGTCAGCCAGAGGCATGGATCCTCAGGAGCCAAGCAACTGTGGGGGCACATGAAGATCTATGTCTCTTGCAGTTGGATTGTGTTCACTTTTTCTAAGTGGTGAGATTTGCCACTTGTTCATGCAACCACTGTTACTGTTTGAATCATGTTTCTGTGACCATTGTGCATGTGACAGATCACAGCAATTCAAGAAAAGCAGTATGATGATGCCTTCACTCTACAGCAAGTGGAGCCAGAACTGGTGGAGATCTGCCACTACATGGCTGGCATGGTGCCCTTCATTCAGAAACTCGTCACTGATGTGAGTTTTATCTTGTGTACTGTCTGATACTACAGTTTTGAAGGGAGGTGGGGATAAGGGATATGGCTTGCACACACACATGTGAGCACACACACACACGTACGCACACGGACACACACACACACACACACACACACACAGACACACACACACACACACAAACTCACCCCCATTTACACTCACATTTTCAGTTCAACTCATTTATACAACTTTTGATGACTTTTTGGCTCACGCGCGAAGCAAAAGTGAGTATGTTCTGGGCCAGTGGTCATCCGCCTGGGCATCGGCATCCATGGTAAACTTTTATGTTGTCATTTTTTCAAAGACTATTCAAGCCATCGTCTTCAAACTTGCCTGAAGGGTAATTTGTGGCAAGAACTTAGTAAACATACCAATTTCACTGACCTCTTTCAAAGGTCAAGGTCACAGAGGGTCCAGAAATAGGTAAAAGAATTGCCATATTTTCACAATTTTTTTTCTCTCAAATACTATTTTCCACTTCAAGCCCTAACTTAATACCTGATGGTAAGACCTTTCTATGCATACTAATTTGGGTAACCCCTCAGAAAGGTCAAGGCTCATTAGGTCCAGAAATATGTCAAAATAGCCATATTTTCATAAAAAATGTTTATCTCAAATACTTTTTTCAAATTCAAACCCAAACTTGGTGGGTGCAGATATACATGATGGTGAGACCTTTCTATGCATACTAATTTGGATGACCACATTGGAAAGGTCAAGGGTCACAAGAGGTCCAGAAATAGGTCAAAAGCAGCCAAATTTCACAATAATAGTTTTGTTCTCAAAAGCTATTTTCAGCTTCAAACCCAAACTTTGTGCTGAGATACCTGATGGTAAAAAAGGTCAAGGGTCACAAGAGGCTGAAAGATGTGTGAAAATGCCCCTTTTGGTAGACTTTTAGTTCAGAGTTTTGGATCAGTAAAACACATTAGCAATAAAGGCTTTGCCCTTCTAGTTATTTTAACTTTCAAAAATAATATGTGTGAACCTTATTTGCCAAGTTTAGAGATGATTGGCCGTGATAGTTCAAAGGTAGTGCCATGTTAGCTTGGCACCTTTTCAGGTGCCGGTGCTAAGTGCAAAATTCTGTTTTGAGACAGTTGTTATAGGCCGTTTGACATTGGAGCGCACAGCGTTTTTTTTTTTCCAAATATCTCCGCAAAGAAATGCCTTTTTTGGTACCACGTTAAGAACAAATATCATTTAGTGCCAAATAACCTGATGTGGGCTGTTTTTACTTAAATCCTATGATTTGTTAATTTTGCTGTACTGTGCTGTTTCAGGTTTGAAAACGTGGTTAACTTAATCATTCACGTGGAAATTGATCTTTTATACTGGGCTGAATATGTATGAGGCACATTTATGTATGTAAAATCAGTCGTTTCATAAGAAGCTTCTGATTTTTACGACTGTACAGCAAATCTGACACATTATTCAAGGTTCTTGAAGGTAAATCATTTTAGGTCAGCTGGCACTGAATGATATTTGTTCTAAGATTGGTATAGAAAAGTGGTTCTTTGTGAAGATATTTGTGAAAAACATTGTGTGCTTTGATGTTAAATGACCTACAGGAGTGCTCACCCACAACATACTGTACACTGGCAAGCATGCATGGTGGGAAGTACCCCATGTAGGATGCTTGCATGTGTGAAGTGTGTTGATCTAAGTGATTGTTCTGCTATGTGTGCTGGTCTGTGATTTTGGATCTTGTGGCTTAGAGGCAACATCACAGGACAGTCCAACACATATACTCGCACGTCTGACCTCCTCGATGCCTGTGTTCCATTGTAAGTGACTTGTTCTCTCTGATTTGATTACAGAAAAAAAATGGAGCGGTGCTGAATGCAAAAATGGCCCATGATGTCATTTATGTAAGTATTATTTCATCAGCATCAGCTTATTAATTATTTATTAATATTGTATTTCATAGAGCTTTTTGTATGGATTATAGTGAGAAGTTCCTAGGTTTGTTTATATTACAATGGGTTGAAAATGTGAAACTTGCCATGTCTTTTTGAGAGATAGATCATCTTTCCAGTGGAGAGAAAACATTGAAATATGTGCTGGCCTGAACACCAGCACATAAACATTTTAGCATGTAAGCCAATTGGGGTTCAGGTGTGTGAGGATGAAGGAAGAGGCTGAGGCAGTCCAAGTTACACGACGACTTTTATTTGTACCCTGCTAGACATACTAGTGCCAAATACCAATGAAAAACAACCACCGTCCGCCAACGCGTCCCATTTCAAAATTGTTGATCAATCAGAGAAACTTTCGCTCACGCCGGTGCACTTCGAAGGATGAACTGTGTTGACTGTCTGATTCCACTCACTATTTCACCCCGAATTTCACACCGCCGTTGAAAATACTGCTGACTAGCGCTAAATTGCATGTTGCCCCAGCCAGGTAGCCATTTCCCAACTCTGACACAATCTCCCAAAAATAATTGTGTCATAAATTTACGTCATCTTGCATTTGCATCATACTCCTAAGTCTATTCTACTGCGGGTAAATAATTAGGACGAACTCCCATATACTGTACTCTATATGAGGAAAAAAGCAAAACTGAATTAGAAAAGAGCAAATAACCTAATAACAGCAACATAAATTTCACTTCAACTATCAAAAATACGCAGCCTATGCCGTATTTTCCTAGTAAAACTTTAGGCATATACCTGCAACACACTGACGGTCTGACAGACGCAAATGCAAATCAACGCAGCCTATGTCGTACTTTCCAAGTAAAACTTTAGGCACATACCTGCACTTTTACATTCATTTTAACTCTGTGGGTGTCGGCGCTTTTGTCACAATGATTCATGTAGGAATCATCTCAACAAACAGCACCACCAGCAGCCAAAGGGTTAATGATTAGAAAAATTGCATGTATTCATAATCTTGTATTCAGAATAAGGACACGACACTGTTATTTTTATTGGGTCAGTTGCATGAATGAACTTAAATCCTGTGCCAGCCACTAAGCAAGGTGATCTGCTTTAGCAGAACACTTTGCTTAGTGGCTTGCTTGGGATTTAAGCACTCTCATGCAACTGACCCCTGTTCCCAGTAGTGGATTCCAGGGTACATATTGATTCACGCCTGCTAAAATTGTTACTGCTTATGTTGGCTATTGTGATCAAAGATAACAGCCATATTCTGTCTCTTTCTTATGTTGCAGTCATTGAAGGAGATGGAAGATTTCATGATCGATAACAGCGTGCCCAGCAAAAACAGACAGAAGCTCATGAGAAACCTCAGGGTATTCACTCCAGTTGTATTCTTGTGCTGGTCTGTGATTTTGGACCTCACAATTTAAGGCTGTAAATAGTGTAAGGTCCAAGATTTTACATATCCTTTCCCCATTGTTCAGAGATGAGAATAATTAATGTATTTGCTTATTATTCATGTTCATTGAAGACTGTGCCTTAAGGTAAAGTGAACTTCATCCTAACTGGTCTTCAATGATGATGCAGAAAAAAATGCATTTGCAAGGGAATGGAGGTAAACGCTATATGTGTACGTGTCAGCTGCGAAATGGGAGAATTCTTTTACTTTAAAAAAAATTGTTTTTGCAAATATTTGTTTGTGATGATAAATATGTTCAGTAAGTGCACTTGACACAATTGAAATAGTGTACATTGAAGTAATAGTAATAGCAGTTGTAACTACTGGTAAATTTCCACTGGAAGAATACATTTGTGTTATACTTTTGTGAGCACTCTTTATGTCAAGACCATAAAAATCAACTTTCTCAAGATTTGTTAAACTTTTTCTGTCACACAACTAGCTACAGGACATGTTTGATCCATTATTGTTTTTCATGCCAGATTGTGGAACTGTTGGTTGCCTTGCTGAGGGTACCTTACATGGGGTCTCCAGACCAAATGTAAGTGTTCTCTCTTTGCTTATGGGTAGTCATTCAGTATTTGTGTCATGTGGCGTGAATCTGCTGGATCCTGTCACTATCAACGGACACCGAATGTCACCAGCTTTGCATCAGAGTACAGCAGGAAGCTCTTGTTAGCATCATGAAGTTATGAGAATCCAGGCCACTTGCAGATGGAAGGAGGCTGAAGGACACTGAAAGGCTGAAGGCAGCTTTGCTTTAAATTTATTGTAACCCACATGTGTATGCGGCCACGGGTACTGTAAACAGTATGTGTGTAAGGGTCAACCCATTTAACCCATATCATACTGAGGCTAAAAGTTTCAAATTTGTACACGGCCATATGCAAGCTACATTATAGTACTTACAGATAAGGATATAGACCAATGGCTTTAGTTCAAGAATGGTGCCAGAATAGCTTGGCGCCTAAGGGCGCCAAGCTATTCTGGCACCACCCTTGAACTATTTTAGTCAAACTTATTTTCACACACTGGTGTATTCCGAATGATAAGGGTTAAACCTGTAGCCACATTTCCCAAAGTAGGAGGTGTCACCTAATGACCATGTACAAGTTACAGGAGGTGCATCGACCATGATAGCTTATAGATAATTTAAGGGTAGTGCTAGATGAGCTTGGTGCCAACAGGCGCCAAGGTAATCTGGCACTACACTTGAATTATCATGGTCATTACATCTCCTGCTGTAGTGTGTTGGGGCTAAATGGGTTAAGGACAGTTTCTGTGTTGCGGGTATTTCATCAATATCTTTATCAAGGCCTGCAGTCTCCTTGACATTTACCTCATGGTTTGCAGCAAGTGGCTCAGATTTTTATGAGCCCCTGCAGCTGCAGGGGCTCATAAAAATGTGAGCCACTTGCAGGTGGGAGATAAGGTTATTGGCCACCTTTAGTTGATCAACAATTTTATTGGCTCACATGCGAAGCAAAAGTGAGTCTATGTTTTGGGACAATGGTCGGTAAACTTTAACGTTGGCATTTTCTCAGAGACTATTCAAGCCACATTCTTCAAACTTGGCCCAAGGATACTTTGTGGCAAGACCTTTCTAAACATACCAATTTGAGTGACCTGTCACAAAGGTCAAGGTCACAGGGGATCAGGAAATAGGTCAAAAATAGCAATATTTTGACATTTGTTTTTTCTCAAATACTATACACAACTTCAAACCCAAACTTGGCACAAAGATACCTGATGGTAAGACCTTTCTATACGTACTAATTTGGTTGGTCCCTCGGAAAGGTCGAGGGTCACAGGAGCTCAGGAAATAGGTGTGAAATAGCCATATTTTGACAAAAGATGTTTTTTCTCAAATACTATTCAAAACTTTAAACCGAAACTTGCTACAGGGATACCTGATGGGAAGACGTTTCTATCCAAACTAATCTGGTTGATCCCTGAGAAAGGTCAAGTGTCATGAGAGCTCAGGAAATAGGTCTAAAATAGCCATATTTTGACAAAAGATGTTTTTTTCTGAAATACTATTCACAACTTCAAACCCAAATTTGGTACAGAGATACCTGATGGTAAGACCTATCTATGAATACTAATTTGGATGATCCCTTGGAAAGGTCAAGGGTCACAAGAGGCTGGCAAATGTGTGTAGAATGCTGATTTTGGATAAAATTGTAGGTATTCCCAAATTTTTGCAAATTTTTCAACCAAATTTGGTACAAAGATAGCTGATGATAAGACCTTCCTATGCATACTAATTTTAGTCGACTCATCACAAAGGTCAAGGGTCATGGGGGGTTGACAAATGTGAGAAAAATGCTTACATTTTCAGAAAACATGGATTTTGCTGCTGCAAAAGCCAGCCCTTGTCACAAATGTCACACATATGTAAATCGGTCATACACGTGAGCCATAGTAGCTTTGCCTTTCTTGTTTTGCAGGCATTTGACTAATATATTTGTGGAAGCCTACAATGTCCTCTACACATACCTCATGGGTAACAGCCGCAAAAACGAACTTTACATCGCCAAGCACATTGACTTCTTCCTCACACAGTTTGAATACAAAGCAGTAAGTTGGAATATTAGCACACTACGTTCTTTCCCTTCTTTATTTCATAAATAAATGAGGTCATCTCAGAATCCTAACTTTCTGCATACAGACGGTCGCTACAGTATTTCAAAGAAACTGATTCATTTGACTTTCCAACTGATTTACATGTGCATTTTGAGATATCTGACAGATTCTAAATGGGACCACAAATATGTTCGATGGCTCAGCACTAACATGTTAAAAAAAATTACAAATGTGGAAAATACATAATTTACATCTGTTTGATGTTTTTGCCACCTTATTTGTTTACCTTTATACCCTTTAGTAAAAGAAAATTTACATTAAAAAAATAATGTAAATAACTGATAGTGATGTAATTCTGTTTAACCCCTCAGCTACCACTCGATGCAGATTGTGTTTTTAAAATTCATCATCAAGATCTCCGGTCACCAAAGGAACATGGCTATAATGTGGTTTTAGGTAGAGGCATAGATCCTTATGAACTCACACAGTGGCACCAGCTAATGAGGGTCTATGCCTCTTGCAGTCAGCAGTGAAAGGGCTAACTCATATCATACTGAGGCTAAAAGCTTCAAATTTGTACACTGCCATATGCAAGCTACATTATAGCACTCTCATATAAGGATCTAGACCAATGGCTTTAGTTCAAGGGTGGTGCCAGAATAGCTTGGCGCCTAGAGGCTATTCTGGCACTACCCTTGAACTATTTTAGTCAAATTTATTTCACACACTGGTGTATACCGAATGATAAGGGTCAAGGTTTCAAATCACACAGCAGCACACATTTTGTGTTTTCTGCATGCAGGGCCAGATTGGTCTGAACGCAGCACACATGGTGATGGAGCTGATCCGAGACAATCGCAAGATTGTGGACCGAATCTCCCACAATCACATCAACAAATTTGTTGAGCTTCTTCAGCGGGAAAAGGTAGGATTGAGTTTTGGTGATTTACTATGTTGGCTTGTATGCTTGTCAGACGTGGAACAGTAAGGCTCACTTTGAGATCACTGCAGATCTAGATATTGATAGATGGGTGCTTTTTGGCTTACGTGCAAAGCAAACGTGAGTCTATGTTTTGGGCCAGTGGTTGTCCGTCCGTCGTCGGTCATCCGTCCGTCGTAAACTTTAACGTTAGCATTTTCTCTGAGACTATTCAAGCCACATTCTTCAAACTTGGCCTAAGAACACTTTGTGGTAAGACCTTTCTAAACATACCAATTTGAGTGACCTTTCACAAAGGTCAAGGTCACAAGGGATCAGGAAATAGGTAAAAAATAGCTATATTTTGACATAATTTATTTTTTCTCAAATACTATTCACATCTTCAAACCCAAACTTGGTACAAAGATACCTACTGGTAAGACCTTTCTATATGTACTAATTTGGTTGATCCCTCGCAAAGGTCAAGGGTCACAAGAGCTCAGGAAATAGGTAAAAAATAGCCATATTTTGACAAAAGGTATTTTTTCTCAAATACTATTCACAACTTCGAACCCAAACTTGGTACAGAGATACCCGATAGTAGACCTATCTATGCATACTAATTTGGATGACCCCTCAGAAAGGTCAAGGGTCACAATGGCTCAGGAAATAGGTCTGAAATAGCCATATTTTGAGGAAAGATGTTTTTTCTCAAATACTATCACAACTTTAAACCCAAACTTGCTACAGAGATACCTGATGGGAAGACCTTTCTATGCACACTAATTTGGTTGATCCCTCGGAAAGGTCAAGGGTCATGAGAGCTCAGGAAATAGGTCTAAAATATGGATTTATTTCCTCAAAAACATTACCGATGACATGACTGATAGGAAGTGTTTACTTACTCTCACAATTTTAGCCTAGGAACCCGTTGTGCCCCTGCACAACCCGGGAGGCACTTGGGGAACCCCCAGAGAGGCCGAGAGTTGTCTCCCGTGCCTGCCCATCTGGTTCCGAGTCATGTGATGATTACTCAGTTTAGTCTACTTAGTTCGTCTAGTGCAGACGTGTTTTGCTAGCCTCCGGCCTTGCTGTACGCTCGACCGGTTTGGAACCCGTCTTCGACTTGTGTTGGGCCTGCTTCGCTTGCGGGCTCTGGCCGTGTGCCTCTACTGCGTCGGCTGCTTGTTCTTCTGCCACCGCTGCGTTTTCCGCCTCTTCTCGCCTCTTCGGCTTTCCTCCTTTTCCCACCTTCGGCGCTGTTGTGGTATGGAGGTGTCGTCCCCCGTCCCTGTTGCTGCGGAGAGGTAAGGTAGTTGTTTGGCCTTCGGCCGGCCTCCAAGCGGGTCGCCGGTCGTGAGGACTTCTCAGTCTCTGATTGACTAGCGTGACGCCGCTCTTTGTTTTCTCGGCCTGTCCCTTGGGGCCTACGCCTTGTTTCTTGCGGTTGTATTGGGTCGCTGGATGCTGGCGGAGCGTTGCTGCGCTGCGGACTCTTAGCTTGCCTGTGCGTTCGCACCTTGGAGGGTGAATTTTGTTTTGTCACTTTGTGTAGTTTTTTGTCACCTTAGTCTCCTCTTTCCCCTTGTTGGGCGCGGCCACGTGCTCTCGCTCGTACGCCTGTTTGTTCCTGTGTTGCAGTTGCCAAGTGCGGACCTGCACCCTCTGCGGCGACTTCCAGTGGCCAACGGACAACCATGCTGTATGCCTCCCTTGCTCTGGCTGCGCCTCGGACCGCTCTTGTGACCTCTGCGCCACTTGGCCGGAACTGAAGTGGTCGCAGCTTTGGAGTTTTTACAGGCGGGACCGGCCGTTACCTGTGAGTAACCCTCCCGTCTGGGCGCCCCCCATTGTGCCAGGAGCTGGGACCAAGCTTGTCCGTGTGGACCCCGTGGACCGGACGCCGCTTCGTACGCGTACACCCAGCACTTTTCGGACAACTGACCCCCCTAAGCAGACACAAAGTGCCGGCCTAAGGGGACGCGAGTCGCGCCGCCCCTTGTCTGCGGTCAGTTCTCGCTCGTCTTTCACGCCCGCGGACTCCTATGAGGAGTCCATTTGCCGGCAGGGAGCCCGCCATTTAGCGCCCGGCTCTCAGAGACGAAGTGCCACGCGACCAAGGACGCCGGACTCTATCACTTTCCCCTATTCACGGCGATCTTGCTCTCCGTGGAATTCTCGTCGTCGGCACCGTCACTCTCATCGGACACCCAGCAACCTCCCTCGCGCGGGACCTGCGTCGGCGCGTTCCTCTTCCCGCTACCTGCGGTCTTCGCCCCATCGCTCTTCTCGTCATCCGTCTGTTTCCCCTAGGCGTCGCTCCTCGCGAGCCCTCGCCGGGATGGTCGCCTTCGTTCCCGTCCTCGTAGCCGCTCTCCCTGCACCTCCCAGCTGGACGCCTCTTGGGAACCTCTTCGTTCTCGCCGCAGCAGTCCTCTTGCCGCTCATCCACCTTCCCGGGACGAGGACACCTTGAGTCTGCTTGCCGAGGATTCTGCTTCTGCCCTGCTCGGCCCAGCGAGCCGTTCCCCCGCTTCCCGCTCATCCTTTTCGGATTTCTCGGACTCCTCACCGCTGGCTTCTACTTCTCGCTCGGCTACCTTGCTCGCCTTGGATGAGGCCGCCCACATCGTTTCCGCCTCCCTCCCAGTCGATGCTTGCCCTCCGTCCTCCCCCCCCCCCCCCCAAGCGCAAGGTCTCAGCTTTTGTCGATGCTGGTCGGCAGACGAAGAAGTTCAAGTCTCTCCCTCAGCCGCCTGGTTTCAGCGACATGCGGGACGCCTTCTCCGCGCACCTCCTCGCTGCCCCAAGTGAGCACCAGTTTTTCTCCGACCGTAGATGGCCCCCTGGCCTCGACATCGCCTTTCGGCAGGAGTGGTATTCGGGACATTCCCAGTCGTTCTTCTGCGCCCTTCCTCCGGTGGACCCAGTGGCTATTCTTCAGGCTGGCGGCCTCTCTCTTCTGAAACGCTCCGTTCCTCGCGGTTTGGATGGTACAGCGGCCCTGGTTCATAACACCCTTGCCTGCTCGGGCTTCCTGAAGCTTGTCACCCGAGCGGTCGTGCAACGGATAGAGGAAGCCTGGCATCCGTCCGTCACTCCCCTCTTAGGAGATCTTCTCGCCCTCGCGGAGGTGGCTAACCGTGCGGCGTATCACTCTTCCGTCAACGCCATGGCGGCTTCCTTCAATTGTGACCTTATGCGTCGGGATGCTGTCCTGCGGCCCTGCCGTGGTATGCCTTCGGATCTGCAGAACCAGCTGCAGTGTGCCCCCCTCGGTGGACCACTCCTTTTGGGCGACACCTGGTCTTCGGCAAGACGGTGAACTCGGATCGGTGGCCTAGCAGGTCCGCTCCTCCTTGCTTTCGCCCCTCCCGCAAGGCTCCGGGTCGTGCCCTGCGGGGCTCCAGACTACCTGCGTCCTCAGACCCCCTCCTTCCACGAGCCCGCGCCGACGCCCTGCCTTCGGTCGACCCGTTCAGGTTAGCGCCTTTGCCCCCGCCTGGTCCCGACCTGCCCGTCGCCCTGGGTGCGGGCGGGCCCGTTGACTCCCTAACTCCTCAGCCCCCACCGGCCGTCCTGGGTCCTCCATTTGGCGGGAGGCTTGCCTGGTTCAGCGAAAGGTGGTTTTCGCTGTTCCCAGACGACCCCTGGATCCGAACCACCATCTCCGACGGCCTTCGGATTTCGTTTCGCTCTCCACCTCTGCTGCGCCGGTCCCCTGTGTGGACCCCCTTGCCCTCCGACCCGTTGAAGTCCAGCGCTCTGCGTGCCGAGGTCTCCGCTCTTCTGCAGAAGTTCGCCACGGAGGTGGTCTGGCATCACGATTCTCCTGCCTTTTACAGCCGCCTTTTCCTGGTGCCCAAGCCGGGCGGCAAGTGGCGCCCAATCATCAACCTCTCCATGCTAAACTCCTTCATTTCGGCTCCTTACTTCCGCATGGAGACTGCCCGGGCCCTCAAGGCCCCGGTTCAGCCGGGGGACTTCGCCGTGAGCTTGGATCTGTCGGATGCGTACTTGCATGTGCCCATTCACCCCGCCTCCAGGAAGTACCTATGGTTCGCCTGCGACGAGGTAGTCTACCAGTTCCGGGCCCTCCCGTTTAGGCTAAACCTCAGCCCGTGGGTCTTCTCTCGCCTAATGGACGCGGTAGTGGCCAAGGCTCGACAGTCGTCATCCAGCCCTATGTCCACTTACCTTGACGACCTTCTCCTACGCAATCCGTCGGCGACCGTTCTTTCAGCGGACAGAGACGCTTTGATCCGGCTGTTAGCGCAGCTGGGCTTTCTGCTCAACAGAGGCAAATTGGATCTTTTGCCCAGTCGCCGATTCGTTCACCTAGGCATGGACTTCGCTACCGACCTGAACCTGGTGCGTCTGTCGGAGCAGCGGATTCAGAAGTTAGCCTCCTTGACTGGCGACCTTTGTCGGCTGGATGCAGCCCCTGCCAGGACTTGGCTACAGCTTCTCAGAACGATGAACGTGGCTGCAGAACTCCTTCCTCTAGGGCGTCTCTACTATCGGCCCATACAGCTACACCTCCTCTTTCACTGGCGCCCGTCCTCCGCCGACCTGGCAGCCTTGATACCTGTCACTTCGATTCTTTGCCCCCTTCTGCTTCGTTGGATGGATCCGGCGTGGCTGGCCTCGGGAGTCCCCCTCGCATATCTCCCCCCCCCCTCGGCTATCCCTGTGTGTCGATGCGAGCCTCTCCGGGTGGGGTGCCCACCTGCTACCGGACTTCCGAACGACGTCGGGGACCTGGCCGCCAGAGATGTCTGCCCATCACATCAACTGGTTGGAGCTTCAGGCCGTTTGGCAAGCCCTCATCACTTGGGAAACGAGTCTGCAGCACCAGGAGCTTTTGGTCCTTTCCGACAACGCGACTGTGGTAGCGTACATTCAGAAGCAAGGCGGCACTCACTCTCCCGACTTGTGCATGCTCACTTACCGGCTGATGCTTTGGTGCCAGGCCCAAGGCATCTTTCTTCGAGCGAGACACATTCTGGGTCACCTGAACGTCCTGGCCGACTCGCTCTCGCGTCATGGCCAGATGTTACACACGGAGTGGACTCTTTGCCAGGATCTTTCCCAGATGATCTGCGCGCACTGGGAGACCCCTCTGATCGATTTGTTTGCCACGAGATGGAACCACCAGCTTCCCCTCTTTGTCTCCCCGGTCCCGGATCCCCTGGCCTGGGCGGTCGACACACTCTTCATCCCCTGAAACGGTTTGATCGCGTACGCCTTCCCCCCGAAGGTCCTTGTCCCCAAAGTCCTCCTCAAACTCTGGGGATGCAACACCGTCGTTCTTCTAGTCGCCCCGTTTTCCTGGAACCAGTCGTGGACCACCGACCTCCTCAGCCTCGCCACAGGACCTCCATTGCAATTACCTACGCTCCGGACGATGCACAAACAGCCTCGACAGGCCCTGTTCCATCCGTGCCCGGAGCGTCTCCTCCTTCACGTCTGGAGGTTGTGCGGCGTGCCCTCGCCGCTAGAGGTTTCTCGAGTACAGCAGTGAAGGCGATCTTTTCGGCCTGCAGACCCTCAACGTGATGCGTCTACGAGGGAAAGTGGCGAGTGCTGTGCACCTGGTGTGAGGACCACCGTCTCGACCCCACTGATTTGACTCATCCCCAGCACGCGGACTTCTTCCTCTGGCTCTTCGGAGACCAGGGTTTGGCCCCTATCACCATCAGAGGGTACCTATCTATGATTGCCGACACCTATCGACATCTTGGACGTCCTTACCCCGGCGCCTGTAAAGACATCGCCGATCTTATGTCGCACTTCGGGTTGCAACGTCCGATACTCCGCTCTCTCGTTCCGCGCTGGGACCTCCCCTGGGTTCTGACGTGGCTTAACTCCGCCAGATTTGAACCACTGCTGTTGGCCCGCATCGCGGACGTGACTCATAAGACCTGCTTCCTTTTGGCCCTGGCCACGGCTGGCCCGAGTCAGCGAGCTACACGCGCTCTCAGCCTGCCTGCAATTTCGTGCGGATGGCTCTGTGCAGCTTCTCCCAGATCCCTCCTTCCTTGCCAAGACCAGGTCTCCACTGACGGCGCCACAAGTGATCACACTGCGACTGCTGCGGGGGATTGACTTCCCTCGAGAGACCAGGCAACAAGATCTTGTGTGCGCATTACGCATCTACCTACGCAGAACCAAAGCCGTCCGTCAAGGACGCTCACGCCTCTTCCTGTCTCTTAGGCCCGGCAGAGATGACATTTTGACCCAGACGATCTCTTCCTGGCTACGCTGGGTCATTCGGTCCGCCTACCAGGACCTCTCCCCAAAGTGAGCAAAGAGGCTCAAGATACGCGCGCACGAGGTATGTGCCATGGCCACGAGTCTTGCCTTCGACCGAAACTGTGCTGTTAAAGACATTGTGGCGGCCGTGGGCTGGCGAGCAGAATCTACCTTCGCTCGCTTCTACCTCCGGGATCTGGCAGGCCAGCGAGACAACCTCACTCTGGTGGGGGACATCACAGCAGCGCAACACTCCCTCCCGGCGCCACAGGCGCCGTAGGTACGCAACTTAGCTAAAATTGTCGGGAGTTTGCGACTGGGAGGATGGCTCTGCAGGCCCCCCTGGGGGTTCTAGGGCAGTGGCACCCTCCTCCTACTCGCAATTGTTCCTATCAGTCATGTCATCAGTAATGTTTTTGAGGAAATAAATGCATTTTTCTCTATAAGGTATTTTTTTTGAAAAATACTTACCGATGACATGACTCGGAGGACCCTCCCACCTGCCCCGCTTGCCGCTGGTGAGCTAAGCATCCTAAACTGAGTAATCATCACATGACTCGGAACCGGATGGGCAGGCACGGGAGACAACTCTCTGCCCCTCTGGGGGTTCCCCGAGTGTCTCCTGGGTTGTGCAGGGGCACAACGGGTTCCTAGGCTAAAATTGTGAGAGTAAGTAGACACTTCCTATCAGTCATGTCATCGGTAAGTATTTTTCGAAAAAATACCTTTTAGAGAAAAATGCATTTTTCTGCTGCAGAAGCCAGCCCTTGTCACAAAGGTCACACATATGTATATCGGTCAACCACGTGAGCCATAATGGCTTTGCCTTTCTTGTTTCATTTGTTTGGTTAGTATGGGTGGGCTTGGGGTCTGAGCTGGATACACACTCTTTTTTTTGTTTGTTGCCTGTTTGTTTTTATGTGGGAGATGGTGGTCTTTTGAAAAGAAAATCTTAAAATGTGATTTATTTACCTGTTTTAGAGTGTGTTTGTGTGTTTGTCTGTGTGTATTTAAAGCAGTCAGATGTCAGCCTTTACCATTCATGTTTTTATCATTTGTTTCCTAAATACAGAATTACCGGTACCTGGAGTTGCTTAGTGTGCTCTGTGTTTGTGACGGTGTCTCCATTGCTGACAATCAACGCTACATCACACAAGTTTGGCTGATGGGGAAAAACAAGGTGTGTATCTTTTGACTGTACTAATCTTCAATCGTAACACATTGAGCACTGACCTAAAGTTGACCCGAAGTCTACACTTCAAGAGATATATTAACCGTTTGGCTTTTGGTAGCAGTTTTCGTCATGATTCCTGCAGGAATCATGACAAAAAACACTACCAGCAGCCAAAGGGTTAGCCATGATAGATAAAGAATAGAGCCAGAATGGCTTAGGGCTTTGATTTCTCTCCAAGGTCGGAGTCACAGGGGGGGTCGAGAAATAGGTACAAAATTAGCCATTTTGACCAACAATAAAAAAAATTTTAAATATTATTTTCAAGTTGAGACCCAAACTTTGTACAAAGATACCTGAGGGTTAGACCTTTATATGGATACTAACTTGAATTACTCCTGGGAAAGGCCAAGGGTCAAAAGAGTCTGGCAAATATGTGAAAAATTCATTTTTCTCTAAAAGGTATTTTTTCGAAAAATACTTACCGATGACATGACTTTATGGAAATGTCTACTTCTAGCTCAATTTTAGCCTACTTACCCGTTGTGTGCCCACACAACCCGGGAGGCACTCGGGGAACCCCCCTAGAGGGGCCGAGAGTTGTCTCCCGTTTCCCGCCTTACCGGCTCCGGTCACGAGACCGGACAGTTTTTTCTGATACTTCGCTCGAAAGCGGCAAGCGGGGCAGGAGGGAGGGTCCTCCGAGTCATGTCATCGGTAAGTATTTTTCGAAAAAATACCTTTTAGAGAAAAATGAATTTGTTTCCTCAAAAACATTACCGATGACATGACTTTATGGAAGAATTGCGATGAGGAGGAGGGTGCCGCGCAACTCTTAATGGTAAACAGCGCCGTCCTCCCAGTCACAACCTCCCGACAATTTTAGCGAAGTGCATAGATAGGCGCCGGTGGCGCCGGGAGGGAGTGTTGCGCCGCGGCGATGTCCCTCACTAGTGCGAGATTCTCTCTTTGGCCTGCCAGGTCCCTGAGATAGAAGCGGGCGAATACAGATTCAGTCTGCCAGCCCACGGCTGCCACGATGTCCTTGACAGCGCAGTTTCGGTCAAATGCGAGGCTCGTGGCCATGGCTCGTACCTCATGTGCGCGAACGAATGTGCAGCCTCTTCGCTCCCTGCGGGGAGATATCTTGATACGCGGAGCGTATAACCCAGCGGAGCCAGGACGAGATCGTCTGGGCTGTTATGTCATTCCTGCTGGGTCTCAGAGGTAGGAAGAGGCGCGAACGCCCTCTGCGGAAGGCTTTAGATCGTCGCAGATAACTCTAAGGGCGCGCACGGGATCCTGTTGCCTGGTCTCCTGAGACAGAGGGTTGGTTCTTAGCGGCCGTAAGGTGATAACCTGAGGTGCCGTCAGAGGAGACCTGTTCTTGGCCAGGAAGGCAGGGTCAGTGAGGAGTTGAACAGACCCATCCGCTCGGAACTGTAGGCAGGTAGGCCGCGCCGAGAGTGCGTGTAGCTCACTCACCCGAGAGGCGGTAGCAAGGGCCAGCAGGAAGCACGTCTTCGTGTCACATCTGCGAAACGGGCCAAGGTAAGGGTTCAAATCTGTCAGAATTTAACCACGTTAGCACCCAGGGCAGGTCCCAGCGGGGAAGGAGTGAGCGGTGTGTTGGGCACTGGATGCCGAAGTGACCCATAAGGTCGGCTAAGTCTTTGCAGGCGCCCGGGTCTGGGTGTCCAAGGTGTCGATAAGTGTCAGCGATCATGGACAGGTAACCCCTCACGGTGATGGGGGCCAGGCCTAAGTCTCGAAAGAGCCAGAGGAAGAAGTCCGCCCGCTGAGGATTAGTCAGTTCCGTGGGTGACAGGCCGTGCTCAGAGCACCAGGAACACAGGACTCGCCACTTTCCCTCGTAGACTCGGATGGTGGAAGGTCTGCGGGCCGAAGCGATCGCCTCCACTGCTGCACCCGAGTAGCCTCTAGCTTCGAGGGCTTGCCGCACAACCTCCAGGCGTGAAGGAGGAGCCGCTCCGGGCAGGGGTGGAACAGCGGCTGACGCGGTTGCTTGAGCATGGTGCGTGGGGCGGGAAGCAGCAGGGGCGGGTCCGTGGCGAGGCTGAGCAGGTCGGTGGTCCAGGAGCGGTTCCAGGCGAACGGCGCGACCAACAGGAGGATCGCCGAACAGCCCCGCAGTTTGAGGAGGACTATGGGTACGAGAACCGTCGGGGGGAAGGCGTAAGCCACCAGGCCGTCCCAGGGAATGGAGAGTGCATCGACCGCCCAGGCAAGTGGATCGGGAATCGGGGAGACGAAGAGCGGCAGCTGATGGTTCCACCTCGTGGCGAACAAGTCGACCTGGGGAGTCTCCCACCGGGAACAGATCATCCGAAAGATGTCCTGCCGAAGGGTCCATTCCGTGTGCAGGAGCTGGCCGCGGCGAGACAGCGAGTCGGCTAAGACATTCAGGTGTCCGGGGATGTGTCGGGCTCGAATGGTAATACCCCGGTCCTCACAACAACGCAACATCCGGTAGAGGGGCCTACAAAGGTCGGGAGCGAGTGCCACCTTGTTTCTGGATGTAAGCCACCATAGTCGTGTTGTCCGAGAGGACGAGTAGCTCCTGGTGTCTGAGGAGATCCTCCCAGAACTGCAGGGCTTGCCACACAGCCTGCATCTCCAGCCAATTGATGTGAGTGTGCGCTAAGTCCGCGGGCCAGGGCCCCGAAGTCGAGAGGAACCGAGGAAGGAGATGGGCGCCCCACCCAGTGAGGCTGGCGTCGACACAAAGCGAGGTCTGGGGTGGAGGGGCGGCCAGGGGAACTCCCGACGCTAGCCACGAGTGGTCGGTCCACCGACGAAGATGAGGCAGCAGCATCTGGGGCACCGGAACCAACGTCGTTAAGTCGCCTGACGACGGGCGCCAATGGAGTAGGAGATGCAGCTGGATCGGCCGGGAGTAGAGACGACCTAGGGGGATAAGGTCCGCTGCGGCGTTCAGCAGGCCCAAGCTGGAGCCAGACTCTGGCGGGGGCCACGTCCTGTCGTGCTAACTGACCGGCTAGGTCCGCAATCTTCTGGATCCGGGGGGCTGGGAGGCGCACCGTGTTGAGGTCGGTCGCAAATTCCATGCCCAGGTGCACGAAGCGGCGGGACAGCGAGAGATCCGACTTGCCGTCGTTCACTAGGAAGCCCAAGTGTGCCAGAAGCAGTAGCAGCGCATCCCTGTCCGACGCGAGCGAGGTCTCTGACTGGTTGCGTAGGAGGAGGTCGTCTAGGTAATTCGACGTCGGACTGGAGGAGGACTGTCAGGCCTTGGCGACTACGGCGTCCATCAGCCGGGTGAACACCCAGGGGCTGAGGTTGAGACCGAACGGGAGCGCGCGAAACTGGTATACCACGCCGTCGATCGCAAAGCGGAGGAACTTCCTGGAGGCCTGGTGCATCGGGACATGCAGGTACGCATCTGAAAGGTCCAGGCTGACTGCGAAGTCCAGAGGCTGGACCGCGGCTTTCAGGGCTCGTGCAGTCTCCATCCGGAAGGAGGGGGCCGTAATGTACTTGTTCAGGGCCGAGAGATCGATCACCGGTCGCCATCTCCCTCCAGGCTTCGGAACGACGAACAAGCGGCTGTAGAAGGCTGGGGAGTAGGGGACGCGTACCACCTCCGTGGCGGCTTTCCTCAGGAGGGAGGAGACCTCTCCCCGAAGAGCAGAGGCCTTCAACGGGTCGCTGGGGATCTCGGTCCAAAGGGGGGAGCGACGCAAAGGAGGCGGGCTGCGAAAGGCGATCCGGAGGTCGGCCGAGACGGTGTCG
Source organism: Semisulcospira habei (assembly GCA_036245525.1). Classification (NCBI taxonomy): domain Eukaryota; kingdom Metazoa; phylum Mollusca; class Gastropoda; family Semisulcospiridae; genus Semisulcospira; species Semisulcospira habei. Next base: position 55,625,125 of record BTPG01000007.1, read on the forward strand.
CAAATCCAGGGGTCGTCGGGAAAGAGTGTGAGCCAATTTCCGCTGAAAAAGGCTAGCCTCCCACCGACCGGAGACCCCGAAGTGGTCGGTGGGGCCAAGGCTGGGGGGCAGTCAGGTAGCCCGCCCGCGACCCGGTCGCCGGGCGGGACGGGGCCAGGCAGGGACACAGGCCCTGGAGGGTCTAGGACGGCCAAGGCGGGGGCCTGCTCAGGGCCGAAGCAGGGCTGACGCAGCAGCGGGTCTAACCGACCGCGAGGCGCGACCCCTAGCCTGTCGGGAGGACGGAAAGCGGCGGGGAGGAGGAGCACTCACAGGCCAGCGGTCGGGGTTGGAGGCTCGAACGGATGACCAGGTGTCGCCGAAAAGCAGGGGGCCACCCAGCGGAGCACGACGAAGCTGCGCACGCAGGTCAGGTGGTATCCCTCGGCAGGCAAGCAGAAGTGCGTCTCGACGCATCAGGGCACAGTTGGCGGAGGCAGCCATAGCATTAACGGATGAGTGGTAGGCGGCTCGGTTGGCGACTTCCGCTGAGACGAGTAAATCCCCAAGGAGAGGCGTGATAGAAGGCTGCCAAGCGTCTTCCACACGACGAACCAGGGCTTGAGTGAGCAGCTCCAGGAACCCAGCGCAGGCTAAGGTGTTCCGCACCAGAGACGCAGTCAATCCAGGCCACGAGGGAAGGAACGGCGAAGGAGGGTGGAGCCGCCAGCTTGCGACACGGCCGGGGGGTCGATCGCAGGAAGAGGGATGGAGAAAGCCTGGGAATGACCGGCATACCAATCCCGCCGGAAGGCGATGTCCAGGCCAGCCGGCCAGCGACGATCGGAGAAGAACACCGGCTCTCGAGACGCGGAAAGTTGCAGGAGCGCTGAGAAGACATCTCGCAGCTCCTTAAATCCAGGCGGCTGGGGAAGCGACTTGAACCTCTTCACCTGACGCTCGGCATCCACAAAGGCCGAGACCTTCCTCTTCAGGGGGGGGGAGAGGCTGGGCAGGAGTCCGCTGGCAGAGTGGCCGTGATGATCCTGGCGGTTTCATCCAAGGCTAGGAGGGTCTCCGCCCGGGACGACGACGGAAGGGACGAGGGGACATCATCACCGACGTCGGAGGGCGAAAGGGAGCGAGCATCCTCCTCCAACAGGGCTGAGACGGAGTCTTCGGGCAGCACGCTGAGGGCTTCTTCGTCCAGGGGGTGGCGAGAAGGCGGGTGAGGCACCAAGGAAGGTCGAAGCTTGGGCGGGGGCGCATCTTGAACCTCACGGGAAGCCCGGGCACGAGCCGGCAGCGACGACGGAGGCGGGGATCGCCGAGGCGACCGCGGGAAGGAGCGAGGAGGGGTCCTGTCCGGTGCGTGGCTTCTTCTGGGTGAAGTACGGCGGACAACCGAAGAGGAGTGCCGATCACGGGAAGAAGGTCGACGATGGCGGTGACGCGGCGAACGCATCGAACTGCGAAGGCGAGCGCGACCGAGCGCGCGACGAGGAGTGGCGGGGGGAGCGGCGACGCTCCCGGCGGGGGGAACGATCCTTCCGGCGGCGCTCGCGGGCGAGCGCGAGTGTCTAGCACTGACGGTGGAATGGGAAAGGTCGGGGGCGCGACTGTGTCGCGTAGGTTGAGGCTGACGTCTCTCCTGGCCGGACTCAGTGAGAAGGGCTCTATGCCGGTGTACAGATCCTCCGGAAGGATCAGCGGGCTTATCGTGGAGAGAGAGAGGAGCAAGGCCAGTCAACGTGGGACGGCTCGTGGCGAACTGCTGCAGGCCGGGCTCAGTGAGGCGGGCGCTTTGCCGGCAAACAGACCCTCCGGAAGGGTCAGCGGGCGTGGCAGCAGTGGCAGTCCTCTGGTCAGCGAACAACGCAGAGTCCCGACGATCAATCCGTTCCGAGAGGCCGAGGCGAGGAAGAGCGGTCGTTACCACAGGGGCGACGTCAACAGGAGTGGGACGAGAGATAGCAGACGGAGGTCGCTCTCGCCGGTAAAAAACTCCAGAGGTCAGACCAACGGAACTCCGGCCAGGTCGCACAGACATCGCAGAGATGGTCGAGGCGCAGCCCGAGCAGGGGAGGCAGACCGCATGGTCGTCCGTCGGCCACTTGAAGTCGCCGCATTGAGCGCAGGTAAGCATTTGGTTCCTGCAACAGACAAAGAGCACAAGGTCGCAAAGGCGGACAAGGGAGCCTAGCCCCACACCAAGGTACTCCAAGCGCCGTGACCACCGGCGCGTAAATAGTGGCTACAGTCTCCCAGAGCTAAAGGGCCTTTAAGGTAGACGAACGGCGTGTGGGTGCCCGAAGGCCCTACGAGAACAGAAACCCTAGTCTACAAGGCAACGTCTTCTCGTAACAGTGAAATACCAAAGGAGAGAAGGCGACGTCCCTCGAGGAGACTCGTAAAAAAGGTCGTGCAAGGCGCCGAAGCGTAAGCTCAACAACTGGCGCCCACGTAGTAGCAAAGCCGAAAGGAAAGCCCAATGGTAGCCGGCTCTCGGCCCGAGGGCCGGCTGTGGGAAACTACCGCTACCTTACCTCCGAGACGAATCGGGAACAGGGGGAAGGGTAGTCATACACCTCCACAGCGTAGAGGAGAGCAGCAGAACGACGCCAGCAGAGGCAGGGCACATGAAGAGGCAACGAGCGTAGGCAAGAGAAGGACCGGTCGAAGCGGCGCGAGCGCAAGGCCAGACACGTCTTCTCTGTACGAGCGAAGTAGCAAAACTGGCCGGTCTCGTGACCGGAGCCGGTAAGGCGGGAAACGGGAGACAACTCTCGGCCCCTCTAGGGGGGTTCCCCGAGTGCCTCCCGGGTTGTGTGGGCACACAACGGGTAAGTAGGCTAAAATTGAGCTAGAAGTAGACATTTCCATAAAGTCATGTCATCGGTAATGTTTTTGAGGAAACAAATGCCTGTGTTGGGTACAATTTATCAGCATTTATCCAGACTTTTTGATCGAATTTGGCACAAAGTTAGCTGATGATGAGACCTTATGCTATACGTAATTCTATATATAATACTGTCGACTTCACTTATAACGTGGTCGGATATAGCAAAAGTTGGATATAAAAACTTTTTCTGAGGCCCCTACCACATTCACTTGATCTGCAAATTGTATGCATTGTCATTGGTGACAGTCATCAGTCTTGGAGACTGATTCTGCTTTTCCAAATACTAGAGAGCTGAATTTACTTTGCTTATAACAAACTTTGGATATGGCAACACAAAAGCTTGTGTACCCAAACGATTTGTTGACCCCTAAAAGTCAGGGATCACGGAAATTGACAAATTGTGAAAAATGCATAAATTTTAAGAAAACATGAATTTCACCTGTGAGAAGCCAACCCTTTACTTATGTTAAGACACTTGAACACTTGAACTGTTGGAGAGATCAAGGTCATAATGGTGAGATGCACATGAGTCATACTGGCTTTGCCATTCTTGTTTTTGCAAAAGATCACCTACTGGGCCGATATTCAATTGGGATAAAGCTTCTATTTAATGCACTGATTTATTTATTTATTTATTTTTATTTATTTTATTTATTTACTGTACATCAGTTGCTGTTGTTTGATGCACAGCTTCACATTACACTGCGAATCAGCTAAATATCTGAACAAGTTTGCTTGTATAATGAGCTTTTACCCAACTTCTTTTTCTTCGCAATGTGTTTTTTTCTTGTCCAGAAAAGCCAGTATTTCTTGTTTTTGTTGCAGTTGAGACTTATTGCAGCCTATAATCAAGTTAGACGTTGACAATAACTTCTGTATAAACATCTGTCAGTTAACCATTAACCCATTCAGCCCTGATGCACTACAGCAGGAGATGGGTCGACCATGATAATTCAAGGGTAGTGCCAGATTAGCTTACTGGCACTAACCTTGAATTATCATGGTTGATCCATCTCCTGCAACAGGTGCACAGTCGTTAGATGACGCCTCCAAAATTTGGGAAATTATGTGCGTCGGGGTGAATGAGTTAAGCTGTCAATATCACTTTTTGAGGAGGTGATTCCTGCAAGAATCACGGCGACATAAAGTGCCACTGACAACCAAAGGGTTAACTCATTTGCGGCCAACCGCATCCTGATGTGCGGCAAAAGCCGCGCATCTGGATGCGGCTGGCCACGAATGAGTTAAACCACTAATTTCCTAACACTCATCAGGCGGGTGCAGTAATTGTGATGTAATTACTTACATAACCTGCACACATGGTGTGTTTTATCATACACTTTATTGCAGTAAGTGAATACCCTGGTACATGTAGTGATGTACTGTGTTCTGCCAGATCCTAGAAAAGAGGAAAAATTCCATGGAGGAAAAGAAACATAAGAAAAAGTCCAAGAAGCAAAAGAAACATAAGAAAAAGAAGAAAAAGTCACATTGATTTATGGGTTTGAACTTTTGAGTGAGTGTAAAGGCCTCGCTACACGAGCCCGGTTTTGAGGCCGATTCCCGATCAGTTTTCGAATCGGTAGGTGATCGGGCTGGACTAAAAAACGTGTGCACTGCCACACAGTCCCGACTTGTTTAGCCAACCGGTTTGAACCGAAGATCAAAGTCGTACCTGTTCTGCAAAATGACTGCTAGTTTTGACAGTGATGATGATGTGCTTGCATTATCAGCAGTTTTGCATCATATTCGGGAAGAGGCGTGCGAAACATCAGCGGCAACGGCGGTGGTACTGATCACAACAGGCGTGTTCGGCCATTTGCAAACTGTGAAATGACGTGCTTTACGAGACGCGCTCTGACTGGTTGAAGCTTACAACCGGGGCCGAATCGGATCAGGAAAATAGAGCAGGTTCTAGACACCCGATTCCTAGCCGATTGGGACCGGATCGGATAATTGACGTCATCCGATCGCAATCGGATCGGAATCGGCTTCAAAATCTGGGCACAACCGGCTCGTGTGGCGGGGCCTTAAGTTTCTTGATTCTTGTCATGTGCACAGTGCAACTGTTATGTCAGAAACTTTAAAGGATGACATTGATCAATTTGGTATGTTTGGGCTTAGTTTATCTTCCATGCCTTGTGTTTATGTGCACTGCTGTAAAAATTTTTTTAAAAAAACACTCTTTTTTTTCGTGAAAACTGTTTCTTGGGAATTTTTGTTTGTGTCGGTTCCTCCATACACAGCATGAGTACCAGAGGCAGCAAGTCACTGATGCCCATTGTTTCAGTGTGTCTTCCAGCCGGCCCCTCTTTCAAGTTTCACTTCACCGCTTGACCTTGTGTATGGCACTGGTGGCTGCTTGCACCATGGGGTTTAAATTAACTCATTCAGCCCTGACAAACCACAACAAGACATGGATCGAGCATGAAAGTTCAAGGGTAGTGCCAGAATAGCTTGGCGCCTATAGGCACCAAACTATTCTGGTGCACCACCCTTGAACTATCATGTTCGATCTGTCTCTAGAATTGTAATACAGTTCTACAGAGGGCAACATCAAAGTTTGGGGATTTCGGTCCTGGGGTAGAGTGTGTTAGGACAGTACTGGTGGCTGCATGCACAAAGGTGCTCATATATACACATGGACACACTGAAACAGGAGCCGAGAATGCTGGCACCACACACTCCAAATAATTAATATGGATTCAAGCGACTGTGAAATACTTTGAATATGAAGAAAAAAAAACTTCTTTTGTTGTTGTTGCAGAATTGTGTGTACTTGACCGATTTGGGGGACAAGATTGGCAAGACAAGCGGAGTAGTGTACGTCTCCATCAACAGTGGCAAGACATGGAAGGAACTCAGAGAGTTTGCTGTCAAAGTAAGTCAACCTATTATTGTGTTGGTCTGTGATTTGGACCATATGGCCATGAACTGTAAGGTCCAAAATCACATGACAACATACAGTTTAATTTTAATTAGTGAAATTGAATATTGTTGAATTTAGTTAATATTTTGTAACAAATAAAGGAACTTTGTCTTTTTGCGAGTCTTTAGTTTCCATAGTTGTCTGATTAACTTTGAAAAACAGTTGATAAATTTGAAACATACAGTTTGCTGATTCAGTTGAAAGCCTAACTCCTGATGGTGCCCTCCACCAGAGAAACAGTTCAGTTTATTTTCCAGCCAAGGCATAGATTCTCATGTTGTCGGTTAGACTGCACTAAGTGAAATTTGACATAATACCTTTAGATGCTTTGAGGGGACACATTCATAGAGGTCATAAAGGGTCAGCAAAATTATTGAGTTAGTTGCTGTGCTCGTGAGCCACAAGAGCCTTGTCATTCACGTTCTGTAACATGCAGCTGTAACCACTTGTTTTTCCATATTTCAGAGATCCGTGGATGATGATGAATACCTGTTCTTGGAGAGACAGCTGGAGTTGTTTGGAATGTTGTGCCACGTGAGTGATATAGTCAGACCCATAGATGTGTGCTGGTCTGTGATTTTGGACCTTATGGCTCTCGAGCTGTAAGTAAAAAATCACAGACCAGCACAAATATTAGTAAGTTATGGGGAAAAAAATTATTTAAAAAAAAAACATGCCACAATTATCCCATATCATACTGAGGCTGAAAGCTTCAAATTTGTACTCTGCCATACGCAAACTAGATTAGTTATAGTACTTACAGATAAAAATATAGACCACCTAGAGGCACCAAGATATTCTGGCACTACCCTTGAACTATTTTAGTCAAACTTATTTCACACACTGGTGTATTCTGAATGATATGGGTTATTTGCAATGCTTTGCTAGCAAGTGTTGCAGTGGAACCTGTACAGGGGTGCTGGTTTGTGATTGTAGACCTTATGGGTTTTGAGCTATAAGGTCCAGAGTCACAGACCAGCATGCAGATGTGTTTATTAGTTTGTTTATGCCTTGACAAAGAATCTGTGAACCAACATGTTTTTGTGTCGTGTCTTTGTCTAAATGTTAACTCATTCAGCCCGACGGCCATATTTCCCAAATTTTGGAGGCGTCATCTAATGATTATGCACCTGTTGCAGGAGATGGATCGACCATGATAATTCAAGGGCAGTGCCAGATTAGCTTGGCGCCAACAGGCACCAAGCTAATCTGGCACTACCCTTGAATTATCATGGTCGACCCATCTCATGCTGTAGGGCGTCGGGGCTGAATGGGTTAGTTGGCATGATAACAAAAGGAGCTTTGGAAAGACTTCTTAGGGAAGAAAACCTGCTTCGTGTGACCCTTTGTTTGGATGACTAATCGGTCTTCTGCTTGGCTGGTTTTTCTTCTATAACAATCTTGTTTGAGCGACCAACCTTCATTTTTTATGCACTTTTCCCTTGTTTTGAGTGTCCGTCAAAGTGCTACTTGCGTGCTTGTGTCCTGAGGATCCATCTTGAATGAACTGACATGAACTGAACATGAAGGTTAACAGGTTCACAGCAGGATCACCTTGTCTGCCTAAGACACACAGATATAAACAAGACCAGAAAGAATCATAGATCCTCATTAGCCCCTGCGACTACAGGGACTCGTGAGGATCTACCGGGTATGTCTCTTTCTTTTGCATGTGTTTTGGCAATACTGTGTTTAATTTTATGCTTAATGTTTTGTTTTCTGGTCTTCTTGAAGGGTCAGAATGAGTTTGCCATCAATGTTATCACCAAGGAACTGGACTATCTCACTTGGAACGAAGCATTCACCTGTCTGGGAGATGTCACTTTACCTGACAGGCTGCGGGCAAAATACTGCGAACTCATAATCAGTATGTTGCAACAAAGTCATTGTGATAAGCAAAGGGCAAATAAAAAGCCAGTATACACAAAACGTGTACCCATTATTTAAACTGTTGCAGATGGTTGGGTTTTAACACTTTGAGGTCAAAGGTCAAACTTCCCAAATTTTGGAGGTGTCTAATAAAAAGATTGTGCTAGGTACAGTTCAGGGGACATCGACCATGATAGTTCAAGGGTTTGGCACCACCCATGAATTTTCATGGTGATCTATATCTAGTAGAACTGGATATGGTTCGACCATGAGAGTTCAAGGGTTGTGCCAGAACCCTTCAACTATTTGTCAGGCCTCAATTGGTTAACCTTATCACTGTGAGTGCATGCAGATTGTGTTTCTGAATTCTTTCTTAATTTAATGCCGAAGATCCCCAGCCACCCAAAGACATTCGATACAAAGTGGTGTCATCAAGAGGCATAGATTCTCATTAGCCCCCGTAAATGTGGGGGCTCATGAGGATCTGTTTTTTCCAGCTGGATCATGTTCTTTTTTCAGGAATTAATTGGTTTTAAAAATGAAACAACAAACTGGTAATACGTGGGTCAATGTTAAGGACTTATCTTTTGCAGCAGAAATTGTTTCATTAGAAATTGCATGGAGGAAAAGTTTATTTAAATATGTGTAAAATTAAGTAAAGAAATATATATATAGACGAAATTGTAGAGAACTGAAGAAAATTGTCTGTTTTCAGCACTGTTTGTGGACATCGGAGACAATGTGTCGGTGGTGGACAGAGTCAGACTGTCTTATGTTTATGATGACATTGACACCTCAGAGGTAGGTTAACACTGTAAAATGTCTGTAAACCTGGTGTTGTGGTTTTGGGTTTTGCTCTGTTAGATAGACTGCAGTGAGCTGCAATGTCTGTGTATCTTTTCAATAACCAGTCTGTGGAAAGTGGAGCCCCGATGCATTATAAAAGTCATTTTGTGAGTATGATGACAGGTCCCTAAGGTAGCGACTTTTCTTTGTATGGTGCCTGCATTTTATTAACCATCTGTCTTGGATGTGATAAGTGCGGTATTTATAACAATAATACAAGCAGGATTTATTCTTGGTATAAAATGAGAGAATCTATTCCTCCTATATTTTCACACATATTATCTTGTGTACATGCATAATTGGATTGGGAACGTGACCAATAGTACTATACTACTACTACTACCATTTCCAGTCTTAGGTTTAACCCATTCAGCCCTGATGCACTACAGCAGGAGATGGGTTGACCATGATAATTCAAGGGTAGTGCCAGATTAGCTTGGCGCCTGTCGGCGCCAAACTAATCTGGCACTGCCCTTGAATTATCATGGTCGATCCATCTCCTGCAACAGGTGCATAGTTGTTAGATAACGCCTCCAAAATTTGGGAAATACGTGCGCTGGGCTGAGTGAGTTCACAGTAAAAATCAGTAGAAATATGTGCATTCTTTTCTGATTGTTTTTTTTTTTTTGTTCTTCCGCAAAAATATGTGCATTCTTTTCTGATTGTTTTTTTTCGTTCTTTCATCCCATGTATTGTGTGTAATCCTACCATCCATCTAATTCTCTTCTCCTACCCTGAATTCCAGCTGCAGTGTACAGACTTATAAACACAACATGTTCATTATTCCTTTGGTGTTAGCGGGATACTGTTAACCCTCTTACAGTTTTAGCCCCAACACCCTACAGCAAGAGATTGATTGACCATGATAATTCCAGGGTAGTGCCAGATTAGCTTGGTGCCAAGCTAATCTGGCACTACCCTGGAATTATCATGGTCAGTCCACCTCCTGCAACTGGTACATAGTTGTCAAGTAACACTTCCAAATTTGGGACATGAATTCGTGTGGCTAAAAGGGTTAATCTTCAAATGGTGTGGTCTGCCACCATTGCCGATAATTTTATGTAGAGTGAGAGAAACTGCGTATGCCATGTATTTTAATTACAACACCACAGCCACCCCTTACTTTATATATTTGTTTATTTATTTATTTAAAGTCTGCATTTGTGCTTAGTTAGAATGTTTCACAGTGCAAGTCTTGACATATGCCACTTTGTCAGATTTATCAGGCACATTTGATGTTTGTGTTTGTTGTTTGTTTTTTGCATTGTCTGTTTAGCATTCAGTAATGAAAATGAATGGGAAATCTGCATAAGGGAATTTCAGTGCTGTTTTCATTTCCATGAAAGGAACATGGTTACAAAGTGGAATCAGTCAGAGACACTAATCATCATGATCACCCACAACTGTGGGTACTCATGAGGAAATATGTCTCTTGCAGTTGGATCAATTTCATAATGATGGTGCAATTTTCAGTTTGTCCTAAATACTGAGTCATTTACCTAACCAGTAAGCAAAGGTCCTCGGGCCCACGACGGCCGCAGTGGGCCTGTGCATGGCAGTGCGCGGGCCTTTGCGGCCATCGTGGGCCTGAAGACATTTTGCTACTGGCGTGTAGAACTGAATTTGTAAAAGAAAAAACAAATCTGAAGAAAAATAAGCTTTGAGTGAGTGGGGCAAATTTAACCCATATCATACTGAGGCTAAAAGCTTCAAATTTGTACTCTGCCATATGCAGGCTATATTATAGTACTTACAGATAAGGATATATACCAATGGCTTTAGTTCAAGGGTGGTGCCAGAATAGCTTGGCGCCTAGAGGCGCCAAGCTATTCTGGCACTACCCTTGAACTATTTTAGTCCATCTTATTTCACACACTGGTGTATTCTGAATGTTAAGGGTTAATAAAGGTTATGTATATTTATCTATTTTTAGTTGTATAACAATGTTTGTGCTTATCTGTCACATTAGCATGGAAAAGCAAAATCACATGAGGTAATAATGGTTTAGTGTAGCTGAGTATGTCATGCTTTGCTTTGTCATCCATGCAATATGTGTTTTATGTTTAACAAGTTCATGCCATACTTTAGTGCATTGTAGAAATGTTTTATTTTTTCCAATATAGCACAAGGTAAGGTATGTAGAACAGATGCAAAGGTGTGGTCAAACAAAAATCAGGCAAAGTCATAAACAACTAACATGTAGAGATAACTGGGAGGTTAATAATGAGTTTAACCCCATCACTGACATTTGATGCAGATTGTAATTTCGTTGATTCAATACCTGTCATAGAGCTCCAGCCTTCCAAGGAACATGGATCCAAAGTGGTATCAGCAAGCGGCAAAGATCCTTATAAGCCCCTACAACTGCGGGGGTTCATGAGGTTCTGTGTCTCTTGCAGTTGGATCCTTTTTAGTTTTCTTGGCAGTGAAGGGGTTAATATATGTAATGAGTTTAATAACGTGTTTATAGCTTTTCAGCATTGACATTTGCATGTCTTCTTAGATTGTGTTGTGCATGTTGTTATTGCATTTTCTCTCTGTAGTCTGCTGGTTCTGTATAACAACATCTGTCCATACACTGGACAGCATAAAAAATGCAAGTTTTGGACTGTCGTATTTGTGTTATAATATATTTTTCAAGGTTATTATGTAATCCTGCATTGGGGGATGCACTGGTCGCCAAGTGTCTTGTTTATCGCATTTTCACCATTCGGCGTTTGGCTGTCGGTAATGGTTTTTGTCGTGATAATTCCTGAAGGAATCATAGTGACAAGAATTGCTACTGATAACCTGAGGGTTGATTTAGTGCACATTGACAACCAAGAGCAGTAACAATTTCAATATATTTCGGAGGAAGTACCTCATACAGTAAGCTCAACAACTAAAATAGATGATACCGACTGATCTGTCGTTTACTGGTGTTTTCTATTGTGATAATAATGGCTCTTTAGTTTTATAGCTCTTTTATTAAATCTTTCACTTTGTAAAGCTGTTCAGTACATTTATGCGCTGTCAGACTTTGTATAGTGATAGGTGAAAGATGAAATCTTTCCTCAATGCACCCTTCAAGTAGACTGCTTTTGTACTGGGCTATGCACATGTTGATAAACAGGCACAGCAGGAACATTTGGTTAACCCCCTGACTGTCAGTGGACAAAGATTGCTCTTTTGAAATCTTCCAGAGTCCCAGCCGTCCAGTTAACATAGATGCAAAGTGGTTTCAGCAAGAGGCATAGATTCTCATTAACCCCCACAATTGCTGGGGCTCATGAGGATTTATATTTATTGCAGTTGGATTGTGTTAACTTTTTCTCGGCCCCTTTTCTTTGAAAACACTTAGAGAAGGTCTAGTTGGATGAGAGAACGTCTAGTTGGATGGGACAACCTGTAACCCAAATGACATCTTCACTTCCCACAAAATTCTTGACCTGCCAGACAGGTGACAGATGGAAGTTAATTTGTTTCATAGTATAGATTTACGGGCCTCATACATTTCAGTGGCAAAGTGCAAGTGATAGATGCTGTTTCACAGCATGCCTTTCTTTGGAGGCTCTATACCTGTGAATAGTTTTATTATTCATTTCTTAAAAACTGTTTTCCTGTTATCTAACATAGTGATAAATTGTTACAGATAAGTAAATGGAAACTGCTGAAAAGGTAAGTTGTTGGTGGACAGGTTCGTCATTTCACTTGGGTGCCATCAAAATGTATCCTCCCTGTTCACCATTGATTTTATTTTTGGTGGTTTTCAGTTCAGTTTAAAATTATAAGAGGTCATAATAAAAGTCACAGCCTCCTTCTGTGTGCTTTTAATTTTAAAAAGTGTGTATATAGTTGTAAGGTCCAAAATCATAGACCAGCATATTTAACCCATTCAGCCCTGACACACTAAAGCAGGAGATGGGTCAGTCATGATAATTCAAGGGTAGTGCCAGATTAACTTGGCGCCTGTCGGCGCCAAGCTAATCTGGCACTGCCCTTGAATTATCATGGTCGATCCGTCTCCTGCAACAGGTGCATAGTCGTTAGATGACGCCTCCAAAATTTGGGAAATACGTGCACCAGGCTGAATGAGTTAATGTTCACAACTTGGGTGCTCTGTATTTTAGTGTATGATTTTCCATTTCTGTGATTTCTGTTCTAGTGAATATTTTATTTTATTTTTCTCTGTTGTCCCAGGTGTTTATGCTTAGACTGCAGGTTTGTGGTTGAATACAGTTTTTCCACATGTGCATTTGCCGTGCCTGGGCAGGTGCTTATTAGGGTACTGGCTTTCCTGTGTGTTTTGGGACTCATGTACACTTGCAATGGTAGGGGGGAAGCATTTAACCCCCTTGTGCATGTGCTGCATGCACACAAGGGTTAAAACTTGTTATTTTGGTATCATGTGAATTTAGCTGGGCTTTTTATTAGTTTCATTTGCATGTTATTCAACAAGAACAATAACAAAACAGCAATAGAGTAATTAAGCAAATAGTAATAATAAAAAAAAGATGAGAGTTAGTGGTACTCTTACCCTTTGGCTGTCAGTAGCAGTTTTTGTCATGGTGATTCCTGCAGGAACCACCATGTTAAAAATCGCTACTGACCACCAAAGGGTTAAAAGTGGGGTGATGACAGAAGCAGATGCCTTGAAACACAATCAATATGTGGTACTTTCCATTTTAGTTTCAGTTTTGTTTTTCTTTACACAGTACTTCTGTTTGTGCGTTTTCCGATGATTTTCTGTACGGTGATACCTGTAGTTTAATGATCATCAGACATATATAGTTAGGTTGTGAATTCAGTTCTACAGCATAGCCCGGTGTCACATTTCACTATTTACTCTGGGGTGTATATTTACCTTTTTTTGCTTATGTTTACTTCCCTATGCTTTGGATTTTCACTGCCGAAACTTCCTTTCACGTATTAACAATTAACGCTTCGTTAAATGTTTAGGATGTATGTAGTAATGTTTATACACACTGTGTTTGAGGAATTCACAGTCTGTCATGATTTGTATATATAATTTGTGTTTGTGTTAAGAAGTTTGTGTGTCGCACATTTCATTATGTTATATTTGTGGCTGTGAATATTACAGTCATGCTTGACCTTTAACTGGTGTGTATACCGGGAATGAAAATCATCCCAGGGTTGGTCTCATTATTACATGTATAGCTGTCATTGGCTGCAGACTTACACATATACTGACGAGCAAAAAAAAAGTAACATTTTTGGAATCATCACGTAGTGTTTCCGATGATTAAAAAAAATGTTGCATTTCTTTTGCTCGTCAGTATACAAAACGTTTGGCTTATTGTCTTTGCTTTCTATTTAAATTTAATAGTCCACACTGGCATTTATTTCTTATGAGCGTGTACTTAGTAAAAAAAAAATCATTACAACTGAACGTTTGTTGTATGTGCGTCGTAGCATATTTATGTCAGTTGTTCAATGACATAAAATGGTGAAGGAGGGGGACTGCAGTGTATACCATTTGCTACCTGAAATTTTATGCTGTACAATAGTCACAACAGTGCTCTTCAATAATACATGTATCATCCCAGGTATAAACACAGGTAGCGGTAGGGGTATATTGATGGTGTTCTCATGCAACCTCATAATTACAAAATTAGCTCTTCTGAGAAAAATGAGAGAAACTGTTTACATTTGTTGCGAGGCTTTCATTACAAGGTGGTTATGAACATTTTCTCTTGAGCCGCAGGTTCTAGACTTCTTTAGAAAATGGAAAAAAAAAAATAAATGAGGCAACTATGTCACAACATGATTTTTCGCCGAAATGTTGTTTACAAGGTTGCATGCAAACACTGTGGATCTGTGTGCTGGTCTGTGATTTTGGACCTTACAGCTGCAAGTTGTAAGGTCCAAAATCATACGCACACACATTCCATCTGTTGATGTGTATCATGCCAAATGAATACACTAAGCTGCCCTTATTTTTAGGACAAAGTGGACAAAAGTGCTTCGCCCACGTACAAGTATTTCCCTGCCCTGAGAGACTGGATAGCCAACTTTCTGGGTACAAATGGAGACATGACGGCATCACAGATCGGCAACAACATGCTTGTCGAGCAGGTGACGTACCAAATTAAGCTTTTGACCTGAAAGATGTCTCGGTCATTTGAGAAATGGTGGACTATCATACACGTTTTTGTTGCGGTCACATGTTAACAGGTTTCTTGTAGGTGGAGTTTTGCTCCTCGTGTGGTTCCCTCTTGCAGTGATCACAGCCAGATTTGACTTTTGATATTTGCAAATGTGTTCAGGTGCTGCGTCTGGTGCACTACTTGGTCAAGTATGGTTTCTACTACAAGTCGACAGACATCAAAATTCTGCTGGAGCCTCTCATGAGTCTGCTGGACGGACGCAATGACAAACCCTACCCCAACATGGCTGGTGAGCCGACATCTAGTTTACTTGTGCAGTCTTAACATGCTGCTGCAACAGGAAATGGGTTGACCGTGATTGTGGAAAATTCCTTAACTGCCATTGGACGTAGATTGTGTTATGAAATCTTTGTTAATGTACAACACTAGTCATCCAAATGACGTGGGTACAAAGTAGTGTCGGCAAGAGGCATAAACCCTCAGGAGCCCTGCAGCTGGAGGATCGATGAGGATCGATGTTTCTTGCAGTTGGATTGTTTTCAGTTTTTCTCAGCACTCAAGAGATTAACTATTTTAGCCCCATCACCCTACAGCAGGAGATTGATTGACCATGATAATTCAAGGGTAGTGCCAGATTAGCTTGGCGCCTTCAGGCGCCAATCTAACTTGGCACTACCCTTGAATTATTATGGTCAATCCACCTCCTGCAACTGGTAGATAGTCTTTAAGTAACACTTCCAAAATTTGGGAAATGCAACCATGGGGCTAAAAGGGTTAAGCATTCCTATCTTGATTACACTTTATCCTTTATGGTGCATCAAAGCTGTTGTCAGTGTGATGCCGAATAACATTTAACAGATCCATCACATGCTACTCAGCCTACTATTGTTAGAGCTTAGAGGGCATATTTTAAATTTGTGTTCATTGATTCGAAACCATTTTTTTTTTTCAAACAATGTAAACTCACAAAAAGAGCTGCACATGTATAATCATCCCAGTGAGCAAACGGTCGTTGTGTCGATGTTTACGGCTGTTGGCCATGCAAGGCTGTGCATGGGCTGACAGCAGCCAATGTCACTTGAATGACTTTTTGCGCAGTGGGATATTCGCATGTGTGTGCACACTTGTGCATGCATGGCAACACATCCACACACGCAAACTGGCTCAAATGCTCTTATGCTCATTCACCTGTACACATACAAAGTGATACACACTAACACAGGCTCGCACACTTTCACAAATTCAGACACAAAAATGAACCCTCGCACTCAAAAGAATACATTGTAGCTTCAGAGATGATTTCCTCCTAACCCTTTGGGTGTTGGTAGCGGTTTTAGTCGCGATGATTCCTGCAGGAATCATCATGACTAAAACCACTGCCGACACCCAAAGGATTAATAATCTGTCATCTTTGTGTACAAACAGGCAAGGAAGCAGAAGAAGTGTTGCAATATTTCCGCAGTCATGGTCGCTTCCAGAAGAGTCGTGAAACAAAAGCTTGTGTAGATGCCAAAGTCCAGTAAGTTCTAACAGCTGTTACATGTATTTGATGAATTGTAATACCTAATCAGCAACGAGCCCTCAGACTGACATTAGTAGTAGCTGGTCTTCATGTGCTTTAGGGGCAGGTTCGTAATTTGGGCTGACATCGGTTGGTTGATCTGTTGCTCAGTGCAAAGTTGCTTGCAGATAAATCTTTGTTGCACTACTATGTTAATTTCTGACAGTGTAATTTCTGATTGAAAATTGGCAGTCTGACGTTGACCCAAGTATGTTGCTCACTGTAAATTTTTACTTTGCAAATAAATCATTGTTATACTAGTCCACAGCAAGCAAAGGCCAAGGGGTTGACATCAGCTGCAGCTGGTCTGTGCATACCCGTGCATTGGCCAAAAGTGGACGATGTCAGCCTGATGAACTTTAGCGCACATGATGGAAAATTGGCAGTCTGACATGAAGTTTCCACCTGTCTGTTTTCAGAGCTCTGGAGGTACTCAATCTGTTCTTCAATTTCATCTTCAATTTGAGGATGGAGGTAAATATGCACGTGTTTGTGTCAGTCTTGACACATTTGCTCTTAGGACAGCACAGCAGGAGATGGATCAACCATTACAGTCGAAAAACTGTTTCAGCTATGAAAGATGGATCAGCCATGATAGTTCAAGGGTAGTGCCAGATTAACTTGGTATCAAAGATGCCAAGCTAAGCGTGCCCCACCCTTGAGCTGTCATGGCCCAGCCATCTCACACAACTGGTATTTAAAGAGATGTCCCGATTCCTAAAAAAACCAACGCTCATGAATTCAACGATTTCCGTCCAGTTGCATTGACTTCTATTCTGTCAAAATGTATGGAAAAAGTGGTGAGGAGGCATCTGTTAAATGATGTTGCCGAACTACTGGATCCATTCCAATTTGCTTACAAAAACCATAGGGGTGTGGAGGATGCATGCCTTACTCTGTACAATCTTGTATTTCAACATCTTGAGAAATCAAAAGCACATGTGAGAATTCTTTTTATTGACTTTTCTAATGCTTTTAATACTGTTGAACCACTGATGCTTTTGCAGCGTATGATGGACTTTAATGTGAACACAAACATTATTCTGTGGGTGCGAGACTTTTTGAAGGACAGGCCACAACGTGTAAATGTACACGGCAGTCTGTCTGACCAAGTGGTGCTAAATTCAGGCTGCCCTCAAGGTTGTGTCCTCTCTCCGACATTGTTTTCTATATACACAGACCATATGCGTTGTCACACTGCCACTTCTCGTCTCTTAAAGTTCTCAGACGACATGGCCCTTGTACGCCTACTCCAAAAAGAAGACAGTCTGGCCGAGTACTTTGCACAGATAGCAGTATTAGAGTCATGGTGCAAAGATAGTTTTCTGGAAATGAATGTACAGAAAACCAAGGAACTCATCATTGATGACAGGAAAGTTGATGATATTTTTGTACCTGTCTCAATTAATAATCAACCTGTAGAGGTGGTCACTGAATTTAAGTACCTTGGCACAGTCGTGGATAGTGGGCTGTACTTCACTGGAAACACTGATCTGATTGTGAAAAAAGCAAACCAGCGTCTGTACCTTCTTAGGAAACTGAGAAGTTTTGATGTCAGTTCCAGGGTTTTAGAATCCGTTTATAGAAGCCTGATCGAAAGCATACTGACGTTTAACATCACTGCTTGGTATGGCAATCTCAGTGTGAAAAACAGGGGCAGACTGTCACGTATCGTCAGAACAGCT
Source organism: Semisulcospira habei (assembly GCA_036245525.1). Taxonomy (NCBI): domain Eukaryota; kingdom Metazoa; phylum Mollusca; class Gastropoda; family Semisulcospiridae; genus Semisulcospira; species Semisulcospira habei. The sequence continues at coordinate 55,643,003 of BTPG01000007.1, forward strand.
GAGAAGATCATTGGCCTAGGACAGTACCCAGTAGATGATCTGTACCATAGAGCTGTCCGAAGGATAGCTGCTAGCATTGTCAATGATCCTAGTCACCCACTCTCTGATCAGTTTCAAATGCTACCATCAGGCAGACGTTTCAACATGCCACTTGCCAAAAGGAATGTTTTTAAGAAGTCTTTTATTCCAACTGCTGTCTCGATTTTGAACTCTCATTTATAACGCCGCGATAAGTATGATCTACTTAACATTACCTCCCATCTTGTGACAGATTGCTTGTGATAGATTGCTGCAATGATAATTTTTCATGATATGCTTTTGCAGCATTTGTTAATGTCTTTTATTGTTGTTTCATGACGAGCCGAAAGGCAAATTTCTGTCGTGCCTGGACTCGAACAGACAATAAAGTTGTATTGTATTGTATTGTATTGTATTGTATGTTTTAGTCTTTATAGTCACTTTCCAAAGCCACAGATTTCATATTTGGGTGAAATTGAGTTAAAATCTTCTTCTTATACCTTGTGACAACACTTACATTGGAAGTGTTTGCTCTGCATATATCTTTGTTTAGTGAAAGTCACTGATCAATGTTTCTTTTCTCTGACAGAAATTCATGCACATGTTCAAAGACACGCATACCCAGGCGTCGGTTCCCCACCTCCTCCCACCAGAGTTAGGGCCACTCTTGAACGAGAACTTCGACATTGAGGGGAACCTGAGGTCAGTAGTCTTGACATGTGCCAGAGACTGTATAATAGTTAACAAAATAATAATATCTGACATTTGTAAAGAGCAGTATTCATTACAAAAGAGAACGATAGCTGAGAAAGAGTGCCCCGACACCCTACAGCAGGTGATGGATCAACCATGATAAATCAATGACATTGCCAGATTAGTTTGGTGCCTGATGGCGCCAAGCTAATCTGGCACTACCCATGAATTAGCATGGTCAATCCATCTCCTGCAACTGGTACATAGTTGTTAGGCGACACCTCCAAAATGTAGAAAATGGGGTTAAATGGGTTAAACATGCAATTGCTGCAACAACAAAAAAGAATTGACCCCACAGTTCAAGGGTACTGTAGGGATAGTTCCCTTCAGTGATATATTAGCAGACAGTTCCTAGACACAGGACTGTACAGACAGTTCCTTGCTTTCTCCCTTAATGGCGAGAATTTAGAATACACCACGACTGAAGCCAGTGCTGTTTCAACCCATTTAACCCTGACGTACCACAGCAGGAGATGGACTGACTTTGATAATCTGGCACTGCCCTTGAATTATCATGGTCGATCCAACTCCTGCAGTTGATACATAGTAGTTAGGTGACACATAAAATTAGGAAGTGCGGCTTTGGTGTTAAATGGGTTAATATGTGTGGTTATGTTGCATTGTACCTTTCAATTTTTTCGTAAAAAGTAATTCATTGCCCCCCAAAATTAAAAAGTAAGAATTCTCAACTTCTAGAGAAGGATCAGCCGGTGACATGAAGGCGCCAAACATGTCAGTATTACACAATGTTCCTAAATTGTCACAAAGCACCAGATGTCAATGTTATACAATGTTTCTGAATTGACATAAAATTCGTCACTGTGTACATGGTGTCTGAGACAAGCGATGCCATGGTGTAAAGCTTATAGTGACGTCATTTTGCTGCTTGTGCTATTCTTCCACTTCAGAATTCCTGTTGCTACTTCAGCCCACAGAGTGTACTAATGGCGGGAAGCGCCATGTGTCCGTCTTTACTTGTGTGCGCAGGTGTGTTTTGATCAGAGGTTGGGTTAGAGAGGAGGGAAATGGATCAGAAGGATAAGCTTAAAAATATGAACATGAACTCTGAATGTTCCTAAAAGAAAAACGCGTGTGAGGAGACTTTGGGATGAAATCCTCATCTTATTTCTGCTTTCAGTACATTTGCCTTTGTGCTTATGTTGGTATAAAGAATGTTTTTGGGCTCACGTGCCAAGCAAAAGTGAGTTTATGTTCTGGGCCAGTGGGGGTCCATCCGCCGTCGTCCGTCGTCGTCTGTGTTAAACTTTAACGTTGGCATTTTCTCTGAGACTATTCAAGCTACAGTCTTCAAACTTGGCCCAAGGATACTTTGTGGCAAGACCTTTCTAAACATACCAATTTCAGTGACCTCTCGCAAAGGTCAAGGTCACAGTAGATCAGGAAATATATCAACAATAGCTATTTTTTGACATAATGTATTTTTTCTCAAATACTATTCACACCTTCAGACCCAAACTTGGTACAAATTTACCTGATGGTAAGACCTTTATACGCACACTAATTTGGTTGATCTCTCGGAAAGGTCAAGGGTCACAAGTGTTCAAGAAATAGGTCCAAAATAATCATATTTTGACGAAAGATGTTTTTTCTCAATTACTATTCACAACTTCAATTTCAAACTTGCTACAGATACCTGATAGTAAGACCTTTCTATGCATACTAATTTGGTTGATCCCTCAGAAAGGTCAAGGGTCACAAGAGCTCAAGAAATAGGTCCAAAATCGCCATATTTTGACAAAAGATGTTTTTTTCTCAATTACTATTTACAACTTCAAATGCAAACTTGCTACAGAGATACCTGATGGTAAGACCTATCAATGCATACTAATTTGGATGACCCCTCGGAAAGGTCAAGGGTCACAACAGCTCAGGAAATAGGTAAGAAAATAGCCATATTTTGACAAGAAATGTTTTTTCTCAATTACTATTCACAACTCCAAACCCAAACTTGCTACAGAGATACCTGATGGTAAGACCTATCTATGCATACTAATTTGAATGACCCCTCGGAAAGGTCAAGGGTCACAAGAGCTCAGGAAATAGGTACAAAATAGCCATATTTTGACAAGAAACGTTTTTTCTCAGTTGCTATTTACAAGTTCAAACCCAAACTTGCTACAGAGATACCTGATGGTAAGACCTATCTTTGTTTACTAATTAGGATGACCCCTCGGAAAATTTAAAGGGTCACAAGAGGTCGACAGATGTGTATAAAATGTCAATAATGGTAGTTATTATCAACATTTTTGCAAACTTATCAATCAAATTTGGCACAAAGGTAGCTGATGATAAGACCTTCGTATGTATCCTAATTTAGTTGACTCAGTGCAAAGGTCAAGGGTCATGGGGGTTTCATTAATGAGTGAAAACTGATTAAATTTTGAGAAAACGTGGATTTTGGTTAGTGCAGAAGCCATCCCTTTACTTATTGTCAGACATGTGTGGATCGGTTATACATGTGAGCCATAAGGGCTTTGCCTTTCTTGTCTGTTTTTTTTTTCTTTCAGTCTGTGCAAGACATCTCTGAGGAGGTTACAGGAAATCTTCAACGAAACAGCTTTCTTCAAATACTATGAGATCACAGAAATCCTCAAGGTATGATGCAGGGGTGATTATTTGACTGGTCAGATTGAAGTCCACATTATAGGAGTCAGCCTTGATGGATCAACCATGACCCCTCCACTGCCTAATAAAATTGAACACCACAGCAGTGGCGGGGGGCTCATGAGGATCTATGCCTCTTGTTAAAACCATGTGCAGCCATGTTCCTTTGACGGCAGAGGATCTTTGATGTGGAATTTGATTTCAAAAACTCAATCTGCTTCCACTGGCAGTGAAGGGGTTAAAGAGAGGTTCCAAAACTGCCGATAGGCACCAAGCTATCCTGGCCCAACCCTTGAACTATTTAAATTTATCGTTGAGAGGATGATACGATAAAATACTTACAAGATTTGTAGTGCCTAAATCATTTAAGCCCAGGCTGCATTTTGGAGATGTCACCTAACGCCTGTTTACCAGTCGCAGGAGAAGGATCAACCATGATAATTCAAGGGTAGTGCCAGATTAGCTTGGCGCCTGATGGTGCCAAGCTAATTTGGCACTACCCTTGAATTATCATAGTCGATCCTTCTCCTGCTGTAGTGAGCTGGGGCGAAATGGGTTCATGTATGGAATTGTGTGGCCGGCCTACAGAGCACCTCGCCCTCGCCCATCTCTTGTGCTATCCCCTTGGTTGTTGGTGGTGCTTTTGGTCGAGTTGACTCCATGAGTCTCCTCCCCGGCAGGGCGCGCCCCCGACGGTTGAGAGAATAGTGCATATCAGTATTAGCCTAGTCTTACGATATATATTAACTAGTTTTACACCCGACTGTGATCACTAAATTAGTGACATATTTACTCTATGATAGTCTGTTTTCATTTTAAACGATATACCTTTAATTAATTTAGACTTCTTAGATTAATAGGCGTGTGTGTTGTGTCAGTGTCAGTGTGGGAAATGAGCGTGGGTGTGTGAATGGATACGCATTGGGTTGTGAGATTAGTTGTTCAGTTTTAAAGTTTTGACAGTGTGTGTAGAGCATTGAATTGTGTGATAGAGTCGACTGAGATGTTTGTAATTGTAACGACACCAACACACATTCCTATGCTTTATGTCTTAAGGCAAATGGCAATAAACAGTATTATTATTATTATTATTATTATTATTATTAGTAATTAGTCTGACACTCAGAACTTTTCTGTTTTGTGCTGATTTTGTGGTTTTGAAACATAAGGTCCAGTTGCACGGACCACCACAAACTGCTTTCTGTCTCCACATTTTTTGGTGCTGTTTTGTGATTTTGCCTTGACAGCTGTAAGTCTCTTAGGTCCAGAATCTCTGACCATTGCAAATTGTGTTTTAATTTTTTTTTTCCCACAGGACTTGTCTCATTACAATTATGATGTGATGGTTCGCAAGTCCATGCAGCTACTGAACAGATGCTTCACAGCACACAGGACGCTCTTCACGAGGGCAGTCCAAGCACAGGTAATTTCTGCCTGAGGAAAGCCGAAGACAGTCCGTGTGTGTGAGAAGGGAGATTTTCACCTTTGTAATACAATGATAATCTTCCTTTTCACAATTTTTGCCGTCATACACCATTTTCATGCAATGTTGCGGTTTCTGCATGTCAATCCTTGCACACCCGTCACAAGCTCACTGCAACTGTGTAATGTAAGAGTAAGTTTAACCCTTTTAGCCCCGGATCCCTACAGCAGGAGATGGCTTGACCATGATAATTCAAGGATAGTGCCAGATGAGCTTGGTGTCTATCGGCCAAGCTAATCTGGCACTATCCTTGAATTATCATGGTCAGGCCATCTCCTGCAACTGGTACATGGTCATTAGGCAACACCTCCAAAGTTTGAGAAATGGGACCTTGGGGCTAAACGGGTTAAGTATTCTGGGTGAGCATAGGTTGAAACGCAAACAGTGTAACATTATATCAGCGTGGCACGAGCGACTTTGATTTATTCCTACCAGTTTTAGTCAGGTCTTTCATTACATTTGCTGCAGAGCATTTGTGTGCTGGGGTCAGTTGCACGAGTGAGCTTAAATCCTGCACAAGCCACTAAGCAAGGTGTTCCGCTGCAGCGGAGCACCTTGCTTATGCCTTGTGCAGGATTTAAGCTCACTCATGCAACTCGCCCCTGATCTGTAGTTTGGGCATTACAACCCTAGGCTGTGGATATTGCACTTTTGACCATACTCTCATGGTAAAGAAATCAAGTGAGGTGGACCCTGTTTGGATGATTCCATGGGGCGGTCCGTGGCGCAGTGGTAAAAGCGCCTGCTACCGATGCTAAAGGTGCGAGGTTCGATACCGGGATACATTTCTCCTCTAGTAAGACCATTGGGGGTTCTTTCTCCTAGTACTCTGGCTCTTCCTCCCCCTCCACTGTGGTAGCCTACCGGTTTTAGGCCATTTTATAAATATCAAATACAAGCGATCAAAATTTCCAAAACCTCAGTAGTTGCGCTGACCCTGCGCACCATGTGAATATCCTGTGTTTGTTGTGTGCTGTGTTTGTTTTCAGAGTGTATGCGTGTGTGAAATGCGAGCATGTGTGTTGGGTTTGGTTCGCGGTGCTTTGAGCCAATTTGCAGAATTGGGTAAAGCGCCTAAAATTATATCCGGTATTATTATTATTCTCAATTCTGGTTTCATGTCATTATTTAGTCTCTCTCTCTCTCTCTCGGATGTCTGCATCTCTTACACTTCTGGAAGAAACTGCTTGAATGTAGTCTGTTTACGAAAAGCATTTTTTTAACCTTTTGGCTGTCATTAGCTGTTATTGTGGAGGTAATTCCTACAGGAATCACCTCGACAAAAAGTGCTTTCTGACAGCCAGAGGTTTTGTAAGGAATAACCTTGACAAAAAGCGCTACCAACCGCTAAAGGGTTAAGAGTGCTGTTTAGTAAATTTATACTTGAAAAACCAAAAGCACATGTTTTGTTTCTTTTATTGAATTAGTTTAATAAATTAAAGTATTCAAATTATTATTATTAACCCTTTTCATCCTGATACACTTTTGCACACCAAAAAAAAAAAAAAAAAAAAAAAACTATAATAGCCCAAGGGTAATGCCAGAATAGCTTGGTGCCTGAGGTGCCAAGCTATTCTGAAACCACCCTTGAACTAAAACGGTTGATCTATCTCCTAAACTGTAATGTAGCCTTCATAGGACAAAAAGCAACTTTAAAAAAAAAACTGCCTCAGGATGTAATGGGTTAAATAATTATTTGGATTTATTACATTTACTAAATGAATTGTTGCTACAGGTACTGATCACAGACCGTTCTGTGGATGTCAGTAAGAAGCTGAGCATGCTCCTTCCTGCCCTGAGGCGCCTGGCAACAGCCAAACTGACCAACGAACAGGCGGAAACACTCGGCAACATTCTTGACCAACTTATAGAGTAGGTTCCTTTTGTATTTTCAGATCTTGAGTTTCAGAAATTTTTAGAGGTGTTGTTTGATCGATAGGTAAAAAGTTTAGTAGTATAGTAGTTTTTTGTTGGGCTAGACAACAGCTGCATTTGTGAGCATGTCACTGAGTGATGTAACAGTAATACAAATGTGCGTAAGAGAAAAAACAAATCTGATGTTGAGTGTGGTTGTGTGTTTGCAGCATGTGTCATCTGGAAGGCGAGAAGGAGGAGCAGCACACTATGAACCAGAGCATTCTCTACAACCATGGTCAGTACAGGCGTTTATAATATAGCACCCACCCTTATGAGAGGTCACCTGCCATTATAGACAATCATTTAGGTGACTTTGCTACCTAAATGATGATCTTTAATGACAGGTGACACATTGTGCCCTGCAGGACGTCTCTTGAGAGAGCACCTGTCTTAACCCATTACATCCTGAGGCTGATTTGTATAATTTACTTATTGTCCTATGAAGGCTACATTATAGATTAGGAGTTAGATCAAGTGTTTTAGTTCAAGGGTGGTGCGAGAATAGCTTGGCGCCTTAGGCGCCAAGCTATTCTGGCACCACCCTTGAACTATCAGTCAAAATTTATTTCAAGCAATGGGTGAATCAGGATTAAAAGGGTTAAAGATCGTTGGGGACAGGTTGGAGAGCCTTGACGGCCTCAACAGGACGAGAATGATATGTAAGGGCCTGAGGCTGGCAGTTGACACTTCCCACTGCCTTTCTAAGCACGTTCAAAAGCTCCCGTCTGGCCGTAGGTTCAAAGCTCCTCTTGTTAAAACCAAATGCTACAAGGGCAGCTTTGTACCCTCGGCCATCCGTCTTCTAAATGAGGAGTGCGTTGACTAGCTTATCTCTCTCTCCCTGTTGACGCCGTCGAGGAACTTGCACCTCAGAATGTCGCAATGGCATCTTGCAAGTGGCAGACTTACTTACTATACCACTGGCACTGTGGTCATGTGGTGGGTTGTGTGTGTGTGTGTGTTTGTGTGTGTGTTTTTGTTTTTGTTGCACGAGGGGGAGGTGGAGGGGGGGGGGGGAAGGGGGGAGGGCCAGGAGATGGATGAGATACTGAGAAGTGTGTAAGATATTTAACTTTTACCATTGTGATAATGTTGCTGAAATCGTACGTGCGCATGTGTCTTTCGCTGTTTTAGCATAATGATCCCAATGAAAGAACATTTGTCGGCCAGACTGACACAAAAAAGTTTTTGAATCTTGAATCTTGAAAACCATCTTTTTAGGCTCACATGTGAAGCAGAAGTGATCAGTCTGTGTTTTGGGCCAGTGGTCGCCCATATGGCATCTGGCCAGTGGTGTCTGTCCTGCGTCATCTGTCATCCAGCATCTTTGGTATCCCAGGTAAACTTGATGTAGGGATACCTGTTGGTAAAACCTTCCTAAACATACTAATTTGGATGCCCCCCTCGGAGGAGTCAAGGGTCATGAGATCGGCAAATGTGAAAAAAGTAAAATTTCAGCTTTTATAAGTACTTTTGCAAAACTTTTTAACCAGATTTGGCAGAAAGGTATCTGATAAGACCTGTCTATACATACTATTTTGATTCACTACTGGCAAAGGTCATGGGTCATGGGTGATTGACAAAAGTTTGAAAAATGGATACATTCTGAGAAACATGGATTTTGCAGGTACGAAAGCCAACCATTTACTTACATTAGAACTGGATCATTCATGCATGTATGCCTTAAGGGCTTTGCCATTCTTGTTTTTCTTGCAGAATAGGTGGTTACTCAAAACAAGTCCTACTGTGTACAAATAAATATGTAAAGGAAACAATCAAAATCATTTCAGGGGAATGACTTGATATGTAGATCACGAATCCAGCCTGATCAGTTTGCAAGAGGCAAAGATTCTCATCTGCTGTGGCAGCCACAGGGGCCCATGAACATTCATGCCTTACATGCCTTTTGTTGCAGCTGTAGGGGTGCATGAGAGTCTCTGCTCCTTGCTGCAGCCACAGGGACTTATGAAAAGCTAAGTGCAGTGGATGCAAATGAGTTCATATGCTTCTTTTGTTTTCTGCAGGTGTACTGGAGGATGCTTTCACAATCCTGACACAAAACATTGATGTCAAACTTCTGGTAAATATAATTTTTAAATTGCATGTTATCTGTTTTTTCATTTATTGCTTCTTTTGTTTTCCTCAAAAATATTACCGATGACATATTCTTATTAGGAAGTACACTTAGCTTACCTATTTCAGCCTCCAAAACGTTGTGTGTTGCTACACAACCAAGGACATAACTCTAGCAAGCAGTTACCAAATAACAGGGTAGCCTCCCTTCCTCCTCACGTGCGCTGTCTACTTACGCAAGTCTTATGCTTAGCTGCCTTGTGAAAATATTGCCGGTTTCAGTCTCCGCAAGTTTCGTTGACTGGATTATCGTCTACCCCTGGTCAAGCTTCACTAGGAATTGACGAGGTAAGGCCTCGGATAATGCCATTGCGCCGCCGGGAGGAGGTTGGCTCTGGCATTTTCTGGGGTTTACGGCGGACTTTGCCGTATCTTTCGACTTTGCAGCTCGGCAGACCAGTAGTGAGCGCAGTTCACGTGGGCTTAGGCCCCACAGGCGGTCATATTTCGCATGTATGCTCTATGTTGCAGGGCAGCGGACAGCCTGCCCTTTGGTGGAGCCCTAGCATTTTCTGAGGGGTTACGGCTGAATTTTGCCGTGGTAGCGTCGACATGGCAGCTTGGCGGGCCGGTAGTGCACGTGGGTGCCACGCACCGTCTGGTTTCACATGTTTGCTCTACATTGCAGTGCAGGTGTCATCCTGCCCCGTGGTTGGGACTGTCTGTGGCTAGCGCGATGGATGTTGGCGCGCCATGCTTTGGGGTGGACGTGTGAGATGGGGGCCCACGGTGGAGGAGCCCTTGCCCCAACGGTGGGAGGTCTGCCGGCACGGGCAACTAAAGTCCCCCTGCTACGCGGCTGATGAGGTACTGTATCCTTCCCCCTGCTGGCACCTACCGACTCTCCTGAGCCCTGGGCGGGAAACGCATGTGCTCGCACCCGGTGGGCGAGCTTACAGGTGAGACACCTTACTTCAGGTTCTAGAAACTAGACTTTCCGGGGGCGCGCTGCGTCGAGGTCAGCTCCCCTCGAACGGCGCCTCCTCCATGCTATGGACATGCCTCGTGGGGTGCTACTCCTATAGTCCCGCCTGATTAGCTATGTGGGTCGCTCAACCCGTGGGCCTCTACCTTAGGCGCTTAGGGTTTGATCACTCCTGATTACCCTAAGGCCACCGCAGTTGGGCCTTTACTATGCGATAGCTTAGCCGGGAGGTTTTTTCATGGAATACTAATTATTCTTCTCTTGAGCGAGCAGACACTGACTGCACTGTCAAATAGTACACATTTGGCGCTGGCCACCCCTTATGCTTCGGCTCTTGGCGCGCCACTTCGCGCTCACACCTCTCGGTGCACGGGCGGGCACCTGGTGCACGTCAGGTCCCCTGGGACCTTGCCCGCCCGCTCCGGGCTTCGCGGCGAGCAACCCTGTGCCTCTCTTACGCGTTCGAGGCCTTGGCCGACTGCTCATGTCAAGAAGGCGACTGGCAGCGGCGAGAGTCACCCAACTACGACGGGATGATGCCTCGGGGCCCCCCCCCCCCCCCCTCGCGTCTTCCCAGACCTCGCCTCCCATGCCCCAAGGTTACTCGGCAGCGGCGTTACTCGGCCCTCCTACCAGCGGATGCTCGGCAGCGGCCCACAGCCATGCCTCGTTGAATACGCCGGGTTGCATCTGATCACCATTAACCTGCGCCTAGGAGCCGCTGCGCCTTGGGAGTGCTCAGCGACCGCGCCAGCGCGGCTCTAAGTGGGAGAACATAGCTTCAGGCCCCAACGCGGGGATGGATCCGGTGACCACTTCGCTCTGGAGTCTGAGTCTCGTACTCCCCCCGCTTAGCCCATTAGGACGTCAGGGACCTCTTGTGGGAACGCCTACGCCGATCGCGGCTTCTAGGATCGTTCCCCCGCTCTACGCAGCCAGGCCAACTCGACTGCGGTCGCACCGCACGGCGGTGAACGGCAGACCATCTCAACCGCACAAAGCTACTGGATCATTTCCTCTCGCCCCATGATGTACGACAGGCCTCTGGGGTTGGCACTTGTGTGCCCGCTCCTCTGAGCCTGGCCCACAGCGACTTTGGTCGCCCTGCCTTGACTTTCCTCGTGCCCCGACATGGCCCCCACCTGACTGGTTCAGTGCTGCCTCTCGAACCTCAATCGCCCCACCCCACGGTGATTGCAGGCCCTCTAACCCGGACCAGGCTCTTGGACCCTTGTGCGCCCACACCCGAGCCCGGCCCACAGCGACTTTGGTCGTCCTGCCTTGCGGCCTGAGATCCCTCTGGCTCCAACGCAGCCCCCGCCTACCACTGGTCCAGCTGTGCCTCTCGGACCTGGCCTGCCCTCTCGGACATTGGCCGACAGCAACCTCGATTGCCCAGCGCCGCGGTGCATGACAGGCCCTCTAAGCCAGACGGGGCTGTTGCAACTATGTGCGCTGCCCCACGGTGTCCGGCCCACAGCGACTTGTTCGCTCCACCTTGCGACCCGAGTTCCCTCGGGCCCCAACGCGACCCACTGCCTATCACTGGTCCAGCTCTGCCCTCTCGGACCTGGCTTGCCCGCTACTCGCGGTGAACTACAGGCCCTCTACGCCCCAGGATTCTAATGGACCTTTAAGCCGAAGGAGGCTAATGGACCTATGTGCGCCCGCTCCTTGCAGCCAGGCCCACAACGAACTTGTTCGCCCCACCTTGCGGCCCTAGATGCTTCGGGCTCCAACGCAGTTCCTGGGTATGGGTCCACCCGCTCCTCGCCCTGTTGGAGCTAAGTGCGCCCGCTCTCTGGAGCCAGGCCCACAGCGAACTTGTTAGCCCCGCCTTGCAACCTGAGATGCTTCGGGCTCCAACGCGGCTCCCGGGTATTGGTCCGCCTGCTCCTCACCGTCTGGCTGGCAGCATCCTCTCTGCGCTGATTACAAACCCTCCCTGTTGGACTTAAGTGCGCCCGCTCTCTGGAGCCAGGCCCACAGCGAACTTGTTCACCCTGCCTTGCGGCCCCGAGATGCTTTGGGCTCCGACGCGGCTCCCAGGTTGGTCCGCCCGCTCCTCGCAGTCTCACTGGCAGCGTCCCTGCCGTGATGATTACAGACCCTCTTAGACGAGGCTGATGGACCTATGTGCGCCCGCTCCTTAGAGCCAGGCCCACAGCGAACTTGTTCGCCCTGCCTTGTGGCCCGAGATGCTTTGAGCTCTGACGCGGCTTCCGGGTATTGGTCCGCCTGCTCCTCGCAGTCCGGCCGGCAACGACCCCACCACAGTGATTACAGGCCCTCTCAGCCGGATGAGGCTGATGGAACTATGTGCTCCCACTCCTTGGTGTTCAGTCCTCAGCAATGAACGTCCGAACCAGATCAGCCGGACGCGGCTGCTGGATCTTGGCCGCTGCCCCACAGACTGGCCCTGCAGTAGCTTAGGTCACCCCTTGTCGCGATGACCCTCCGAGCGCTCCGGTCACGATGTCCCTCCGATGCCGTACCAGTGCGCCGTTGTCAGCTGGATCAAGAGGACTCGTCTTCCCCCCCCCCCCCCCCTTCTGGTTCGGCACCGGGCCCTCACGGGGGTTCCTCCCTTCCGCCTTGGCTCCGGTGACAGGTAAGTCGGCTCTTCCACCGGAGGGATGTGGGGACCGTCCCTGGAGCTCCCCGCCTAGAGGGTCGTCGCTCCTTGTCCCTGGGCCCCCACATGCCCTCCATCGCAGTGGATTGGCGTCGTGCTCCATTCGGCTCCGGACACAGGGTCACCACGGTGATTGGACGGGGTCCGGCCGTGTTTCCTGAAGCCCTCCCTCCGGTGTTGTGCCCTCCTGCCCCTGCGCTCAACCAGTCGACCACGGCTCCGGTGGACCTCGCGCTCCAGGCTACGAGTCGGACGTCCCTGCCTCAGCCACAGCTCCTCAGTTCGCGCGGAGGCCTTCCCGGTGCAGCAGCGTTGGTGCTATGGAGGACAGCGCCTTCTTCTCCGTTTCCTGTGGCCGGCGGGTTCGGCTTCAGGCTTCACCAGTGCTGTGTGCGGTTCTCCCCAGGCCTTCTCGCAGCCCTTCGGCTTTGTTGGTACCCGCTTGGCTTCCAGACGTCAGCTAGCTCGTCTCGCAGCACCCTGGTCTGTGCTGGGTTCCTGGACCTTGCAACGCGCGGCCGTCGCTGCCCTGGAGGACTGCTGGGACCCGAATACTTCAGCACTGGCAGGCTGCAGTTTCGGGCGATGCTGGCTAGCTGGATGGCTTCTCACTCTGCGGTCTCCTAGTCGATGGATCCCTGCTCTAAGCCCCACACGGGAGGCGGGTGAGACATTGAACAAGGACGTTGGACCTAGCTCCACTTGACTGACCTTTGCTCCCCTCCGCCTGCTCGCCTGGCTGCCATTACTCCCGGTGGCCTTGGGTTTCCTGTCCAACCCTGAGCTCCAGTCTAACATTTGGCGGCGCTCGCCCGGCAAGCGTCCCGCGCCGCAGAGGTTCTGACACGGAGGTGGCTACAGCTCCTGAGGCCCTGTAGCGCAGCGAAGGACTTCTGCCGCTCGGTCAACCCCCCTCGCGGCCGATACTACGACTTACCCTATTCGGCGCCCGTCTTCGGGAGATCTAGAAGCCCTCTTCCCGGTATCTCCGCTGCTCTGGCCTCATCTGCAGAGTGGCAGGTACCATCGTGCTGGACGTCACTGGTGCCTCTCCTCCAGCCCTGCCTGTTGCTTGGCTCAGATGCTGGCCTCCCTGGCTGCGGCGGCGTCCCTGTTCCTGGATCACAGCACGACCTCGGGCTGCTCGCCGCCGCCTTAGCGGCGTATGTGTATATGGACGGCAGTGGAGGACAGTTGGCTCCATCTCCTCACTTGGGACACACGCGTCGGGGAACCGGAGGCCTTGGTTCTCTCTGCCGACAGGTCTTCGTGCTACCGGACACCCTCGCTCAGCAGGGCTCATGACTCGACTCCAAGTGCTCTCTCCACTCCGGCCCCTTCGGATGTTATGCAGGCATCTGGCAGGTCTTTCCTCGCCTTCCCTGTAGCGGACCCTCTCCCCTGGGCGGTGGACGCCCTCTCCGCTTCTTCGGATGGCCATACAGTCCTGCTGCGCCATTGGCGCCTCTTCGCCTCGGTTCTGACATTACCCCAGCTCGCCGCTCGCTGATACCTCGCTGGGGGCACCCCAGACTTTCTCTCGGTGGACCCCGGACCAGCTGGGCCACGGCCCGTCGCGCCGTTGCCAACCTGACCTGGTAGACGTCCGTCCTCCCGGCCCCCGCCGCAGCGTCATGAGTGGGCGAGCTTCGCGCACCCCAGCGCAGGACTGGCCGGTGGCTCGGTTCAGCTCCTCCCCAGCCCGCCATTGTTTGCCAGGGATTGACTCCCTTCGGCCACACCTCAGACGACAACTCCTCGGCCTCTGCTGGGCCGGGGCCAGTCCCGGGGTTCCCCACAGCAGGAACCGTTTGGGGCACTGATGTTCGGCCTCCACTGGTCAAGCCCCTCAGGAGGAGAAATTCCCGCCTCTTCCGGCTCTTGGCGCCATGCGAAAACAACTTCCCCGGACTTCTAACCGCCAGCCTAGCGGAGGCATCCGCTCCGCATACGCAGACCTCGGCCCGGAGGGCCCGAGAGGCTGTGGTTCCAGGCTCTTGAGGGCAGAGCTGGGGCCATGAGCCTTGCGGCAACCGCTTGGCACGCTGAGGGACATTGTAATGACTGTGGTCTGGCGGGCACGATCGACTTACCCGCTTCTACCGCAGGGACCTCTCAGGCCAAGGAGAGGGTCTGGCCCTAGTCGGGCAGCACTGTGGATAACGCTTAGCTGAAATCGTCAGGAGTGTGCGCCGAAGGGCGTCCTTGCTAAGCCTTGAAAGGGGTAGTTGGCGGCACCCTCCTCCTCCTTGCAATTCTTCCTAATAGTAATGTCATCGGTAATGTTTTTGAGGAAACAAATGAATTTTTCTCTAAAATGTATTTTTTCGAAAAATACTTACCGATGACATTACTCAAACGTCTCTCCCATCTGCCCTGCTTGTCGCCAGTACGCTAAGATAAGACTGGCGTGAGTAGACAGCTCATGTGAGGAGGAAGGGAGGCTACACAGGGTACTTGGTAACTGCTTGCTAGAGTTACGTCCCTGGTTGTGTAGCAACATACGTTTTGGAGGCTGAAATCGGTAAGCTAAGTGTACTTCCTAATAGTAATGTCATCGGTAAGTATTTTTCGAAAAAAATACATTTTAGAGAAAAATTCATTTTTTGGGTGTTATTTGTAACAAGAAGAAAATGCAATAGCTCATTAGACTTAGGGGCTTTAACACTATGGAACCATATAAACCTCTATTATTATTATTAAGTCCCTTCTATTTAATTCTTATTCATTATTCTGCTGAACGTACATTTGGCGCAAAGCGCCGTATGTGCGTATGTTTGGCGCCAAGCTATTCTGGCACTACCCTTGAACTATTTTAGTCAAACTTCTTTCACACACTGGTGTATTCCAAATGATAAGGGTTAAAGAATGGCACTAAGTACAACTATTTTCAATGGCTGTTGTTAGGAGCAGTACGGAGGCCTGCGGAAGGTGTTTCAGAAAACTTTTGTGCTTCTGCGTTTCATGGCAAGAGGAAACCATGTGGTGCAGGAACGTCTTTTCAACCGTCTGGACATGCTGCTTTCGAAGGAGGGGGCCCCTGCAGAACTTGCTGAATGCTTGACTGAGGTATATGTAACAAATTTAGGTTAGATACAGCAGAACCTGTTTGAGTGATCACCCATATTAGAGATCGCCTGACATAAAGGCAATAATAATAATAATAATAATAATAATAAAATAATTAATATTATTACTGTATTATTATTTCAAAAAGGCCATTATCCATTATTAGTCTTTTGTGACAGTTGACACTATTTGCTAAGACTTCTCTTAAGTGAGCACCTGTTTGTTTCTTCAAAAACATTACCGATGCCATTACTTAAATGGAACAACCTATAGCTAGCGTAATTTTAGCCCCAAAAACTTACGATGTGTACCCTTAGAGCCAGGGGAGGCCACCAAGGGTACCGTGGACTAGTACCCGGGTAGCCTCCCTTGCCCCGCCGACAGGTGAGCGCCAGCTCACTACCAATCCAACCAGTTCTTTCCTTTAGCTTAAAGCGTGCAGACGTGTCTGCGTAGCCCTCCTTGGCTGTGTATGGTAGACTTGGTTAGCGCTTGCTACCTAGCCTGTGTATCTTCGGACTTCTGCTGTGTAGCCTTCGTTGGAAGAGGATAGAGTTCGACTACGTCAGTCTCTGCGTCTGTCTTAGCAGTGACGGTTTCTTGTGTGCGCGAGAGTGCCAGCTCAGGCGTCGTGCCGGCTTCGCGCCGCTGGGGGCTCTGCCCTAGACCGGTTGAACTGTTGCGGTTGTGTGGCCTCTCGGACTTCGCCTCGCTTCTCGGCTGTTCTTCTGCCGCCTCGTCGGTCGTGTTCGCCGTCGGCCTGCCGGTTCCCGTTGCAGGACTTCCGTCCCTGTTCGGCTGGCTCCCCATGTCTGGGCGCCGCTGCTTCTTCGCCTTCGACCTCAGGTGTTTCTTTCCCTGCCCTGCGACATGGCCAGTGCTCAAGTCACCTGCACCAGATGTGGCGACTTCCAGTGGCCGTCGGACAAGCATGCAGTTTGCCTCCTCTGCTCTGGTTGTTCCTCGAGCCGCACCTGTGATGTCTGCGCTCTCTGGGTGGAGGAACAATGGGCCCAGCTGTGGAGTTTTTATCGGCGTGACAACACTAGACCGCCGCCCTCCAGCACCCGCAAGCATGCTCCGGCCAAGAAAGACCCGACACGCACCTACGTCGCCGTTGGGGGACGGCAGTCAAAGGCTCCCCCCTTGCGCACCCACTCTCTCGAGTCTGGTCCGCAGCGAGTCCGCTCGCCCCGCTCTGCGGAAAACAAACAAGCCCCAACACTCGTCGTTGGGGGATGCCTTTCTCCCCCCTTGCGCACCAGCTCGCTCGAGCTAGGTCCGCAGCGAGCTAGCTCGCCCCGCCTTGCGGACCCCAAGCCTCACAAGACCACCGACGTTGTTGGACCCCGTGCTCCTCCGTCGCTGGACCCTCGGGACCCTCTGCTTCGTCCTTCGACCTCGGAGCTTCGTCCCCATGCCCTCGATCGTCGGGAGTCCGCCCCTAGGAAGGACCGGTCGCGTTGCAGCCCTCTTCCGCGCCCTCCGTCTCGGACTGCCTCTTCTCGGCCTCGGACCCGGAGCCCTTCGTCTGTTTCTCGGCCTTTCCGCCTGGAGCGTTCTTCGCGCCTCTCCTCTTTGGTGGCTTCGGATTCCCGGACTTCTCGCCGCTCTCGTCGTCCTTCTCCGCGCCCTGGGGAGGTGCCTGCGTCCGTGCGGCGCTCTACCCGTCGGGAGGTTTCTTCGTCCGGCTGTCTCCTTGCCGCCGGCCGTCCTCTTCCCCCTTCCCTCCCCGGCTTCCCTCCCCCCGCCGGCCCCGCTCCCCATCCTGTCGTCGGCATCGCCGTCGCTCTGCTTCGCACGGATGTGCCACTCGTCGGTCTCACCGCTCCCGTTCGCGCCATCGCAGCCGCTCTCCTCGCTCGCGCTCCTCCTCGTGGCGGCGCTCGGCTCCTCGCCCCCCTGTGCGGCGACCTCCTCCTTCGCCCGTTGATGTTCTCAGCATCGCCCTGGAGGACTCTGGCTCCTTATTGGACCGCTCGGCTTCCTCGCTTCCGCGCTCACCTTCAGCTCCCTTGTCGCCTTCTCTACGGACGACCAGGACGGAGACTCTTGCTTCGCTGGACGTAGCCGCGCGTCTTGTTGCCTCGTGTCTTCCTCCGGACGCCTGTCCCCCGTCGCCACCTCCCAAGAGGAAGATCTCGGCGTTTGTGGATGCGGATCGCCCCTCCAAGAAGTTCAAGTCCCTCCCTCAGCCACCGGGGTTTCTTGGCCTTCGTGACGCCTTCTCCGCGCTCCTTCTTCAGGGTTCAGGCTCGGATGCTCCCTTCTTCTTCACCGACGCTCGCTGGCCGGCTGACTTGGATATCGCCTTTCAGCACTCCTGGTATGCCGGACACTCTCAGGCCTTCGCTGCTTCCTTGCCCGAGGTGGATCCGGCCGCCCAACTGCACGCTGGTGGTCTGCGTGCGTCTCGCCGTTGTATCTCCCCCGGACTGGAACGGACGGCGATTCTCATACGCAACGCCCTCTCCTGCGCGGGTTTCCTCGACCTGACCACGCAAGCGATTGTCAGACTGTTGGAACGGCATGGACACCTCTCGGCTTTGCCGCTCGTTGGGGACCTCCTCGCCTTGGCTACGGCCGCCAACCGGGCTGCGTATCACGCGTCAGTCAACTCCATGGCCGCTGCCGCGAACTGCGATTTGCTCCGCCGAGATGCTGTGCTTTCCGTCTGCCCCGACATTCCACAGGACCTGCGGAGACAGCTGCGTCAAGCTCCGCTTGGGGATCCCCTTCTCTTTGGTCCTACCTGGCAGTCGGTGAAGGATGCGAATAAGGACCTTTGGCCTTCCCGCGCCTCCTCCGCCCGCTTTCAAGCAGCCCGCAAGGCTTTGGGTCGCGCCCTGCGGTCCTCCAGACCCGCCCAGGCCCAGCGCCCGCAACGTCGCCGCCCCCCCCCCTTCGTCGCCCCGCTGCCCGCCGCGCTGCCCCCCCCCCCCTCCCGACCCAGCCTCCGCCCCGGCCTGGCCCAAGCCCGCCCGCCGCCCAGCGCGGGGTCGGGCCCGTTGACTATCTACCTCCTGCACCCCCGCCGACCGCTTCCGGGTCTCCAGTCGGCGGGAGGCTGGCCCTGTACAGCGACGTCTGGCGGTCGCTGTTTCCCGACGACCCGTGGATCTGTTCCACCGTCTCCGAGGGCCTCCTGCTCTCCTTTCGGACCCCCCCACCTCTGCACCGCTCCCCCCTCTGGACGGCCGCTCCTTCGGATGTCTCCAAGGCTGCGGCACTTCGCGAGGAGATCTCCGCTCTGCTGCGAAAGAACGCCACGGAGGTAGTGGAGCGTCCCGACTCTCCCGGGTTTTACAGTCGCCTCTTCCTCGTCCCCAAACCCGGCAACAGGTGGCGTCCCATCATCGACCTCTCGGCGCTGAACGCGTTCATCACGGCTCCGCGCTTCCGCATGGAAACTGCCAGAGCTCTGCGCGCCGCGGTTCGGCCCATGGACTTCGCCGTAAGCCTGGATCTCGCGGACGCTTACCTGCATGTTCCAGTACACCCGGGGTCCAGACGCTTTCTTCGCTTCACCTTCGACGGCGTCGTTTATCAGTTCCGCGCCCTGCCCTTCGGCCTCAACCTCAGCCCATGGGTGTTCACCAGGATCATGGATGGCGTCGTCGCCAAGGCCAGGCAGACTTCAGCGAGCCCTTCTTCGAACTACCTCGACGATCTGCTCCTGCGCAACCAGTCGGCTTCCGCCCTGGAGGCGGATCGAGATGCCCTGCGGGCCCTCCTCGACAGCCTCGGCTTCATCGTCAACCTAGGCAAGTCGGATCTCGTCCCGTCCCGCCGGTTTGTCCACCTCTGCATGGAGTTCCTCACGGACCTCAACTTAGTGCGACTACCGGAACCACGGATCCTGAAGCTGGTAGACCTGGCCCTTGCAGTTTCCCAGGAGGAGACGGTCTCCGCCAGAGTTTGGTTGCAACTCTTAGGCCTGATGTGCGCGGCTGCGGATCTCCTTCCCCTTGGCCGCCTCTACTCGCGCCCGCTCCAACTTCACCTGCTTCTTCACTGGCGTCCTGCGACCTCCGACATCGAGGCCCCCGTTCCGGTGCTTCCCATGCTCATTCCACACCTTCGCCGCTGGGCAGACCCTGTCTGGCTCGCGACCAGAGTCCCGCTCCTTGCCCCACCCCCGCAGTTGTCCCTGTGCGTAGACGCCAGCCGTTCCGGCTGGGGCGCTCACCTTCTGCCGATGTTTGCCATGGCCTCCGGCCCCTGGCCACAGGAATTCGCGGACAAGCACATCAACTGGCTGGAGCTTCAGGCGGTGTGGCAAGCCCTCCTCGCGTGGGAAACGACGGTCGGACATCAGGAGCTCCTCGTCCTTTCCGACAACTCTACTGTGGTGGCCTACATTCAGAAGCAGGGCGGGACCCACTCCCCGTCCCTCTGCATCCTTCTCTACCGACTTCTCCGCTGGTGCGAGGATCGCGGCATTTCCCTCCGAGCGAGACACATTCCCGGACACCTGAACGTCCTCGCGGACTCCCTCTCCAGGAGCGGTCAGCTTCTCCACACCGAGTGGACGCTTCGCCCGGACTTCTTCCGGATGATCTGCTCACAGTGGGAGACCCCCCCCCCCCCCTTATCGACCTCTTCGCGACAAGGTGGAACCACCAGCTCCCCCTTTTTGTCTCGCCTGTACCGGATCCTCTAGCCTGGGCGGTCGATGCGCTCTCCATCCCCTGGGACGGTCTTTGCGCCTATGCTTACCCCCCCTCAGTCCTAGTACCCAAGGTCCTGCTCAAGCTGAAAGGATGCAACTCGATCCTCTTGCTAGTGGCGCCGTTCTGTTGGACCAAGTCTTGGACCACCGACCTCCTGAACCTCGCCACGGGACCCCCTCTGCGGCTTCCCACCCCTCGCACGATGCTCAAGCAGCCATGGCAGCCGCTCTTCCATCCGTGCCCCGAACGACTGCTACTTCACGCTTGGAGATTGTGCGGCAAGCCCTCGCCGCTAGAGGTTTCTCACGTGAGACAGTGGCAGCTATCGCTTCAGCCCGCAGACCCTCGACCCTCCGAGTCTACGAGGGAAAGTGGAGAGTGCTAGGAGCCTGGTGCGCCCTCCATCACCTCTCCCCTACTGCTCTGACTTCCCCCCAATTGGCTGAGTTCTTCCTCTGGCTCTTCGCCGATCAGCACTTGGCGCCGATCACCATCAGGGGCTACCTTGCTATGATCGCCGACACTTACCGGCACCTCACCCGAGCGGACCCGGGCAAGTGTAAAGACCTCGCTGACCTCATGGACCACTTCGGCATTCAGCGACCAGCCCTCCGCTCCCTGATCCCTCGCTGGGACCTTCCCTGGGTACTCACCTGGCTGAACACTGAGCGTTTCGAGCCGCTTCCCCTGGCAAGCCTGGCCGACCTCACGCGGAAGACCTGCTTCCTTCTCGCCTTAGCCACAGCCTCCAGAGTGAGTGAGCTGCACGCG
Source organism: Semisulcospira habei (assembly GCA_036245525.1). Taxonomy (NCBI): domain Eukaryota; kingdom Metazoa; phylum Mollusca; class Gastropoda; family Semisulcospiridae; genus Semisulcospira; species Semisulcospira habei. Next base: position 55,664,005 of record BTPG01000007.1, read on the forward strand.
CTCTCCGTGCTCCCCGCCTGCCTGCAATTCAGGTCGGATGGATCCGTGCAGCTGCTGACGGACCCGGCCTTCTTGGCCAAGAATCAGTCTCCGTTGACAGCCCCCCAGGTGATCACCATTCGACCGCTGAAGCCGGTCGACCCGAGCAAAGAAGTCAGACAACAGGACCCGGTGAGAGCCTTATGAGTGTACCTGCGCCGTACCAAGCCGCTCCGCCGGGGACGCACCCGCCTTTTTCTTCCTCTGTCCCCAGGTAGACAAGATATCTCAGCCCAGACGATCTCCTCCTGGCTAAGATGGGTGATACGTTCCGCCTACCAGGACCTCTCCCCGGACGCTGCCAAGCGACTACACATCCGGGCCCACGAGGTCAGAGCCATGGCTGCAAGCCTCGCCTTCGACCGCAACTGCGCTGTGCGAGACATCGTGGCGGCCGTTGGCTGGCGGACCGAGTCTACCTTCACCCGGTTCTACCTACGTAACCTGGCTGGCCAGCGTGACAACCTGGCCCTGGTGGGGGACATTACGGCGGCGCGACACTCCCTCCCGGCACCCTCGGTGCCGTAGGTAAACCTTTAGCTAAAATTTTCGGGAGCGCGCGCCGAGGAGGACGGGTCTTGCTAGCTCGGTTGGCTACTGGGTTACGCGGCACCCTCCTCCTCTTCGCCATTCTCCACTTAAGTAATGGCATCAGTAATGTTTTTGAAGAAACAAATTAATTTTTCTCTAAAATGTATTTTTTCGAAAAATACTTACCGATGCCATTACTCGGATGACCCTCCCACCTGCCCCGCTAGCCGCTCCTCAGTCAAATGAAAAAACTGGTTGGATTGGTAGTGAGCTGGCGCTCACCTGTCGGCGGGGCAAGGGAGGCTACCCGGGTACTAGTCCACGGTACCTTTGGTGGCCTCCCCTGGCTCTAAGGGTACACATCGTAAGTTTTTGGGCTAAAATTACGCTAGCTATAGGTTGTTCCACTTAAGTAATGGCATCGGTAAGTATTTTTCGAAAAAATACATTTTAGAGAAAAATTAATTTTTTAACACCATTTTTTCTTGCAAGAAAGGTGGTTGCTCAAACAGGTTCTACTGTAGCCGACAGCTGAAAATGTAACTGCCATAGTAGTTCAAGAGTGGTTCCAGAATAACTTAGAGGCGGTAAGCTATTCTGGCACCACCTTTGATGATAGTTCAAATTTGGTGTCAGAATAGCTTGGTGCATCATCCCCGGTTGGCCCATGCATGAACCAAAACTGACATTGTCCTGATAATTTCTTATTTTGGAGGGTCTGTGGCTCTTGCACTATTGTGGTTTTTGCAGTGCCCCAGTATGAAAGGGCTTAACTTATTCAACCCCAAGGCCTATTTCCTAAATTTTGGAGGTGTCATCTAACGACTATGCACCAGTTTCTCAAATTTTGGAGGTGTTGCCTAATGACTATGTACCAGATGAAGGCGCCAAGCTAATCTGGCACTACCCTTGAATTATCATGGTCAGGTCATATCATGCTGTAGGGATCTGGGACTAAAAGGGTTAACTCATTCAAGATGTGCTGCATCCAGATACTCGGCTTTATGCTGTGTATCCAGATGCATACTGCGCCTGGATACACAGCATTATGCCGAGTTTCATACGAGTGAGCATCTCCTTCAATGTGTATGCGTGTGTGTGTGTGTTTACATCTTTTTGTTATGTTACTCTATGTTTTGTCCTTCATTCATTCATTCATTCATTCATTCACTCATTTGTCAATTTTAATCCAGGTGTTCACAGGCAACTCCAACACCTGCATGAAGGTGGGGGGACACCAGGTGCAGAAAATCATGAGTCTGGTGGCCGAGCATCGCGAAGAAATCCCCCAGTTTCTGGACCTGCTCAATGCTGTCGTTAAAGTTGAGGAGCTGGATTTACCACTCAAGCGGAACCAGAGTTTTGTCATGACCTACTTCATGCAATATCGGTCAGACATTGCTGCGGTCATTGACCGAACAGAGCAAGAAAGGTGAGAATAAGAGGCTGCTGCTGCTGCTGCTGATGATGATGATGACAATTTTACCCCTTTACTGCCAGAAAAAGTGAACACGATCCAAATGCAAGAGGTATTATAGATCCTCATGGGCCCCTGCATTTGTGGTAGCTCATGAGGATCTCTGCCTTTTTCTGTCACGACTTTGTCTTCTTGTTCCTTGAATGGCTGGGTGTCATTGGTGTTGAATAGGCTGAGATTTAAGAAACACAGTCTGTGCAGCCACTGACAGTGATGGGTTAAATAAGGGAAGGGTCATCGACACGCCAGAGCAAAGAATAATGATTTTGGTGATGATGATGGTGATGATGATTTATGTAGGGCTTCTGTCCATTATTCAGGTATTCTGAAATTGCTTCCGGTAGAATTTTTAAACGGAGAAGACAAAAATTGTTTAAATATGAAGTGCAGTCTCTCCTTAGCACATTCTGTCTGCAAGATTTATCGATTAACCCTTTCATCTTGATACACCAATTGCTTGAAATACATTTGACTGATAGTTCAAGGGTGGTGCCAGAATAGCTTGGCACCTCTGGCGCCAAGCTATTCTGGCACTACCCTTGAACTAAAACAGTTGATCTATCTCGTAATCTGTAATGCAGCCTTCATAGGACAATAAACAAATTTTTACAAAATCAGCCTCACGATATAATTAGTTAATATGAGCCCCTGCAGCTGCACCAGAATATGAATCGACCATGATAATTCAAGGGTAGCGCCAGATTTACTTGGTGCCTTTAAAATATCTTGATCAATCCATCTCCTGCAACTGGTACATAGTTTTTAGGTGACACGTCGAGAATTTAGGAAATGGGGCTGTTGGGTTAAATGAGTTAACATAGCCCCTGCAGCGGCTAATGTTTATGGTTTTTGCTGACTGAAATTGAACTTCGCTTCAGATGAATAAGAATTAAGTTAGGAGTAGGGTGTAAGGTTTTGATCAACCACCTTTGTTTGCAAGGAAAAAAGTAAAGTGGTCTTAAACGGCAAAATGTGTCACCTGTTATTAATGACCATCAGTTAGGTGACTACAGCCCACCAGTAGGATGGTGTTTGATGATAGGTGATCTGTCATAAGGATGGTAGCTCAAAACAGGTTTTGCTTTGTAAAAAACAGAGAGAAATTGGCTCCAGAAGTTAACCAGATTGTGGGTGTTACTTTGTGGCGAAGCTTATGACTAGTAGATGAATGCAGGTCCTGGAAATACTGAAGAATTTGCATTTATGATAATGTTTCTAATCCATGAGGGTTGCGTGTGTGCTCGTTTCCCTGACGGGTTTCCACACTATACCAGATGGCATAGTCAGCGACACTCTGACTTCATTGGTCATTGGTTTCAGTTGGGAGTTTTCCTTCTCGTAGGAGAATTTCCTTAACTGGGATTGAGAGCTTCCCCTGCCCTTGTTTTAATTTTGGAGTTGACTTCTCCTAAGCCAGTTGCCTGCCACAGCTTATGAGTCTGGTCTACCCAGGGAGTTTGTCCGTAGACATGGCTGCCGACCAAGGTTGATGAGTCCAATCTACCCACTCTCTTGTAAGGAGTTGCACCTAGAATGGCTGCCTACCAGGGCTGCTGAGCCCACTCTGCCCATGGTTGGTTTTCTGTTGGGGTTTGCTCCCCCTAGCCTTTGCCTCTCCCGAGGCACCCAGAACGCAGTGGGGCTATTTACCTATAGTTGGGAGTCTGGTTCACGGGCATCAGGGCGTATCCACACACTGGTGGGCCTGTAGTTCAGCCTGAGTCCGTGAGGTGCTCAGTTACTGTGTGTTAGGCACTACATGAGGCTTGTTGGAGAGGCTGTGTACTGGCAGAGAGAGACTGACGCATTCTGCCCTCCTTTTCGCAATACTGCTAGCCAGCGGTGGAAGCTGAAAGCGAGAAGTGACAAGCACTACCACTGCGCTACCACACTAGACGCATCACAACAACCATTTTTACACACGATAATGTTTCTGTTCTGGCTAACATGCAGTTGCTGAGAATACCGCTCTGTGGAAAAGATCTGTAACTATGTGTTTTTTCTGACAAATAGTATCATCAGCAGCAGGCAAGGGGTAAATCTGTTAAAGCTTCCAAATTTACTTATGTGCTTTGTGTTTTCTCAGGGAGAAGATTCTGACTGGTTCTGACTCCAAAGAACTGGATTACCTGATTGCTATGGTAGATCTCCTGGCGACATGTGCAGAGGTAAACTTTTTATTTAGAAATTAATTTGTGTGCTCAACATTTTTCAAGATTTAGAATTTTCAGTATTGGAAATTTTGTTGCCATAGCAAAATGAGTCTATTTAATGGGCCAGTGGTCGGCCATCCGTTGGCTGTCGTCCACATTAAAACTTTAACGTTGGCATTTTCTCAGAGGCTATTCACGCTACAATCTTCAGATTTAACCCAAGGGTACTTTGTGGCAAGACCTATCTAAACATACCAATTTTAGTGACCTCAAAAGTCAAAGTCACAGTGGTCTAGAACTAGGTAAAAAAATAGCCATTTTGACATAAATTGTCTATATCAAATACTATTTCAGTTTCAAACCCAAACTTGGTACATAGATACCTGACCTTTCTAAGCATTTGGCTGACCCCTCGGAAAGGTAAAGGGTCAGATTCAGAAGAGGTCCAGAAATAGGTAAAAAAAAATTGTGATATTTCACAAACATTGTTTTTTTTTTCTTTTTCTAAATTTAAAATACTTTTTTCAACTTCAGACCTAAACTTGGTACAGAAATTCTTGATGGTAAGACCTTTCTATGCATACTAATTTCGATGACCCCTTGGAAAAGTCAAAGGTCACAAGAGGTCAACAGATGTGTTCAAAATGCAAATTTCTTTTACAGAATTTAGTTATTATCAAAATTTTGTATTGGTTATACGTGTGAGCCATTAGGGCTTTGTCATTCTTCTTGTTGTTGAACTGCTAGACAAATTTCTGTGCTTGAGAATCTCAGATAGATAACACATTTATTTGAATTATTTGTAAGGTGGAATTCTGCCTTTCTGGGCTGAACCCTCTGCAGATTTAGTGTTTCTCACCATACACATTATAGATTCCGCTTAGTTCAGTTTCACAGTATTAAAAGTGATAAGGGAAGATTCTTCTTTACATTGTGTTACGCATCATACACTACATTGTGTTAGAGAGTTCGTTTTTGGAGTGCGCCCTGTGCCATTGGTGCATAATTGCCCAAAATGACCCATAACATTTTGAGCTGAGGGGTCAATGACCCAAATCTTTATGTAGGCAACGGGCCCTTCTTTTAAATCTTTCTGTAGGCAGCAGGCCCTTCTTTTCACATGTTGCTATAGGCCCCCCTTCCCCCCTCCCCCCTCTCCCCCACCCCAAGAAGGTGCCCGAATACGCCGGCCAACGTCGGCCTGATGGCCTTTTGCACATTGGAATGGTCTTAGTCACCTGCTCAGCGTTAAACCCAAATAACTAACTGTTTCCGTGCTTGATGAGATTTAATGGTTCAGAAAACTTCTTGCTACTACATTGTGAAGGAAGAAATATGCTCCATTTGTTTTTTCAAAATACATTACCGATGGCATTACTATATGGAATACACTCAATTGCCTGTAGATTTCAGCCCAAAGTTGTGTCCCCTACACAACTGGGGAGGAGACACCGGGGATCCAAGTATAGGCGCCCGGGTGTCCTCCCCTACCAACCTATCCCGCCATGCGTGTGGAGAACTCACCTCAGTTTCACTCTTTGGATGGTCGGGCTTTTGCCTTGCTACGGTTTTTTGACCGTTTCTTCTGTGGTTTCTACTACTTGGCTTTTTGCCTTGTTTTTGACTTCTCCTTGGACTCAGTGTACTTCGTTAGTGTGTTCTACACTTCGACGTTTTTACTGTGTGTGGACTTGGCGCCGACTGGTTCCGACCGGTTTGACTTTCAGTGAACTTCGTCCTTGGCTGCAGCCTTGGGGTTTCAGCTTGTGACTTTCTCACGTGGCTTTTGCCTCGCGGTGTGAGTTCGGCGCTTGAGTGTGTTCCTTCCTGTGAACAGTGTACAACGAATGCTATGGCGGCTTCTGTTGAAGTTTGCCCCCCTTTGCGAGGATTTCTGGGGCCCTCGTTCGCCCTCGTCGCCTGCCGGCCGTGCTCTACTGCTCTTCCGACAGGATGTGTGACGTGTGTGCTGACGGGAGTGAGGACCGGCGGTCTCAGGTGGGGATCCTCCAGACGTGTCCTTCTTCCTGGTCTCAACGTTCTCCCCGGACTGCTCCGCAGGAGGGCGTCGCTACGTCAGCTTCTCGGGTCCCGCTTCACTACGGCTTCCTGGCCTGCCAGCCCGCAGGTAAGTCCCCTTCTTTTACCTTAGCCGCGCAGAAACTCCCTCCCCTCTCCGAGTCTTCTGAGCAGGGCAGGCGAGTATCAGGGTCATGCTTCCCACATGGGTGGACATATATATTTACTCAGGTGCGGATTCGTGCGCACCATTTGTCCCCTCCCCGCTTCGCTTTTCCTGAGCGGGCTTGGCGTGACACCTTTCTGTCCACCCCCCCGCCCCGAACTTTCCAGGCGGGCCCGGTGTGACTCTGACTTTTACTCACAGGTGCGGATTCGTGCGCACCTTTTGTCCCCTCCCCGCTTCGCTTTTCCTGAGCGGGCTTGGTGTGACACCTTTCGGTCCACCCCCCCGCCCCGAACTTTCCAGGCGGCCCGGTGTGACTCAGACTTTTACTCACAGGTGCGGATTCGTGCGCACCAGTTGTCCCCTCCCCGCTTCGCTTTTCCTGAGCGGGCTTGGCGTGACACCTTTCTGTCCCCCCCCCCCCTCCCCGCCCCGAAGTTTCCAGGCGGGCCCGGTGTGACTTAGACTTTTATTCACAGGTGCGGTTTCGTTCGCCCCTTCTGTCCCCTCCCCGCTTCGCTTTCTGCTGAGCGGGCTTGGCGTGACTTCAGACTGTCCCCTCCCTGCTTCGCTCTTCGCTGAGCGGGCTTGGAGTGACTTTTAGACTGTCCCCTCCCTGCTTCGCTTTTGCTGAGCAGGCTTGGCGTGTTTTTAGACTGTCCCCTCCCCGCTTCGCTTTTTGCTGAGCGGGCTTGGCGTGACTACTGACTATCCCCTCCCCGCTTTGCTCTTCGCTGAGCGGGCTTGGCGTGACTTTTTCGACTGTCCCCTCCCTGCTTCACTTTTGCTGAGCAGGCTTGGCGTGATTATAGACTGTCTCCTCCCCGCTTCGCTTTTGCTGAGCGGGCTTGGCGTGACTACAGAATGTCCCCTCCCCGCTTTGCTCTTCGCTGAGCGGGCTTGGCGTGACGTTAAGACTGTCCCCTCCCTGCGTCGCTTTGGCTGAGCAGGCTTGGCGTCATTATAGACTGTCCCCTCCCCGCTTCGCTTTTTTGCTGAGCGGGCTTGGCGTGACTACAGACTGTCCCCTCCCCGCTTCGCTCTTCGCTGAGCGGGCTTGGCGTGACTTTAAGACTGTCCCCTCCCTGCTTCGCTTTTGCTGAGCAGGCTTGGCGTGATTATAGACTGTCCCCTCCCCGCTTCGCTTTTTGCTGAGCGGGCTTGGTGTGACTTTAAGACTGTCCCCTCCCTGCTTCGCTTTTGCTGAGCAGGCTTGGCGTGATTATAGACTGTCTCCTCCCCGCTTCGCTTTTGCTGAGCAGGCTTGGTGTGACTACAGACTGTCCCCTCCCCTGCTTCGCTCTTCGCTGAGCGGGCTTGGAGTGATTTTGACTGTCCCCTCCCCGCTTCGCTTTCACTGAGCGGGCTTGGCGTGACTTTGACTGTCCCCTACCAGCTTCGCCTTCGCTGAGCGGGTTTGGCGTGACTTTAGACTGTACCCTCCCCGCTTCGCCTTTCGCTGAGCGGTCTAGGCGCTGAGCGATCTTGGCGTGACTTTAGTCTGTCCCCTCACCACTTCGCTTCGCTGAGCGGTCTTGGCGTGACTTTGGACTGTTCCCTCCCCGCCTTGCCTTGCTGAGTGGTCTTGAGCGACTACGGTGGGTCCCCCCCCCCCCCCCCCCCCCAAGCGGGCCCGGCGGGACCCGGACTCTTGTCCCTAGACCGGTTCCGCTAGGGGAGCGGTCTTCGGCACCCGCGTTCGGATCTCAGTTTTCTGCTGTCCGTCCGTCTTTCGCGGTCCCTCCACCGTATGACGAGCCGCCTGCCGGGCTTTGCGGGTGGGTTGCGTCTTCCTCTCGCGCGGCGTTTCGGCGCTCTGGGAGCCGCTTGCCTCTCCTTGCGCCTCGAGGGATGGACTGCCTCGCTTCTTCGAACCGGATTTTCTCAGCCATCTTCCTACGGATTTGGCTGTCGTCTTATTCTTTCGAGACTCGACGACTGGTTCTTCCCCCGGCTGTTAGCGGTCACGTCGGTCTCCTCTTCGGACGACGTCGGCTCTTCGCTCAGCTCGCCGACTTCTCGCTTGGGTTTTGGCGTAGTTCCTCCCCCTCTTCTTCGGTCCTCCTTCATTTATGGAGAGACAGGCTTCCGCGGGGATCTACACGCAGAGGCGGGCCTAGCGTCGCTAGTCCCTCCGTCAGCCAGCCGGCTTCCGCGACTTCACCGGTGCGTTCTTCACCATGTTACGACACGCCTTCGTCGGCTTGTGCCCTCTGGCGTCGCCTGGGCTAGTTGTGGACTTGCGTAGGCCCTGGTTGTTACCTTTGCCTCGCGGTGCTGTTCCATCTTCACTGACCAGTTGTGACGGGCGTCTCTGCTTCCTGCGCATTTCGCAGCCCTTGGCCGGACGGGTATCGGTTTCGTCGCCATCTTGGTGGGACGGCGCCTGGCTACACTTTTTGTTACGTTCCTTCTTGCCTTCTCCTTGCATTCTGGCAAGGTTATCTCGGTCTCGGCTTCTGTCCGGCGCTCTTGGGACGGGGTATGGCGTCTTGTGTCAGCTTACGCCGGGTTCGTCTCGTGCGGTTCCACTGTTCTGGTGTAACTGTGGGGGCGCTTGCGCCTGGTCCCTTGGTTCGCTATGTTGCTAAGTCCAGCTCGGATCTAGGTCCAACTCTGGTAGACCCTCAGACCCGACTAGTGGTTTTTCACCTGGTGAGACTACAGTCTACGCCGCAGCTTAGGCCGCGAGCCCATCCTCCTGCACCGGCAGCTAACAGACCCATCTAGTGCACCCTTCCGGCCGCTGCTTCTAGAGCCAAGCTTCAGATACAGACTCTCCTTTCAAGTACAAGTCTAACACGCTGGTAATCCCTCCAGTCCCAGTTTGGGGATCTACCAGGCGTTGGCACAGTCGGCGCTGCGACTTCGGTCGCGCGTCCGTTCTTACTCCGGCAGCGAAACTCAGACCCGGCTAGCGCGCTGGCTGGCTTCCTGCGACTTGGCGACACAGGATAATCTACAGTTACGCTGACAGTTAGTGGTTCTTGCAGGCGACAGAACAGTCAACGCCGCGACTTCGGTCACGGGCCCGTTCTCCTGCTCCGGCTGCTACCACAGTCCTCCTTTGGACGCTGTCCGGTTTCGCCGACTTCGGCGACTCGGATTCTTACAGGAAACAGTGGGCAGCTCCCACACGACTAGTGGACTCTACCCGGTTCCGCCGACTGCTTCGGCTCGATTTGGACGTGGGAACAGGTTTCAGTACCTTAGCTGGTGGGCCCTACGTTGCTGCTTCCAAGAAGGTGGGGCCTTGCCCTCTTTGCCCTACGCAGGAGGTCAGCGCTCCATTTCGGACCTTCCCGAGTGGTTCCTGCCCTGGGACGGTGGGTCGGCGAGAGTTAGCTACGAGAGCGAGCTTCTTCGCCGGTTGCAGGTACAGACCCGAGAGGACGGCTCTGACCACGTTCCTAGGGCTAGATCGCAGTACTTCAGTCAGGATTTCCGGGACCGCGCTCAGTGGAGCGCGCTGACCGGACGCTGTAGTCGACGCGCAGCTTGTCTTCAGTACTATGAGTCCCGTCTTCTTTCAGGGCGGATCTGCGCTGCCGCCTCCAAACAAGTCCGCGGCAGTATGGTTGTGGGGACTTCCTTGACCAGGCTGGAGACAGTTACCCTCGTAAGGACGACACTTCGATACCTGTCGGCTGCCTCTCTCCTTTTCGGGGAGTCAGGCGAACCCGACTTTGAGCGAGCTCGACCCGCCTTCTTCTGTGGACTTACTCTCTACTGGCCCTCCCAGGCATACGGTTACAGCCTAGAGTCCTGCCCGTTACCCTGGGCCGGTTGGGTTATGGGGCCTTTGGCCTCTGGCTAGGCACTGAGAGAACCACGGGCTCTGCCTCTCGCCCGGGCTGCAGACGCGCTGCTCTTCTTGGGATGGTCTGTTCCCTGTGGCCTACCCTCTTTCGGTGTGGTGCCGAAGATTCGGCAGTATCTTCTTCCTGCTCCACGGTTCTCTTCCTGGTGGCCCCCCTGCTTTGGATTCTCGGAGGGGGCGGGACGGCTATGGCAGCAGTCCGCGGACTGTTACCAGTGTTGTGTGCGACGGCTAGGGGAGATTCTACCAGTCGGGGCGCGCCTCTCGGTGTTTCCGCCCCACGATCTCACTATCCCTACGGGCGGAGTTCCCCTTAGGGCTCTTCGACGACCAAGGTTAAGCTCCTTTTTCCGTCAAGAGTTACTGCTCCATAATCGTACTCGCTTCCCTCAGCCGGGGCCTTTAGGATCCGGCCCTGGCGAGTTTTGGGTCCTTGGGACCTTGAATTCAGATGTCCTCTCTCCGGTTCTCTCTTACCTCGGTGGGACCTCATCTGGACCCGGACGTGGCTATTTACAGACTGCTTCGAACCCCTGCCTTGGCACGGTTCTCCGTCCTTGCCCGGAAACATGTTCATCCTGGCGCTCGCCACGGCTCCCGCGGGTGCGAGCCGCATGCTCTCTCGGTCCGCCCCACAGGTTGGCAGTCCGAGCTTTCACTCGTCGCAACTTCTCATCGACCCGGCCTTCAGGTCTTGAGCCGGCCTCTCTCGGCGGCACCCCAGTGGCTGACCTTACCCCCGTTCAGGGGACGACCGACCCACGGGGCGCGTCGTCAGGACCTAGTCCAGGCACTGCAGTTCCTGCACTGCCATCGGCCACACCGTCTTGCCTGCCCGCCTCTTCCTACCCTTCGTCAGGCAGGCCGAGTAGCTCGACCCAGACAGTTTGCCGTGGCTTCGGTGGGTGACTCGTTGGCCTACCCAACCTCTCCCTTTTCGGGATAGAAGGTTACAGTTCCGGGCGCATGACGTACGAGCAGTAGCCCCTGAGCGGCTTTGACCGCTTTCTGCTCGGTTATGACTTTGGGACGGGCGGTAGGCAGGTGTGCTGTTCCACTTGCTCCCTCTTCTCCCTCCGCAACCTATCTGGCCAGCGTGACTCCCTGGGCTTGATGGGCTGCCTCTCCGTGGCCCAGCACTCCCTCCGCGCGCCACAGCGCCATAGACACTTCTTAGCTGAAATCGTCGGGAGTGCTCCTTGCGGGCTAGCGGAGGGCTCTACGTTAGGGTTTGGGTGTCGGCACCCTCCTCCTCTTTGGTAGTCTTCCATATAGTAATGCCATCGGTAATGTATTTTGAAAAAACAAATGAATTTTTTTTCTAAAATGTATTTTTTTGAAAAATACTTACCAATGGCATTACTCGGATGGCCCTTCCACCTGCCCCGCTTGCCTCCTTGGCTAAGCGTGAAACTGAGGTGAGTTCTCCACACGCATGGCGGGATAGGTTGGTAGGGGAGGACACCCGGGCCCCTATACTTGGATCCCCGGTGTCTCCTCCCCAGTTGTGTAGGGGACACAACTTTGGGCTGAAATCTACAGGCAATTGAGTGTATTCCATATAGTAATGCCATCGGTAAATATTTTTCAAAAAAATACATTTTAGAAAAAAAAATTCATTTTTTGTGCTGGTCTGTTGTTTGCTTTCTAGGGCCTCACACCCGTCAGGGCAAGAGGATTTCATGTGACTGCTTTTGTTGCCTCACTATACAAGTGGCCACACTATGTCTTCAGCACAGTGCTGATCTGTGATTTTGAACTTTCTGGCCTAGGGCCATAAGATCCAAAATCACACATCAGCACATGCATTTGTTTTTCTTTTATCAGGGTGAGAACCGCTACATCGAGTCCATCTGCCAGACCATCTTCAAGATTCCTGAGCTGCTGAAAGTGTTGAACAATAAAGCCGTCAACTGTAACCTGAAGCGGCCGTTCCTGCGCTTTTTCCTTTGGGTGTATCTCAACACCGCAGGCGGCATGATTGAGAGCGGGGCAGGTGACCTTCCTCATGACCCGTAGGTTTTAATTTTTATCATTGGGTTCTATACAGTCAAACCTATCAAGGCAAACACCTGTATAATGCGGCCGGCCACCTGTTGAAGCAGGCCACCCATTTTGGGTCTCATGATCTTTTTTTGCTACTTAGATGACCCTGTGTAAGGCAACGATCTAGATGACCACATTCCTAAGGCAACCACTTTTGGGATAGTCCCATGGGTGGTTGACATACACAGTTTTCACTGTATTTGGTGGAGGGGCTGGGGTGGGGTGGAAAGGGCGGTTAGAACATGTCGAACATCAGTGTGGTGAACAGTTGATAGAAGCAGGCATTCCAGCTTGTTTTCTCTTTATGTTTCTTCACTCGTTCAGCTCTGATGCACCACAACTAAATATGGATTGACCTTGATAGTTCAAGGGTGGTGCCGGAATTGCTTGGCAAATCTCGGGGCCAAGCTATTCTGGCACCACCCTTGGAATATGGTGATTTGTTCTTGTGCTTCTTACTCTCTTTGGAGGACCTTTTTTTTTCAATGTTTTGGTTGAATGTTACAATGTTAACTGTAGTTTTTATTTGTGTGATAGGTGTGAAAAGCGACCAGTTTTATTTCCATTCCATATTTTGAAACTTTTCAAGGTCGACACTAAGCCCAATTGCTACAGAAATTATTGCACTATGGAGTTGACATGATGTGAGATGCGTGCGTTTCTGTACTTGCAGGCAAGTGTGGAATTACCTTGACAGTCTGAACGCGGAACTGAAAAATATGACAGAGTTTGCCAAAGCCAATCCTGTTGTTTTCAAGCAGCTGTTGAAGCGCCCACCTGCCAAAAGGTATGGCATGACTTGACTTTAAATTACCTTTGGTTATGTTGTTTTTTCACTGCCTCGATGAACCCTTTTCATCCTGGTACACTACTGCTGGAAATAAATTTGACTGATAGTTCAATGGAGGTGCAAGAATAGCTTGGTGCCTGAGGCGCCAAGCTATTCTAGCATCACCTTTGAACTAAAATGGTTGCTCTAATCTCATAATCTGCAATGTAGCCTTCATAGGACAATAAGCAAATTCAGCCTCAGGATGTAATGAGTTAAGGGGACTTGTGAAACACCTATGCCAAAAATTCTTCCTCTCACCCTGTCACCCCATCATAGGTTTTAATCCATACCATTATGAGGCTAAAAGCTTCAAATTAGTACACTGCCATATGCAAGCGACATTATAGTACTTAATGATATAGACCAATGGCTTTAGTTCAAGGATAGTGCCAGAATAGCTTGGCGCCTAGAGGCACCAAGCTATTTTGGCACTACCCTTGAACTATTTTAGTCAAACTTATTTCACACATTGGTGTATTCCGAATGATAAGGGTTAAACAAAATTTCATGTATTGTATGCTGTTATGTATTGCATTTCATGTATTGTATGCTACAGTTGCCAAGGGCTTATTCTTGTAAGTCAAACAAAAATAGAAACACCTTTCTGGCTAATCTTTTATTACATTATTATATACTGTCTTTATTAGTGTCATGATAGAGTTTCTTATGCGGAAGCTTTTGACACTTGGTATATAATATCTGTATTTTAGTATATGCATATTTAATTACCTTGGAGTAATTTTGTTCCATCACTTTCGTTAGGTTTGTGCGCCCTAAAAAGGAGGCTTTATTTTCTCATGCTGTTATTTCTTGCCTTGTCTTCTCTGCCCTTCACTCTGACATTCCTTGCCAACTTGCATGAACATCCTTTGTCCTCCGCAATTTATGATACTGATTTAGACACATTTGCATATTTTGATCGAATCGATTAAGTCAGTGCATACTTATGCTCCAACAGGAAAGGTACCTGTAAAGTTTGTGGCAGTACTCCCCAAATAGAGACGCTTAGGAAGTACACTACAAGTACACTTATATTCAGACGAGATGCTAAACATCTCGCTTGAACAGAAGTGTAATTGTGATGTACTCCTTGAATGGGTCTATGTGGGGAGTACTGCTGCAAACAATACCCAGTGCGGAAAGGGCCATCGGGCCGACATCGCCCCAATGGCCCTTTGCGTATTAGGTACAAGCATTAACACTATCAGTGACAATGTCATTTCTTTCCTCAAAACACATTACCGATGACATTACTGTAAGGAATAGTGTCTTAGCTAGCCTAATTTTAGCCAAAATTGGTTGTGTACCTATATGGCAGCACGCTGTACAAGTTCGTCGCCGCCCCGTCCTTTGGCCGCAGTACAGACTTGGACTGGGCCGTCAGCCTGGACTCGTCGACATTTCTAGACGATCTTGCGGAGCCAGTCGGAGATCCACTGGGACAAGATTGCGTTCTGCTCGCCCCTGGACACCCCCCGTCTCCAGCTGTTACCTCAGCTTCGCCTTCAGTGGCATGGTCTACCAGTGTCGCGCACTCCCCTTCCGCTTTACCGCAGCCACTGGGTGTTCTACCGCATCGGGACACTATAGTAGACGAGGCCTGTTGGACATCTTCGTGCGGCCACATCGACATCCCTAGACGATCGTCACTTGCAGAACCGGTCGGAGACCTACTTGGAGAAGATTGCGTTCTGCTCGTCCTCAGACACCGTATCCAGCCGTTCCCTCCGCTTTGCCTTCGATGGCGTGTTCTACCAGGGTTGCGTGCTCCTTTAAGTGTCAATCGCAGCCTTTAGGGGTTCTACCGCAGCTGTACTTCCTGGCAGACAGGACCAGACGGACGTCTTCATGCTTCACATCGACATCCCTAGACGATCTTCCCTTGCGGAACCGGTCGGAGTCCTCTTTGGAGAAGGATCGAGATGCACTTCAGGATCTCCTCGGCAGGCTTGGTTCCTGGTCTACGAGGGCAGGGTCGACCTCACGCCGTAGCGCCGCTTGTCTATCTGGGGATGGAAACACGCTCCGACCTCACCAAGGGCGGGATTCCGGAGCGGCGAATGCAGCTCTTGGCAAACCCGGCACGGTGTTTGTCTCAACAGCAGGCGTACTTCGCCAGATGGTGACTTCGGCTTTAGGGACAGGTGAGTACCGCAGCGGACCTACTTCCCCTATGATGTCTCTACTGCCCACTGCTGCAGCTGGTCCTGCTTCTCCCCGGACGACCCTTGACAGGCGACCTTGAGTCCCAGGTTCAGGTGCGGCCGATGCTATGTCTTCACCTTCTTTGTGGGGCGGATCCTGATTGGCTCACGACGGGAGTTCCTCTCTTCTCGCCTCCTCCAGTTCCTCTCTTCTCGCCTCCTCCAAAGACGTCCCTTGCATCGACGCAAGTCTCGCCTCCCGGGGCGCTCTCCTGTTACCGAGATCCTACTCTGCCTCCAGCGGATGGACTCCGGACCTCGTAGCCCAGCTTTGGGTATCACGTCTGTGACGTCAGGAGCTTCTCGTCCTCTCCGACAGTGCCACAGTAGTCGACTACTTTCAAAGGCAGGGCGGGACGCGGTTCCTCTCTCTGTACTTCCTCCTGTGCCAGGGGCTCCGTTGGGACAAAGATCGAGACATTGCTTCCGAGCAAGAGACTTCCCAGGACTACTGCATGACCTGCCGACTCCCATCGCGCATCGCGGCCAGCTTCTCCGCACAGAGTGGACGTTCCGTCCGGACATTGTTTGGGTGACCTGTGCAGCGGAGAGTCCCCCATGATCGCGCTGAGGTGGAATCGCCAGCTTCCCCACTTTGTCTCCTCTGTTCCAGATCCGCTAGCCTGAGCATTCGCGCTCTCTACCTCTCTGGGGTCGACCTCGACACCTCACCGACCCACCGATGGTGCTGGTCCCAAGCTCCTGCCCAAGCTCAAGGTTGCAACGCGCTCCTGGTCCTGGTGGATACTTGCTGCGGGACATGCTCGTGGACCTCCGGCCTCCTGAACCTCGCCGTGAGCCCCCCTCTGCGGATCACCACCCCACGCACGATGCTTTGCAGCCCCGAGAACTCTTCCTCCACGCTTGGACGTTGTGCGGCAAGCCCTCGCCGCTAGAGGCTTCTCAAGTGCAGCAGTGGGCGCTATCGCTACAGGTCGTAAGCACTCGACCAGACGAGTTTACGAGGGAAGGAGCGAGTCCTGGGCGACGCATGTGATGACGAGCGCCTCTTTCCCATGTGCCGTATGGTTCCTCAGCAGGTGGAGTTCTTCCTCTGGCTCTTCACCGACCAACTTGGCGCCCTCACCTTAGGGGCTTCCTGACCATGATCGCTGACTCGTACCGACTTAGAGTGGCTGACCCTGGTGCCTGTACAGACCTTGCCGGCATTCTGACGCTCTTTGGTCTACACGTCCGGCCTTCGCTCGTGATTGCCACAATGGGACCTTGCCTAGAGGCTACGGGGGCTTGTCTTGGACCTTTTTGACCCGCTCCAGGAGGTGCGGACGGCCGACATGCCACGAAAGACCTACTCCCAACTGAACTTTGCCAAGGCTGCCAGGGTCAGCGAACTGCACGCTCTTCAGCGTGCCCCTCAGGCTTGCAGTTTGGATGATTGACTGGACAACTGCTGCCCGACCCATCTTCCTAGCCACGACCCGGTTCCTTGGTTCGCCCAGTTGGTCACCATTCGGCCCTTGGGGGATTCAGGCCCTGCTCGGGATACAGACAGCTGGATCCGGTGAGAGCCTTATGTGGACACCTGCGCCAGACCAAGCCGATACGCAGGGGATGCACCCGCCTTCCAGGTGGGGATGACAGCTCACCCCAGATGGTATACCTCCTGGCTCCATTACGTACTTTGCGCCGCCTACTAGGGCCTCTACCCTGATGCAGCCAATGGGATGAACATCAGGGCGCTCGAGGTCGAAGCCATGGCCGCATCCTCGCATTCGACCGCTACTGAGCTGTCAAAGACTTGCGGCAGCCGTGCGCTGATGAGCGGAGTCAACTTCAGCTGATTCTACCTGAGGGACCTCTCCGGACAGCGCGAGATCCTCTCGGGTCCTCCCAGGCCAGCGGGAAACATGGCGCTGGTGGGAAACATCCCCGGAGCGCAACACTCCCTCCCTTGGTGCCATCGGCTATTCTTAGCTAAAATTATCGGGAGGTTGCTCCTGGGAGGGTGGGCCTAGTTGTCAGTTGGGGGTTAGGGGCGTTATAAGTGGCACCCACCTCCTCTTCGTAATTCTTCCTTAGAGTAATGTCATCGGTAACGTGTTTTGAGGAAAGAAATGAATTTTTATCTAAAATGTATTTTTTCGAAAAATACTTACCGATGACATTACTCGAATGACCCTCCCACCTGCCCCGCTTGCCGCTCGTCGGCTAAGTAAACAAACTGGCGGGATTCCGGTAAGTGGTTGCCCGGATGGGGATGAAAGGGAGGCTACTCGGGTTACTGGCTAGGCTTATGACGCCCCTTGTTGCCTCCCCTGCCATATAGATACACAACCAATTTTGGCTAAAATTAAGCTAGCTAAGACACTATTCCTTACAGTAATGTTATCGGTAAGTATTTTTCTAAAAAATACATTTTAGAGAAAAATTCATTTTTCACACCAGCTGTTCCAACTACACGGCTATAGGATAGCCAAACAGAAACGATAGCAATTCAGAAGGAAATTCTAAATTTAATTGAGGTGTCTTTTAGTATGTGATTTTTGACCTTATGACCTAGTGCTGCAAGGTCCAAAATTACATTCAAGCACACCGGTCTTAAAATATATACTGAGGTGGTTTATCAAACTGATTGTTTACTGCATATGTTTGTTCTGTTATCATTGTCCTCATTTGTTTATTTTTATTTTGTTGATTCCATTATCTTTTGTGTGTGTGTGTTTCTTTTGTTTGTGTGTTTGTTATTTTAATCACAAGTTTATTTTGTCCTTGGTTCAGTCTTTGTCCATCAGTCTGTTCCTTCATCTTTGTTGCAATATTATCACATTCATATTTGTTTTTCACAGCAATGTTACCTCAAACGCAAGGTAAAAGAAACGCCCCCTTAGGGTGTAATATAACATAAAACTAACCTTCAGCGTATATTCATTTTATTTGAGACATGCCATGCATGGATCATGGCAAATGAAGTAACCTTACGAGACATGCTATATAAATACATTTCAATTAACCCCTTGCATGTTGGTCACGTTTTTTGTCATGATGATTCCTACAGGAATCAATGTGACAAAAACTGCGACCGACAGGCAGAGGGTTAATACAGTGATCAAGACACCTCGTAATTGAAGTTATCTTTGAGACATGCCACATTATGTGCAGCATGACTTGAATACTAGCTCCGTTTATGCAGCATGTCTTGTATGCTAACTTCATTTGTCAGGAACCCATATTCGGCATGTCTCATATAAATTAACCCACCATCTTAACAGTTGTAACCATGGGACAGATTTTCAGTATCTTCAGATTTGAGGTGACTTCTAACGGTTGCAGGAGATGGGCCAGCCATGATATCTCAGTTGGACACTAGCCAGGAACTATCATGCTTGATCCATCCCCAGCTGTAGTTTGAAGGGAAAGGAGTTTAACCAACATGCAGTTTTCATTATACACTGTAGACAGCAGCATTATGATTCAGCTTTACGGACATTTCAACTGACAACATTTTGCAGATAACGGGGTGTTTGCTGAGTACAGCAGAACCTGTTTTGAGCGACATCCCATGTGCGAAATCACGTCTATGATTAAAGACCATCATTCAGGTGGCTACAGCCCCATAAATGATGGTATTTAATGACAGGTGACACTTCTTGCCCCTCAAGGCTTTTCTTGAGAGAGCATTTATCTTTTAACCCTTTGGCTGTTGGTAGCGCTTTTAGTCATGGTGATTCCTACAGGAATCACCGTGACTAAAAGCACTACCGACAGCCAAAGGGTTAAGACCACTAAAAAGATGGTTGCTCAAAACAGGTACTACTGTAGAGTTAAATGTGTACTGGTCTGCAATTTGGAGTTTACAGCCTTCAATCATAATGTTCAAAATTATTTACCACCACCAGCCATGAAAATGCATCATTTATCATGTTCTGTGTGTTTTTTGCTTATGAGATTTTATTGCAGGCTTTGATTAGCCGCTGTTTTGTTACAGCATAACCTATCTGTGTATTTGTGCTTCCCAATTTTCTTTTGCTTTCATTGGTTTCATGTACTTTTGGCTGACGTACGATAGCAAAAGTGAGTCTTTATACTAGGCCATCATCTGTCATCTGTCTGCCCATCGTGTGTGTGTGTGTAAACTTTTTTAGTTGTGAAAGGTATTTGAGAAACTTGTTTTTTCTAAAATGCTATTCACAACTCCAAACACAAACTTGGTGCAAAGATACCTGATGATAAGACCTTTCTATATATACTAATTTGGTTGACTCTTCAGAAAGGTCAAGGGTCACAAGAGATCAGAAAATAGGTCACAAATAGCCATATTTTGACAAAAGATGTTTTTTTCTCAAATACTATTTACAACTTCAAACCCAAACTTTACACAGAGATACCTGATGGTAAAACCTTCCTATGCATTCTAATTTGGATGACTCCTTGGAAAGGTCAAGGGTCACAAGATCAGGAAATAAAAATGCTTTTTCTTCTCAAATACTGTTTACAACTTCCACACCAAACCTGGTACAGAGATACCTGATGGTAAGACCTTCCTATACATGCTAATTTGGATGACCCCTCGGAAAAGTCAAGGGTCACAAGAGATGGGCAAATGATGTGAAAAAATGTCTTTTTTGTTGTAAAATGTAGTTTTTATTAGCATTTAGATCTCCTGTGGAGCATTTGAAATTTAGTTTTTATTAGCATTTTGTGGCAAACTTTTCAACCAACTTTGGTAGAAAGGTAGCTTATGATAACTACCTTTTTATGCATACTAGATCGGTTCACTACTTGTGAAGGTCAAGGGTCACAGGAGGTTGACAAAAGTGTAAAAAGCGCATACATTTTGCAAAAACATGGATTTCCTAGGTACAAAGCTAACCCTTTACTTATCACAGAACACTTGAACACTTGCTTATTTCAGTGACCTGTTGGAAATGTCAATGGAACAAAGGACAGATTTATTATGTGGATCAGTCATGCATGTGGGCCTTAAGGGCTTTGACATTTTTGTTTATACTTTGAAATCATAAAAGTACGCTGAATGTACTAAGAATTTTACTGAACATTCAATGAACCCAAGCCTCTCTATTCCGCCACATACATAAACAAGAGCCGCTGTAGCAACTATATAATTTGGACATTTCTGGTGATGAGTTTTGTTCCTTTGGTTAAATGGAGGCTTGGGGTGATTTATAGAGTGCAATTTTCTCGGGTAAAATTCATAGTGTGTTTGGCGCGCTTAAAGGCTGCTTTTGTTTTTTTCTGAGCTTCACAGCATGGTCATAAATGTTTTACTTGGTTTATGATTTAGCGAGTTACTGTTATTTTGGCACTAACATTTTTTTCTTTTACTTTTTTGTTTTTAGTAATGGGACTCCAGAGAAAGTACAAAGGTGCAGTAGCCCTAACCTCTAGTGTGCTTTTAGCTGCAATCTTAATGCCCCTAATCCCATTGCTTGTTTTATGCTTCATGTGCTTTCCATTAAGACAATGACAAGTTTGTCTGTCACCATTAACTTGGATATTATGCACAATTTTTACTGTGATGGTACAGTTATTTTGGCATCCCAGTAAGCAACGGGTCATCAGGCCACTGCAGCCATAGTGGGCCCAAAGACGTTTTGCTACTGGGGATTGACTTTAAGCTATCTGCCAGAAAACAAAACCAACACTCAAATGTGATGCATAGATCCTCATGAGCCCCCAAAAAGGGCTCATGAAGATCCATCCTTCTCTCATTTATACATTCATATGCCAAAACCAGACGACGCAGTGAGTCTGCAGTGTGATGTCCAGACCAAAAAGATGGCTGCCAAGCGTGTCAAATGCAGAGAATAACCCAACGAAGGAAGAAGCACACTTAGAAAAGACTGTTACAACATAATTAATTAAGTTTACCTTTTCCAAAGAGACGAACAAGATAAGTAGTGAATTGTTTAATTATTTGTGTTGCAACTGTGTTTTTTAACCATGCTTCTTTCTTCGTTGGGTTATTCTCTGCAGCGTGATGGTCCAGAGACTTTTCTCGATGTTACCAGAGAGTGGTTTAACATAGATGTTTGTGATGATACATTTTTATTTTAACATTACCTAAGATACCTTTGTTCCTTGTGCTTGATGTTGTTAACCCTTGTAGCCCCGAGTCCCTACAGCAGGAGATTGATTGACCATGACAATTCAAGGGTAGTGCCAGATTAGCTTGGTGCCTTCCACCTCCTGCAACTGGTACATAGATGTTAAGTAACACTTCCAAAATTTGGGAAATAGGACCTTGGGGCTAAAAGGGTTATCATATTATTATTATTATTTTTATTATTATTATGACTACATAGTTTTATTTTTAAAAAAAAACACTTTAGCAGTCAGCATTCCTTGTACTGGATGTTTCAGAAAGAAATTTTCTCTCCCACCTCTACCCGATAGTCTGGGGCTTGTACTGGCAGAACAGTTGGTCAAGTTCGATTTACGTGTGTAATTTGTGCACTTTTTCAAAGTCTCCCCCTGTATTCCCCTGCACGCAAAAGGTTGTCGTGCTAACATCAGCTGCAGTTGGCCCGCACATGGGCTGATATTGACTGCAGTTGACCAGTGCATGGGCTGACATTGGCTACAGTTAGCTTGCACACAGCTGTACCTAAGCCAACCCCAGCTAGTCTCAGTCCAATGACCTTTTTCTCACTGGGTTCTCTTTCATCTTTAGTCTTGTCTTCTTAGGCGTCTGGTCCTCTTTTCCCACAAGGATTGGTGATTTACTTATCATTTCTCAGGCCAGTCTTTTCATGCATGGGCACACCTATTATGCTGACTGAAAACTACATGACTTTTCTATCTTGGTCCTTTAACATGAAGCTCTGCCTTTCTGACACACGCATGTTTGCCTTATTATTGCAGGGTGCTTCATAATTTGCTAATGTGTTTGGTGGATATGTGATTCCACCCCAGTGTGCAAAGGCCACCAGGCCAAAGTCGGCTGACATTTGCCCGTGCACAGCCGTGCGTGGGCCAACGGTGGCTAACGTCGTCCCGACGGCCTTCTGTGAATTGGGTCCTTTGTGTCTGTTTATGTTTTGTGCGGTCAGCCTTAGTGCATCACCAGAGCCATAAGTCAGACTGCATTATTCATGGTCATATTGTTGTGGTGCAGAATTGAGTAAGATGTATGAAGGTAACCATTTACATGGGATTCAGAAACCAGTCCACGCTGTACCTGATTGCATGGTTTACTGGTGTGAAGGATAGTGATGCTGATCTTTAGCTGTACTGTGTATTTAACCCATATCATACTGAAGCTATAAAAGCTTCAAATTTGTGCACTGCCATATATGCAAGCTACATTATAGTACTTACAGATAAGGATATAGACCAATGGCTTTAGTTCAATAGCACTAAGGTCTGATTTTTAAGAAAAAGGGCATATTCTCGTCTTAAGTTATGAACAGTCTAATTCTGATTCATGCAGTACCTTGTACTTAAACTCTAGGGGAAAATGCAGATACACTTCTGTTTTTCATTGTCTCTTTTAAAGGCCATCAAAATTTATTTGGCTCAATAGCTGGTAAGGAAGGTTTACTCCTTTTCTTTGCTCTTTTTTTTTTAATTTTAAAATAAATTTTCCCTTTTTATTATTTTTTTTCCCTTTATTTTTCCATTTTCAATCCATACAAGCAGTTCCAAACACATACTGTGAGGAAAGAGGATTGACCACTGAAGAACAAAGTGCTTCACATTCTAGGTGTGTGTGTGTGTGTGTGTGTGTGTGTGTGTGTGTGTGTGTGTGTGTGTGTGTGTGTGTGTGTGTGTGTGTGTGTGTGTGTGTGTAATTTTTAGAGAGAGAAAGCGAGAGAGCAGTTTCTCTACATTTTCAAATTTCATTGACTTTTTCATATTAAAAAAAATTCCTTAATGGTGTATTGGATTAAATGGCGCTTTCTTTATTTATTTTTATGCACATTTTACCCAATTTATGTGATTTTGTATGTAATAATATATAAGTTTCACTTGCTCACATCCTGGGCGTTTTTTTTTTATTCAAGCAATTCATCATCTTTACTTGCTTTCGAGTGAGAGCAGATAACTCGTCAGTTTCTTACAGTAGCACAGACACAGATTGCATTTCTGAAGTCGTTTTAATGTAATTTCAACATCAGATTGCCCCAGTGTCAAAAAAACGTGGATACAAAGTTTTTCAGCACCTGTCAAAGGAACGTGGATACAAAGTTTTTCAGCAAGAGGCGTAGATCCTCATGAGCCCCCGCACATACATATGCAAGCCAATGGTGGTGGTACAGATTATAAAAAAATTGTAGCTTTAAATCATTTCAAAAACGTGTGGAAAGCATAAGATAATTGTCATTATTAGCCATTAGTGTCTGACACCTATGATTTATCCAATGTTATTTTGCATTTTGATTGGTGCTGTTCCACAACAATATAAATACATGTATAACATTTGAAATATATACATTAATTTTATAAGCGATTTCATCAGCTGTCATTATCAAGTCATTATCAATAATGTGAATAATATCACCCAGTGTTTCAATTCCAGCTTTTTCCATGCATAGTAAGACTGCTGAGAATTCTTCCATCTGACCACATTGTTTTGCCACAAAACCTGGTTTTGATAGACTTCACAATCAACATGCTGTGGGTTAGGAATGGTGTTTTATTATCCAAATATGTTGTTGAAACCTTTTTTCCAAAAGTCACTTTTTTGTTGTTGACGCTTGATAGCAAAAGTGATATATTTTGGGCCAGTGGTCCCATGTCAGTCTGCTTGCGTCCATGGTAAATTTAATGTTGGCATTTTCTCAACGACTATTTGAACCAGAGTCTTCAAACTTTGCAGAAGTATACTGTGTGGCAAGACCTTTCTAAACATACCAATTTCAGTGACCTCTCACAAAGGTCAAAGCAAAAGGGGATAATTTTGATGATCCTTGGAAAGGTCAAGGGTCACAAGCGATCAGGAAATAGGGTCAACTGTAGCCATATTTTGACAAAACTGGTGTGTTCTTAATTACTGTTCACAACTTCAAACCAAATTTGTTACAAGTCTAACTGATGGTAAGACCTTCTGTGCGTACTAATTTGGAAAGATCAAGGGTCACAAGAGGTCAGGATATAGGTAAAAATAGCCATATTGGGACAAAACCTTTTTCCCCCCAGGTACTATCTATAGCTTCAAACCCAAACTTGGTAAAGAGATAGCTCATAGTAAGACATTCCTCTGTATCCTACTTTGGATGGCCCCTCGGAAAGGTCAAGGGTCACAAGAGATCTAAGCATACTAATTTGGTAGACCTCTCGCAAAGGTCAAGGGTCACAGGGAGTGACAAATGTGAAAAAAGGCATATATTTTGAGAAAACAGTTTTGGCTGATACATAGGCCAACCATTTACTCATGTTGAGATACGTGAACACTTTGAAAGTTTAATTTCCTGGATTGGTCATGTTTGCCATCAGGACTTTTCCATTCTTGTTATGGCATATTTTGCAAACCCACTTGCATGCAGTGCATGTGTGTGAATATGTATGTGCGCACATGTTGATCATCATTCCTGAGTGTTGTATGTGTTGCATGTTGTGCCTGCTGTGCTTGTAATATGGCTAAGGTCTGCATGGTTTCGCAATATGCTCAGGCAGAATTTCAGCATAAGTTTAACCCATTTAGCCCCAACGCCCAATGGCAAGAGATAGATCGATCATGATAATTCAAGGGTAGTGCCAGATTAACTTGACGCCTGATGGCACCAAGCTAATCTAGCACTACCCTTGAATTGTCATGGTCGATCCGTCTCCTGCGACTGGTACATAGAAATTAGATGACACCTCCAAAATTTTGGAAATGCACCCGTGGAGTTAAATGGGTTAAGGCTGGCACAGTCCCATTTGTAGTTGAACTGATACACACATGTATGCTTCGTTGTTTCACAGTCATTTCTTTTTCAGTGCACAGTCATGTACGTTTTAATTATTTTTTTTTTTTCAAATTTGAAGTGTTTGCTCCCTGGGACACATATATGAAGAGTTGTGAGTTTATTAAAGTGCAGAGAAGAATGGAGAAAGAAACACTTTTAGAAGAAACAGTTACAACACAATTTATGAATATTTATTAAAATAGACAAACGTGTATACAAATCACTCGCTACTTATCTTGTGAGTGAGAAGAAGCAAGGTAGGAACTGAAGGATATGTCAGCTGAAGGATTGGTCTGCATTGTATAAAAATGGTGTCAAACTGATGAATATGGTGTGTGATGACTTGGCACATACATGTTATGTAACAAAATCCTAATTACTGATGACCCTGTTCAGTTACAGTTACAAATTACAATTTGTGTGCTGATCTGTGATTTTGGACCTAACATCTAAAAACCTTAGGGTCTGAAATAACAGACCAAAGAATTTGTCCTATTTTTAATCCACGGACAGAGATTATAGTCCTTGGGGTTGCATACACGGAGCCCTGAGGTCGAAATTCACAAATTTGGGGGTTGTTCTCTGAATATTGCATACCAGTTCAGGAGACGGGTTGACCATGATCATCCAAGGGTAGTGCCAGAATAGCTTGGCACCTTTAGGCGCCAGGATATTCTGGCACCACCCTTGAACTATTGTGGTTAATCCATCTCCTTTAATTTGCACGTAACTAAGCGTAAAGGGGCTGAGTGGGTTTAATCATCTTAACCCCACGGCCACATTTCTAAACTTTTGGAGGCGTTGTCTAACAAATATGTAACAGTTGTAGGAGATGGATTGATCATGATAATTCAAGGGTAGTGGCATATGAGTTTGGCGCCTTCAGGCGCCAAGCTCATCTGGCACTACCCTTGAATTATCATGATCAATCCATCTGCAGCTGCAGAGTCCCGGGGCTAAATAGGTTAAGGCTGTGAGTGTTTTGGCAACATAAAAGCATGTCTTTCTGCATGACAGTGATCGGGGCACTACTCAGGAAGAGGAAATGAGGGGATGCCTGCACTACTACTTTGATGCTGTTATGCCATTCCTACAGGTATGACATAGACTTAATTCAGAAAGGCTTTTCTTTGTTTTTGTTTTGTATCATATTTTAGACAAGTAAAAAGTTACCTGTAGTCAAAAGTTTAGGGCTGAACATCTTTTGTTCACCACGAAGGCATTTCACAGTCAGGGCACTAAAAAGGGTCTGAGCAAATTTTGACCCCAGCTCGGTTCAAACTTGTGACCTTGCAGTCAAGAGTTGAATGCTTGACCAGCTCTCCCACAGGTCAAAAGTGGACGCTATGTATAATACAACCTGTTTTTCGACCACCTTATGTGAATAAATATTTATTTCTGTTTTTGTCGTTGGACGTTCTGAAAAGAAAAATAGTTAAAATTTGCACGTGTTTCGATGACAAAAGTGGATTAAAATCCCGGACAAACACGTGATATCGCGTGTTTGTCTGGGCATTTAATCTGCTTTTTTTTTTTTTTTTAAGAAAAAGGTGCAATTTTCACCTGCTTATAAATTTCCGAAAATCGTCTATTGAAAATACTAGCTGTCCAGCCATTAAATGGAATTTTTCGGTTTGTTTTATAGATATTCTGTCGCAGCTACTACCAGCCTGATAAAGATCAGTTCCCAGCAGAACCTCAGAAACTCTCCACTCTCACTCTGACTTTCGAGGTGAGGACTTACCGTTTCTGTATGTTTTCAGGCTAATGTGATTTGATTGCATAACTGTCACTGCCATTGGATGCAGACTTTGTTTTTGAAATCACTGTAAATTCAGTGTCAACGATCCCCAGTTGTTAAAGGCGCAAAGACACAAAGCAGTTTCAGCAAGATGCATAGATCCTCATGAATAACTGCAGGGGCTCAAGAGGATCTATGTCTCCTGCAACTGGATCATGCTCACTGTTTCTTAACAGTCGGGAGGTTAACTCTTTCGAGATGTGCCGCCTATGGATATGCGGCAGTTCGCCGCGTGTCCATAGACAGCACGTCTCGAAAGAGTTAAGATAATCTTTTATCTGCAAGTGTGTAAGTTTTTTAGAATCTTTTGGCACAGTCTTTTCCAGTGCGTGTATGCCTGATTTTAAATTTTGGATTTAGCATCATAAAGTCAGAAATCTCACACCAACACATGTTTCTTTCTTTCAAACTGTCCCCAGGCCTTTATGGATGCTGTTGCTCCTGTGATTTCGATTGAACGACAGATGAAGAACATCGTGGCCAGCATGACTTCGCTCATCACAGCCTCTAGCGCCATCCCTCTCAATGTGAGTTCTGAACTGGGTGTAGGTGACTTAATAGTTATTAGATAGTCAAGAACTGCCCATCTAATACAGTACTCAAGTGCCCAGTTTAGTCCGCATCCCTTTTGTGGTCTAGGGAAGGGCTGGAGAGTTCTGTGGAGAGTAAATTATTTAGATAAGTCTTATGGTCTACCCTAGTCTCGCATGTGCACAAAATCCATGTTTATTTGCCTCATGTTGTGTTCAAAAGTCAAGTTACCTGCGCAATGAACTAACGACAGTATCCAGAAAAAACAAAAAACTTATTTTTACTGGATTTGGTGTTTGTTGCTTGCTATGAGTGTTCTAGTCTATGTCAGTTTGTGTCTGCAGCTGATAGCGTGTGGGTTTCTACCACAACCATCATGTGCTCGCACGATCAGGTACACATGCACAGTCATCTCAGTCTCGCTCTCTCTCTCTCTGCTCGCTAACTGAGCATCATAAGATGGAAGTAAGGTTCCAAGATTTATTTACACCAGCAAAAGCATTCATGATCAGAACATGATCAGAGTTAGTCAAACCAGCGCAAGTCCTAATAACCTTAAACACCTAAGCCTAACACCTTCGAATACGATACCTAACATACCCATCTCCTATGTCTGACACCTATAACATTGAATATGATTCCTAGCGAACCTAGCTCTTAGGCCTAACACCTATACGCACTTACCGATAAAACCTACACGCTGTCCTAACACATCCTAAATCCCATTTAGGTGAGTAAACTGAAACGCTACTGTCCCTATGGGGTAGGGCCGTGGTGGTTGAGGAGATCATTGTCCACAATCGTTTCATGGGGTAAGGCTGGGCTGGTTCGAGAAAATCATTGTCCACAATCGCCTCGTGGGGTAGGGTCAGGGTGGTTCGAGGAAATCATTGTCCACAATTGCCTCGTGGGGTAGGGCCGGGAAATGTAGGAGATCACTATTTGCAATCGCCCACAGGGGGAAAGGGAGGGGAGTGTGAGAAATCACTGTTTGCAATCCCTCACAGGGGGGAGAGGGGTGGTGATCATTGTTCAGAATCACCCAGAAACTGAGGATCGGCCGCTTTATATAGGCTCCAAGCCTCTGGAACCGGAAACTACGTCACTGAGCTTCGCGCGTATAGTCCGCTACACACCCACTAGCTAAGTCAGCAAAAATACTTGCACACAGTGCACCAAGCATGCACTGAACCACTGAACTCTTGACTCGAAGGTAGTAACTAACGATAGAGGGCTCCTCTGCTACATCAGCATGTATTTGTTTGCAATTTTGTCAACTGCTTAACATTTTGGCTGTCAGTAGTGCTTTTGTTGAGGTGATTCCTGTAGGAATCACCCCAACAAAAAATGCTACCAGCAGCCATAGGGTTAAACCCTACACTACCAGCAGCCAGGAGTGAAATCTTATAATTCTGTGTAGACTGAAAAGCCTAAGAACCAATCATTTATCTACAAATTTGAACTTCTTAACCTGTTGAGTGTCGGTAGCAGCAGGAATGCTTTTATTGTTTTTTTCCTTTCATGAAAAAAAATGACCATCCTCCTGTTCATGATTCCATGTTGATTTGCGTGCAAGTCTGTGGTTTCTAACCAAATGGCTCAATTTCTGTGTCCGTACAGAAAGTGGAGGAGTTTCATCACAAGTATGGTGGCGGCATGGGCCATCAGGATGTGCGCAGTGATGCTAGAAAGGTAGAACGAGGGCTGACCTGTGTACAGCAAAATCTGTTTTAGAGACCACCCTTTTGAGAGATCACCTGTCCTTCAAGACCATCATTTAGGTGGCTATAGCTGTGACTGTGGCTATAGCCACCTAAATGATGGTTTTGAAGGACAGATGACATTGGCTTCTTTTGAGGGAGCTCAGGTCTTGTAAGACCTCTTTTTGTCTTGCCCAATAAAAACAAAAGAAAAACCAGACGGGTTCTACTGTATTGTATGATTTTTCTCATACTTGTTCTCTCTTTTGGGGGTGCAGCCCGCCTCTCCACCCCACCATGCAGCCCCCACTTCCTCTCCCCCATCAGTCTTTACAAATGTCTGCCAAAGCTGCGCTTCAAACTTATTTTTACTGGTAGATTTAAATTGTTAACTCATTTAAGATGTGCCAGATCTGGATATGTGGCAAACAGCTGTGTATCCGGATGCAGCAGATCTTGAATGTGTTAACCTCTTTCGGCTTGCAGTTATGGACTCTGGATCTGTAGAAAGTACCAGTGGCTGCATGCACAAAGGGGTTAATAATTCTGTTGCTTTTATGTTCGTCATAGGAATATGAGGATTACTACAGCACAGAGGAGGACATTAATGCCAAACTGAACGTCTTTGCCGTCAACATGCAGATGACATATGGGGGTGTGAATGATGTGCAAACTCAGATTGGATTTCCCAGCCGCAGAGGTAGGAAAATACATTTTCAGTATTGATTGTCGCAAGGGGGGGTGGGGGGGGGGGGGAGGGAGACAGAGTTCAGTCTGGTCTTGGAAAATAAATCAAATGATTTATTGGGTCATTCATCCTGCATGAATCACCTCAACAAAAATTGCTGCCGACACTTGAAGGGTTAGTGGGGAATCACCGTAACAAAATGCACTACCGACACACAAATCATTAATAAATATTATTGTCATGAACAAGAATCAAGCTACTAGGTGGAAATTATACTGGTGTTACCCTGTATCTGGTGCAGAGTACTCGGAAATGGGAGGTGACGAGGAGCTGCCACTGGGCCAGGAGTTCCAGGACCATCTCAAATGCTTCATCGATGAGAAGGCTAAAAAACCCAAAGCCAGATACGCCATGGCCCAGAAACTTGTCAGGCAGCTGGAGTAAGTCATGTTTGGAAGTACAGTAGACACAATGGAAAAATCTTGTGACGCAATGCTGCAAAAAATATATTTTTTATCCCCTTGTGCAACAGCCACTGGTCAGGTTCACAGCATCGGTAGTTGCCTGCACAAGTGGGTTAAATGGGAATAGATTAAAACTCGTCATCACATTTGCAAGAGGCATAGATCCTCATGAGCCCCCGCGACTGCAGGGGCTCATGAGGATCTATGCCTCTTGCTGAGTCCAAGTTGCATCTAAGTTCTTAGGGAGGCTGAGGCATTGGGTTGTTAAATGAAATATTTCAGACACAAAAAAATAGGTCCATCGGCAGGGAAAAGGTAAAAGGCTGTGGTGTCTAATTTCAGGGTTTCTCAGACCCTGCAGGGTCTTTCAGAGGAAGAGAAGTTGGAGCAGCTGGAGCTGGACATCAAGTGCCTGCAGCTGATGCGAGGGCTCATCCACAACGAGATTGTCAAACTGCCTGACGACTGGGAGCTGCAGCTCAACGGCAGCAAAAAGTAAACTTTATTTTAACCTGCCAATTAACCCTTATCATTCGGAATACACCAGTGTGTGAAATAAGTTTGACTAAAATAGTTCACGGGTAGTGTCAGAATAGCTTGGCGCCACTAGGCGCCAAGCTATTCTGGCACCACCCTTGAACTAAAGCCATTGGTCTATATCCTTATCTGTAAGTACTATAATGTAGCTTGCATTTGGCAGTGTACAAATTTGAAGCTTTTAGACTCGGTATGATATGGGTTAAGTCCTGACTCATTTCAACAAAAGATGGACTGACCGTCGTAGTTTTAGGGTGGTGGCTGAATAGCTGTTCTGCCACCACCCTTTAACTGTCATCATCGATGTGTCTCTTGAACTGGAACGGGCGCCAAACTATTCTGGCATTACCTTTGAAGTGTCAAAATAGATATAGTGTCTTCGTATATATAATATTAATAGTTATAGTTTAATTAATTGAATGAGCGAATGATGATGCCATGTGTTGTATGGGCAGACAGTGAATTTTCCCATGAGGGATTAATAAAGTATTATTGTATAGTATGCATACATATGGCCAGGGTTCTGAGCTGCGGCATCTCCACAAAATAGAACTCAGTGGAGAGCACTGTCTGTTGCTGCTGCCTTTCAGTCCCCCCAACGCCCAGTTAGGGCAAGGGACTGATGATGATGATGATGATGCATACTAACTTGGTTCACTACTCACAAAGGTCAAGGGTCAGTGGAGATTGACAAATGGAAAATGCATACATTTTGAGAAAACATGGATTTGCAAGTACAAAAGCCAACCCTTTCCTTAAGTTAGAACACTTGAATACTTGCTTATTTCAGTGACGGGGAGGTCAGGGTCACAAAGACTAGATTAATTATTATGTTCGGTCATATATGTGAACCTTAAGAGCTTTGCTACTCTTCTTCTCAATGGCAACAAACTCCACTGAGCACTGAAGTACATAGCAATGTAAACAAACCAACAAGATGGAAACAAACCAACAAGATGTCACTTTTCTTTTCAGACAACTGAAACAGATAGAAAACGTACAAGAGGCCCTGGATTCCTATGGGGTAGTGGAAGGTGTTTTGGGACATTTGGCGCGACCGCAAGACGATCTCGTTCGAGAAGTACTTGCGTTCATGGCAGCCTTGCTCTTCAGTGGCAATGATGCAGTACAGGTATGTTGTGATATGTGGAATTTTCTTCCCTCACTTATTTACGATGCAAGAGCAAAGGTCCTTATGAAGCCCTGCATCTGCTGGGGCTCGTGATGATCTGTACCTCTTGCTGGCAGAATGTTCCTCATTCACCTGTGATTTATGTTTGCCTTACAAGAGCCAAAGAGCCTTGTGACCCTCTGCAAATGCAAGGGCTCATGGGGATCTGTGCCCTTTTCTTATAGATGTTATTACCTTGTTCAGGTTGATGTCTGCAATTTTTTCCTTCTTTTTCCATTTACAATATAAATTTGGCTTGTATGAGGTGAAGATCCTCATAAGCCCTCGCATGTGCTTAGTTTAGAGAGGGGGAGGGGAGAGAGAGAGAGAGATTGTTTCTTGCAGTTGTTTTGTTGCATTTAAAATAAGTATTTTTACTTCATTCATTTGTTATTTTCAG
This sequence comes from Semisulcospira habei, assembly GCA_036245525.1. Classification (NCBI taxonomy): domain Eukaryota; kingdom Metazoa; phylum Mollusca; class Gastropoda; family Semisulcospiridae; genus Semisulcospira; species Semisulcospira habei. The sequence continues at coordinate 55,696,456 of BTPG01000007.1, forward strand.
TGTTCCCGATAACTTCACTGCAGTGCGTAATAGACGCATTGAAATCAGAAACCATACAGAGAATTTTGCTTACTGCGTCAGCGTGATGCATGTGTTTTTGCCTGCTCTTTCATCGCAACACATTGTGTTTGACTGGTGAAGGTTTCGTTTCACCAGCCAAACATCTTATCACAGGCACAGCAGCAGACGACAGACCAAGTACGATCAAAGTTACACCCCTTCCCATTGTAAAGAGTGTGAGTGCACAATTGGAATCACGTCCAGACCCACATTTTCGGAGAAGAAAAGCAAGAAAATGTTGAGGAATTGGTTGGCAGTAACCAAAACGCTATCCTCTAGGCTCCAGCAAGAATCGGTTGAAGTTATCACCGAACTATCTCCAGCAGCTGCCGTACAACCGACCAAACCCCAAAGGCAAACAGACAAACAGAAAGAAAGAAAATGATCCAATGTGACTTTTCTAGTGAGGATAGTGGCACAATTATATTAGTTACTACTAATATCACTACAGAAATGTCAATATGTATTTCCTTGAATTGCAATTTTATGTGAGTACTGACCCCTTAAATTTTAATATGACCCACTGATTTTTGGACAGGGGTCATCATGACTCTTAGACTCCTATGGGAAACACTGATTTTGTTGTTGTAATGTATTATATTTTTTAAAATAGTAGATTTAGCAAATATGGTACATGATTTATCCTTGGAAAATAAAATACAAGTGTCATTATCATTATCGTTATCGTTAGTTGAAAAGAATGTCATTTGTTGGATGGTATTTGTTTGATCATGTTTTTAATGTGCTATTTTGTTTCTTTTTACATTCATGTTTCTTTTTGTTTTTGCAGGAGAGTATGTATTCATGTTTCACTGGAACTCGAGAGGAGACTTTCTTCTTTGCCATCAAGAGTCGCATTCAGCTGTCAGCATTGGCTACAAGAGAAAAGTATGTTTTCAGGATGTTTATATTTTTTCTGTGGGTGATGCCTTCAAGCCTTCAGTGTGTATGTGTATGCGAGTGTGAATGTGTGTTTGTGTGTCAATGTATGCATATTCTCACTTGTATGGATGACAAAATAAACAAAATCACATATTAATGAATTCCTTAAAAGTGAAATCCTTTATAAATATAAGGACAATAGAATCTAGACAGAACTAAATCCAAACGTGTGCTGATCTGTGTTATTGGACCTTACAGCTAGCAGTTTGTAGCAGTAAGAGGTAAAATCACAGACCAGTGCAACAAATTACTTGTTTAACTCTTTGCATGTCGATGGTGGTTTTGTCATGAAGATTCCTACATCTTGACAAAAACCGCTACTGACACACAAAGGGTTAGGATGGTAATGTAAAATGATGCTGAGTATGCGTACATGTATTTTCGTTTACCGCAGGCGTCTCCTTCATGCAATGCATATGGCCAAAGTGGAGGAGCTAATTGCCCAAGCCAAGGCCCTGCAGAAAACTATGAAAGATGGCAAGGGTGGGGGTGGCGTGAGTATTGGTATTTGCAAATTATAGTTTTGTGATCAAGGTCACTGCTTATATATGCTGCTATTTGATAAATGCTACAGTAGAGTTCAGTTCAGTTCAGTTTGGTCAAGATGGGATCTCTGCTCTCGGAAAGGCCCATATGCACTCCATCCCCCTCTCCCCCCTCCCCTCCCCCCCTCCCGTCCCTTTCGCCCCTCCCCCCCTATCAATAGTCTTCCCAGAGTTTTTTAGATATTGTACCAACATTGGTCTAGTTTACTTTGGATCACTCATGTCCTTTCAAGTCTGCCCGTCTGCCCAATGCCTGCTGACATTCTCCACACCTCTGCTCCAGGGGTGATTGACCGTGTGGTGTCCTTGGCTCTGTTCCTGGAAATGCTTTCTCAAGTTTCTCGCCTCGTCTGATCTGCGCATCCGTAGCCCCTGTGTGACCTCTGCTTTGCCAGTGAGGGTGTCTGCTTGATCATTGCCCTGGACTCTGGCATGCCTTGGGCAGTAGACCCACAAAAGTCTTTGGAGTTGTAATTTAGCCATTGCCCAGCGACAGCAGAGGTTATCCCTAAATCAGAAGCCCCATAGGTCGAAGACTGCATGGACTAAAAACATTCTTGGATTGATCCAGTCCACTCCATCTGTGAGGCGCATGAGAAAATATACCTTTCGGTTGCAAGAAGTTACCTCATTGGCATACACAGTTTGAGAGGGGTGAGCTTGATGTATTGATAGATCCTCATGTTGATTGATAATTGTGTTAGTGGAGCCCATATCGATTGTTCCCCATATTGATGGATCCTTTATGCTCAGTACAAAGCAGCTCGTATTGTATTAGGGATAAAAGTGTGCACCAGGATGTTTCAGTGTCTTGTTTTATATCATGTTCTCAGGATGCCTTCTTGGCGGCCCAACTGGGGTCCATGTTTTCCATGGTTCGTCAGTCTCGCTCCAGCTTGAATAAGTCCAAGCGAAATATGGTGAGTTGTGAATTTGTGTTTGAGAAAGTGTCATTATGTGTTCTAACAAACAGTGGTAAGAGCCTCAAGGTTCAAAATCACTGAACAGTACTCGTGCCCTTCTCTCTCCTCTATTCTGAACCCCTCTCTCCCTCCCCCCCCCCCCCCCCCCCCCATCCCACTCCCACCCCCGGCAAAAAAGAAAAAGAAGAAAGTTTGTACCCGTTAGGGTTCTGTAGGAGGCAATTTGCATAGTGTATTAAAGATCACCCTCGGTATAATGCAGTACCTGGGAGCCAGAAAATCAGACCGCCTTGTTAGGCCTGGAGGACCTGCTGTGCATGGCAGCATTTATAGAGGAGACTGGTCTGTCCATGTAAGAGTGTTCGAGGAAGAAGAAGAAGAACGCCTTGTTCACAGCTGTGTTATTGTGGTGCTGAATCGACACAAGCTGGTTGTATCCCTTGATTCGCTAAGGCTAATCAGTGGTAGTGAATCGAGGGAGACAGCCAATGTGGAATCCACATAGACTTGAGAAGAAAAATTGTTTGGTAAGCAAAAGCTCCCCGGGCTGACATCAGCCTTAGCTGGCTGTGTGTGGGCCAGCCAACACCGACATTCCCTTGAAGACTTTCTGCTCACCAGGCATCCCCATGGGAGCCAGAGACCTGTGCACTTTACATCAGATACTGCAGTATCCTAGTGAGGATGATATACTGAGGTCGTCAGTGCACTGAGGCTGACCTTTATTTTTTTGGCTTATGTGCGATAGCAAAGTGAGTCTATGTAATGGGCCAGTGGTTATCTGTCCATCTGTCGGCTGTCCGCCGTCATCCGTGGCAAAACTTTAAAGTTGATATTTTCTTGGAAATCATTCAATCTTCAATCTTCAAATTTGGCCCAATGGTTCTTAGTGGAAAGACCTGTCTAAGCATACCAATTTCAGTGACCTTGCTTAAAGGTCAAGGTCACAGGGGGTCCAAAAGTAGGTCAGAATTAGTTATATTTTGACTTAAACTGTCTTATCTCAAATAATATTTCCGACTTCAAACCCACACTTGGTACAGAGATACCTGATGGTTGGACCTTTCTGTGTGTTTTAATTTGGCTGACCCCTTGTAAAGGTCAGGAGTTCCAGAAATAGGTAAAATATAGCAATATTTTCACATTAGTTTTTTTCTCAATGCTATTGTCCACTTCAAGCCCAAACTTGGCACAGAGATACCTGATGATGAGACCTTTCTATGCATACTAATTTGGCCGACCCCTTCGGAAAGGTCATGGGTCACAGGAGGTCCAAAAATAGGTAAAAATTTCACAAAAATTGTTTTTCCTCAAATACTATTTTCAACTTAAAACCTAATTTGGTACAGAGGTACCTGGTTGTAAGACCTTTCTATGTTTGCTAATTTGGATGACCCTCTGAAAGGTCAAAAGTTACAAGAGGTCAACAAATGTGTTAAAAATGCCAACTTTTAGACATAATTGAGTTCTATCAAAGTTTTGGATCGGTCATACACTTGAGCCATAAGGGCTTTGCCATGCTTTTTATTTGTTTGAAGTATCTTTTGCCCTGAAGTTTGACCCTCGTGTCAGAGCTTCCATTTTTCCGTTTTGTAACGGAATCTTTTTTTTTTCTCAAACTCTTACCGATGGCATTACTAATAGGAAGGTCCACTTAGCTTACTGATTTCAGCCTAAGCATCCGTTGTGCACACTACACAACCAGGGAGGCGACTCCAGGGAGTCGTTACTAAGAAACCCTGAGTGGCCTCCCCTGCCTCCCTATCCGGTCAAGTGCCTGGCAGTATCCCACCAGTCTTTACGCTTAGCTCACCTTCGTCTCTTTGGCTGTGTATGGTTGGATTACCGGTGGACTTGGCGTTATGCTTGGTGTTGCGTGTGGTTGGATTACCTTTGGTGTGGATTACTTTGGTGGTCGGTCACTGGTGGGATTACCTGGTAGCTTGTGGGTGATGACAAGGTACTTACTTACTTACGCCTGACACCCCTACCCGGGTATAGGCCGTCGACGAGAGACCTCCAGCAACTCCTGTCCTGTGCTTCTCCTTCGATTCTACTCCAGGTGGTTCCCAGTCTCTTGATGTCTGCTTGGAGGTCTCGACGCCAGGAGTTTCTCGGCCTTCCTCTTTTCCCTGGGGGTTCCATGACAATGCCTGCCTAGTGATACTGGAAGCTGGCTTTCTCAGACTGTGACCGATCCATCCCCATCTTCTTCGCCCAATTTCATTCTCTGCTGTTATCTGATCTGTTCTCTCCCAGAGTCTGATGTTGCTGATCTTCTCTGGCCAGTGGATTTTCAAAATTCTTCTAAGGCAACTGTTCATGAAGGTCTGTACTCTGTTGACTGTGGTTTTTGTCAATCTCCAAGTCTCTGCTCCATATAGGAGAACTGCTTTTACATTGGAGTTAAAAATCCGGACTTTGGTGTGTTGTGACAGCTCTCTGGAACTCCACACTTTTTTCAACTGGAGAAAGGCTGCTCTGGCTTTACCGATTCGTGCTCTGACATCTGCATCAGTGCCGCCTTTTTTGTCTATGATGCTCCCGAGATAGGTGAAGGACTCCACCTCCTCCAACGGGGTGCCAGCAAGCAAGACCGGTTCTTCCCTGGTTGCGTTCAGCCTCATTGTCTTTGTTTTCTGTTTGTGAATGGTGAGGCCCACTTGGGACGAGATGTCAGCAAGCCTCGTGGTCTTGTCCTGCATTTGTTGATGAGTGTGGGACAGTAATGCCAAGTCGTCTGCAAAATCGAGGTCGTCAAGCTGTGTCCACAGTGTCCACTGTATTCCACTTCGTCTGTGCTCTGTGGTCATCTTCATGACCCAGTCTATGGCCAGTAGGAAGAGGAACGGAGACAGCAGACACCCCTGCCTGACACCAGTTCTGACCTGGAGCTCCCTGGTGAACTGCCCTTCGTGGATCACGCGACATGTCATGCCATCGTAGCTGCTCTTGATCAGGCGGACGAGCTTTGTGGGTACACCGTAGTGTCGTAGGAGTTTCCACAGAGTCTCTCGGTCCACGGTGTCAAATGCTTTCTCATAATCCACAAAGTTGACGTACAGCGGGGAGCTCCACTCCAGAGACTGTTCCACGATGATGCGGAGAGTGGCGATCTGGTCTGTACATGATCGGTTCTTCCTGAATCCTGCTTGCTGGTCTCTCAGCTGGGGGTCAACGGAGCTCTTCATTCTCTCTAGGATGATCCTGTTGAAGACCTTTCCTGGTACTGACAGCAAGGCGATTCCTCTGTAGTTGGAACACTTGTTGAGGTCGCCTTTCTTGGGAAGCTTGATTAGGTACCCTCCTTCCAGTCAGCCGGCATCACCTCCTCTTCCCAGATCTTTCCAAACAGTGGGTACAGCATCTCCACTGTTGTCTCTAGGTCTGCTTTCAGAGACTCCGCTGGGATGCCATCTGGCCCTGCTGCTTTGCCGTTCTCCAAAAATGCCACTGCTCTTCTGATCTCTTCCCGGCTGGGTCTGTCACAGCTGATGGGTAGGTCGGTCTCTGCCGGCTGGATGTCTGGGGGGTCGGGTGGGCTAGGTCTGTTCAGTAGCTCTTCAAAATACTCGGCCCATCTGTCGTTGGTCTGCTCTGTCTGCAATAGGCTTGCCGTCTTTGTCTTTTACTGGTCTTTCTGTATGGCCATACTTGCCCGACAATCTTCTGGTAATGTCGTAGAGCTGTTTCATGTTGCCGCTGCCTGCTGCCTTTTCTGCCTCTGCTGCCAGGCTGTCTGTGTAGGCCCTCTTGTCTGCCCTGATACTCCTCTTCACCTCACGGTTGGCTTCCGAGTATTCCTCCTGTGCCCTTACTTTGGCTGCTCTAGTGCGACTGTTGTTGACAACTGCTTTCTTTTGCTTCCTCACTTCTATCTTCTTCAAGGTCTGTGCCAACAGCCAGTCCTTGTGATGGTGTTTCCTGAACCCTACAGTGTCTTTGCAGGTTGAGTTCAGCGCCTCTCTAACTGCCTTCCACTGCTGCTCTGTGGTGACCGCCTCCTCTTCATTTACTAGCTCCTGTAGCGCTTGAAACTGGTTGGACAGCACCAGTTTGAACTCTTCTCTAACTCCAGTTTCTCTCAGGAGGCCTACATTATAGCGCTGTCTTCTTGTTGTCTCTGTGCGGCTTTTCTTTAGCTTGAGCTTCATTCTTAAGGTAAGTAGATGGTGGTCTGAGGCGACATCTGCTCCCCTCCTCACTCGAACATCTTGAAGGGATCTTCTAAATTTCTTGCTAATGCAGATATGGTCTATTTGGTTCTCTGTTGTATGGTCAGGTGAGACCCAAGTTGCTTTATGTATTCTTCTGTGTGGGAAGATGCTGCCCCCAATGACAAGTCGGTTTAGAGCACAAAAGTCTACAAACCTCTCCCCGTTCTCACTCATCTCCGAGCCTAGTCCCTGTCTCCCCATCACCTCTTCGTATCCGGTGTTGTCCTCCCCTATTTTGGCATTAAAATCGCCCATGACGATGGTGATGTCTCGCTCCGCACATTTGTCCACGGCACTCTGGAGTCGGTCGTAGAACTCTTGTTTCTCTTCCTCGTCACTGTCATTAGTGGGCGCATAACACTGGATGACGTTCAGCTTGAGCTTTTTCTTGGTTCTAAAGGCTGCTGTGATAATTCTTGGCCCAAGAGGTTCCCAGCCCATCAGCGCTCTCTGAGCCACTGGTGACAGCATGAATGCTACTCCTTCTGTATGGGGGGCATTCTCCTCTTCATGACCTGAATACAGAATCATCTCCCCACTTAACAGCCTTTTCTGGCCAGACTGTGTCCATCTGGCTTCACTGATACCTAGCAGGGAAAGGTTGTACTTTTGCATTTCCGCTGCTATCTGGGCAGCCTTGCCGCTCTGGTACATGGTCTTGACGTTCCATGTGCCCATGGTTGTGTCCCTGGATAGAGAGAGTCGGCTCGGTCCTGTGGCTTCCGAAGACTTCCGGCTTTCACCACAGGACGTCATAAGTCTTCTGGTAGAAGAGCCTTCCTCCTCCAGGAAAGGAATTACTTTTAGTCTTTTCGTCGGCGTTTTTGTAGCTATTTCCTTTTTTGCAGGGTGGGGAAGCTACCCCCACGCCCAACCCCCTTACTAGGAGGACCAGGGGTTTTCTGTCGGGGTCACCTTCCCTTAGACCATGTTGGTTCACGGCACCTTATTTCATTCGATGCACCCCTCTCACGAGGGACCCCCTATCCACCACCCAGGGGACGCGCCTCAACGCCATATGGTCCCAGCGCGAGGGATGACAAGGTAAGGCCTCGGTTAATGCCTCTTGACTGGCGACCTTTCCCGGGCGGCGGCATTGGCGGGAGATTCGGTTAGCGACCGGTCGTGGGCATGTGTCCTCTACCAAGAGGTCCTGTGCTCCTGCGGGGGCATGTCTGCTTTCTGTTACAGTGCACAGGTGAAGACCTGCACCGGGGCTGACATTCCAGTGGACCAGTGACTCCCATGATGTTGGACTGTGTTTGGATTGCTCCTCCGGGCAGACATGTAGTGCCTGTGCTACATGGGTCGAGGAACGGTGGTCGCTGGGTGCCTTCTACACTCGAGATATATAGGTTGACCCGCTCCAAAGAACCACCCACTCCACCAGAGGTCGCCGTTTAGGCGTGCCTTCCTGGATACCGTGGGAGTTTTGATGCGTTCGGCCCTGCTCCCCCCCGGTCCCCCGGACCGGGCCTCTCTGCTCTGAGAGAGAGAAGCCTGTCAGCTGCCGACGGGATGTGCTTCTCCGTCTGGTCCAGGCCTCAGGAACCCTGACCCACCTGTCAGCCGCCGACAGGACGTGCTTCCCCGTCAGGACCAGGCATCAGGAGCCCTGACCCACTGCTCAGAGAACAATGAACAATGAACAATGAACCTTTATTTTCCAACGGTAGAAGTTATTGGTAACAGGACCAGTTTTCAAACTTGCCGTTGCTACATCTACTACATAAGTGACATAGACATGTAAACATACACATACCACACACTGCTGCATGCACTGCTACATTCGTTCACGCACGCACGCACCACGCACATACACACACACATACCCACACACGCACTCAGGTACGCACGCATGCACATCGCAACCCGCGCATGCACGCACGCACACACACACACACACACACACACACACACACACATGTACACCGCAATTCAGTACGCATGCACACACGCACGAACACTCACACACACACACACACACACACACACACTTACACACGCACGCACTCAGGCACATACGCACAAAAACAAACACACGCTCTCGGACACGCACTCCAGACATACCTACCCGCATACGCGTACGCACAAAAGTATAAAATGAGTAAAAATACAAAGTAAAGCAATAAACAAAGAATCATTAAGTACATTAAAGTTCATACAGCAAGGGCAAATATGAATGCAGGTGCTATCTCTCCCCCCCCCCCTCTCTCTCTCTCTCTCTCACGCCGACACACACACACACATACACACACACACAGCATGCACGCACGCGCACACACACACACACACAGAGTCACACATACAGTACACACACACACACACACACACACACACACACACACACACACACACATACGCGAGCGCGCGCCCAACATATCGAGCACACACATATGAAGGCAAAAACATTATACACAGTACATGCAGTATTCAAAGGTACTCTTTGGCATTCAAATATTATGGTACGGCTATGGGAAAAAGGGACTCTCTCTCTCTCTCTCTCTCTCTCTCTCTCTCTCTCTCGCACACATACACACACATACACACACACATACATACACACACACACACACACAAGCACGCACATGTACACATCTGAACACACGTGTAAGTTATCCCAATACTGTAATGATTTGATTACGTCAGAGATTCTAGGTGTTTGAAGAGGCTGTCCCTATATGAGGTGAGCGTCTTTGCGTTTCTAATTTCTGCAGGAATAGAATTCCAGAATGAACTTCCCGAGAATGACAAGCTGGTTTTGAATAAATCAATACGCGGCAGGGGTACTTTGAATTGTTGTCCATGTCTAGAAGCTACAGATGTCCGTTCTGAGAAAAAAGAACTCAAGTACAGTGGACATGATTGCTTGTACAGCTTGTACATCAATACACCTTTATTGAACTGAAAGTGCTGGGATAGAGGGAGAATTTTTAAAGTTTTAAGCTTTTCGTCAGTTGAGAGTTCGGGATCGGGAAATATAAGCTTAGCAGCTCTCCTATGTAGGGAGTTCAGCCTCTTCAAATGTACATCACTAGAACCATCCCACACTGTTGATGCATAGTCTATGTGCGACTTGACATGAGCATTGTAGAAAAGAAGACGCGTATCTGTGTCAGTAATTGTTTTCAATTTTGACAACATATACAGGCTTCTGGAAACTCTTTTGCACACATTATTAATATGCAGTTGCCATTTAAGCTGATCATCTATAGTGACCCCCAAGAGGCGGTGGTGTGATACTTGCTCAATTGGGCTGCCGTTTATAGACAGACTAAGAGAGAGCGGGCATAGCTGGTGCTTTTGACGTGTGGTTATAACCATGCATTCTGTTTTTGACGGATTCAGGGACATGGAGTTGGAATGACACCAGTCGGTGACCTCGCGCAGGCTTTCCTGCAGACGCGTGTTAATTGCAGCTACATTTTTGTGAGGAGTGTGTAGTGTGCAGTCATCAGCAAACATGTCACAAGAAATATCGCGGCAACTAATATGTAGTGGAAGGTCATTGATAAATATGCAGAACAGCAATGGCCCGAGGACAGAGCCCTGAGGCACGCCGCTTTTGACGTGACCATACGAGGAGTAGGATCCATTTAACAGTACTCTTTGCTTCCTTCCGCTTAAATATGAAGTGAACAATGAGACAGCACCTGCATTGCAAAGATATGCTTGAAGTTTTGACAAAAGAATGTTATGATTTACAAGGTCAAAAGCTTTCTTAAAATCAATAAAGATCGACCCAGTTATTTGGGAGTTATTTATGGATGCTAGCCACGCATCAATAAGTCTTGTTAGTGCCGTGTGGCAAGAATGCTTGGGGCGAAAGCCGGACTGAAATACGTGCAATAGACTACGACTCTCCAAATATTGATAAAGGTGTTTGTGCACGTGTCTTTCAAGAGGTTTGGAAAGGCTGGATAATATTGAGATGGGTCTATAGTTATTAACATCAGACAGATCTTTTGATTTAGGCAAAGGGATAACCTTGGCTTGCTTCAGTTCTGATGGAAATATATTTTGTTGGATGCATAAGTTATAAATATACGTTAACGATTCTACTGTATAGGGAAGGGACAGTTTCAGGATTTTAGGACTGATCTCGTCAGGTCCCGATGATTTTTTGTTTTTCAGTGACCCGATCAGTTTTCCTACTTCATACACAGCTAGAGGCGGTATAGAGAAGGGGGGTTTGTCCTTAGTCTTCTGCTTACAGAAGTTAAGCAGGGACTCCGGGCATGTGTAAGACGTTTTTCCGCTTGAGGGTATGATTGACTCGGCAACAGACAAAAAATGTTTGTTAAAGATGTCTGCAGTAATACTAGAAGGAATGGCTGACGATTTCTTGCTGTTACCTCGGGTGATGAGATTAACTGCGCGCCAGAGTGCGGCAGTATCTCTGTCTTCTTTAATCATTCGTTCAAAGAGAGACTTTTGAGCCCTGCGTACCATAGACTTGACACGGTTACGTTGTTTTTTGTATTCGTTAAATAGCTTGTGTCTTCTTAAGTCATTTCTCAATTTCATAGCTTCAATTATTCCTTGCGTTAGCCAAGGCGGTAACGTGTGGTTTTTTACCCGCTTTTGCCGTAAAGGGGCGTGTTTGTTAAGTACTCTTGTAAAGAGTCGATACCAAATAGTCAGAGCCTTTTCAGGGTCAGTTTCGTTATTAACGACATTAAATGGTGTTTGATCAAGGTCTGCTAGAAAAGCAGACTGATTAAACTGTTTAAATGAGCGGTACGTTATAGTTGTGTGCCCGTTCTTACGATGCACTGGCAGTTTTGTTGACCAGGAACACACAGTAGGAAAGTGATCACTGATGCTGAGGTCAGGAACACTAACATTGAACACACTAAGGGGACGGTTGGTGTAAATGTGATCAATGAGTGTTGCGGTTGTTTTTGTGATCCTAGTAGGGGCCGAAACTAATTGTTCTAAGCCGGTTTGTGTGGTGATGCAATCCCACGCGGTATGGGGCTTTAACATATCTATGTTAAAGTCGCCTAGTAGCAACGCATCACAGTTAGGTAGGCCAACTTTTTCTACTGCATGCAAGAAATCGTCGTACCATTCAAACTTGGCTGATGGGTTACGATAACAAAAGCCGATGAAGACGGGTTTAGTTTTTGGAGCCCTAAATTCCAACCAAATGCACTCAACTTCCGGAGTTTCTATGTCCTCACGCCTTTTTACTAAATGTTGGACTGAGTTATGGATGTAAACGGCAAGCCCAGTCTGACCAAGTACACGAGGGTCACGTCGAGTGATGCTAAAGTTAGGTATGTGAACGGCTTCATCGCTTATGTCGGAGTTAAGTCGCGTCTCACTAAGACCAAACAGGTGGAATGGTTCAGACGAGTTTAGAAAAACATTCAAATCGGCCACCTTGTTAAAAAGATGGTAGATGTTCAAGTGACCAGTTTGAAGGCTTCCGTGTGTCTGAGCATTATGGGTCATGTTGAATTTTAACTTTCCCAAATGAAGTGCAACACAATACAAAAAATATATAAACAGAGGGAATAGGGAATAAAGTTTCAATGCAGTAAAGCGCGGCTGAAGTTATAGCACCTCGTATCAAAACGTCACAAATGGTGTCCAACACAGCGTTATCAAATGAAGATCGCTTTTGATTAATAGTGTATCCACGTATTAATGCTGCGCAAGCTGTCTAAATAAATGAACAAATGGTGTAGCCTGCGATGTGAAGTATCGTAGGCTGAACACTTGAAACCGTACTGTCACAATGAAAACTTAGCGGAGCTTTGGTAATCAAACCAGGCGAGAAAATCACAGAATTTGAGGCACACAGTCAATCACTGCTTTGGAATAAATCACAAGCGAACGCAGAAGAACTGTATATAAAGAAGCACACGTAACACTGACGTAATAATGAACTGCCTCACACACCCACGGTGAAATCTGCGAAGCACAACGGTGAAGGATCACTGATCACACGACACTGAATTACCAACCGCGTAAGTAGCTGACGTATCCATTGGCACCATTCGCTGTGGGCACCTGGCATAACTGGTGGTACGGTGGCAGACTATTAACCGGATAAGCAGATACACTGGTTGCTGGGCGATGATTCGACCACACACCATGGCAACCATCCGGGTACTGTGGTTGTTGCCAGGGTGCTGCAGTTGAAGAGTTGGTATGTATTTGCAGCAGATGATGGTACTGGAGTTGCTGCCAGTCAGGAACCGGCATGAAGGGCATCTGTTGTAGATGTTGCTGCTCCTGTTGTAAATGTTGTTGCTGCGCCTGTTGTAGCTGCAGCTGCTCCTGCTGTTGAAGTTGTTCATGGTCCTGTGGTTGAGGCTCCTGGCGTAGAGGTAGTTGTACTGGTGATGTGGGACCAGCAGAACCGGATACAATAGTGTCAGAAGTGGAAGTGCCACTCTGTACATTCAAGCTACCACCAGCTAAGGCCTCTGAGTAGAGTTTCGTCTTAGTGGTCGCCTGAGAGCTTCTGTGCTGGTGAGTAATTGCATCAGCCTGGTTGACAGCTGGACCACCGTACTTGATATTGCCGGCAAGCCTCCGGGTTCCCACGTGGGATGGATGAATGGGGTCAAGTCGGCCTTTGTTGTCCACACGGTACAGCGCCTTCCGGGGAAGACCGCTTGGGGCTAGGAACACGCCCGCATTGTCAACAAAGATAGCGCGCATCTTCTTTGCCACGTGGCACAGATTTGCGTTGGAGGGGGAAATACGTTGGTTAAGGCGAGAGTTTTTCCCCTGGGCAGCAGGCAAGATGGATGAGGCCTGGATGCTTGCTTTGGGGAACACGCCTTTGCAAGAAGTGACCAGTCTCTCCCACTGCTGACTGGTGATTTCATGCGTCTTGCAATCGTTCACCCCTACGTGGAAGGTGACCAGTTGGACGCGGGGTGACTGCGGCTGCTGCTTGAGCCAGTCAGTCAAGTGGGAGATTTGCAGGCCGGATATTGAGATGACCTGTACCTTTTCGCCCTGGTACATGGTCATCTTCTCTCCCTTGAAGTTTCGCACGACGGAGTCCCCGATGACGAGCGTGGTTGTGTCTACCTCTACGTTGTGATCAAAGACCCGCTCGCACGGAAGAAAGTCCTTGCGCTGCTGCTGGCTCCCGGCAATCCGATTACCGCCCCCTTGCCGCTGGCCAGGCTGAGACGGCCCGCTCCCCTCACGGTGGCTGTCTGCGATAGGGGAGGCAACGTTGACCGTAATAACCGCACTCCCTGGGGCTTGCTCTTTCTGGCTACTCGGAGGGTTGTTCTTAGGAACGGTAATCCTTACTGGGATCACATCACCAGCTGTAGTGGACACAGGCTTCATACTAATGATTGTATCACTGTTTACGGGCATAGAGCCTTCAGGCGTTGTTGACACTAGTAGTTGGGGGGTTTGGCCAGAGGCCAGAGGTAGCCCTTGTTCAGAGTTCAGTCTTTGCAGAGTGTCGTCGACGAGACAGTGAAATTCTGCCATGTTTGTCATTTGATCATGTAAGTGGGACATCTTGCCACACATACAAGACTCTAACATCCGGAGGTCATTTGCCATCTTCACCGCGGACTCGCACACCTTACTGTCAATCTGCTTAATATTTAGCATAGTGACAGTTCTCAGCTGACACAACTCTTGATGGAGAGCCTCGACGGCGGCCTGGCTGTTGCAGAGTTGGGTCTGCAGCTTTAGGATGATAAGCGGCTTTTCGTCTCGGACACCGGACACCACCAGCTCGCTATAATCAGAATCCACCTGAGTGCACGAGACGGGTAACCCGGGCGAGGTCAAGTCCTCGGTGGTGACGTCACCCGTAGACGCCACTTGGGTAACAATATGGCTGACAGGACTTGGTGTGGAGGGGGCAGGTTCGGGTGTGGAGGGGGTAGTGGCAAGGGACTGACTGGCAGGAACATCAGAGTGATCAGAGAGGGTGGAGTGGAGATCATCCCGTAGATGTGGCCCGCTGGAGGAGGGGTGTGGGATGGAGGGCGGGGTAGGCGGGCCGTCACTGGTCATGTCACTCACAGCGCTGACGGTGGTCACGGTCAGAGGCTCGGGGACAAGATTAGCAGAGCTGTTCCGAGGGTTACAGGACTGAACAATCGGCGATAGGGAGGTAGAGTCGTCAGCCTCCAATCCGATTAAGGGGAGGGATGAGTCCAAAATTGCCCGAGGAGGGGTGTCTGGGAATGATACTATCGGGGAGATGGTGGGATCGCATGACTGGTCACGCGGCATGTCAACAGGGACATTGTCAGCAGGGTCTGCGCAGCCGTCTTTCAGCTGTTGTACGAATGTACACAAAGAGTCATATTCGCTTAGGACCCACGTGTCCTTGTTGTGTCCCTGAATGAGACAGGTGCCGCCAGTCTTGCGACGCACGTGGAAGTAGAGGGTGATGGTGATTTTTGGTTTTGCTCTCCCCCTGATTTGTATGAATGTTTTTCCCAAGTCATCGGGAATGTCAGGATTGGAACAATCCAGGTAGGAGTCACCACACTCTACAGGTTCATTTCTGGCGTCTGTGTCCCTCCAGACTACAGTGTAACCGCCTCTTGCCTGGAGCAGGTTGACGTAGCGGTGGTAGAGGGCAGTTCGCCAGTGCTTGAGGGTGATGACGCCATTGGGGCCGTTGCTGTAGAAACGCGTTTGCTGGCCGCACGCAGTGTCCTTTAGCACCGGGTTTTCTCTCTTAAAGGGATTGGCGAGGGTGGGGTCTTGCGTCACGACACTTAGAGAGAGGGATGAAGATGCCATCGCGACTCGGACTTGGTGGTATGCTGTAACCGGGCACTCAGCGCCAACTTTAGAAAGTTAGAAACAAGGGTAGGTGTGGAGGGTGGTGGGATCAGCAAACATTGTGACACCCCTCAGGAAGTGCCAGCGTGTCTGCAGGGCTGACAGGAGTGGAGTCTGGTGGAGACGATACAGCATCGTGTCACAGAGTCAGTAAGCCGAAAAGCAAACATTGGCTGCTTAGATCTGAAGTTCAGCAATAGACTGCTCTAGTCACAGTCTAACTCCTCACAGTTACTGACAGTGCAAGGGATGAAATATATAATTGAACGAAAAATATAGACAATGGCAGGCGTAAGTTCTACTATATTCAATGAGTTCCAGAAAACAAAGTGGATGACGATGCGTTCAAAATTACGAGAAGAATATCGTAAAGTGATAGTTCGTATGATCGGATTTACCTTGCACGACGGACAAAGACTGGCTTCAGTCTGGGCACAACTCGCATCACACGTACACAATATGATATCATCCGGGGAAAATAGTGTGCTTTGTCCTGCACACTTCTCACACTCACAACACAAGCATTAGGATATCCGTGTGATGATAGTTAGTATGCACGTCCACTGGAATAATGTTTTAAAAGTATAAGAAAGTCCACAGCTTACATAGAAAAACACATAGTACACAGTATATCAAGCAATCCAAAGCGTCACGGTTGGCTGCACGACGGAGCTAAGACTTACACGTCTTACCCCGCCGGCGGCTGGAGGAGGAAAAAAAAAAGAGAGAGAGAGAGAGCCTGTCAGCCGCCGACAGGACGTACTTCCCCGTTGGTCCAGGCCTCAGGAGTCCTGACCCGCCACTCTGAGAGTGTTCTGGTCAGCCGCCGACGGAACGTGCTTCCTCGTCAGGACCAGGGATCAGGTGCCCTGACCCGCCATTCAAAGAGAGAGAGAGAGCCTGTCTGCTGCCGACAGGATGGGCTTCCCCATCTGGTCCAGGCCTCAGGAGCCCTGACCCGCCACTCTGAGAGAGTGTTCCAGTCAACCGCCGATGGGACATGCTTCCACATCAGGAACAGGCATCAGGTTCCCTGGCCCGCTCAGAGAGAGGGAAGCCTGTCAGCTGCCAATGGGACGGGCCTCCCTGTCTGGTCCAGGCCTCAGGAGCCCTGACCCACCACTCTGAGAGAGAGAAGCCTGTCGGTCGCCGACGGGACGTGCTTCCCCATCAGAGACAGGCCTCAGGAGCCCTGCCCCCTGCTCTGGTAGAGCTGAGAGGGGCACACAGCGACCTCGGTCAGCATCCTACGTGGTGAAGGGAGCTCCTCTACTGGATGTGCCCCACCACTCCGTGAGAGAGGAGCTGTCAGGCATCGACGGGACATGCTTCCCCTTTGGGAACAGGATGCAGGAGCCCGGCCCCACAGCTCCGTAGGACCTGACAGGGGCTGACAGCGTCCTAGGGCGTCCTGTTTTGTGGAGGTTTCAGCCCTGGGCCGGATGCATTCATTGGGACCTCTCCTCTCCCGTTCCAACCCCGCCTCCCTGAGGCGCAGGAGGGACCCTCGTCCGTCACAGCGTTTTTCCCCTTCTGGCACCAGCTCTCCGCTTCGACTTATCGGAGCGGCCGTGCATCACGTCGGGTCTCCAAGGATCTTTCTTCCTCTCGGGTGAGTCTCCCTCACCCTCAGCGTTGGAGCCCCCTGGGAAGTAGCCATTCTGCTGTGCAGCAGAGTCGTCCCATCGACCTCATCCCCGGTCCTCTACTCATTGTGGGAGCAGGCGCTCAGGTAAGCCGCAGCGGTGGTAGATGCACCTCGGCATTCCAACCAACACAAGTCTCTCTCTCAGCCGCCCGGCTTTCCAGACCTCTCGGAGGCGTTTTCGGCACACCTCCTGCAAGACAACTTCGGAGACAGGGTCTTCCTTTAGACTCCAGATGTTCGGCCGGAATGGACATCAGTTTCCGCCAACAGTGGTATGCTGGTCACTCCCAAGCTTTCTCCTGTTCCCTGCCTACACTGGACAAGGCGGTGTTGTTGCAGGCAGGAGCTCCGGGGGCCTGCGCGTGCGGTGGCCCCACGGACTGGACAAGATGGCGACCCTGGTACACAACTCCTTTGCAGGTGCAGGCTTCCTTGAGCTGGCGACGCAGTCCGTGGTGAGATGTTTGGAAGACGCCTGGGGATCTTTCCTCCTCGGCTCCTCTATGCGGCATACTCTCTGTGCTAGTGGCGGCGTATCACACCTTGGCCAACGCCTTGGCGGTGGCAAGTGGCGGCCCGTCGTAGACCTCTCAGTGCTAATCAGGTGCATTTTGACTCCACGCTTCTGGATGGAAACACCGGGAGCCTTGAGAGCATCGGTACAACCCCTGGACTTCACAGTAAGCCTCGACCTAGCGGACGTGCTTCTACACGTTCCCATGCACCCGGCCTCTGGACGGTATCTTCACTTCACCTTCCACGGAGTTGTGTTCCAGGTCCGTGCAGTTCCCTTCGGACTCAACCTCAGCCCTTGGGTTTTCACCAGGTTATGTGACGGGGTTGTTGCCAGGTTCAGACAGACGGTATCGAGCATGACTTCCTGCTACCTGGACGATCTGCTCCTCGCCGGCTGGGGTGCATTCCTGCTTCCGGAGTTCGTCATAGCCTCAGGCGTCTGGTCAAGGGACCACACAGACAGACATTAGTTAGTTAGAATGGAAGACCTCGCCCTCGCCTTAGCCACATGGGAGCATCGCCTCTGTCATCAAGAGATCCTGGTTCTCTCCGACAACACGACGGTAGTGGCCTTCTTACAGAGCCAGGATGGAACGTGCTCACCCTCCCTCAGCATCCCCTTGTTCCAAGTCCACCTGTGGGGCAGAGATCGCGGCGTCACTCTTCGAGCGCGGCTCATCCCGGGACACCTGTATGTCCTCGTGGACTCCCTCGCGCGTCGCGGCCTATGTCTCCACTCAGGGCGGGCGCTACGCCCAGTCATCTTCAGACTACTCTGCGCCCGCTGGGAGTCTCTCATGATCGCCTCCCTTGCCACGAGGTGGAACAGACAACTTGCTCTCTTGTTTCACCCATTCCGGATCCACTGGCCTGGCCAGTAGATGCGCTCTCCTTCCCTTGGGACGGCCTGCTAGCGTACGCATATCTGCCTGCCGTCCTAGTACCCAAGGTTCTCCAGAAGCTCGCGGGCTGCAACACGGTTTTGCTCCTAGTGGCATCGTGCAGTTGGAGGAGTGGGTCCGCCAACCTCCTGAACCTCGCCTCGGGCCCTCCATGAGGCTTCCCACCCTTCACACAATGCTTAGGCAGTCCAGGCAGAATCTTTATCACCCGTTCCCGGAGCGGTGGCTACTGCACGCTGGGAGATGGTGCGGCTGGCCCTCGCTGCAAGCAGCTGCTCGAGTGCAGCGGTGGAAGCTATCGCACCGGCACGCAGAGCTTCTACCTGAAACGTCTACCAGGGAAAGGGGCGGGTCCCCCAGTCCTGGTGCTCCACCAAGCAGATCTTCCCCACGGATCTGACTACTCCCCTACGGGCTGACTTTGGTCGGTGACTCTTCTTCCAGCAGAGCTTGGCCCCCATCGCTGTCAGAGGTTACCTGGCCATGTTCGCAGACACTTATCACCACTTGGGTTGGCCAGTCCCGGGTGTCTGCAAGGACCTCTCTGATCGGATGGCAGTCCTGGATCTTCAGCGGCCAATATCCCGCTTGCTGATCCCACGCTGGGACTTGTCAATAGGGCTGACAGGGCGCAACTCGGACCGTTCATACCTCTTCTGTTGGCACGGTTCGGAGACCTGACCAGAAAGGCATGCTTCCTGCTAGCTCTTGCTACAGCGTGCAGGGTGTGTATTTTTCTCTAAAATGTATTTTTTCGAAAAAATACTTACTGATGGCATTACTCGGAGGACTCTCCCTCCTGCCCTGCTTGCTGCACGTGAGCAAAGGCAAAGACTGGCAGGATACTGCTAGGCATGTGACCGGATAGGGAGGCAGGGGAGGCCACTCAGGGTTTCTTGGTAACGACTCCCTGGAGTTGCCTCTCTGGTTGAGTAGTGTACACAGCGGATGCTTAGGCTGAAATCGGTAAGCTAAGTGGACCTTCCTATTAGTAATGCCATCGGTAAGTATTTTTTCGAAAAAATACATTTTAGAGAAAAATACATTTTTTTCCCTGCTCGTCAGGGTCATTTCTGTGAAATGCCTAAATCTGGCAAGAAGAAAAAAGGTGGGGGTTGGGGTGAGACTTTACTCGCGTGCCGACGCAACCCGTAAGCCATCAACAACGTTAGTGTAGCGCTGTTACCAGTGACATGTTTCCATCAGACACCAGAAAACGTACAAGAAATGGACTGCTTTTTGTTTTGTGCCATGTTTTAAACAGGTGAGACATAAATCACAAGGTCTTACTTGCTTTGTTTCAGTATTATTTTGTGCCCTACAAGCACCCCCCCCCCCCCGGCCCCCCACCATTTTCCTTTCTTGTTTTCCTCTTCCCCTCTGGAAGGTCTGCTCTTGTTCGTGCACCTACTGGTTCTGTTCACAGGACTGGTGGTTGCAGGCACAAGAGAGTTCATCCATTTAACCCCAAGGGCACATTTCCCATATTTTTTAAGTGTTTCTTAATGACTGTGTACCAGTTGCAGGAGATGGATAGATTGACACAGGATAATTCAAGGCTAGTGCCAGATTAGCTTGGCGCCTAAAGGCTCCAAGCTAATCTGGCACTACCCTTGAATTATCCTTGTCAATCCTTCTCCTCCTGTAGGGTGTTGCAGCTAAATGGGTTAAGTATTCATCTGTTTCCTTGAATTTGCACTCTTTTGCGACTATTTTATTTGCTGCAGAGAGGGTCGCGTCTCTCCATGAACAACCGAAACATGCTGGCTCCCAAACCAATGGGTACACCCATGGGCAGCTCCGTTGCTATCCCTGGTTTCGCAACTATGCAGCCCAATGGCAGTATGCTTCTAGGCAGTGAAAAACCATTGCCACAAAATCAGAAACCTGGCATCACTAAGCCGAAAATGACAGCTGAGGTGGCCCCTGCTGTTGAGGCCGCACCCGACATTAAACTGGAGGTTTGTGACGTCTTTTATTTGTTTTCTCAAAACACATTACCGATGGTATTACTTATAGGAAAGTTACCTAGCTAGCCTAATTTTAGCCAAAAGTTTGGTTGTGTCCGTATAAGGGGGTGTTGGAAGGAGAGGGGCGCCATAGAACAGGTCATAACCCGAGTAGCCTCCCCTTATTCCCATCCGGTATGAGATTACCCGGCATACTCCAGTTTAGTTCTTAGCTAGCACTGTGGAAGGTTGTGTCTGTACCTCGCTCTGCATTTTTCCTTTTCGACCGGTCGCCTGACGACTTTGCTTACTGTTCGTTCCCTTGGGACTTTGGAACTCTGGAACATTCTTGGAGTTGGAGCTTCTAGTGTTGTGCCTGGGACTTTGTTGGAGCTCACGCCTGGGACCGGTTAGCTCATGTTTCATTGGCCTTGGGGACTTAGCTGGCCGGGAACTTGCTGTTCGGACCGGGAGCCGCGGCCTTTGCCTGACACTGGTTCGACCCTTCGTACCTTCCCAGTCGTGCCGGTGTGGCGGGGATTCTACGGTCCTTCTGCCGGGGATTCCGCTTCGCTTGATAGACGTGGGTTTGCTCCTTGTTCCGCCATGGCCAGGTAATATCTCGGTGAATGCCCTCGACCGGCGCTCTGGGGTGGGGATGAGCGCCGAGCGTCGGCACGCGCTGTGCACTCGATTGAGTTGGATTGTGTTCGATTCACCCTCGCGCGCGGTTATTATTGTGCGGCCTCGGAGGCCACGCTCGCTTGTTCTTCATTGTACCTTCTTTGTTGCAGTTACCAGGTTCGTACCTGCACGATGTGTGGCGACTTTCAGTGGCCCTCTGATGAGCATGCGGTCTGCCTGCCTTGTTCGGGATGCGAGTCGACCCATACCTGTGATGTGTGCGCCCCATGGCTGGAAGAAAGATGGTCACAGCTGTGGGGATTCTACCACCACGAACGCCAGACTCCTATCAGAGAGCGACTGACAGGGCCTGCCTAGAGTGCCAAGGTGGGAACCAAGACAGTGGCAGTGACCATGACGTCCCGGGCCAGTAAAGCTAATAAGTCGCAAACTAACGCAGAGGGCCCTCCTAAGGTTCCCCTTACCGTGGCGACCAAGACAGCCTATACGGCGCACTTGCCAGCGGAAGGGACGGCGGATCTCCCCCTTCATGTGATGGCTATGGCCAATATTACTTCTGCTGGGCTGACATCGGCACGCATACATACGACGCTCCCAGCCCCGGGCCGATCGACAGATCGCAGACCTGACAAACAGAAGCGGCCACGTGAGCCAAGAGACTCGCCCACACTGGGATCAGATCCCTAGAGACGACCGCTCCATCGCCCGCCCGCAGTCTAGGGTGGAGACTCGACGGCCAGAGCTCCTTCCGCCACGGCAGCGCTCCGGCTCCCGTTACTTGGACAGACCCGGATCGACGGCTCGCTCCTCGTCTCGGTCCCAGGTTAGTGAGGTGGCACCTTTTTCTAGCACACGTTTGGTTTTAAACAGCCCACGCGCCAGACGCAGCACTGAGAGACGACAGTCTACCCCTCGACGGGATTCTGACCACCGCTTTCGTCCTCGTGCAGATAGCTCGTCGGACTCTAGTAGCTATCCTGACCCATGCAGAGACAAATACCGCGACGGGAGCCAGCGACGACGGACTAGTACAGCGGGACCTCTACACTATGGTAGTCCCCACTCTTCCCTTCGTGGTTCCGGTTCACAGGACCCCCCGCCGAGACGACGCTCGCCCTCGCGGACGTCACCGGACCTCCGTCGAACCCGACCTTCTTCTCACGTTTCCCGGTCTTTGCGCCGCAGCCGCTCCCCGCGGGATCGCCGCCCTGTCTCCCACGCTTTCGCTTCTCCGCTTAGGTCACCTCGTCGCCTCAGCGGACGACGACCAGCTCCCAGGGCAGCTTCTCCTTCGCGTCGCTCCACGGCAACTTCTGCGCCCGTTGGTCCCGCGACGGCACTCGCCAACCCTGTTCTCTCTGCTTGCGTGGTGGACGACTCCATCAGCCTGGCTCCGGAGGACTCTGTTTCGGCCTGGCTCGACTTTGACGGCGCCTCCCCTACTCGTCGCTCGCAGTCCCCGGAAGATGTGGAGACACCTCCAGCCTCACTCGGACACAGGATGGAGACCATGCGGGCCCTTGACGAAGCTGCTTGCCTCATTGCGGCCTGTCTGCCTACGGAGGACCAAGCTTCACTCTAAGTGCTTCAAGTCCCTGCCGCAGCCTCCCGGGTTTCAGGACATACTTCTCCGCTCACCTGCTTCAGGGATCCTTGGGTGACTCCAGCTTCTTTACAGACACCAAGTGGCCTTCAGACCTGGCGATAGCCTTCTGTCAGAAGTGGTAGGCGGAACATTCGCAAGCCTTCGCATGCCCACTCCTGGCGGTGGATCCCCTGGCGCTCTCCTGTGCCGGCCTGCTCCGACGATGTGTCTCCGCCCCTGGCCTGGCTCCGACTGCTACCCTCATCCGCAATTCCCTCGCTTCTGCGGGATTCTTGGACTTGGTGACACAGGCCATCGTCTGGCGTGTCGAGGAAGCGTGGAAACCTACCATTTCCCCGTTTTTAGCCGATATCCAAGTTTTGGCTGTTTCCGGCAACCGTGCAGCATACCACACCTCGGTCAACGCTATTTCAGCAGCGGCGAATTGTGACCTTATGCGACGTGATGCAGTCTTGCAAGTCTGTCCCCTACCACCGGAAGTAAAGAACCAGCTACGCCGGGCCCCCCTCGGCGGCGAACTCCTCTTCGGTCCCACCTGGCAGTCCGTCAAGGAGGCGAATAAGGATTTGTGGCCCACCCACGTCGTTCCGCCCTGCTTTCCGCCAACCCGCAGGCCTGTGGGTCGAGCCCTGCATGCCTCCAGACCCTCCACTCGTCCCTTCACCAGTCGTGGTCGTCTCCCTCCCCCCCCCCCGACCTCCAGCCTTCAGTCGCCCCCGTCCGCCGCCAAACCCCGTCTCTTCGGACGCCCCCGCCCCTGCCTGGCCTAGACCTGCCCGACGTCCCTTCGGGCGAGGTAGGGCCCGCTGACTGCCTTCCGGCCCCGCCTCTGCCGACTGCTCCCGGGTCTCCTGTCGGCGGGAGGCTCGCTCTACACAGCGCCGCTTGGACGTCGCTGTTTCCCGACGACCCGTGGATCCTGTCAACTGTCTGCCAGGGACTGCAACTTTCCTTTCGGTCGCCCCCTCCACTGCGCCGATCCCCCCTCTGGACGACGGTATCTTTGGATCAGCTCAGGGCCGATGCGCTGCGCAACAAGGTCGCCGCTCTACTCCGGAAGAACGCTACGGAGGTGGTGACGCGACACGACACTCCAGCCTTCTACAGCCGTCTGTTTGTCGTTCCCAAGCCGGGGGGCAAGTGGCGTCTGGTCATCGACCTCTCCGCCCTGAACAAGTTCCTAGTTGCCCCGTCCTTCCGCATGGAGACCGCTCGAGCCCTTCGGTCCGCAGTGCAGCCCATGGACTTTGCTGTCAGCCTCGACCTTTCAGACGCTTACCTCCATGTTTCCATGCATCCGGCGGCCAGGCGCTACCTTCGCTTCGCCTTCGCCGGGGTAGTCTACCAGTTCCGCGCCCTCCCCTTCGGGCTCAACCTCAGCCCGTGGGTGTTCACCCGTATCATGGACGCCGTCGTAGCCTGGGCCAGATGGACGTCTTCCAGTCCTACGTCGAACTACCTTGACGACCTCCTACTAAGGAACCAGGTAGACTCCGCTCTGGAGAGGGACCGAGACGCGCTTCTCGAACTTCTCGACTCCCTCGGGTTCATCGTCAACAAGGGCAAGTCCGACCTCTTGCCGTCCCGCTGCTTTGAACACCTGGGAATGGAGTTCCGCACCGACCTCAACGAAGTGCGGCTACCGGAAGCGCGTATCCAGAAACTGAGCGATCTGGCATGGCAAGTGGCACACCAGGACAGAGTCTCCGCACGGGTGTGGTTACGACTACTGGGTCTGATGAGTGCAGCAGCCGACCTGCTTCCCCTGGGACGCCTCTACACCCGACCTCTGCAGCTGGCGACCCTCGAAGGACGACGTCGACTTTTTGATCCCGGTGCTCCCGATGTTACGCTCGCACCTTCTACGCTGGGCGGACCCCACCTGGCTCGCTTCAGGAGTCCCGCTTTACACACCGCCTCCCTGCTTGTCCCTCTGTGTCGACGCCAGTCTCACCGGTTGGGGAGCGCACCTCCTTCCATCGTTCACCACAGCCTCTGGTCTTTGGCCCCAAGATCTTCTGACCCGCCACATCAACTGGTTAGAGCTGAAGGCAGTTTGGCAGGCCTTGCTGACGTGGGAATCTCACCTCCGGGGACAGGAGCTCCTTGTGCTGTCAGACAACTCCACCGTCGTCGCCTATCTACAGAAACAGGGTGGGATGCGCTCTCCCTCGCTGTGCATCCTCCTCTACCAACTGCTTCGCTGGTGCGAGGATCGGGGCATCACTCTTCGGGCGAGACACATTCCAGGGCATCTCAATGTTCTAGCCGACTCCCTGTTGTGCCGCGGACAGCTTCTCCACACCGAGTGGACGCTCCGTCCAGACATCTTCCAGATGATCGGGACCAGATGGGAGACTCCCATGATCGACCTATTCGTGACTCGATGGAACTACCAGCTACTGCTGTTCGTCTCGCCAGTGCCAGATCCGCTAACTTGGGCAGTCGACGCGCTTTCCATCCCATGGGACGGGCTCGTTGCCTACGCTTATCCCCCGTCGGTGCTGGTCCCCAAAGTCCTCCTCAAGCTCCGCGGCTGCAACACGATCCTTTTCCTGGTGGCTCCCTTCTGCTGGACCAAGTCGCGGACTACGGACCTAGTGAACCTAGCCACGTGCCCGCCTCTACAGCTACCCACGCCTCGCACAATGCTCAAGCAACCGTGATAGCCGCTGTACCATCCGTGCTCAGAGCGTCTCCTCCTCCACGCCTGGAGGTTGTGCGGCAAGCCCTCGCCAACAGAGGCTTCTCTAGTGCGGCAGTGGATGCGATCGCTGCAGCCCGCAGACCCTCTACCAGATGAGTTTATGAGGGAAAGTGGCGAGTGCTATGCGACTGGTGTGCTGACAACCGCCTTCCCCCCACGGATCTGACGATGCCCCATCTGGCAGAGTTCTTCCTCTGGCTTTTCAACGTCCAGGGATTGGCTCCAGTTGCGATTCGGGGCTACCTTGCCATGATCGCCAACACCTACTGACACTTGGGCCCGCCCGACCCTGGTAGCTGCAAAGACCTCGCTGATCTGATGGCCCACTTTGGTCTACAACGCCCGGCGCTGCACTCGCTGTTACCAAGATGGGACCTAACTTGGGTGCTGACGTGGCTCAACTCCGTCCGTTTTGAACCCCTGCAGTTGGCGCGCTTGTCGGATGTGACTCGAAAGACGTGCTTCCTGTTGGCCCTAGCCACGGCTCAGATTGCCTGCAGTTCCAGACGGACGGCTCCGTGCAACTGCTACCTGAACCATCTTTCCTGGCCAAGACGCGGTCGCCTTTGACGGCCCCACAGATGATGACCATTCGCCCGTTACGTGTGACAGACTCCACCCAGGAGACCAGACAACAGGACCCGGTGAGAGCCTTACGTGTGTACCTGCGCCGGACCAAGCCTCTGCGCAGGGGACGTACCCGCCTGTTTCTCCCTTTGTCCCCAGGTAGACATGACATCTCAGCACAGACCATCTCCTCCTGGATCCGGTGGGTGATCCGCTCGGCCTATCAGGACCTCGCCCCAGATGCGGCCGAACGTATGAACATCAGGGCGCACGAGGTCAGAGCCATGGCCACAAGTCTCGCTTTCGACCGCAACTGTGCAGTCAAGGACATTGTGGCGGCAGTGGGATGGCGAGCTGAATACACATTTGCCCGCTTCTACCTGAGGGACCTCTCCACACAGCGGCAGAACCTCTCGCTGGTGGGAGACATAGCAGTGGCGCAACACTCCCTCCCGGCGCCATACGTATCTTAGCTAAAATTATCGGGAGTTTGCTGCGGGAGGGCAGGTATGAGGGCCTATGTTGGGTGTTAGGGGCGCTATAGCGGCACCCACCTCCTCTTCGGGATTCTTCCTATAAGTAATACCATCGGTAATGTGTTTTGAGAAAACAAATGAATTTTTCTTTAAAATGAATTTTTTGGAAAAATACTTACCGATGGTATTACTCAAAGGTCCCTCCCACCTGCCCCGCTTGCTGCCAGTTCGCTAAGAAACTAAACTGGGATATGCCGGGTAATCTCATACCGGATGGGAATAAGGGGAGGCTACTTGGGTTATGACCTGTTCTATGGCGCCCCTCTCCTGCCAACACCCCCTTATATGGACACAACCAAAATTTTGGCTAAAATTAGGCTAGCTAGGTAACTTTCCTATAAGTAATACCATCGGTAAGTATTTAAAAAAAAAATTCATTTTAAAGAAAAATTCATTTGAATTAGAATTTATATTTCTGCTCTACTTTACTGACACATCTGCTTACCACTGTTGCCACTTGCAAGCTTCCAAAATACTGACCATAATGTTATTTCTTGACTTTTCTCTTGTATAAATTTGCTTCCCATAACTGCATCAAATGCTCATTTTGATTATATCCAAATGCTGTTAGGTGCAGCGAATGCAGTGTACTTTAATACTGAATCAAATGGTGCCAATCATTTTGTTTTAGCTGCAGAGTAGTGCCGTATTGTAAATTTAATCCCTTCACTGCAAGTGGATGCAAAATTATGTCCTTGAAAGCAGGACAAATTCAGTGCCAAATAATCCCATTAATCCAATCAACACGGATATGAATAGGGTCAGCAAGAGGCAATGAACCTCCTGAGCCCCCGCATCCGCGGGGGCTCAGGAGGTTCATTCCCTCTTGTAATTGGGTCAGTTTTCCATCATTACTTACTTACTTACGCCTGTCACCCCTACCCGGGTATAGGCCGTCGACGAGAGACCTCCAGCAACTCCTGTCCTGTGCTTCTCCTTCGATTCTACTCCAGGTGGTTCCCAGTCTCTTGATGTCTGCTTGGAGGTCTCGACGCCAGGAGTTTCTCGGCCTACCTCTTTTCCTCTTTCCCTGGGGGTTCCATGACAATGCCTGCCTAGTGATACTGGAAGCTGGCTTTCTCAGACTGTGACCGATCCATCCCCATCTTCTTCGCCCAATTTCATTCTCTGCTGTTATCTGCTCTGTTCTCTCCCAGAGTCTGACGTTGCTGATCTTCTCTGGCCAGTGGATTTTCAAAATTCTTCTAAGGCAACTGTTCATGAAGGTCTGTACTCTGTTGACTGTGGTTTTTGTCAATCTCCAAGTCTCTGCTCCATATAGGAGAACTGCTTTTACATTGGAGTTGAAAATCCGGACTTTGGTGTGTTGTGACATCTCTCTGGAACTCCACACTTTTTTCAACTGGAGAAAGGCTGCTCTGGCTTTACCGATTCGTGCTCTGACATCTGCATCAGTGCCGCCTTTTTTGTCTATGATGCTCCCGAGATAGGTGAAGGACTCCACCAGCAAGCAAGACTGGTTCCTCCCTGGTTGCGTTCAGTCTCATTGTCTTTGTTTTATGTTTGTGAATGGTGAGGCCCACTTGGGACGAGATGTCAGCAAGCCTCGTGGTCTTGTCCTGCATTTGTTGATGAGTGTGGGACAGTAATGCCAAGTCATCTGCAAAATCAAGGTCGTCAAGCTGTGTCCACAGTGTCCACTGTATTCCACTTCGTCCGTGCTCTGTGGTCATCTTCATGACCCAGTCTATGGCCAGTAGGAAGAGGAACGGAGACAGCAGACACCCCTGCCTGACACCAGTTCTGACCTGGAGCTCCCTGGTGAACTGCCCTTCGTGGATCACGTGACATGTCATGCCATCGTAGCTGCTCTTGATCAGGCGAATGAGCTTTGTGGATACACCGTAGTGTCATAGGAGTTTCCACAGAGTCTCTCGGTCCACACTGTCAAATGCTTTCTCATAATCCACAAAGTTGACGTACAGCGGGGAGCTCCACTCCAGAGACTGTTCCACGATGATGCGGAGAGTGGCGATCTGGTCTGTACATGATCGGTTCTTCCTGAATCCTGCTTGCTGGTCTCTCAGCTGGGGGTCAACGGAGCTCTTCATTCTCTCCAGGATGATCCTGTTGAAGACCTTTCCTGGTACTGACAGCAAGGTGATTCCTCTGTAGTTGGAACACTTGCTGAGGTCGCCTTTCTTGGGAAGCTTGATTAGGTACCCCTCCTTCCAGTCAGCCGGCATCACCTCCTCTTCCCAGATCTTTCCAAACAGTGGGTACAGCATCTCCACTGTTGTCTCTAGGTCTGCTTTCAGAGACTCCGCTGGGATGCCATCTGGGCCTGCTGCTTTGCCATTCTTCAAAAATGCCACTGCTCTTCTGATCTCTTCCCGGCTGGGTCTGTCACAGCTGATGGGTAGGTCGGTCTCTGCCGGCTGGATGTCTGGGGGGTCGGGTGGGCTAGTCTGTTCAGTAACTCTTCAAAATACTCGGCCCATCTGTCGAGTTGGTCTGCTCTGTCTGCAATAGGCTTGCCTTCTTTGTCTTTTACTGGTCTTTCTGTATGGCCATACTTGCCTGACAATCTTCTGGTAATGTCGTAGAGCTGTTTCATATTGCCGCTGCCTGCTGCCTTTTCTGCCTCTGCTGCCAGGCTGTCTGTGTAGGCCCTCTTGTCTGCCCTGATACTCCTTTTCACCTCGCGGTTGGCTTCTGAGTATTCCCCCTGTGCCCTTACTTTGGCTGCTCTTGTGCGACTGTTGTTGACAACTGCTTTCTTCTGCTTCCTCACTTCTATCTTCTTCAAGGTCTGTGCCGACAGCCAGTCCTTGTGATGGTGTTTCCTGAACCCTACAGTGTCTTTGCAGGTTGAGTTCAGCGCCTCTCTAACTGACTTCCACTGCTGCTCTGTGGTGGCCGCCTCCTCTTCATTTACTAGCTCCTGTAGCGCTTGAAACCGGTTGGACAGCACCAGTTTGAACTCTTCTCTAACTCCAGTTTCTCTCAGGAGGCCTACATTATAGCGCTGTCTTCTTGTTGTCTCTGTGCGGCTTTTCTTTAGCTTGAGCTTCATTCTTAAGGTAAACAGATGGTGGTCAGAGGCGACATCTGCTCCCCTCCTCACTCGAACATCTTGAAGGGATCTTCTAAATTTCTTGCTAATGCAGATATGGTCTATTTGGTTCTCTGTTGTATGGTCAGGTGAGACCCAAGTTGCTTTGTGTATCCTTCTGTGTGGGAAGATGCTGCCTCCAATGACAAGTCGGTTTAGAGCACAAAAGTCTACAAACCTCTCCCCGTTCTCACTCATCTCCGAGCCTAGTCCCTGTCTCCCCATCACCTCTTCATATCCGGTGTTGTCCTCCCCTATTTTGGCATTAAAATCGCCCATGACGATGGTGATGTCTCGCTCCGCACATTTGTCCAAGGCACTCTGAAGTCGGTCGTAGAACTCTTGTTTCTCTTCCTCGTCCCTGTCATTAGTGGGCGCATAACACTGGATGACGTTCAGCTTGAGCTTTTTCTTGGTTCTAAAGGCTGCTGTGATGATTCTTGGCCCAAGAGGTTCCCAGCCCATCAGCGCTCTCTGTGCCACTGGTGACAGCATGAATGCTACGCCTTCTGTATGGGGGGCATTCTCCTCTTCATGACCTGAATACAGAATCATCTCCCCACTTAACAGCCTTTTCTGGCCAGACTGCGTCCATCTGGCTTCACTGATACCTAGCAGGGAAAGGTTGTACTTTTGCATTTCCGCTGCTATCTGGGCGGCCTTGCCGCTCTGGTACATGGTCTTGACGTTCCATGTGCCCATGGTTGTATCCCTGGATAGAGAGAGGCGGCTCGGTCCTGTGGCTTCCGAAGACTTCCGGCTTTCACCACAGGACGTCATAAGTCTTCTGGTAGAAGAACCTTCCTCCTCCAGGAAAGGAATTACTGTTAGTCTTTTCGTCGGCGTTTTTGTAGCTATTTCCTTTTTTGCAGGGTGGGGAAGCTACCCCCACGCCCAACCCCCTTACTAGGAGGACCAGGGGTTTTCTGTCGGGGTCACCTTCCCTTAGACCATGTTGGTTCACGGCACCTTATTTCATTCGGTGCACCCCTCTCACGAGGGACCCCCTATCCACCACCCAGGGGACGCGCCTCAACGCCATATGGTCCCAGCGCGAGGAGTTTTCCATCATTGACATGGGTTAAAGAATTAGTGCTTAGTTACATAGTATTTTTCAGTGCTTGCCGCATTGTTTGTTCTCACAGGACCTAGACGAGGAAGAGATGAGAGAGCTGACCGCGGCTGCCATGTCCATGTCGGAGGAACTGGATTTCAAGGATGACGGCTACATTGAGCTGGTTCTTCGCGTGCTGGGCCTTATGTGTGACAACCAACATAAGGGACTGCAGGTACAAGTGTCACAAAGGATAATCTAAATTTGTAATTAATTTCACTCTCGGGAAGTTACACTTCTAATCAAGAGAGATGCTAACCATCTCACTTGTGGCATTGGGTCTGTAGCATCACATTTGAATAGAATTGTACTTGTAGTGTACTTCCCAAGTGGGTCTATCTAGAGAGTGCTCACGCAGATTGTATGGGTTCATGTAGGGGGTCATCTTTTAAATTTTTTTAAAATCTCGTCCCATGAGGGTAAATTTGGGTTGCGTTCCCCATGGACGACTCATCACTGCAGTGCAGCGCCACCTGACCTGCCTATATTTTGTTACATTTTGAAGTTGATTTAACCCTTTCCATCCATATACATCCATTGCTTGAAATAAATGAGACCATGATAGTTCAAGGGTGGTGCCAGAATAGCTTGGTGCCAGAGGCGCCAGGTTATTCTGGCACCACCTTTGAACTGAAATGCTTGATCTGTCTCAACGTATGGCCTTCATAGGGCAGTCAGCAAATTTGTTAACAATCAGCCTCAGGATGTGATGGGACAATTAATTAAATGACCAGTTATGTTGGGGACCTGAGTACCTGGAGAAAACCCCCAATGATCAGCCCAAATGCCTGGAATTTCATCCTGGTGTAATGTATCACAGGTCAGCACAAGTGGAGTTCGATTTCATGCCAAACTTACCCAGTGACATAGGTTATGGTCTACTGATCAGCAACTTACTAGCGGAGTCGCTGTATCTTTGACCACCGCTAATCCCTGAATATGTTGGTGAGTGACTGGGCCTTACAGCTTTAAGGCTGTGAGCGCCAAAGTCACTCTTCAGCACAAATATAACAGATGAAAGCAAGCAGCCAAATTGTTCAGGGCTGTGGCAAAGTAGAGGCAGTGCTCTGCTGTGAACTTTGAATATGAAATGGTGCCAGGGAACAGGTTTTTGTTGTGTATTAGAACTGTAATTTAACCCCTTCTTTGCCAGTGGATGCAGAATGTGTTTCTGAAATCTTTGTTAATCCAGCGCCAAGGAGCCACAGCCATCCAAAGCATGTGGATCCAAAGTGGTGTCAGCAATTGGCATAGATCCTCATGAGCCCCGCTACTATGGGGGCTAATTAGGATATACACCTCTTGCAGCTGGGCATTGTTCAGTTTTTCTCAGCAGTGAAGGGGTTATGTAAAAATGTGCAGTAAGAATCTCATAAAGTGTGCCCTAGGAAGGCAAGCTTTTCATTCTAATATAATGACTTTTACTGTCTTTTGCCTCTCAGAAGTGGTGTTAATCAGAGTTTTGTTAGATCTGACTTCTTTAGGAATAAAGTATACACATTAATCTTATTTTGTAGGATTACTTGAGGGAGCAGCCAGACAACATCAAGTCGGTGAATCTGGTGGCTGAGACGACACGCTTCCTCAACATTCTGTATGGCAACGTCAATGACAAAACGTCACCACTCATCATTCAGCTGTTTGACACTCTTGTGGAGTTCACCTCAGTGAGTCTGCTGTATTCATGTGTGTGTGTGTGTTGATCCACACACCCCGTGAAAGTTATAGGTGTTCAAGTATATGGATGCAGTTGGAGGTACTCCTAAGTCAGAACCAGGTCAAAGATAGCAAGTTGAGCACCGTTATAGTAATGAAAGACAAGAAGTGGCACCCCTTTATAGTAAGGACTAAAAGGATAGTTTTGCTAGATTGCCCTGATCACTGTGACATCCATCCTTGTAGCAGTCATATGATTAACCCATTTAACCCCAAGGTTGCATTTTACACCGAATGATTATGTATCACTTGCAGGAGATCGATCAACCATGATAATTCAAGGGTAGTGCCAGATTAGCTTGACGCCTGATGGCGCCAAGCTAATCTGGCACTACCCTTGAATTATCATGGTTGATCCATCTCCTGCTGTAGGGTGTTGGGGCTGAATGGGTTAATACCAGATAAGAACATCAAAATGTGGGTGTCAGTGAGGCAGCTCCATGCGAGCAAGAGGCATATATTTTCATGAGCACCTGCAGGGAATATGCGTGCCTCTTTCAGATGGAGTTGACTGGATGAATGTTTGAAGTGTGTACAATGTTTCACCTACTTCTGATTTTGGGATAACCGTTATTGGATATGTAGTGCAACTATAAATGTACGGAAATGCCAGGGGACCTGTTTTACTGGACGCTCACTTCAAGTATAAGTGATGTCATTTCACATAGAACAATTGTGCTCAGAACCTCTAAAAGGAGTGTTGTTACAATTTTCTTCTGTCGTATCATTACAAGTGAAGCTTACTGCACGTAATTTGTTTTAGGGAAACTTTCACAACCAGGCAATTGTGTTTGACAACAAGATCTGTGAATACCTCAACCACATGCTTCGTGTGGGACAGTTCAAAGGGTGCAACATTGAACAGGTACCTTGCACCCACATACAATAGCCCTTTGATGGTTACTATCAGTTTTTGTTGTGGTGACTCCTGCAGGAATCATGGCAACAAAAACTGCTGCTGACAGCCAATTTTTCGGATTTGTGCGTTGGTGTGTGATTTGGACCTTAGAGCCATAATGTCTATGATCACAAGACAGTACACATTGTCATTTTTTTCGTTTTGTTGTTTTATTTACCTCTTTATAGACTAGCAACAGTGAACATGCACAATTCTGTACATGGTGTAGCAACTAAACGTTTCACACTTGCTGAAGACTGCATACTTCCCAATGCACCAAAGGCCATCAGGCTGATGTGGGTGACTTTGGCCCACGCACAGCTGTGAGCGGGCCAATGGCGGTCGACGTCGGCCCAATGGCTTTTACGCACTGCATGGGTTGCTATATGTATATGGCATGGAAATGGTCTAACCCTTTGATTGCTGTTGACAGTACTGCTTGATGGAGAAGATGATTGATGCTACCACTTGGCAGAAAAAATGCAGAGTTCTGTGTCTTTAGTGTCAAGTGGTATCATCAATAGCAGTCAAGGGGTTGAGCCTGTAAATTGTTTCTGTTTGGCAGATTCAAGGTTTATTCAGCAATATGTTTTGCATAATGAGCTGGTTTGTGATATTGGACCGCGAGGCTTAAAGCTGCAAGTTACAAAACCACAGATTTGTACACGTTTGTTTTGTCTACAGATCTACAACCTGAAGAAATCGATGGCAACTCTCATCCGGTCCCTGTCAGAAGAGAATCCGCCAGACCATGATGAGGAGTCCCCAACACTGTCACAGGTATATTAACGTTCTCCACCACCCCTATCCCACTAGTCCCCACTACTATTCGTATAGTTAGTGACAAGTTTCCTATTACCTAATACTCTTCTACTGTTGCTGCAGATTATGTAATAGCTCGACTGTCTGCATTAACATGTCAGGTTCATACCTGTATATATAATTATATATTTTTTCAATTTTGTATTTTTTTTTTCCCCTCTGAGTGGTGGTGGTGGTGGTGGGGGGGGGGATGGGTCTTTTTACTTACATATGTTTTATCTTTTGATGTATCGTCTGATGTATTTTTATATGTGTAGAGTAGCAGGACAGTTTGGAAGATAGGCATTGCTATGCCTAAAACTTTTTATCCTGAATAAAAACGTTTCATCATCATCATCCCCCCCCCCAACCCCCATGCCCCCCCCCAAACACCCCCTTAACCCCCCCCCCCCACTAGTCCCCACTTCCCCCCCCCAACCCTCCCCCCCCCCTCCCCCTGAAAAAAAAAGAAAGTAAGAAAAAGAAGGGTGAGATGTCTTTGGGCCCAGGATGGCCACAATGTCCCTGCGCACAGCTATGTGCAGGCCCACTGTGGCCGTCGTGGGCCCAAGGACCTTTGCTTACGAGGAGAGAGAGAGAGACAGACAAGAAGTGCTATGAACAGCCAAAGGATTACCACATTCAGCTCTGACGCACTACAGCAGGAGATGGGTCGACCATGATAATTCAAGGGTAGTGCCAGATTAGCTTGGCACCTGTTGGCACAAAGCTAATCTGGCACTACCCTTGAATTATCATGGTCGATCCATCTCCTGCAACAGGTGCATAGTCGTTAGGTGACGCCTCCAAAATTTGGGAAATACGTGTGTCAGGTTGAATGAGTTAAAAGTTGCTTTATGGGTATAGTACAGGTCAGCCTCGGTGTTTGGTGCAGCAAAATGTTGTGAAACTGGATATGATACAGTTAGGTCTGTGGCTACCAAGCAGATACCGATGAGGAAGTTGGCCAGAGGCCTTTTTGCATATTTGTGTTTTGTTTTTGTAAGTGTATTTAAGTGTGGCACCTTTATTTTCAGGTCGTGTCTGTCAGTTTGTTAATTTAGTGAGAATTAGGGATGCTGCAAGTTATTTGCTTGCTTAGTACCCACAGTTGATGTTGTTTACAGAGGCAACCTGGGAGACCACCCACAAATATGGTAAATTAAGATACATGCTGTATGTAGTGATCCAGTTGTGTGAAATCCCTGTCTTTCGAATACAGCTGTGCTGTAGTTGCATGCTATGTTAGTTATAATCCTTGTAAGAGGAATACTGTCTGTTCTGTTATGGTGTACTCCCCAGATAGACTCACTCAGGGAGTATGTCACAAGTACATTTTTGTTCAAATGAGATGCTAAGCATCTCATTTGAATAGGTGCGTGCTTGTGGCATACTCCCAGAGCGAGTCTATTTGGGATTACTCCCGCAGGCTATAGTGGCGAGCACTCCAGCAAACAGTAGGGTGTTCTGTTCACTTATCAGACAGAAAATTAATATGAGTTTAGGTAATGATAATTGGTTCTGCTCCTGAGCTTTGGGAGACTGGAGTGTCATGCTGTACTGATAGTTGTTACCAGTAAGCAAAGGTCCTCCGGCCCATGACGGCCGCAGTGGGCCCACACACAGCTGTGTGCAGGCCCACTGCGGCCATCATAGGCCTAAAGATGTTTTGCTACTGGGGTATGCTTAGCTTTACTCACACTGTGTGTGCCCAGTGAGCAAAGGCCAGCAGGCCAGTGTCGGCCATGTGGGCCAACCGTGACCAATGTCAGCCCACTGGGTTTATGTCTAACATGTTCATTGTCACACAGAATATTTTTACTCATTCGCGACCAGCTGCATCCGGATGCGCGGCATAAGCCATGCATCCGGATGTTGCTGGCCGCGAATGAGTTAACACTTTTCAGCAACTGCTCAAGGCTGAACAAATTACTGTACTGCCATTATATGGCAAAAGGCAGTATGTCCATTACTGAGAAAAGTTAGATTTTCATTGTTATTGTTATACAGTAAAAATCCCACTTTTCTGAAAAATGCACATACTGACTTTTGTCATCTAACTCAGTATACATCTAATTTTTTTTTTCTATCAGTGCATACATTAAAATGTTGCTAATACCAATTGTGCATGTAGATTATAACTTGGAAAATTCCTCCAAATCTGTATACACTAATCACATTAACAAAAGTGCAACATTTATTATTCCCTCATTATCATAATATGTGATTGCATTCCTTAGACATCATAATACCCTTTCACTTTGTGTGTGTTCCAAGATTAACAACATGAAAGTGTTCCTTGTTCTTTGGCTTTAAGTTTCACTAGAAACTCATTGTATTGTTTTATGAAGTGTCATACCATCTTCCATTTGAAAAAAAATCACTTTTTTAAAATCGCAGGTAATCATTGTAGCTGATAGGAAATAGTTGTGCCAATCACATCATCAATGTTTTTTGTGTAACACTAACAATCAGATTGTGAAATTTCTTAACTTTGATATGGTTGAATATTATTCCGATGGAGGTGCTTTCTTATTTTAAAAAAATGAAGAGCAGAAAAGTATGCAGGTGGCAATTTGGGATGGGGTGGGTTTGGGGAGGGGGTGCTTATATAAGACAAAAGGACGATCAGCCACAACTGCTGAAATGCAAAATTCCAAACTGACTTAACGAAAATGTGACCATTGACCGTAATGTGAAATGTGATATAGTGTCATTGCAACATTTTGTTATTGCTTGACTGGATTATCTTCGCAGACTTCCAATATGAAGGATTAGGTATAAATGATCGGTTCACTGGTAACCCCTTTGTGCACGCAGCCACTGGTACAGGGGACAGTCCTGATGGTTGCTTAACCCATATCATCCTGAGGCTAAAAGCTTCAAATTTGTACACTGCCATGTGCAAGCTACATTAGTACTTACAGATAAGGATATAGACCAATGGCTTTAGTTCAAGGGTGGTGCCAGAATAGCTTGGCGCCTACAGGCGCCAAGCTATTCTGGCACTACCCTTGAACTATTTTAGTCAAACTTGTTTCACATACTGGTGTATTCTGAATGATAAGGGATAAACAAGGGGGTAAACCTATAGTTAGTGCACTGCTGGAAATCAGGCAACAAACCCCCAAGTGCAAGAGGCAAAGATCCTTATAAGCCTCCACAGACGTGGGGGCTCATGAGGATCTGTGCCTCTTGCTGGTCTTATATCTGTGTGTCTTGGGCATATCTGGTAGTGAATGTGCTGTGGATTTTGTGGCATAATTTGTAGTCTGTAGCAGTGCCGCAGTTCATTTGTATCATTTTTCATTTGTAGCCTATATAAATACACAGTTTGCTAATAATTTTCATTTAGTTAAAAACGTGTGTGTGAAAAAGTACAAAGGATAGTCATCATGATTTTGTTGTTGTTTTGTAAGATTGCAGATATAGGTTGTTGCTTCAAATGTAATTCCAAGCTGGAAAATGCATTTTTAGATTTTTAGTCAAGCTTTGTGTTTTGGTGTGTTTCAGTGACTAAGTTGTATTTGCCATAGCATAGTGTTTACACAGACTTGTGTATGCCCAGAACAGCTCACATTTTAGGAGGGTTTTGCAAGCAACATACCAAGGTACGTGGACATGGATCCACTTTGACTGCCCATTGGCGTGCCTGATTGGATTTGCAGCAAGCTAATCTGACACTATGCCATTTTACTGTCTCGGTCAATCCGTCTGTTGCATTTGCTTAAAGTGAGAGTTGGTGGCTCAAACTGCCTTCAGTGGCGCCCTCAATATGGTCACAGCTAAAATTCAAAACTGTCTATATGGGTGTCATAAGTGTTTTTTGTAATAAAGTGGGATATATTAACCCATTCAGCCATGATGCCCTACAGCAGGAGATGGGTCGACCATGATAACTCAAGGGCAGTGCCAGATTAGCTTGGCGCCTGTTGGCGCCAAGCTAATCTGGCACTGCCCTTGAATTATCATGGTCGATCCATCTCCTGCAACTGGTGAATAGTCATTAGATGACGCCTCCAAAATTTGGGAAATACGGCTTGGCTGATTGAGTTAAACACGTGGTTTGCACCTGAATTAGCTGGTTTAGATTTTGTGTAGTTGGATTCAATTGTGTGTTGAGTAGTGTGAGCAAACAGTAAGATTCAGAATCATATACCAGCTCACATGCGAGAGCTTCAAGTTAGCACGTGCCTATAAGTATCTTACAGTAGAACTGGTTGTTTGAGCAACTGCCTTTATTTGCGAAAAAAATGGTCTTAAAAGACAGGTGCTGCCTCAAGAGAAGTCTTGAAGGGCAAAAAGTGTTGCCCGTCATTAAAGACAATCATTCAGGTGGCTAAAGCCACCTGAATGATGGTCTTTAATGACAGGTGATCTCTTACAACAGTGGTTGCTCAAAACAGGTTTTGCTGTGGTAACAATTTTAGCTTGATGTGTTCACGCAGTTTGGCAACGTGCACATTTTGGACCAGTAGTTCACGTGAAAGCGTGGTCATGTCGTCCAACTTATATGTGTGTGGTTGGTGATTTACCTATTACATCCTGAGGCTGATTGTGTAAAATTTGCTTATGAAGGCAACAGTACAGATAAAGAGATAGATCAATTGCTTTTTTTCAAGGGTGATGCCAGAATAGCTTGGCACCTTAGGCACCAAGCTATTCTGGCACTACCGTTGAACTATCAGTCAAATTTATTTCAAGCAATGGGTGTATCAGGATGAAAAGGTTTAAGGCGATAGATCGAAAATGTGTAGGTGGAACCCATACTAGCATGATCATCTAACTCCAAGAGGCTCTTGGGCCAATGTCTGCTGTTGTTGGGCCCGCACAGCACTGTGTGTGAGCTGGCAGTAAGAAACCTTGGCCTGGGGAACTTTTGGGTACTGGAATTGTCACCTTTGATGTCAAAAACAAATTCTGCTTAGATTTCATCTTCTCACTGTGCAATGAAAAGAGAACAAAATTACTGAGTTAATTTCTTTCTTCTTTTTTTTTCGAGGGGGGTTGGGTGTTTGTTTTTTTCTGTTTTTTTTTTTTAGGGGGGGGGGGGGTGTGGGGGGGGGGGGGGCGGGGGTGCTGTGGGGGGGGGGGGGGGGGGACTTGGAAAACCCTGGTGCAGTGCTCATATGTCTCATTGCCATTTCATTTTGTTTTCAGGAAGTGCTGGAGTACATAGACAGTGATACCCTGATGTCCACCTTGGTGCAGGCTTACCAGGATCTGCAGGTCAGTACATACTGTAAATTTACCACTTTGTGCTTACAGCAACAGGTAGTGTCTACAGTACTGGGGGCTTAATTCAAGCACAAGGGGTTAATTAATCACATACATGTATTGTCAGTGCAGTATGTTGTTTAGCTCTTGGCAATGTTCTTGCTGTGAAACACCACGATTTGTGGCACATGCTTTAGTACGTAATAATATTTATAGTGTTCTATACATACAAGAATGAAATCGTACAGCAGAACCTGTTGTGAGTGTCCACCTGTGTGAGAGATCACCTGTCATTAAAGACATGTTGCTGTAATGTTATGACAGACATCGATAACACTGTTTTCTCTTCAAGACATCTCTTTAGAGAGCAGCTGTCTTTTAACACTTAGTATTCGGAATACACCAGTGTGTGAAATAAGTTTGACCAAAATAGTTCAAGGGTAGTGCCAGAATAGCTTGGCGCCTCTAGGCGCCAAGCTATACTGGCACCACCCTTGAACTAAAGCCATTGGTCTATATCCTTATCTGTAAGTACCATAATGTAGCTTGCATATGGCAGTGTACAAATTTGAAGCATTTCGCCTCGGTATGATATGGGTTAAAGCAATCTGCTTCATGGCAGGCTTTGGTTGCTAAAATTCACTGATACAACGGGTTATCAGTGTTGCCTTTTCTAAACTAAGACTTTTCTACCCTTCTTTTCACAAGCCACGTGAGCAGGCACACGTACCAAAGGTTTTCCACTGCCTTCTGATCACGATGGAAGGAACTCTTTTGCGTACAGATTAGAAGAAGAGCAGAAAAGTCATTCATTTTACAACATTCAGACTTCATGGTTTAAGTCAGCTCTTTTGTCCAGCATTATGGTAAAACATACTAAGAACATTTATACAGGAGATAGTGCAAACTATTAATCCCTTCCCTGCAAATAAAATAAAAAAATGTACATACATATTTGTTTCTGAAATCTGTGTACATTCAATGACCAAAAACAGCAACTGTCGTAAGAACATGGACACAAAAGTGGTATCAGCAAGAGGCATAGATCCTCATGAGCCCCCGCAACTGCGGAGGCTCATGAGGATCTATGCCTCTTGCAGTTAGGTCACGTGCAGTTTTTTCTCAGCGGTGAAGGGGTCAATACTCTGTACTTGAATTCTACTTTTTCTTTCATCAAAGGTGTTTGCTCAAAACGGGTTCTGCTATTGTTTTATGTACGCTCCAGATAGGAGACGAAGGAAGTTTTGACAACCTTCAGTTAGAAATGAGCGCTAGTTTGTAATTTTCTTGCCTTGCCTTCGACATTCA
This sequence comes from Semisulcospira habei, assembly GCA_036245525.1. Classification (NCBI taxonomy): domain Eukaryota; kingdom Metazoa; phylum Mollusca; class Gastropoda; family Semisulcospiridae; genus Semisulcospira; species Semisulcospira habei. The sequence goes on from BTPG01000007.1 coordinate 55,737,145, forward strand.
TAGACCAGCACATACTTTTTTGCCAGACTGACAATGAGGATAGATAGCTATTTGCCAGACTGACAATGAGGATAGCTCTGTATAAGTAGATTTTGTATCATTCTTTTCCTTAGTTTGTTGCTATGGTTATAGTTGGATATGTTTAGCAATGTTTATAATTGTTATTCCTATGCTTGTCAGTGATTTTTAACCTTATGGTTGTAGCTGTAAGGTAAAAAATCACAGACTATTGCGCATTTTTAAGAATTTCATATACCAGCTACAGTTGCTTTAATATAGTTATTATTAACTCATTCATGGTCAGCCGCATCCGGATGCGCGCATAAGCTGCGCGTCCGGATGTGGCTGGCCGCGAATGAGTTAATAGGCCTGCATTTAGCATAATACACCAATATTTTCATTCATTCATTCATTTATTCATCTAACTGAATTGTCTTCAGACTCTCAATAAACAAGATCAGGTAAAAAGCTGTACAAAAATTTGTGTAGATTTTATTCAGTTTGATTGGTATTTCATTTTGTCAAATGTTATGACCTTTGGTCATTACATATAGCTTGTAGATTTTACTTTAACCAATTCATCTCTGACAGCAAATAGCAAGAGATGGCTCAACCATGACAGTGAAAGGATGTTGTCAGAATAGTTTGGCGCATGTAGTTGCCAAGGTATTCTGGCACCAGCCCTAAACTGCCATGGTCAGTCTGTCTGCAGAAGTGTAATTTAATTTTTGGCTCATGTGTGATAGCAATTGAGTCTGTGTTCTTGGCCAGTGGTCGTCCATCTGCCGTCTATTGTCGTCCTTGGTAAACTTTAACATTGGCATTTTCTCAGAAATTATTCAAGCCACAATCTTTAAACTTGGCCCAAGGATACTCTGTAGCAAGACCTTTTGAAATGTACCAATTTCAGTGACCTTTCTCAAAGGTCAAGGTCATGTGCTCAGAAAATAGGTCCAAAATAGACTCTTTTTTTTTTTCTTTCTCAGATACTATTCACAACTTCAAACCCAAACTTGGTACAAAGATAATTGATGGTAATACCTTTCTATGCATACTAATTTGGTTGACCCCTTGGAAAGGTAAAGGGTCACAAGAGATCAGGAAATAGGTCAAAAATAACTTTTTAACCAGATTTAGCAGAAAGTTAGCTGCTGATAAGACCTTTTTATGAGAAAGGTAGCTGATGATAAGACCTTTCTTTGCATACTAATTTGGTTCACTACTCACAAAGGTCAAGGGAGGTTGACAAAAGTGAAAATGCATAAATTTTGAGAAAGCATGGATTTTGCAGGTACAAAAGTGAACCCATTCCTTATGTTAGAACATTTGTCACACTTACTTATTTCAGTGAATTTTGGAAAGGTCAAGGTCACAAAAGTCAGATTAATTATGTGGATTAGTCATGCACGTGAGTCTTAAGGGCTTTGCCATTCTTGTTACAGCACAGTTTCCAATTTGGGAATTTTGATCTCCTGTTAACACTTTGATAAAGGGATGGATCCACGATGGGGCAATGTCATATAGCAGTGATGGATCGTATGAGTAGCTATGAAAACTGGCTGAGTTTGACATCACAGTCAGGTGCTGTGATATGCCTGATGAGGATAGAACATGTTTTATTCTCATTAGGTTTGAGGCATCTGACAGCATACAGCAGCTTGTGAAATTGCTCATTGCATGACTCACCTGTCTAGGGGAGCAGGTACTTTCACCTATGCTGTAATTTCCATCGGGCAGTGCCAAAATGTTTAGTGCTACCTTGTAATTGCATATATTATCTGATGCTGTTCATCCAACACTGCCATGCAGCATGGCAGTATTGTGGATCCAGGCCTTAAAATAATATGTATGAGTCAGCACCAAGAAAAACACACCAGTATAATGGGCAGTTAGTGTGGGCTTTGGCTTCTAAAAATACATGCTTTGCTTTTTAACACATTTATCCTTATAAGGCACTACCATGTGAGAAGGTTTTGCCATGATTGTTCAAGGGTTATGCCAGATTAGCTTAATCTTTACCTACCCTTGAACCGTCATGGCTTATCTATCCCTCAAGGCTACTACACTAAAAGACTGTGCATGCTTCCTAAGGTCACACAAGTCACTGATAGGTCATGCGTAAGTACAAGAGTGTAAGTCAAGTAAAATATTTGCCAGAGTAAGAGCACTTTATTATCTCGGAAAGAGAAATTTGTCTCGCCACCTCAGAGTGATGCCATCATAAAGAATGCAATATGATTTGATGGCTTTTGGCTGTTGTGTACTGGTGCTGAACTTATACAGTAGAATTCGTTTTGAGCAATCCCCTTTTTTTGAAAAAAAAAAAAAGAAAAGAAAAGGAAAAGAGGTCTTAATAGGCAGGTACTTTTCAAGAGAAGTCTTGAAAAGCAAAGAGAGTCACCTGTCATCAAAGACTATCAGTTAGGCGGCTACACCACCAAAATATGATGGTCTTTGTTGACAAGTGATCTCTCATGAGGGTGGTCACTCAAAACAGATTCTGAACTATACTTTTGAGAAAGCATGATGGGATTTTTAGTTGTATGTTTTTGTGTGTGTTCAGTTATGATTTTATTTTTCATTGCGCACGTTGTTTACGTGCATGTGATGAGTAACATACTTTTTGTTTGTGTTTTTTCAAAGTGAAAAACATGTTTTTTTCTGCTATTGATGGTGGTGGTTGTTGTTGTTTAGCTTATTTGTGCATGTAACTTAATTTGTATGACTTATGAAATTTATATTCTGTTGATGTCATTATCACAGCATTTATGATCAGTGATTGCTCAGTTTCTGCATAATTATGTTTTTCTCCTGTTATGGCTGCTTACTATCTATATTAGTTGTAGGGGATGAAATGTGTGCTTGTTTGTGATTTTGAACCTTACATCTTAACCCATTTAGCCCCAAGTCTCTACAGCAGGAGACTGATTGACCATGATAAATCAAGGGTAGTGCCAGATTAGCTTGGCGCCTGTAGGCGCCAAGCTAATCTGGCACTTCTCTTGATTTATCATGGTCAATCAGTCTCCTGCAACTGGTACATAGTCATTAGGCAACACCTCCAAAATTTGAGAAATGGGACCTTGGGGCTAAAAGGGTTAATTCTGTAAGTCCAATATTAATATTAAAGACCAGCCCTTTTATTGGATTGACTATGATGGCTAAAGATATTGGGTAGTGCCTTATTGGCTTGGCACCTTTTGAGGCACTAAGCTGATGATGCACTGCACATTAGCTATTACATGTATGTGCACTGAAGTTGCCTCTGGAAGTTTAACTCCTTCAATCACTGCCAGTTAACCCATTCATCCCTGATGCACTACAGCAGGAGATGGGTCGACCATGATAATTCAAGGGCAGTGCCAGATTAGCTTGGTGCCAACAGGCGCCAAGCTAATCTGGCACTGCCCTTGAATTATCATGGTCGATCCATCTCCTGCAACTGGTGCATAATCGTTAGATGATGCCTGCAAAATTTGTTAAATGCGGCCGTCAGGCTGAATGAGTTAATACAAATTTGTGTTTCTGAAGTTGTTAATTCAACGACAAAGTGCCCCAGCTGTCCCCTGAACACGGATTCAAAGGGGTGTCAGCAAGAGGCATAGATCCTCATGAGACCCACAAGTGTGGGGGGCTCATGAGGATCTGTGCATCTTGCAGTTGATAATGCTCCCAATTTCTTGGCAGTGAAGAGGTTAAGTCCTGTCTACTGTGGACTTCATTACATGTACAACAGAAGCACTACATATGTGAACATACTGGTCTGCGTAGTAAATCATGTACACATTATAGGTTGTTTGACATCAGAACACACATTGAGTTGCATGGTTGCTAAGCCTTGTAACCTGCATGTGCATACAAGCCATCAGGCCGACATCGAATGCCATGGCCCGTGCACAGCTGTGCGCGGGCCAATGGTGGCTGATGTCAGCCTGATGGCCTTTTGCGCATTGGGACAGTACTGTTTAGTTTACATTACGATGGGTAAAAGGTGACTGCCAGAAATCAAGAATTTCTGAAATTCAGAAATGCCTGAAATTCAGAAATGCCTGAGGCTTATGTCATAATGAGAACCTATACCTCTTGCAGTTTTGTGTTGTTGTTTTTTTCTCTTCAGTGAAAGGGTTAAGTGTTGATTCAGAATTACATTGCCTGATGGAAATCCTGGAATTAGAGGTCCCCTTTTTCATGAATATTTGAAATTTGGACATTTTTTAAAAACTCTTCTCATGTAAGTTATCTTCTCAGGTAGCAGGAATTTATTTCAGTTATTGTCCAAAATTGTTTAACTCATTCAGCCCGACGGCCGTAATTTCCCCAATTTTGGAGGTGTCATCTAATGACTATGCACCAGTTGCAGGAGATGGGTTGACCATGATAATTCAAGGGCAGTGCCAGATTAGCATGGCGCCGACAGGCACCATGCTAATCTAGCACTACCCTTGAATTATCATGGTCAACCCATCTCCTGCTGTAGTGCGTCAGGGCTAAATGGGTCAAATCTGTTTTTTAGAAAAACAGTAACATTTTTTAGGAGGTCATAGGGGATCTGCCCTTGGCCCCTTTGAACCCTGGCGCAGCATTTCACAAATCCAAAATCTCCAGCCTTCTGGCATGCATTATCGGTGACTGCGTTCACCCATTCAGCCTTGACGCACTACAGCAGGAGATGGGTCGACCATCATAATGCAAGGGTAGTGCCAGATTGGTTTGGCGCCTGTCAGCACCATGCTAATCTGGCAGTGCCCTTGAATTATGGTCGATCCATCTCCTGCAACTGGTGCATAGTCATTAGATGACACCTCCGAAATTTGGGAAATACGGCTTTCGGGCTGAATGAGTTGATGACTATTTTCACATGCTTGCAGGAGAAATCCATAAGCCTTGATGGGCATGAATATTACCCTTTTGACTGTCAGTAGCGTTTTATTCAAGGGGGTGCAGGAATCACCTGGACCAAAACACTACCAGCAGCCAGAGTGTTAACTCATTCATCCCGACGGCCGCATTTCTCTAATTTTGGAGGCATCATCTAATGACTATGCACCAGTTGCAGGAGATGGATCGACCATGATAATTCAAGGGCAGAGCCAGATTAGCTTGGCGCCGATAGGTGCCAAGCTAATCTGGCACTACCCTTGAATTATCAAGGCCAACCCATCTCCTGCTGTAGTGTGTCAGGGCTGAATGGGTTAATCTGTGCATGCAGCCACTGGTATTATAAACAGTACCGGTGACTACATGCACAAGGGGTTAATGACTTTCCACCTACTTAGCAGAAGAATTCAGAAAGTTTCAGAAACAGTAGTTTACGGTAGTGTTGGAATAATGTACAAGGGGGTTAATTAATGTTTCTATATGTTACTTGCAGAAAAAGACAGGTGGCTGGGAGGAGGTTCATGGCCTGGTGCTGGATGTGGGGTTTGCGTACTACCACATCCTCTGTCGCAAAATGGACCTCCACTCTGACTGCACCAGGCAAAGTAAGTGGGCAGTTTTTGTGTCTGAGTTCCAGAGCTTATTAAAGGCAGGGTTGGGTTCACTGAAAGGTCAGTTTTTCCAAGTAAACTTTGTTGTATATTTCGCGCACATTAACTGTCATGGTTAACTCATTGCGCACCAGGTACAAAATACCCACATTTTGGAGTTGTCCTCTGAGGACTGCATTACAATTCAGGAGACAGATTGACCATGATAGTTCAAGGGTGGAGCCAGAATAGCTTGGCGCCTATAGGCGCCAAGCTATTCTGGCACCACTCTTGAACTATCATGGTCGTTCCATATCTCTTCATTGCCTTTTGTTTTTGTTTTCAGCCCTTGTAAAGACACAGGTGGATGGACAGGCTTGGGATTTTTTTGCTGGTAACACTCTGTCTATTGAGATCCTGAAGGATGAAGTGCTGCAGAAAATCTACTTCCAGGTCAAGGATAAGGTAAGCGGCAAGCCTATAAAATAGGGCAGAATCCTGACCAAAAGGTTGACTTTAAAAGGATGAAGTGATGCAGAAAATCTACTTCCAGGTCAAGGATAAGGTAAGCGGTAAGCCTATAAAATAGGGCAGAATCCTGACCAAAAGGTTGACTTTAAAAGGATGAAGTGATGCAGAAAATCTACTTCCAGGTCAAGGATAAGGTAAGCGGCAAGCCTATAAAATAGGGCAGAATCCTGACCAAAAGGTTGACTTTAAAAGGATGAAGTGATGCAGAAAATCTACTTCCAGGTCAAGGATAAGGTAAGCGGCAAGCCTATAAAATAGGGCAGAATCCTGACCAAAAGGTTGACTGCCAACTATGTAAAATGTGAACAACTTCCCTAGAAAGAAAGTTGCTAGGAAACGGCCAGATTGACAGCCTGCAACATATACAAAAAATGCACTGCATCTTTTCACCTAACCCTAAGCAGTGTCTCGTTAATTTTCTTCTATTTTATAGGAGAGACTTTTTAGGATGGGACGCGATGTGGTGCTTTCAATAACATGCACATGGCTCAGACTCTGACAGTGAAGTTGTAAGATAAAAATCACATCATGTCTAGTTACACAAACCTTGCTGTAGAATGTACTTTTGGCACAAAGTACCGTATGTGTTTGTATGTGTGTGCATATGTATGTTAACAAGAAAATCTCTGAAGTTTGCATATGTACAAGCTTGAAATTATGGGAAGTGCTTCATTTTAGCTGAGTTGACACCATTTTCCCCAGAATGTTTTGCATGAAGATCTCTATGAAAAGTTGAGTTACCGTGTACAGTAGAGATGTTCCGTAAATCAGAAGTTGGTCCAAAACTGCACTTTTGACAAAATCAGTGGATTGAAACATACCTATCTGGTTTGTGAGTGGATTGAAAGCCCGGACAAATGTGCGATATCTCATGTTTGTCTGTGCTTTAATACCACAGGCGTGGAATGATCATTCTTTAGTTGGTTACTTCTTAGCATGGGTTAAGATGGGTCAAGGCTGTATTTACTACTACTGGTGTTACAAGCGTTTAACCCTTTTAGCCCCAAGGTCCCATTTCTCAAAATTTGGAGATGTTGCCTGACGACCAGTTGCAGGAGATGGCTTGACCATGATTGCGTTGCTGGGAGAGGGTGGGATGTGTAGTTTTCTATCCCCTATGGCTTAGATTGGTTTGTCCTGTGAAAGAACTGTGTGTCTTTGAGGACCTTGTGTGAACACATTATGACGTCTCTAGAAAATGGGTTGTATCCAAATGGCCAGGTTCCGTCACTCTTGTTGCAATAGTAGATTATTCTAGCATTGTCTTGCTGTTCATTGCATTTGTTTGAAGGGGGTTTGGTTGTGTAGTTTTTGTGGATGTTTGGTTTGTCATGTTAAATAACTGTGTCTTTTGGAGACGTCATGTAAACAGATTTAAAGAAGAGACTGAGAGAGCGAAATGAGTTTATATATTTAAAAAACATACAAATGATGCAGTTTTCTTTACTCATTCAGCCCGACGGCCGTATTTCCCAACTTTTTCAGGCATCATCTAATGACTATGCACCAGTTGCAGGAGATGGATCGACCATGATAATTCAAAGGCAGTGCCAGATTAGCGTGGCGCCTGCAGGCGCCAAGCTAATCTGGCACTACCCTTGAATTATCATGGTCGACCCATCTCCTGCTGTATTGTGTCAGGGCTGAATGAGTTAAATCAAATTTCTGACCCTTTATTATGCCGATATGAGGGTCTGTGTACCCGCTAAAATTTACACCTTCAAACTGTTGTGAAAACAGAAGCCCTGTATTGCATTGGGTTTTTTTTACCCGTTAAGCCCCAAGGTCTCATTTTTCCAATTTTTGGAGGTGTTGCCTAATGACTGTGTACCCATTGCAGGAGATGACTCGACCATGATAATTCAAGGGTAGTGCCAGATTAGCTTGGTGCCAAAAGGCGCCAAGCTAATCTGGCACTACCCTTGAATTATCATGGTCAAGCCATCTCCTGCTGTAGGGATCCGGGGGCTAAAAGGGTTAATACGCTGTTTGTGTCAAACACAAGTAACTTTGACCTACATGTACTTTTGATTTCCAAACAGATTTAATTTGTATAACAGTTTGTGATTTATGGTGACTTCACATTTACCCCAGAACGTGTTGCGAGAGGAGATCAAGGACAAGTTCAAGTACAGCGTGGACCGATCATCCCCCAGCAACAAGCTGCGAGATTTCATGGACTGGTCCATTGACATTATCAAGGACATCAAGTACCAGAGACGCATCCATGCCAACCCTCTTGCTCGCTTCTTTGTTCAGTCCAAGTGAGTACAGAATTCTTTCACTTTGTGCTTCTGCTAAAATATACTCGGTTGATTGGACAGCATTCAATTCCAAAAACAACAGACTAAAATGTGCTTGGTTTCTCTGGAGTTATTTTCCTTTACTTCCCAATTTGCTTAATACAAACTCCTATTAGTAACAAGCTATTTTTCACATCCCCTGAAGCTCTTATCAGCAGACACATTTGGATTGAATGGATCGACCATGATAGTTCAAGGGTAATGCCTGGCTAGCTTGGCGCCTTAGGTGCCAAGCTGGCCAGGTATTACCTTGAACTATCATGGTCATACATGTCCCCATACATAAAAGATTCCAAACTAATCAGACAACACCCATTACTGATAATGGTCAGTGAACATTATTAAATACATTATTAAGTAAATGCCATTGAATGCAAGTTTGCTTGCTCACTTCTACGATGTACGATCAGATTTCATGAGCGATCAGAATATTGTGTGGAAAAGAGTGTGCTAGTTCGCACAAGAATGCATGCTAGTCTCAGCTCAAATGTTTGAATTTAAGCATCCAATTCAGTATTTAATGTCATTGGGTTTTTTTGGGTGAAAAATCAGTCATGTTGAAATACTGTATGTAGCAAATTATAGTGAAGTGAATGCCTGTGTTGTGTCATGCAGGTGGGTAACTGAACCACTGGTACTGGTGGTGTCCACATCCTGTGTCTGATATAAGAAGCTGTTTTAGGCGACTACCCTTATGAGAGATCACTTGCCATTAACCCTTATCATCCTGATATGCCCATTGCTTGAAATTAATGTAACTGATAGTTCAAGGCTGGTGCCAGAACAGCTTGGCGCCTCTGGCGCCAAGCTATTCTGGCACCACCCTTAAACTAAAATAGTTGGTCTATCTCCTAATCTGTAATGTAGCCTTCATACGACAATATTTTTTTTTTTAATCTGCCTCAGGATGTAATGGGTTAAAAGACAATTTTGGTGGCTGTAGCGACTAAATGATGTTTTTAATGACAGGCGACATTTTTTCCCCTTCAAGACTTCTCTTGAGGGGCACCTTTCTTTTAATACCATTTTTTCTTGCATTAAAAAGTGGTGGCTCAAGACAGATTCTAATGCATTTATTGATGGTCTTTTATGACAGGTGCCACCTCTTGCCCTTTTAAAATTTCTCTTCAGAGAACACCTCTCTTTCAAGACCACCGTTTCCTTGCAAGAACAGGTGGTTCCTCGAAAATGGGTTCTACTGTACTGAAATTCTGCCTTTGGTCAAACAGGTGGTGGTTGAACCCGCTGGTACTGGTGGTGGCCCTCATACTGTGTCTCATTGTGCTCATCACTTGGAAGGCTCCGGACAAGGCAAGCAGGTAAACACTTTGAAAAATGAGCACTGTTCTGTTTGCAGTTCGCTTCTTATCTAAACTTGCGTTGCTTATTCTCTTCACTGCCAGTGGCCTCAGATTGTGTTTCTGTATACTTTGTTAACTCATTCAGCCCGACGCACATATTTCCCAAATTTTGGAGGCACCATCTAAGTACCTGTTGCAGGAGATGGATCGACCATGATAATTCAAGGGTAGTGCCAGATTAGCTAATCTGGCACTACCCTTGAATTATCATGATCGACCTATCTCCTGCTGTAGTGCGTCAGCGCTGAATGGGTTATGTTTCACGCCAAAGAGTGCTAGCTGTACAAAGTGGTGTTAACCCTTTGCGTGTCGGTAGTGAATTTTTGTGCGATGATTCCTGTAGAAATCATCACGGCAAAAACCACTAGGTACCGACATGCAAAGGGTTAAGAAGAGGCACACATCCTCAGACCCTGCGTCTGCCACCGTGGGATGGCCTTAGTCGCCTGCTCGGCCTTAAAACCTGAATAACTAACTAACCCTGCGTCTGCAGGGGCTTATCAGGATCTATGTCTCTTGCACTTGTGTGATGTTGTCCTGGCAGTGAATTGTTAAGCAGCTTTTAATTTTGTGCTTTTCTTTGATTTTTGGGCTCACATGCAATAGCAAAAGTGAGTCTTGTGTATTCGGTCATCTGTCGTCTGTCGAACGTCGTCTATGGTAAACTTTATGTTGGCACTTATCGGTGACTATTTAAGGTACAAACTTCAAACTTGGCCTGATGATACTTTGTGGCAACACCTTTTTGAACATATTAATTTGAGCGACCTTTGAGTGACCAAAGGTCAAGGTCACAGTGGGTCAATGAATAGATCAAGAATTGCCTGTTTTTATCTTCAGGTTTCAGATTTGGCATTGCAGTTGTCAATACAATACAATAATACTTTATTAATCCCTCATGAGGAAATTCATCGTCTGCCCGTACAAAACATGGCATCATCATTCACTCATTCAAATAATTTAATAACCTATAACTCTCAGTTAAAGAGATGAACTGTAACAGACGTACTGTTACCTTTGTAACACTCCTGGCATCAGCCACCGTGAGATGGCCTTAGTCGCCTGCTCGGCGTTCAAATAACTAAACTAAACTTGGCATCAGAAACACTTACGGTGTATTCCCCCTGTGCTTCTGGAACCACTGAAAGGGCTAGTACTAAAGAAGTAAAGAATGTTGACAGACACTATCTACTGATATTACTGTTGAAAAGGGTAACATCCTGAGGGACAAAAGAGTTGGCATAACGTGATTTACTACTTTTGGGTACTCGAAGTCTGCCACTTCGTTCGATACGTCTCCTGTCAAATTCATATCTGATTCATATCAATAGTATCTGAGAAAGACAATTTTGGTCTGTTCTCAAATGCTGTTGTCAACTCTAAAGTCAAACTTGGTATACAGATACCAAATGATGAGACCTCCCTGTGCGTATTAAATTGGGCAACCTCACTCAAAAGTCAAGAGTTACAAGAGGTCAGGAAATGCACGAGAAATGTTTTGTTTTATAGAATATAAGTTTTGATTGGCACTTGTTGCAAATGTTTCAATCAAACTTGGCAGAAGGATAATTGATGATAAGACCTTCCTAAGCATGCTAATTTGGCAGACCACTTGTAAAGGTCAGGGGGTCAATGGAGGCTGACAAATGTTCATGAAAAATTCATGTGTTTATGAGACAGAATTTTGCAGATACTGCATGTTGCCAGTTGACATTTAAGCACCTATTCATATGAGTGACCTGTCAAAAAGGTCAAGATCACAGGTCAGATAATTGATGCAGATTAGTCATGCACATGAGCCATGCAGGCTTTGCCATTCTTGTTTGTACTTATGGCTCACTCTTTATTTCTCCAGCTTTGTGCCAGATATGTCAGACTGGCCTGGAGCGGCCACCTGTATCTATGTGTTTGGGGCCATACACAACTTGCTGTCCCTGTGTATAGTCATCAGCTATTTTCTCTCCAATCATCCCACCTTCCCGGACCTAAATGGTGTACAAAATCTGTTCAAGTAAGTTTTGACATTGTGAAGAAAAAAGTATTATTGTAATTTTAGACATTCACAGCTTTTGAACAAAAAGCTGTGAATGTATAAACTTACAATAATACGTTTTTTTTTTTACACAAATGCGTTTTTTATATAAATGTTTGGTGTGTTGTACTTTGCATATTGTTTTCAGTTTCAAATGGCTGACATTTTGTATTGTTCATTAAAGGCCCAGCAATCAACAGTCAACCGTTGGGTAAACACTGCAGGCAGTGTGACACTTGTGTGTGTGTATATATATATATATATATATATATATATATATATATATATATATATATATATATATATATATATATATATATATATATATATATATATATATATATATGTTTGTTTTCCTTCCTACGTCACATGACCAGTCACTTTAGCGCAAACCATACCATGTGACTGTGAAATAAAAACCCCTGTAGCGAAAAATGGCGGACTTTTTGTAGCCCTCTCGATGATGCATCTTGGATGCCAGTTTTGTTCTATAAAAGATCGCCAAACGTTCTAAAGTACAAAGTTACTTAGTGGTATTCGAAACAACAAACACACTCGGTACTGGAGAAGGCAACATCATGACATATTTTAAATTTCGTCATAAGTCTATTATGTATAAATGTATATTCCTTTGACGTCATACATATCTGACATGATCCAGGTCGCAAGGTGTCTTCCTGATTTCTTTTACGAAAATAGTGGAGGAATGAAAACAAATACATTATTGGTCAGAGGGGTTCGCTGCAAGGACCCTTGTAGGCCTGAGGGAGGTCAAATGAATCATTGGTACAATGATTCCTTTGACCTCCCTCAGGCCTACGAGGGTCTATGTAGCGAACCCCTCCGACCAATAACTTATAATATATATATTATATATAGTATATATATAATATATAGTATATATATATATCCTCGCGCTGGGACCATATGGCGTTGAGGCGCGTCCCCTTGGTGGTGGATAGGGGGTCCCTCGTGAGAGGGGTACACCGAATGAAATAAGGTGCTGTGAACCAACATGGTCTAAGGGAAGGTGACCCCGACAGAAAACCCCTGGTCCTCCTAGTAAGGGGGTTGGGCCTGGGGGTAGCTTCCCCACCCTGCAAAAAAGGAAATAGCTACAAAAACGTCAACGAAAAGACTAACAGTAATTCCTTTCCTGGAGGAGGAAGGTTCTTCTATCAGAAGATTTATGACGTCCTGTGGTGAAAGCCGGAAGTCTTCGGAAGCCACAGGACCGAGCTGCCTCTCTCTATCTAGGGACACAACCATGGGCACATGGAACGTCAAGACCATGTACCAGAGCGGCAAGGCCGCCCAGATAGCAGCGGAAATGCAAAAGTACAACCTTTCCCTGCTAGGTATCAGTGAAGCCAGATGGACGCAGTCTGGCCAGAAAAGGCTGCTAAGTGGAGAGATGATTCTGTATTCAGGTCATGAAGAGGAGAATGCCCCCCCCCCCCCCCCATACAGAAGGAGTAGCATTCATGCTGTCACCAGTGGCACAGAGAGCGCTGATGGGCTGGGAACCTCTTGGGCCAAGAATTATCACAGCAGCCTTTAGAACCAAGAAAAAGCTCAAGCTGAACGTCATCCAGTGTTATGCGCCCACTAATGACAGTGACGAGGAAGAGAAACAAGAGTTTTACGACCGACTCCAGAGTGCCGTGGACAAATGTGCGGAGCGAGACATCACCATCGTCATGGGCGATTTTAATGCCAAAATAGGGGAGGACAACACCGGATACGAAGAGGTGATGGGGAGACAGGGACTAGGCTCGGAGATGAGTGAGAACGGGGAGAGGTTTGTAGACTTTTGTGCTCTAAACCGACTTGTCATTGGAGGCAGCATCTTCCCACACAGAAGAATACACAAAGCAACTTGGGTCTCACCTGACCATACAACAGAGAACCAAATAGACCATATCTGCATTAGCAAGAAATTTAGAAGATCCCTTCAAGATGTTCGAGTGAGGAGGGGAGCAGATGTCGCCTCCGACCACCATCTGCTTACCTTAAGAATGAAGCTCAAGTTGAAGAAAAGCCGCACAGAGACAACAAGAAGACAACGCTATAATGTAGGCCTCCTGAGAGAGACTGGAGTGAGAGAACAGTTCAAACTGGTGCTGTCTAACCGGTTTCAAGCGCTACAGGAGCTAGTAAATGAAGAGGAGGCGGTCACCACAGAGCAGCAGTGGAAGGCAGTTAGAGAGGCGCTGAACTCAACCTGCAAAGACACTGTAGGGTTCAGGAAACACCATCACAAGGACTGGCTGTCGGCACAGACCTTGAAGAAGATAAAAATGAGGAAGCAGAAGAAAGCAGTTGTCAACAACAGTCGCACGAGAGCAGCCAAAGTAAGGGCAAAGGAGGAATACTCGGAAGCCAACCGCGAGGTGAAGAGGAGTATCAGGGCAGACAAGAGGGCCTACACAGACAACCTGGCAGCAGAGGCAGAAAAGGCAGCAGGCAGCGGCAACATGAAACAGCTCTACGACATTACCAGAAGATTGTCGGGCAAGTATGGCCATACAGAAAGACCAGTAAAAGACAAAGAAGGCAAGCCTATTGCAGACAAAGCAGACCAACTCGACAGATGGGCCGAGTATTTTGAAGAGTTACTGAACAGACCTAGCCCACCCGACCCCCCAGACATCCAGCCGGCAGAGACCGACCTACCCATCAGCTGTGACAGACCCAGCCGGGAAGAGATCAGAAGAGCAGTGGCATTTTTGAAGAACGGCAAAGCAGCAGGGCCAGATGGCATCCCGGCGGAGTCTCTGAAAGCAGACCTAGAGACAACAGTGGAGATGCTGTACCCACTGTTTGGAAAGATCTGGGAAGAGGAGGTGGTGCCGGCTGACTGGAAGGAGGGGTACCTAATCAAGCTTCCCAAGAAAGGCGACCTCAGCAAGTGTTCCAACTACAGGGGAATCACCTTGCTGTCAGTACCAGGAAAGGTCTTCAACAGGATCATCCTAGAGAGAATGAGGAGCTCCGTTGACCCCCAGCTGATGATGATGATGATGAAACGTTTTTTATTCAGGATAAAAAGTTTTAGGCATAGCAATGCCTATCTTCCAAACTGTCCTGCTACTCTACACATATAAAAATACATCAGACGATACATCAAAAGATAAAACATATGTAAGTAAAAAGACCCATCCCCCTCCCCCCCCCTCTCCCCCACCACCACCACTCAGAGGGGAAAATATATATATATATATATATATATATATATATATATATATATATATATATATATATATATATATATATATATATATATATATATATATATATATATATATATATATATATATATATATATATATATATATATAATTATATACACAGGTATGAACCTGACATGTTAATGCAGACAGTCGAACTATTACATAATCTGTAGCAACTGAGAGACCAACAAGCAGGATTCAGGAAGAACCGATCATGTACAGACCAGATCCGCATCATCGTGGAACAGTCTCTGGAGTGGAGCTCCCCGCTGTACGTCAGCTTTGTGGATTACGAGAAAGCATTTGACAGCGTGGACCGAGAGACTCTGTGGAAACTCCTATGACACTACGGTGTACCCACAAAGCTTGTCCGCCTGATCAAAAGCAGCTACGATGGCATGACATGTCGCGTGATCCACGAAGGGCAGTTCACCAGGGAGCTCCAGGTCAGAACTGGTGTCAGGCAGGGGTGTCTGCTGTCTCCGTTCCTCTTCCTACTGGCCATAGACTGGGTCATGAAGATGACCACAGAGCACAGATGAAGTGGAATACAGTGGACACTGTGGACACAGCTTGACGACCTCGATTTTGCAGACGACTTGGCATTACTGACCCACACTCATCAACAAATGCAGGACAAGACCACGAGGCTTGCTGACATCTCATCCCAAGTGGGCCTCACCATTCACAAACAGAAAACAGAGACAATGAGGCTGAACGCAACCAGGGAAGAACCAGTCTTGCTTGCTGGCACCCTGTTGGAGGAGGTGGAGTCCTTCACCTATCTCGGGAGCATCATAGACAAAAAAGGCGGCACAGATGCAGATGTCAGAGCACGAATCGGTAAAGCCAGAGCAGCCTTTCTCCAGTTGAAAAAAGTGTGGAGTTCCAGAGAGCTGTCACAACACACCAAAGTCCGGATTTTCAACTCCAATGTAAAAGCAGTTCTCCTATATGGAGCAGAGACTTGGAGATTGACAAAAACCACAGTCAACAGAGTACAGACCTTCATAAACAGTTGCCTTAGAAGAATTTTGAAAATCCACTGGCCAGAGAAGATCAGCAACGTCAGACTCTGGGAGAGAACAGAGCAGATAACAGCAGAGAATGAAATTGGGCGAAGAAGATGGGGATGGATCGGTCACAGTCTGAGAAAGCCAGCTTCCAGTATCACTAGGCAGGCATTGTCATGGAACCCCCAGGGAAAGAGGAAAAGAGGTAGGCCGAGAAACTCCTGGCGTCGAGACCTCCAAGCAGACATCAAGAGACTGGGAACCACCTGGAGTAGAATCGAAGGAGAAGCACAGGACAGGAGTTGCTGGAGGTCTGTCGTCGACGGCCTATATCCGGGTAGGGGTGACAGGCGTAAGTAAGTAATATATATATATATATATATATATATATATATATATATATATATATATAATATATATATATATATATATATATATATATATATATATATATATATATATATATATATATATATATATATATATATATATAATATATATATATATATATATATATATATATATATATATATATATATATATATATATATATGCGCCATCCTCCCTTTAACATGTTGAGTTATACAGTCAAAATTCTCAAGTTGGAGAGTTGTTACACTTCAGGAGACACTCATCGATCCATTGATCATGATAGGGCTCATTTGGGTTGTTAATTGAAATACAGCTTTGACAAACATGTATGATTCTGTAAACTGCTCAGGTGCAGCAAAACTTGAATGTAACAATTTTTCAGAGTTGCCGACATCTTCTCTGTCATTTACTTTTAACAAACTTTAGACATAATAACAAAGAAATGTTAGTGCTTTTGTGTGTTTTGTACTCACAGCTGCTCTATATTCAACATTTTATTGTTTTGTGCTCAAATTCGTGGGCAAAAAGGGGGTGGTAACGCATTATGTGTCCTTTAACACATTTGAGATGTGCCAGTTTCAGATATGCGGTGTGTCTCAAATGAGTTAACATTAAATATAACCGTCTCTAGCAAGTACAATACTGTTAAACATTTTATCATTTCAGACACATTTGTGGGAAAAAAGGCGATGGTGTTAATGAGAATGGTGAAGACAATGAAACCCAGGAACGCAGAGAATCCCATCTAGAGGTGCACTTCTTCAGCGTGTCTACCTTTTATTACTTGGTGAGTTTTGTGCGCATTGTACTTAGCCAAAGTGGGCCATTTGACATTTTCTTTACTTTCTTTAAGGCAAAATTCCCACAGTTTTCCGTAAGCGCTGCCTGACAATAGCAAAAGTACTGTGTGTTACATTGAAAATCTTGCTGTTCACACAATGTGCCTACTGTCTTTTCGCCATTGTTGTGCAGGGTCTTACTTTAGTATTGTACAGTGTTTTTAGCTCATTTGAGATGTGCCGCCTCCGGATACGCGGCGTATGACGCGTATCCGCAGGCGGCACGTCTTGAATGAGTTCATCATTGGCCAGTAATTTATCATTGTGTCGGTGTTACGTTGAACAGAGAAATGACAATGATAAGCTATGTTCGTGATTGTCATTTATTCTGTTGCAGCTATTCTTTACATTCTCTGTGATGGGCACAATTTTCTGGGGCTATTTCTTCTCCTTCCATCTGCTACACATAGTTCTCATGAACCAGCTGCTACAGCGCGTTATTCTGGCTGTCACTCGCAATGGTAAGCATTCTTAATAATAATAATAATAATAAATAGCTCTTGTATAGTGCTGTTCTCCAGGAAAACACTGGACTCACTGCTCATGCACAACAGCACACTCTTTCTCAGACACATGCACAATTATACACTACTTTAATCCACCCCCCATCCCTTCCCACACCTTACATTCTTCTTTCTAGCAATTTAGGTAAGCACAAACCATCGGGGCGACATCAGCTGTTGTTGGCTCATGCATGGCTGTGCGCTGGCCAACATCGACTGATGTCCACCCAAAGATGTGTGCATTGGGATGTTACTGTTATCTTTAAAGTCGTATTATCCAGGGCAGGCTTTAATTGCTAAAATTAACCAGTGCAATAGGTTATCCATTTCTTGCCTCTGCTAAGACTGTTCTACCCGTCTTTTCTTAATCCATGTGAGCAGGCACAATTAACTCATTTAGCTCCAACACCCTGCAGCAGGAGATGGATTGATCATGATAGTTCAAGGGTAGTGCCAGATGAGCTTGGCGCCTTCAGGCGCCAAGCTCATCTGGCACTACCCTTGAACTATCATGGTCCATCATCTCCTGAAGCTGGCACACAGTCTTTACATAACACCTTCAACATTTTGGAAATCTGGCCATGGGGTTAAGTGGGTTAACAGAGATGTGGCACGTTGAACAGCTTATCAATTGGGATAAGACATATATGTAAGGCACTGTATTATCATTGTATCATTATTTGTAACTTGCTCCATGTGTGTGTGTTTTTAGGTGTGTCTCTGATCCTGGTTGCGGTGCTAGGCTTAGTCATCATGTTCATGTTTTCTCTGGTGGCCTTTGCCTTCTATCGCGGTTCTCTGGACGAGAATAACGGGCGCCAGTGTACCACGTCGTACGAGTGTTTAGTCACCATCATCCACCATGGCTTTGTGGAGGGCATGTACACGGTGAGACAGTGATCTTCTGTATTTCTGGTCAGTGAGCCAAAACAGTCCCAATAGCATGAATGGAAGCTGGCGATTTTGAAAGTACAGAAAGTCAGACCAAGGCCCAGAATCTCTATGGTGCAAAAACACTATTTTTTTGCATTTGTTTTGTGCTTTAACCTATTGACATGAAACATATATTGCTGCTGCTGCTGTAAGGATTTAATTCTTGTAAGAAATTTTGTGCGTGCATTTAGGGATTTTAAAAATTTGTTTCCTTCTTGCTTTGCAGACGTTTGAGCAGCAGTTAACCAACCGCAGCTTTGTGTCAACATTGGCGATAGTGGCATTTGATGTCATCTTCTTCATCCTCATCACCACCATCGGCCTGAACATCATCTTCGGTATCATTGTCGACACCTTCTCTGAGCTTCGAGACTCTAAGGTGAGGATAGGAGTAATTTGCTTATGTAAATATATTTTTTTCTTTCTAATTTTAACCCTTTCACCGCTGAGAAAAGGTAAACATGATCCAACTGCAAGGGATATAGATCCTCATGAGCCCCCGCAGTTGCGGGGGCTCATGAGGATCTATGTCTCTTGCTGACACCACTTTGTAGCCATGTTCCTGGGATGGGTGGGGGCACCTTTTTGTGGAATTAAGAAAGATCATGGAGGCACAGTCTGCCTCTAACTGGCAGTAAGGGGGTTAAAATCTTAGTTAACTCATTCGAGACGTACCGTCTCCGGATACACGGCTTAAGCCACGTATCCGGAGGCGGCATGTCTCAAATGAGTTAACTGCACAGTGTACTCACTGATCACATACGTTTCTGAATGATGTACACAATATCCTGTTTCAGTGGCAAATTGACAATGACATGAAGAGCAACTGCTTCATTTGCAGTCGGGAGAGCTACGACTTTGAACGTCAGGCAGGGGTACGTGGTTTAATCTAGTCACTTTACCTATCTATATCACTTATTCTCTCTACTTCTTCATGTCTTTTCTCTCTGCGCTTTCTTTGTGGTATGTGCACAATGCAGCCCATCTTTATTCACGGAATTTAAAACCTTACAACTCATTACATCTTGAGGCTGATTTTGTTTGTTTCATTTTTTCTTATTGCCCCATGAAGGCTACATTACAGATTAGGAGACAGATCAACCAATTTAATTCAAGTGTGGTGCCAGAATAGCTTGGCGCCTCGGGCGCAAAGCTATTCTAGCACCACCCTTAAACTGTCATAGTCAAATTTATTTTGAGCACTGGTTTATCAGAAAGGAAAGGTTTAAAGGGGACCCAAAGTCAACACATCATGGGAATTTATTTTATTGTCGAGCACAACAGAATCAGCAGAAGGATTTGTTTTCGGAGCAGTACTTCATAGTCCGGTACCAGCTTGCCGCAAAATGCTTCGTTTTGTTTTTTTGGGTATCCAAAATAGTTTTTAGTGCATCGGAAAGATAATAATTCCCTCCATCACATCTGAATTATGTAGAAAAATAAATTATCGGAAAACAGAGTTATTGAGCATTTATTACGTAGATGTAGACCTAGCCGTGCTGTGCTGGAATCAGCACTAGAAAACGCTTCATTACACGAAAACAAAAACATAATACAGCGCGGGTGATAGGGCCAGACTGTTAGATCTCAACCCTATTGTCATTCATGTCTTCCATGTCTTCTATTTCTTCTTCCTCTTCTTCTTTCTCTTCTTCTTCCTCTTCTTCTTCCTCTTCTGTGTACTTCATGGTGTTTAAACAGCTTTCACCTCGGCATTCTCCACATCCAACAGTGCAGACCAATCCATGTCGTCGGCATGAACACCTGGTTGACGCACAGTCAGTTCTGCAATTGCAACGCACAAGGTTTAGAAGATGGTCTGGTGCAGCCTCAGCGTTGGTGTACACTGGAACCATAAGGCCATCTCTGATGTTCCAGCCCCATTCCAGTGGGTCTCGATTAGTTGACAGACCAAGCCACTCTTGAACCTGAAAGTATACCCGCATGGAGTGGAACTGGGCAGCTGCTTGTGTTGGTGGAAGGTATTTCGGCTCGATGGAGCAGGAAGCAGTGGACAACTTTTGCATGTACTTCATGTGACGAAGGCTGTTCAAGCCACATTCCTGCTTGGCCTGCCCAATACCGATCGGAGCGTCGGATGCTGTGGTGTCCAGCCATAAACATTGCGTACACATGCTTGTTTGTCTCCTTGAGCTCCAGCATCTGCTGCAAGTAAATTCGAGCGCACTTGAGGTAGTTATTATGTCCTGTTGCTGCAAAATATGGCAGCATTTCCTTAACACCCTGCAGGTGCAGAGGAAAGTTGCCTGTTCGTTCCGCTTTGAGAGACATTTTCAAAATGTCGACCATGTGCAGGTACTGCAGCCACAGCTTGCTTGTTCTGGATTTCAGCAGTTCGGCCTTGTGCTTCTGAAGCTGATCAGTAATTCTTTTGATTGCTTCTTTAGCCTCATTCTCTGTTGACACATCACCTTTGAGACTTGCATCAATGAAACTGGCTGCAGTATCGAGATCTTCGTTTCCTGTCGTCGGTTGTGCTTCGATTGAGAGACCCGTGTCTTCATCATGGTCATCGAATGACATGGGCATTGTGGATGTTGAGGCCGCTGGCATTGCACACTCCAAAACCTGGATTGGCTGATCGCGCTGTTCATCAGTTGCAGCTTCCTCACTTGGATGGACAAATTCAACAGACGTCTGCTCGGCTGTGTCTTGGTGAAACAGGATCCATGGTAGCTCGAATGCGCCTGCAGTAAGGAGAGAGTTAAGTGCTGCATCCATAAGGAGGTGTCCACGAACCGCTCGGTCGTAGGCCTTTCCACTCAGCATGTGAAGAACTGTGTGTGGCGCGAAAATGAGATCCAGTGCCTGCTGCAAACCAGAACCGTCCATCACACAGCCAATGCTTCCAAGGAAGCTCATTTGCATGTGAAATGTCCCGAGGCGCAAAACTATGGACTGCACTGATCTTTCAGCCTTCTCACTGCTCACAACTGACAAAGCCTTGAGGTACAGAGGCTGGTCAAAAGTAAGTATGGGGACTGCATTGCTCTTGGTAGCCTGCTCTGCTACAAACCGAAGGGTAGAATAGATGCAGGACATGTCTCCGGGGTTTAGGTCTATCACGGGAAGATAATACACTCTCGATTTCCCTGGAAAGTCCTGTGTTTTTGAGTGCAAGGCCTGCATCATGCCCTTCCAAGCAGGACGCGGAGATTTCACAGGCCAGGATATCTTCCACAGTGTCTCCAGGTGGCTCGTTGGGTCCTCAGCGCCTATGTCTGGAATCTCCTTGAATATCAGCTTTGTGAGATCCTTCCACTCAGACCTGAAAACATTGCATATATTGTGTTATTCGCTCTTAGGTCCCAGACACTTTACTAATTAAGTTTTTATTTGTATAATACCCATGCAAACCTTGCCATACTTTCTTTATTTAAAATGTTTTACCTGTAGAAGTAGATTCCAATGCGCCCAATGCTTCTGATGTCCTTCGACTTTACTTCTCCTCTAGGCACTCGTCTTGTTTGCTGTGTTGTTGGGGCTGGTGTCACAGCTGCAATTATCCCCATTCCGTGGAAGGTGTTGAGGCCCTCCAGGGTAACCGTGTTGTGGTCGACATTGTCAGCTACAAACTGAAGGCTTTCTGTGTCTGAAGCAGGGGGCAGATCGATGCCTTGTTGTACAGCAGCATTCTTTAAAAACTTGCGCACCTCATGGTACGAACACGAAAAGCCGAGACGACACAGCGTCTCTATCAGAAAGCGAGATGCAAATGCTTTGTGTAGCTGAACGCCAAGACCAAACTGCAAGGGAGCAAGAATTGTGTTTGGTTTTGCGCACTGCATGATAGCCTGTCCAATTGCTGCAATTTTCAGGTCACTTGGTTTGGATGTCCCTGTACACACTTCTCTCAAGAGAAGTTGTAATGTCTCTGGCAGGAAAGTTATGTGGTCCTGTTCATGAGGCATGATGTCTGGGTAGTCTGCTTTGTTGCTTTTTACAGCTTTGATGTCGTTCTTGATTAGGCAAGCAGCAGTTTTGATAATGCGTAGCTTCTGCTCCTCCGGATCTGATGAAGTTGGCTGCTTATAAAACTGCCTCACAATGCCTCTAACTGTCTGTTGGAAGACAAGGACATGTTCTCCGTCCTTTTCACTAAAGACGACTTTGTCGCCATAATGTTCCTGCAGTCTCTTCTTCATGTGTCTCTTTGAGTACGGATTTTTTGATGAAGGCAGCTTAGCTTTCATCATCTCAACGAGTGTGTTCATTGTCACTTCCTCTGTTTCCTTATCGAGGAACTGTGTGACATATTCAAACGCCTTTCTCTTGTCCTCATGTATTCTGGTACCCGCAAAATGAAGTTTCTTTGTCGCTGGCATTTGGTTTGGTTTCTTTGCCTGAAACGCATGTGGAATTTGCTTGTGGTTTCGAAAGTTTGTGTAGCACACTCGGTGATACACAACATCTTGAGCGACAAGATCTTGTAGATATTCAACCTTGGCCTTCACCTCTCTTGCCCACCTGTCACTGGTTCCTCTCTTGCTGCAAAAATCCAACAACCTTGGCTTGAATTCCAATGTTCTTATTGGTGTCAGTTGATAGTGATCATCCTTTGATCTCTTTCTCTTTGGTTCGCTTCCATTGTCACAAAACAAGCACTTTGCTCCCAAACCACTGGTGCCAGAAGCTATGTTAAGTCCAGACAACCTGCGTTTTCGAGGTGATGGTGACTTCTTCAGCTTTCTCATAGCTTTTTTCACATAGTGTTTGTTTGTGAATGTTTGTCTGCAAGCAGCGTGCACGAGATCTCCAGGAATCGTGTGGATGTCTTCTTTCCTCTGCTTACTGGCTTTGTTTATGGAATCGCATCCTTTTTGTGTAAGCGTCACGTTTTCCTTTTTTAAAAAACCTTTCCTGCAGATGACACACACTTCGTCTTCGTCTGCCTCGTAAGCAGCAACTTCATTTGGTTCCTGCAACAATTCATATCAAATGGTAATCAAACTGAATCATTCTGAATTATAACACTCAAAACTTGTACAAAGACGACAACATGGGTGGTATTAGTACACCAGTTTGATATTATACCCTTAAAACTGTTAAAAACCGCAAATTAATAACTTCAACGCTTTTGTCAGCATCAGCTTACCATACAATTTTAAGTTTTGCCAGCGCTGTAGAACTGTGCGCAGGGCAGTGCCACAAAGGCATGTAGTATCATGTGTAAGAGTGCTCTTGCGTCGTTAGCAAGGAATCTGCTGGACACTTTCGAATATTTATTATATTGAAATAATCAACCCACTGAAGAAATGTTGCAAAGTGTCACCTTTCCTGCTCTCTCTCTAATCAAAATACAGAAACACGCCATTGAGAGAAAAAGATGCATGTATAACATTGTCTTGACCTGTAGCCGACAGCGTCTGCTTCTGACCTACTTAGCCATCACTGAAAACCGGCAAGTTTAAAACTCATATACGCTTTTAAATACCTATATTTTTATAATGCAAACTCAGGGGAGCAAAGAAAATGTTTGCTTACCTCAAAAGACTCCGTGGGTTGTAATGATGGAGAATATTCCATCAGATCATCTTCAGAATCGGTCTCCATGACTGTGAGGTCACGCTGACACAGTGTTGAATGGGCGGAGTTACAGCAAGAAAATTCCCGCGTATGACTAGCAAAATGTGCCACTACTGACATGCCGTTTTTGCAATTTTTAATTCGTTGTATCTCCTAATTGCGATAATTTTTTTTTTTTTACATAACGGTAAGATTGTTCAACTACCTAAACTCTTTAGATTTGCCTTGTTTTCATTTTGGATACCCTAAAAAACACCTCAAAACAAGTTGGTCTTCGGCTATCAGCCACACAGTAGAGTATTGAAAAAAGTATTTTTGTTCTTGGCGCAAAAATATAGTACAGGAAATTAATGACATCACACTTGATTCTTGAATTAACAAGATGGGATGTACCATAACCCACAAAGACCCCTCTATATGAGAGCTGTCTTCGCTGTCAAGGGTCTCTACCTTTTGTCTTTGACTTGATTCTGATGTTGAAATATCTCCTTTTGAAAAAGCCTTGAAGATGTGCCAATGCTTCATAGTGAACTCTATAAAGGGCATCATTGGTTTGTCAAACGTCATTTGTCTTGACATATTTTTTTTGTTTTTACGTAATTTTATATTTAACGTGATATGAGATTCGCTTTCGCTTCAAGACTTGGGAAAATGGTGACAAAACTAGAATTTTACGGTACAATTTCAGTCTTGCTATAATTTGTGTAAAATCAGGTTGACGTTACCTAGCTACATGCTATACTAAGTACACCTGCATTTTCTTCTGAAAGCGCGTCAATGTGTGTGTATGTGTGTGCGTACGTGCATGCACGCGCTGCAAAATCCTCAAAAGGCATAGATGTTCATGCACCCTCTGGGCACTTGAGGATCTATGCCTCTTGGAGATGTGTGCATATGTGTCATTGGTTTGTCAAACATCATTTGTCATGACGTATTTTTTTTTTGTTTTTACGTAATTTTATATGTATCATATGAGTTTTGCTTTCGATTCAAGACTTGTGAAAATGGTGTCAAAACTAAAATTTCATGGTACAATTTCAGTCTTGCTATAATTTATGTGACTTTACCTAGCTACATGCTATACTAAGTACACCTGCATGCTCTTCTGAAAGCGCGTCGATGTGTATGTTTGTGCGTTTGCGTGAGTGCATGCACGCGCTTCAAACATCCTCAAGAGGCATAGATGTTCATGCACCCTCCGGGCACATGAGGATCTATGCATCTTGGAGATTACCGCATATGTGTGAGAAAGAGCAATCGAGAGATAGAGAGAGAATTACGTCATAATTATGTCTGCGTGGTGACGGAGTTGCTTCTTTTACGTCACCGGCACTGCTGACTTTCTCTAGAAGTGAAGGGTTTTTTACTGTTTTAATTATTTTCTGAAAAGAATTAATTTTACTAGAGAAGTTGAAAAGATACAAAGCTGGCTAACGAACTTATCCAATGTCTTTCTCCAAACTGTCTATATGCAAAAGTTCAAGTAAATGTGACAAAAATTACGGACTCTAATCTGGGTCAACCGACTTCCTATAGACAGTTGTTTATGTCTTCAATGACACATTCAATTACAATATGCTCGGAGGCTCTCTTAGCCACCCACTTAAGGAAGTATTTCGCCAAGTTTCAAGCTTGTGTGTACGGAAATATCGGAGACTCTCTTGTTTACATACATACACACACTGACCGGACACACATACATACATACGCACATACGGCGCTTCGCACGAAATGTACATTCAGCAGCGAGGTTAGTGTAACTAGACATGACGTAATTTTTATCTTGTTACTTCAATTGTTAGAGGTTTAGCCTGCCCACCTTTGACATGGACATGGTATTAAATTCGCCCCACCGCGACCCGTCATAAAAAGTCCTTTCTATAAATAGAAGGGACTTAATAAAAGTGGCCACATTACAGCTCCAAATACAAAAACTCTTGTCTACTTTAGCTGACTAAATTGTATATGACCTAGGCCAACAAAGAACATATTCTTCAGGTCGGGTTGGGGCACCTGCATAAAACAGCCACAACATGCAGTCCTTCTAACCTTGCTAAATGATCTTGGGAGTGCTTATGCCATGAATACGCGGACATGCCCGAACAACAAAAATAGACATAGATCAACAGTGTGCTACTGATCGATCATTTTGTTGTTAAGCCCCATTATGTAGATCTATCTTTGATGGGTGACATGGATGGATTTATCTGTACCAACCTTACTGTTTCTTTGTATCCTGACAAGCCCAAAAAACGTGACATTTTTTTAATCATCGGAAACACTAAAGTGTTTCTGATGATTCCAGAATGTTGCATTTCTTTTGCTCGTCAGTATAGTTTTGGGTTTTTATTTTATTCCTCAATAAATGTGTATACTTACTACAGATATGTGATAAATGTGTGCGCTCATTTGATTTCTTACTCTCTGCTGTCTAGGGTTTTGAGAAGCACGTCAAGTTGGAGCACAACCAGTGGGCTTACCTGTTCTTCTTCATCCACCTGGATGAGACGCGACCCAATGACTACTCCGCTCTGGAATTGCATGTCTACAAACTGGTGAGATTTTCCATAGATCATTTAACACATTCTGCTCCACGACCGAAATCCTCAAATTTTGAAGTTGCCCTCTGAAGACTGTATTACACTTCTGGAAACAGATCGAGCGTGATAGTTCAAGGGTTGTGCCAGAATAGCTTGGCGCCTATGGGTGCCAAGCTATTCTGGCACAACCCTTGAACTATCACGCTCGATCCACATCTTGCCGTGGCGTGTCGGAGCTGAACGAGTGAACCTTAATCCAAATCCTACCATCTGCAAGAGACAGATTCATGTAAGCCTCTGCAGCCACAAGGGCACATGTGAATTTTTCCACTGGTTGATCAAGATTCCTGTATTTCTTTTCTTTATTTTTAGATGAGGTGCATAATTTTGCAAATAATGTAGCAAACCATGTTGACTTCATTCATCTGCAAATAAAATTAATTGTTCATGTCAAATGACATTAACCTGTTAACTGCTGAAAAAAGGTGAACAGTATCCAATCACAAGTGACAATCACAATCACCTCATGAACCCCACTGCACACGGTTGTTTGCGAGGTTCTGTGCCTCTTGCTGACCCTGTTCAAATCCATGTTCTTTAGATTAATGGGATTATTCGGCGTTGAATTTGTCATGCTTTCAAAGACATAAAGCTGCATCCACTGGCAGTGAAAGGGTTAATGATGCATACCTCTTTCATGATTACAGCTGCAGAGGAACAACTTTGACTTTTTCCCACTGAATCGAGCTCTGAGTCTGGCCGCAGAAGAGGACAGCAACGAGCGCAAGCTGGAGACACTGATGACCCAGGTGGAATACCTTGTCACCAAGATGAAGGAAGAGGTAAAATCGTGAATATTTTCTGTCATGTTGAAGTCATCTCTGTCTCTGTTGGAAGTAGTGTGTGTGCTTGTGTGTGCGTGCACACGTGCGAGTATGAGTCCATAAGCGTAGCATTTTTGAATGGTGACTATAGATTGTTGATAGAGTAAAGAGAGACCTGAGAGAGTACCTGTCTTGACTACTTTTTTCCCGCAGAAAATGCGGTTGCCTTGAGCAAGTTCTGCTGTCACATGAATTTGGCCCAGTTACTGGGTGCTCTTCAGTGTTTGCATGTGCCTTGAATTAGGCTGAGTAACCCATTCAGCCGTGACGCATTACAGCAGGAGATGGGTTGACCATGATAATTCAAGGGTAGTTAACCCAGTCAGCCCTGATGCACTACAGCCGGAGATGGATCGACCATGATATTTCAAGGGTGGTGTCAGATTAGCTTGGCGCCTGTCG
>BTPG01000007.1:55765125-55775520 GCA_036245525.1 Semisulcospira habei
TAATCTGGCACTACCCTTGAATTATCATGGTCGACTCATCTCCTACTTTCGGGCGTCGGGGCTGAATGGGTTAACTAATCTGTTAGCAATTACATTTAGGGTTGAAACAGCATATTACTTGGCATGATCTACCATAGATTTAGATTTGTTGAAAACCATGACAGCAACACAAAATAGATGAATGTACCACTTGGTTTTGACATTCAGTGAATTTGTGGCTGATGGGATGCAGTTATCTGCATTCAGTGAATCATGTACTACATTAATATAAAGTGTTCAGCTTGACTATGTTACTCACTGGGAGCGCATAAGTACTTTCAGTAGCCATGCGTTTGCCATTTAGTTCAAGTTAGACCCCATTACATGTGGTGAAGTCTTCAAAATATCTTGGGAGTGTAGACAAGAAAGTACAGAGTTTAGGGCCTACCTACACTGTGTTTTCCTTAAGCCAAGTAGACTGTATAATATATTAGTGTTCCATTTCTTTTAGCTTTACATTTTTATGCATTTTATGCAAATTTGAACCTATTTCTGTGTTTAATATTCTTTTATTTCTTTATTTAAATAAACATTCTTAACAGATGGCTTTTTAGTAATTTGGTCTTTAGCTTATATGCACATTTCAAAACAAATAAATGAATATTCCATAGTTTAAAAAAGATCTTTGCACAGACTTTTGTTGTTAACGTGCCAATGGATTTACTATTCAAAACGGATCATTTTGTGGAGAAAGCTTAAACTTGGTTCGGTATGTGAACAAAATAGTATCGGAGTGTGCTTGAACAGTCACCGTCCGCCTGATCAGAGCGAGCCAAAGATAGGTGTGGTTTGGAAGTGATCAGAAACAGTTGAAAACAGCCGAAGATAGCACTATGTAAGTGTCTTTGCAACAACAAAAATCACCATACCAGTCGTGGATGGCCTTAGTTGCCTGCTCGGCGTTAAACCCAAATAACTAACTCACCATACCGGTCGCGGTTTATTCCTGGTGGCCGCTGCAGTAGCCAGGTTGGTCTAGTCTCCAGGCACCAAAACGTGAGATGGCACCTCTTCCCCTCCACCTCCCACCTCCTTTTTTGTTGTTGTTGTCCTTCCACTTGACCAGTGGTCAGCTATTGACAGAGCAGTCCTGATAGATAGACAGAGCCCAAAAACTCACATGACATTAGTAATACCCTTGTGAGTGCATGCACTGGCACTTTTGTCATCCATAAAGACATCCAGACCAAAAAGCTGATCGTGTAAAATGCAAAGAATAACCCAATGAAGAAGAAGCACCCTTAGAAAAGACAGTAACACAATTGTGGTGTTACTGTATTTTCTAAGTGTTTTTCTTCTTCATTGGGTTATTCACCGTACAGGTGGCTGGATGCACAAGAGAGCTGAACTTTGAAACTTTATTTTGTAAGAATGAAGACTGTATAGACCATGAGCCAAAGTCGAAACGGTACCATTTTGGCAAGCAAATTCTGATATAGTTCTTTGGTGTGCTCACTGTCCATATATGTAAAAAAAAAAAAAAAAAAAAAAAAAAAAAAAAAAAAAATCTATAGGATACTTCTAGATCAAGTATCTTCTTGTCTGTCTTCATATGAATCTCTCTTAACTCAATCGTGGCCAGCTACATCCGGAAGTGCAGCATAAGCCGCACATCCAGATGCGGCTGGCTGCGAATGAGTTAAACCCCACACGTCGCTGTACAGATGCAGATTTCAAGTCCTGCTGCATCATCATTTATCAAAGACAGTGATACACATATGTTGACGTCAGTGTTAATTTTCTATTGAAACAGCATGTGTACGTATTTGTAAATCTAAAATATAAGTCCATTTTTAGTTCCATATCCTGCCAATGAACTCCCGCCCCTCCCCCAACCCACAAAAAGCTTAAACTTGTCACAAAATTTAGCGTATTATTTTAATCACTGAATGTACCCTTTTGCTTTCATTTCGATTTTTGTTGGGATTTAACTTGTGGTAGCGCAGTATATATATCTATGTGATACACCATGTGTTATTTGTCTGTCTGTTCATCTGTCGGCCCAGTTGTCTGTCACTTCTTGCTGTCCCGCTATATGTTTATAATAAATACAAACAAGAAATTGTGCTTGAAGATAAGTCCAAACTTGGCACTATGGTGGTTGTAGTAAGACTACACAAAAGTATTTTTGATGCTCTTGTATAAGGTCAAGCTCGCATAGATCAATCACAGAGGACAGAATGGTCATTTTTATGGCAAACTTTGCACCCTCTTGCATACTATGACACGATCCGAGTGAAAAGTTTCCACAGTGTAACAATAAAAGACAGATCCCACCTAGGTATAGAAAATCCTGCCTTTCATGGTTCAATCCAGACCAAAAAGGTGACTGCCAAGCGTGTAATATGCAAAGAAGTACCCAACGGAGAAAGAAACACGCTTAGAAAAGACGGGTACAACACAATTTATTAATATTTCGGGTAAATACCCTTTGTCAAAATAGACAAACAAACAAACATAGAGATTAGCCGCTACTTATCTTCAATGGCAGAAGGAATGTGGCAACTGAAGGAGGTGACGTAAAATAAAAGAAAAGAAAAGGAAGAACAAAAGTGCGGAAAAAGTAAAAATGACGTCAACGAAAAATCGCGTAAGAGAGAGACTCGGAAAGAACCTGAACACGAGAGACAAGAGTGTGTGCAAGCACGTGCAGGAGCGAGCGAAAGAAAAGGCGTGTAGATGAGGCCAGAGAAAGAGAGAGAGAGAGAGAGAGAGAGAGAGAGAGAGAGAGAGAGAGAGAGAGAGAGAGAGAGAGAGAGAGAGAGAAAGAGAGAGAGAGAGAGAGAAAGAGAGAGAGAGAGAGAGAGAGAGAGCGAGACGGAGAGAGAGAAAGAGAGAGAGAACGAATGGGGAGTACCCTTGGGCACGAAGTAGGCTGAGTGTCTAATACACAAAGCCTGCTAAACACCAACCCGAAGGCAAACTTTATATCACCTTCAAGTTGAGGACTACCTCGGGGAAAAACGGGAGGACCCCGGGAAAAAAACCCCAGCATTTAGCACGGTACACAACAAGTAATAAGTCATGAAAACAAAGCAAAGAATCAAAATCAGTAAGAGAATATTGGTATAAGTGGAGAGTAGGTAGTTGTGAAACCGTCTTCAAGGGTAACTCAAAAAATAAGGGGGAGAGAGAGAGAGAGAGAGAGAGAGAGAGAGAGAGAGAGAGAGAGAGAGAGAGAGAGAGAGAGAGAGGGAGATGGGGGCGGGGGGGGGGGGGGGGGAAGGGGGGAAGGAGTAAGGAAAAAAAAAAAAAAAAAAAAAAAAAGGGAGGGGGGGGGGGGCGGAAGACAAACAGCCAGAGCCACCAACCCCACCCAACGGGCACCCACCAGCCCACAGAAAAACACACAGGTACGCAACAAGACGACCACATACATCCCCAAGGGATGCACACGATCGCCCCGCCCCAAAACCGCGTATCAAACCGTGAGCCGGAGACCCGGTGCCCGACAGGGAAGGGCAAGGGATCCAACTAAACGTTCGGCCAGCGCTGAGAAAGTCCCCAAGGGAAATGTACATATCAACCAGCGCCAACATCACGTAACTGATTAGTGAGTAGTAAATCAGTGAGGTAAAGTAGCAGACACAAGCAAGGTAAACAATGTTAATCTTTCATATTCATCCCGAGTGGCGCCACAGTGCCCAGTTTATTAATCAGAAATTTTTCACGGTCTTTCCTGGCCCAGACATTACTGGCTTGCATAAGCCAGAGGCCTTTAACTCGAATGTCTGAGACGGAGTGGTCGGCCTGATTGAAATGTCGTCCGACCGGTCTGTTGTATTGGTACTTGACAGACTGAAGATGTTCTTTGAAACGGTCGTTGATGGTTCTTTCCGTCTCTCCAACATAGAGTTGGCCGCATTTAACACAGGAGATGACATAAATCACGTTGGTGGTTTGACACGTGAAGTATCTGTCTATGTTGAATTTGTAACGTGGACCATTGACCACGGTGGAAGGGCAAATAAAAGGACACGTCTTGCAATTAGGAACATTGCACGGAGTGGAGCCGGAGGCTCTGGTGGTATGACGAGGCTTGAGAGTAGAGCGAACAAGCATGTCCCGCAAATTAATATCCCTCTTGAAAGCTACCAACGGAGGTTCAGAAAAGATAGCAGCAGATTCTTGACTGGATGACAAAAGACCCCAGTTAGAAAGAAGGATTTTACGCACCGGATTGGTGTGGGGATGGTAGATCATGGTTACGATAGGTCTGTCACTATCAGCGGTAGGTTTAGTCTGCAGTGTACTCGCGCGACTAAGTTTTTGAACCGTTTGGAGAGATCCTTGAACAACAGTATGTGGGTAGTGTCTGTCGATGAAAAATCCAGCCATTTCTTTGGATTGAACATCAAAATCTGATTCTTCGGAACATATTCTTTTTAGCCGAAGAAACTGGGAATAAGGGATGCTGTTTTTAGTTTTGGGGTTGTGAGAAGATCGGTAGTCGAGGTAGGAATGTGAGTCGGTAGGTTTGTAATGTATTGAAGTTTTCAACATTCCGCAGTCAATCCTGATGTTCATGTCCAGAAAGTCGACTGAAGTAGCTGATATAGTGTAAGTGAACTTGATGGATGGGTGGAAGTCCTGCACGAAGTGAATGAAGTCTAAAAGTGCAGCTTGGGTCATGTGAGTAGCTCCTAAACCGTCATCGATGTAGCGTTTATACATCTCAGGGACAGGCCCAGTGTATTGCTGAAGAATCTGTTGCTCAAGGAAACCCATGAAAAGGCAAGCATAGCTGGGTCCCATTTTTGTGCCCATCGCTACGCCACTGCACTGAGCAAAGGTGACGCCATCAAAGGTGAAACTGTTAAGAGAGAGAACCAATTCAGCCAGACGTAGAAGTGTATGAGTAGGAGGTTGTTTATGACTTCTTTGGTTGAGGAAGTATGCAAGTGCATTGAGGCCGTCATTGTGCGGTATAACAGTATATAGTGAAGTGACATCAAGGGAAAACAACAGTTCAGGTTTGAAAAGTTGTTTCTGGTTGACTTGGTCTATGATCTCTAGAGCATGGTTGGTGTCTTTAATGTAGGTAGGTAGAGACTGGACAAAGGGTTGGAAGATGATGTCCAGGTATTCGGTCTCTCTCTCTCTCTCTCTCTCTCTCTCTCTCTCTCTCTCTCTCTCTCTCTCTCTCTCTCTCTCTCTCTCTCTCTCTCTCTCTCTCTCTCTCTCTCTTTCTCTGGCCTCATCTACACGCCTTTTCTTTCGCTCGCTCCTGCACGTGCTTGCACACACTCTTGTCTCTCGTGTTCAGGTTCTTTCCGAGTCTCTCTCTTACGCGATTTTTCGTTGACGTCATTTTTACTTTTTCCGCACTTTTGTTCTTCCTTTTCTTTTCTTTTATTTTACGTCACCTCCTTCAGTTGCCACATTCCTTCTGCCATTGAAGATAAGTAGCGGCTAATCTCTATGTTTGTTTGTTTGTCTATTTTGACAAAGGGTATTTACCCGAAATATTAATAAATTGTGTTGTACCCGTCTTTTCTAAGCGTGTTTCTTTCTCCGTTGGGTACTTCTTTTCATGGTTCAGACACCTATTAACCTCTGAGCATGAAGTTGAATTTGTGTGAAGCATTCGGGGGGGGGGGGGGGGGGGGGGGTGTTTTGATTGGTAGTCCCCTATTCATAGTAAAAAACTACAGGCTCCGATTTACTCATCAGGAACTGGCCTATAATTCTCATTCCTAGGTGTATGCCATGGTGTCGCATTTTATTCTATATATCTAGATGTAGTATTTATTGTTGGTGTGGTCCATGTTATCTGTTTTTTGTCTATCTTATTGAAAATATGGTAGACTTTGAGATGGGGCTGGTCGGAGCATGTTCCGTAGCGCACAAATGATGAACATAGGCGGGCACACATCACACTACGACGAAGTGACACAATAAAAATTATATCATGCCTACTATGCTAACCACGCTGTTAAATTTACATGGCGGGAAACACCGTGTGTGTGTATGTATGTAGATATGAGTATCTCCCATGCTTGTGTACGTACAGGCCTGAAACTTTAGGAAATGCTTTGATCGAGATGTATTTCAGAGAGCCTCCAAGCATACTTTAAATGAATCGATAAAGATAAAAATCACCGCTTATATAAAGTTGACCCACACTTGAGTCCGTAGTTTACATTCTATTTACTCGGAATTTTGCATATAGCTACCTTGAAAATAGACATTGAATGAGTTTGTTATTCAGCTTTATACCTTTTCAACTTTTTTTGTAAAAAGTAATTCGTTGCAGGGAAAAAAATGAAAAGTAAGAATTCTCGACTCTTGAGAAGGATCAGGCTGTGATGGTGATGTAAAGGCGCCAAACACTTCACGTTACACAATGTTCCTAAATTGTCACAAAGCACGAGTTGTCAGTGTTATACAATGTTTCTGAATTTAGTGTGCACAGCGTTGTGGAACTAGAGATGCCATTACATGAAGCTTATAGTGACGTCATTTTGATGCTCTTGCTATTCTTTCTCTTCAGAATTTCTGTCGCTATATCAGCCCACAGAGTACATTAATGGCGGGAAGTGCCATGTGTCCATCTACTTGTGTGCGCCAGTGTCTTTTTGATCAGAGGTTGGGGGTTAGAGGTGAGGGAAATGGATCAGAAGGATAAGCTTAAAATATTAACATAAACTCTGAATGTTCCTAAAAGAAAAACGCATGTGAGCTCCAAACAATATGGTAGGATGAAATCCTCATCTTGTTAATGTTCTTATGAACATAGTAGTCCAAAGTTGACGTGGCATAATTAATAAATGATTGGTTTGAAATCCTTTAAAATCCAGTTATTTTCATGTAGGGGTACACTTTTATCACTGCATCTTCTTTTCCACCATTTGTGGCTGTCAAGTTGACAGTTACTTCATGGTCCAGTTTAGCTGCCATAAGACACGCTAGGAAGCATAGACAGCCTGCGTGCATCAAAGCAGGGCATAGTTACATTGTCAAATCATTAATTTGATCCTGAATATGTGCATAATTATATATTTTTCTGCTTTCAAGATCTGGAAATGACTTAGCTTAAATCGCATATAAATGTATCTGCTGACAGTTTTACACAACTGATCCCTATGTGCTTGCTACTTGAGGTGCAAGATCATCAATGATAACTCCAAGGAGGCAGTGTTCACATACTCATGTTATCAGCTTGCATTCCAGCTATAAACTAAGGAAAAGTACTCTCTGGTGAGAAAATGGACGTTTGAAGAAAATCAGTTGATCCTCATTACTTACTTATGCCTTGCACCCCTACTGGGGCATAGGCCGCCTACAAAGGATCTCCAAGAGTCTCTGTCTCGGGCTCTCCTCTTCAGTTGGTTCCAGGTCATCTTCATGGTCTTAAGGTCTGCATCCAGTTCTCGGCGCCATGTGTTTCTTGGTCTGCCTCTTTTCCGCGTGCGCCCCACCCGGGTCTGCCCTGGGGGACTTGGGTGGGGTTAGGCATTTTTTAGTTCCCAGGGTCACCCTGGTCAGCCCCACAGGGTGGGTTTTTCTATTCTGGGGCACGTGTTTCTGTCTACCCGAGGTCCATTCACCTGTATTTGCCTTTTTAAAACTCTCCCTACTGTCTGCACTGCCTGTAGCTCTTGATATTGGATGTGTGTTGCAAAATGGTCTTATCTTTATTTAGCCCCATGTGTTAGGTTTATTTAACGTATTTGACCGGCTGGCGACATACATTCAATGTTCTGTTTGTTTATTTTTTTTCACAAGCAGTGCAGGCACGTCCTGAGAAAGCCTTGTTGCTGTCGGGACGTTAAGCAATGTACAATCAATCAATCAATCTTTTCCGCGTGCCCTGTGGATTCCATGTTAGGTCTTGCCTGGTGATGTCTGCTGGCTTACGTAAGGTGTGCCCTATCCATCTCCAACGTCGTTGTTTAATTTCGTCTTCTGCAGGCAGCTGATTGGTTCTATTCCAGAGTTCGTTGTTGCTGATGGTCTCTGGTCAATGGATATTTAGGATCTTGCACAGGCAGTTGTTAATGAAGACTTGTATTCTCTTTGTGATGGCAACTGTTGTTCTCCAAGTTTCTGCTCCGTATAGAAGAACTGCCTTGACATTGGTATTGAAGATCCTGACTTTGGTCTTGGTTGATAGTTCTTTGGATCTCCAGATGTTCCGCAGTTGTATAAATGCTGTTCGTGCTTTCCCTATCCGTTGTTTGGCATCTGTATCTGAGCCTCCCTGTTTGTCGATGACGCTACCCAAATAAGTGAAGGCATCCACCTCCTCCAGTGCTTTTTTGTCAAGCGTAATCGGGTTAGTGGTGGCTGTGTTTGTCTTGAGTATCTTACTCTTGCCTTTGTGAATGTTGAGGCCAACCTGTGCGGAGGTATCTGCTACCCTGGTTGTCATCTCCTGCATCTGCTGCTGGGTGTGTGATAGTAGGGCCAAGTCATCTGCGAAGTCCAGGTCAGTTAGCTGCTTCCAAGGTGTCCACTGGATTCCATTTCTTCTCTGAGCCGTAGAGGTCTTCATAATCCAGTCAATCGCCAGTAGAAAGAGGAATGGCGAGAGAAGACATCCTTGTCTGACGCCTGTCCTCACCTGGAATGCCTCAGTGAGTTGCCCTCCATGTACCACTTTACACCTTAGATCCTGATATGAGTTCCTGATAATGGTGGAGATTTTTTCAGGTATCCCATAGTGCCTAAGAAGCTTCCATTGGGTCTCTCTGTCTACGCTGTCAAATGTTTCTCATAGTCAAGGAAAT
The DNA here is from genome assembly GCA_036245525.1 of Semisulcospira habei. Taxonomy (NCBI): domain Eukaryota; kingdom Metazoa; phylum Mollusca; class Gastropoda; family Semisulcospiridae; genus Semisulcospira; species Semisulcospira habei. The sequence goes on from BTPG01000007.1 coordinate 55,773,897, forward strand.
TGATGTACAGGGGTGAGTTCCACTCTAACGACTGCTCAATTATAATTCGCAGCATTGCAATCTGGTCAGTGCAGGATCGATTTTTGCGAAAGCCAGCCTGTTGGTCTCTAAGTAGGGCATCAACTGGATCTTTCATTCTGTTCAGCAGAACCCTATTGAATACTTTCCCCGGCACTGATAACAGCGTGATCCCTCTGTAATTCGTGCAGTTACTAATGTCTCCTTTCTTCGGGATCTTAATAAGATGTCCCTCTTTCCAGTCAGCTGGTATTTGTTCCTGTTCTCAGATCTTCTTAAATAGTGGGTAGAGCATTCCCACTGTTGTTTCTAAGTCCGACTTCAGCGCCTCAGCTGGGATGTTGTCTGGTCCTGCTGCTTTTCCATTTCTGAGCTGCTTAATGGCCATCCTAATTTCTTTCCTTGTGGGTGGGCTGTCCTCTATAGGTAGGTACGTTTCAGCAGGTTCTATATCTGGTGGGTTCTTCGGTGCTGGTCTGTTCAGGAGCTCTTCAAAGTGTTCTTTCCACCTGTTTCTCTGTTCTTGATCACCCATGATTGGTTTTCCTTCCTTGTCTTTGACCGGACGTTCTGGTCTACTGTACTTCCCTGCTAGCTTCTTGGTGGTGTTGTAAAGTTCTTTCATGTTTCCCTCTCTAACTGCTTGCTCTGCTTTGGTTGCCAGGTTGTCCACATATTTCTGCTTGTCTGCTCTAATGCTCTTCTTCGTTCATTTATTTGCGTCTGTGTACTCTGCTTGTGTCTTGGCTTTCTCTGCTCTTGTTCGACTGTTGACGGCCATCTTCTTGTTCTTCCTCTCATAAATTTTACTCAATGTGTCAACAGAGATCCATTCTTTATGTTGGTGCTTCTTGGGACCAAGCACTTCCTGGCAGGTTGATGTCACTGCTTCTTTAATTCCTTCCCACTTGCTCTCTAGGCTACCTTCCTCCTCTTCCAAAAGCTCCTGTAACACTTGAAACTTGTTGCTGAGGGTCAACTTGAACTCTTGTAGCTTGGTAGTGTCTCTCAGGAAGGCGGTATTGTATTTCTGTTGCGCCCTGTGCGCTGTTGTCGGGTTCTTTTTTAGTTTCAATTTTAGCCTGGCCACCACGAGATGGTGGTCCGAGGCCACGTCCGCTCCTCTCTTTGCTCTCACATCTTACATGGACCTTCTGAATTTCTTACTGATGCAGATGTGGTCAATCTGGTTCTTTGTTGTGTGGTCTGGAGAAACCCATGTGGTCTTGTGGATGTTCTTGTGGGGGAAAACGCTGCCCCCGATGACCAAGTTGTTTGATGCGCACAGGTCTGCCAGCCTGTCCCCATTGTCGTTTCTATCTCCTAGTCCATGACGCCCCATGACTTCTTCATATCCAGAGTTATCCGTTCCTATCTTGGCGTTAAGGTCTCCCATCAAAATGGTGAAGTCCTTTTCTGGGTACTTCTCTATGATAGACCGTAGTCTCTCATAAAACTGATCCTTGATGGTTTCATCGCTGTCGTTGGTGGGTGCGTAACATTGAATAACATTCATCTTGATCTTCTCCATCTTGGTACGGAAGGAAGCTGTAATAATTCTGGGTCCATGAGGTTCCCATCCTATGAGTGCTCTTTGTGCTTCTTT
>BTPG01000007.1:55776020-55800617 GCA_036245525.1 Semisulcospira habei
TTGCTGGGACGCCACCAGCGTTCGCGCACTGAGGGTGATATGGAGGTTTCTTCTCCCGTCCCCGCTCTGGCGGAGAGGTAAGGTGTTAGCCCTCGGCCGGCTCCCGGTCTGGGCGCCGGTTCTCGAATAGACAAATCATTCTTCATCTTCACTGTGGCTTTTTGCGCCAATCATTTGTCTTAGCTTGGCCGGGCCCCACGTGCCCGCGCTCGCTTGCCTTTCACGTGATTGGTGTAGCAAGGTTTGGCGCTTACCTGCTTGTTTGTACATATATTGTTCTTGGGGTGCTATTATGCGTCCATGGTTCGCTTAGCCTGGCGGGCCCCCTCGTGCGCGCGCCCTGTCGCCATTACGTTGATAAATGTTGCTGCCTTCATGCCTGTACCTGTCGGGACATGTGGTGTTGAGTGCTGGCCTTAGTGCCCGCGCTTCTCGCTTTGCCGGTTGACAGGTGTTGCAGTACCAGGCTCTTGCCTGCTTGCTTGTGTTTTTTTGTACCTGATGCGTCGTATGCTCGCCTTAGCTTGGCGGGGCCCCACGTGTCCGCACCCACTAGCTGTTACGTTGATAGGTGTTGCAGGACCAGACGCTTACTTGCAGGCTTGTTCCTTGTTTGTTTTCACAAAACACATTACCGATGACATTACTGTTAGGAATACTGTTCTCGCTAGCCTAATTTTAGCCAAAATTGTGGTTGTGTACCTTTAAGGAGGGAAGGTATCAAGGGGCGCTATAAGACTGGCAGAGTCACGGTAGCCTCCCTTCCCTCTAAATCCGGCATGCAGTCACCTGATTCGCCATTCTGTTTCTTCGCTGAGCCGTGGAAGGTTGTGTGCCCTACCTAGCTCCGTTCCTACTTCGTTTCTTTGGGCCTTGTGCCTTGGACTTGTTCGTGGACCGACGCTTCGCTTCTGGGTCGTGAGCTTCCTGACAGCGGCGTTTGGTGTCAGCCCTGCTCTTGCCTGAGCCCGGTTCGGCGACCGGTCCGCCTGGGCCTTTTCGTCTTTGGTGGACTTTCCCGCTCTACCTCGCTGGTCCCTCGTCCTCCGTACTCTCGGTGGTAGCCTTCTCCTTTTCTACCATGACCAGGTAAGCAGGGTAGCTTCAGTTAGTGCCCTCGGCTGGCGCTACGGGGTTTAGAAAGTGCCGGGCATAGGCACTCGTCGTGTGGCAGCTTCGTTCGAATTTCGTTCACGCAGGAGCGTATACGCGCTCGAGGAGGCCCTTTTTCTCTTGTTGAAACTTGTTTTTCTGTTGCATTTGGCAAGTTCGCACCTGCACGAGATGCGCAGACTTTCAGTGGCCGAGTGACGCCCACGACGTCTGCATACCGTGCTCTGGCTGTTCCTCCACTCACCCTCGCGGCGTCTGCACCCCCTGGAGGGAGGAGCAGGGGTCGCAGCTTTGGCGGTTCTACCGGCGGGAACGTCCTAAGCAGACCCGTGCTGCCATCCCGTCCGCTGAATTGGTGGAAACGCCATGGACTCTCACGATGCGGGACACACGCGCGGATCCGGAGCCACGGGCTTCTGCCAGAGGGTTCGTCAGCTCGCTGGGGTTACGTGACACCGAGCCTGGCCAACGGAGTACTCCGACACCTGTGTTTGTCACCTCGCTGGCCAAACCTTACACCGAGCTTGGCCAACACCGGGCGCCTACAGTGTTCGTCAGCTGGCTGGGTTCCACCGAGCCTGGCCAACAATGCCCGCGGGACCGCAGCGCGTCTACCGCCGTGAGGAGCTCGACTGGCAAGCGCAAGTCTTCTGGTGCGGAGGTCAGTGCGGTACTTAACGTTAAGAGTAAAAGCCCAGCCAAGTGCACCCGCATGGGCGTAGTTAGTACACCTGTTTTGGCCCCCTCGGCCCTGGCACAGGCGCAGGGGGATGTGACTCTTTTTCAGCGACCACGCGGTCGGAGCTCCCGCTCTTCTAGCCTTACACGTGACTCTCACTTCGCTCGGTCGCCCGCGCGCCACCTTCCTTTGCGCGCGGACGACGGGCCTTCCCGCTCGTGGACTGGTTCCAGGGACCCCTGGGCACCGCGGTTTCACAGACCTTCCCCCGGCCGGGGCGCCTCGTCACCTTGTCTTGCTAGGGGTTACCGCCCTCGTTCGACGCACCGCACGTCCCACCGACCACGGTCCCGTTTGCCCTCTCCTGCTCGGCGCCAGGGATCCCGCTACCGCCGCCCGTACTCCCCACGACGCAGTCGTTCCCCACGGCGCCACTCCTCCCATCACCGCTCCTCCCATCACTCGACAAGGTTTTCGCCGGCGGCTCGCTCCTCGCCCAATTCATCGCAGTTGGCTCGTCCCCCTCCCAGCGCTACGGTGATGCGACGAGGGGCTGCTAACGACGCGACCAGAGTTAGTGTTGGCCCTCCTCCCCTCCAAGTGCCGGCCCCTGTGGTGGAGGACGATGCGCTCAGCCTGGTACCGGACGGTTCAATGTCGGCGTTACTGCGCGACGACGTTTCCGACGCTTCCGGGCGCTCGCCCCCCACGGACGACGCTGACGGTCGACAGCCTTCCCTCAATCATAGGATGGAGACGCTCCGGGCTTTGGATGAGGCGGCCCGCCTCATCGCGGCCTGCCTTCCTGCGGAGGATTACCCGCCTTCACCGCCGATCAAGAGGAAGGCCTCTGCCTTTGTGGATGCGGCCAGCCTGACCAAGAGGTTTAAGTCGCTGCCACAACCTCCGGGTTTCCGGGACCTGCGCGACGCCCTGTCGTCGCATCTGCTAGAGAATTCCTTTGGAGACGCGGGTTTCTTCTCGGATGCAAGGTGGCCCTCGGATCTTCAGATCGCTTTTCAGCAACGTTGGTACGTGGGTCATTCGCAGTCCTTCTCCAGCCCCCTGTCGGAGGTGGATGCCCCAGCCCTGTCCTTTGCAGGTACCCCTCGCCCGGGGCCCGTCATCCCGGGCCTCGACAAGACTGCCAGCTTGGTGCGGAATGCCCTCGCCACTGCAGGATTCCTCAGCTTGGTGACGCAGACCATCGTTCGCCGGGTGGAGGAAGCCTAAAACCCTGTGACCTCCCCCTTGCTGGCGGACATCCTGGCATTGGCGGTTGCCGGCAACCAGGCGGCGTACCACACCACCGTTAACACCATGGCGGCGGCGGCCAATTGTAACCTGATGCGGCGGGATGCTCTCCTCCGCTCCTGTGACCTCCCTCCGTACGTCGAACTACCTCGACGATCTCCTCCTGCGGAACCAGTCGGAGGCTTCCTTGGCGACGGATCGGGATGCGCTGCTGCACCTCCTCGACAGACTCGGCTTCCTGTTAAACTTGGGCAAGTCCGACCTCGTGCCCTCCCGCCACTTCGTCCATCTGGGTATGGAGTCTCACACGAGGTGCGGCTACCGGAACCACGCATACAGAAGTTGGCGGACCTCGCCCTGCAGCTGACGCAGGCGCAGACGGCTTCCGCCAGGGTGTGGCTGCAGCTCCTTGGACTGATGAGTGCGGCGGCAGACTTACTCCCCCTGGGCCGACTGTACTACCGCCCCCTTCAGCTTCACCTCCTTCTGCACTGGCGACCGTTAACGGGCGACCTGGAGACGATGGTGCTGGTTCCTTCGATGCTGCTTCCGCATCTCCGCGTTGGGTGGATCCCACCTGGCTGGGGTCGGGAGTCCCCCTCTACACTCCGCCAACCCACCTGTCCCTATGCGTCGACGCAAGCTGCTCTGGCTGGGGAGCTCACCTTCTTCCGATGTTCACCACGGCCTCCGGCACCTGGCCCCCGGAGCTCGCGACGCGACACATCAACTGGTTGGAACTCCAGGCAGTCTGGCAAGCTCTCGGCGCATGGGAACCCCGCCTGCGTCACCAGCAGTTTCTCATACTGTCCGACAACTCCACGGTCGTCGCTTACCTACAGAAGGTCGGGACTCGCTCCCCATCCCTCTGCATTCTTCTCTACCAGATGCTTCGGTGGTGCAAAAACCGCGGCATTTCTCTCAGAGCAAGACACATCCCGCACCATCTCAACGTCCTGGCAGACTCCCTCTTTCGATGCGGGCAGCTGCTCCACACCGAGTGGACCCTCCGCCCGGACATCTTTCGGATGATCTGCGACCACTGGGAGACTCCCATGATCGACCTCTTCGCCACGAGGTGGAACCACCAGCTTCCGTTCTTCGTCTCCCCCATTTCAGATCCACGAGCCTGGGTAGTCGACGCTCTCTCCATTCCCTGGGACGGCCTCATCGCATACGCCTACCCGCCAACGGTGCTCGTCCCCAAGGTCCTGCTCAAGCTCAGAGGTTGCAACACGGTTCTTTTCCTAGTGGCCCCCTTCTGCTGGTCCCGGTCTTGGACAACCGACCTCCTGAACCTAGAGTCGGCCCCCCTGCTGCGGCTGCCCGCTCCACCCTCAATGCTCAAGCAGCCCCGACAAGACCTGTCCCACCCGTGCCCCGAGCGCCTCTTACTCCACGCCTGGAGATTGTGCGGCAAACCCTCGCCTCCAGAGGCTTCTCAAGTGCGGCGGTGGATGCTATCACTGCAGCCCGCAGACGCTCGACCAGACGGGTATACGAGGGGAAATGGCGCGTCCTCTGCAACTGGTGTGACGCGGAACGGCTCTCCCCCACGGACCTGACGGTACCCCAGCTGGCAGAATTCTTCCTCTGGCTCTTCAACGATCAGCTGTTACCATTCGCGGCTATCTTGCTATGATCGCCGATACGTCCTGGCATCTGGGATGTCCCGACCCTGGTGCCTGCAAGGACCTGGCTGACCTTATGGCGCACTTCGGTCTTCGTCGGCGGACCACCTGCTCTCTCGTGCCAAGATGGGACCTGCCCTGGATACTGATGTGGCTCAACTCTAGCCGCTTTGAGCCTTTGCAGCTATCGTGACTGTCGGACGTGACGCGGAAGACTTGCTTCTTACTAGCCCTCGCCACTGCGGCCAGGGTCAGCGAGCTCCACGCCTTCTCGACCCATCCCTCGTGCCTACAGTTCCGGGCGGACGGTGCACTACAACTGCTGCCCGACCCGACCTTCCTGGCCAAGACCAGGGTCCCGCTGGTGGTGCCGCAGGTGGTCACCATCCAAGCCCTGAGGGGACCGAGACTCCAGGCAGCAAGACCAGGTGAGAGCAGTGCGTATCTACCTGCGCCGGACCAAGCCTCTGCGCAGGGGCCGCACCCGCCTTTTCCTTCCTCTGTCTCCAGGTAGAAATGACATTACCGCCCAGACGATCTCCGCCTGGCTCCGTTGGGTGATCCGCTCCGCCTACCACGACCTCGCCCCTGAAACGGCCGCACGCATGAACATCAGGGCGCATGAGGTCCGAGCCATGGCCGCGAGCCTTGCATTCGACCGCAACTGTGCAGTCAAAGACATTGTGGCGGCAGTGGGCTGGCGTTCAGAGTCTACCTTTGCCAGATTCTACCTGTGGGAACTCTCCGGCCAGCGCGAGAACCTGTCGCTGGTGGGGGATGTCACGGCGGCACAACACTCCCTCCTGGCACCCCAGGTGCCGTAGGTAATCTTCGCTAAAATTATCGGGAGGTTGTGCCTGGGAGGGCGGGTCTCGGGGGCGTCATTGCATGTATAGGGGCATTCTATCTTCGACATTCTTCCTAACAGTAATGTCATCGGTAATGTGTTTTGAGAACAAATGTATTTTTCTTTAAAATATATTTTTTTGAAAAATACTTACCGATGACATTACTCGGAGGACCCTCCCACCTGCCCCGCTGCCGCTGGCTTGCTACGAAACAGAATGGCGAATCAGGTGACTGCGTGCCGGATGTAGAGGGAAGGGAGGCTACCGTGGCTCTGCCAGGCTTATAGCGCCCCTTGATACCTTCCCTCCTTAAAGGCACACAACCACAATTTTGGCTAAAATTAGGCTAGCGAGAACAGTATTCCTAACAGTAATGTCATCGGTAATTATTTTTAAAAAAATATATATTTTAAAGAAAAATACATTTTGTGCCATTATGTTGCGAAGGCTCACCTTATCTAGTCGGGGTCCTGCAGGCCCTCGCCCGCGTGCCTCCATGTCTGTTATGTGTTGCAGTTGCCAGGTACTGACCTGCACGCAATGCGGAGGGTTGCAATGGCCGTCGGACAACCACAAGGTCTGTCTCCCCTGCACCGGATGCACCTCTGACCACGCTTGCGACACCTGCTCCACCTGGCCTGAGCTGCGCTGGTCGCAGTTATGGAGTTTTTACAGACGCGAGCGCCCGGCACCAGTGTGTGATCCTACTCCAGTCGAGGCGCGATCCCCCAGGCCCGGAGCAGTGACCGCACGAGACAGCATCGACCTTGTGGAATGGATGCCACACCGGACGCGTGCACCAGCGCTCCTAGCAGGACTGCTCTCAACGCGATCGCTTCCAGGAGGGAGCCCGCCCGGACAAAGCCCGCTGGTTCCTGCCGGCAGAGAGCCCGCTCATTGAGCCCGGCTTGGAGAGACGCGCCACACGCCGTCCCATGTCTGCTGTCAGTCCTCGCTTGTCTCTGATTGGAAAGTCCGCTGACTCTTATGGGGAGTCGTTTAGCCGGCACTGAGCCCGGCTCAGAGAGACCAGTGACAAGAGAGAAGAGCGCGACCACACTGCCCTTGGGGATGCACGCCGTGCTGGACACGGGAGCCCAGCGCTCCTAGCAGGACTGCATTCAACGCGACAAGCTCCCCTGAGGGAGCCCGCCTGGACAAGCCCGCTGGTTCTTATGTGGAGCCATATAGCCGGCAGAGCACCTGCCTCATTGAGCCCGGCCTCCTGGGACACGCCGTGCGCCGTCCTGTGTCCACTGTCAGTCCTTATTGTCTCTACTCGGAAGCTCGCTGACTCTTACGGGGAGTCGTTAGCCGGCGGAGAGCCCACCTCACTGAGCCCTGCTCGCAAAAACCAGTGTCCACTCACACGAGGACTTCAGGCAGTTCGGAGCCCTCCCACTCCTCCAGCAGCTCCAGACACTCGCGCTCACCCGTGGACGAGCTCAGGATGGACCGCGGTGCGCGTCACTCCAGTGGACGCAGCCCTCAACCAAGTCTCATGCTTCGGTTCCGCGGCCGTCTCCACGTTGTCTTGTTCTGCTCGCCTCGCCTGCCACGTCGCCTGGCGCCTTCGCCACTTCGGCGCTTGAGTAGGAGCTCTCAAAAGGAAGCAAAGAAGGTCCTGCTGGCCCCACCGGTGCTTTGTGCAGAGCTGCCTTGTCCTGCGCAGACGATGGAGCCTAATAGCGGCCGACGGGATTCAGCATCCAGCACAGCAGCAAGAGCTCAATGCTGCCCGTCGATCGTCAGAAGGGATTAGGCCAGGCAGGGGTTTACCACCCTCGGTTTTAGTGAGGCCTTGGAGCTCGGCCCAACTTGCAGGGATTGCGTTGGGTCACATGGAAGAGGACCCAGGCAGCAGAAGCGGGGAAAGGATTTCAAGACGCCGACTTGGTAAGCTGCATGTTAAGTTTTCGGCGTCCAGTGATAGAGAGTGGCGCCACAGGCCATCCACTGGCGATGACAACTTTCTTCGGGAGAGGACCGGTGTGGTCAGTTCGAGGTGCCATCGTATGGAGAGTTCTCTTAGACGTCGGAACCCCGAAGCACAGACTTACCAAGGGTTCGGTCTTCGCGATCAAAGGAACGGTCACATCATGTGGAGTCTACACGTGGCAGGGACCATATGCGTGTTGACGTCTCGTCTCCTCGCTCTTCACCGTCGGGTTGGAGGACTAGTTCAAGCGTCTCGCGCCAACGGACTTCGCCGCGGCAACGGACTTCAGAGTTTCCAGCTAGGTGCAGCAGTTCCTCGGTCCGGTTGGGCAGCCGTCTCACCACTTGGGACACGCAGGTTCAACAACAGCGGGATGGCGCACGGCAGTTACTGTTCACGTGATGATGTCTCATCTTCCCTCTACTCTTCGCCGACGGCGGACAAGTTCGAGCGTGGCGTGGCACGGACCTCGTCTAGACACCGGGCTTCGGAGACTTCAGCTAGGAGCATCAGACCTTGGGACCATTTTGGCAGGGATCGCGCGGCCACAGGCGCAGTACGACATCAGCACCGGGATCTCGGACTTCCTTGGACGGAGGCGCCTTCACGGGGACACTGACGCAGCCGCCAGCGAACCGCACCAGATCGCTGAGTCGTTGGCAGGGACGGCGCTTACGTGGAGACGCAGCTTCGACATCAGCGGCGGGACCACTCATATGACGACCGATGGATGGAGGCAGCGTCCCAGGGACACTGAGACAACCACATCTCAGCGCACGGCGGATGATGAGGAGGTGCGTGGTCTGACGAGGACACTGATGCAACCGCACGGGTGAACCGCAGCAGATCGCCGGACGGACTGACAGGGATTGCTCTTACCCAGAGTGAGCGGCGGATCTACTCCCACTGGATCGTCTTCATGCCTTCCCGCTACAGCAGCTCCTCCTGCTCCACTGGCGTTCGTCCTCCGGAGACATAGCTGCCCCGGTGCACGTGACTCCGATGCTTCATCTTCTTCTGCGGCCTTGGACGGACACTTCGTCACGCGCTTCGGGATGTCCCCTTGCCTCTCCTTCCCCTCAGCTTCCCTTTGCGTCGATGCTAGTCTCTCCGGGTGGGGACCTCACCTGCTACTGCGGTTTCTCACGACGCCCGGCCCTGGCCTCCAGAGCTGGCGGACAGCCACTTCAACTGGTTGGAGCTGCAAGCAGTCTGACAAGCCCTCATTGCGTGGGATGCACACCTCTGGCGCCAGGAGCGGCGCGTCCTCTCGGACAACATGACGTTGGTGCCTACTTTCAGAAGCAGGACGGTACGTGCTCACCCGACCTGTGCATGCTCCTCTACCATCTGATGCGCTGGGGCGAGGGCTTCCCCTGAGCTCGACACATCCCCTGCCATCTGAACGTCTTGGCCGACTCTCTGTCCCGGGGCAGCTGCTGCTACGCACGGAGTGGACACTACGCTAGGACATCGTTCAGACGATCTGCGCTCACTGGGAGATGCCTAGGATCGACCTGTTCACCATGAGGTGGAATCTCCAGCTTCCCCTCTTCGTCTCCCCGATTCCAGACCCCTTTGCCCGGGCAGTCGAAGTGCTCTTCTTCCCGTGGGATGGCCTCTTCGCATATGCGTACCCCCCGACGGCCTTCGTTCCCAACTCTTCCCCTCCCCTCAAGGATGCAATGCGGTCGTCTTGCTGGTAGCCCCAGTCTCCTGGAATCGGTCTTGGACCTTCGTTCTCCTCAGCCTCGCCACCCCCCCCCCCCCACCCCCCACCCCCTGCTGCTGCCCGCGCCAAGCACGGTGCTCAGGCAACCTCGCCAGCCGCAGTTCCACCCGTGCCCGGAGCATCTCTGCCTTCACACCTGGAGTTGGTGCAGCAAGCCCTCGCCGATAGAGGCTCCTCGACTGCAGCAGTGGAAGCGATCGCTACAGCCCGCAGACCCTTGACCAGGCGCGTCTACGAGCGGAGATGGCAGGTGCTGTGCTCCTGGTGCGGTGACCAGCGCTTCTCCCCCACCGAACTGATGTTTCCTCAGCTCGCAGACTTCTTCCTCTGGCTCTTCGGAGACCAAGGGTTGGCCCCTGTCGCCTTTGGGAGGCACCTGGCCATGTTTGCCGACTCCTACCGGCACCTCGGCCTCCCGGACCCCGGCGCCTGCTAAGACATCGCCAACCTTATGACTCACTTCGGCCTGCAGCGTCCAGTACCCTACACGCTCATTTCTCGCTGGGACCTTCCCAGGGTACCGACATGGCTTAACTCTGCCAGCTTCGAACCGCTGCCCTTGGCCCGCTTTGCAGATGTGACTCGTACGACATGCTTCCTGTTGGCTCGCCTCAGCGACCCGAGTGCCTGCCTGCACGCCTGCACTTAGAGTGGATGGTTCCGTGCCGCTCCTCACGGTCCCTGCCTTCCTTGCCAAGACTAGGTCTCCTCTGACCGCGCCACAGGTGGTCACCTTACGGCCACGGCGAGATACGAACTTTTCCTGGGAGACCAGGCAACAAGATCCTGTGCGTGCCCTACGCGTTTACCTACGCTGATCCAAAGCCGTCCGGAGAGGACGCTCGCACCTCTTTCTACCATTAAACCCAGGCAGAACTGACATAACAGCCCAGACGACTTCTTCCTGGCTATGCTGGGTCATACGGTCCGCCTACCAGGACCTCACCCCATAGGGAGCAAAGAGGCTTAGGATACGCGCACACGAGGTACGAGCCATGGCCACGAGCATCGCATTCGACCGGAACTGCGCTGTCTAAGACATCGTTGCAGCCGTGGGCTGGCGGGCAGAATCGACCTTTGCCCGCTTCTACCTCCGGGATCTGGCAGGCCAGTGAGACTATCTCGCACTGGTGGGAAACTTCACCGCAGCGCAACACTCCCTCCCGGTGCCACAGGCGCCGTAGGTGCACACTTAACTAAAATTGTCAGGAGGTTGTGGCAGGGAGGATGGCTCTAACTATAGCCCTTTGCGGTGGTGTTTTGGGCGTGGCACCCTCCTCCTTATCGCAATTCTTCCACATAGTCATGTCATCAGTAATGTTTTTGAGGAAACAAATTCATTTTTCTCTAAAAGGTATTATTTTTCGAAAAATACTTACCGATGACATGACTCGGAGGACCCTCCCACCTGCCCCGCTTGCCGCTGGTGAGCTAAGTATACTGACTGGTTGGTCACCACGTGACTCGGAACCGGATGGGCAGGAACGGGAGACAACTCTCGGCCCCTCTAGGGGTTCCCGGGTTGTGTGGTAACACAACAGGTTCTTAGGCTAAAATTGAGTAAGTAGTAGACACTTCCACATAGTCATGTCCCCCCACCCGGGTCTGCTCTGGGGGACTTGGGTGGGGTTAGGTACTTTTTAGTTCCCAGGGTCACCCTGGTCAGCCCCACAGGGTGGGTTTCCTTTCTATTTTGGGGCATGTGTTTCTGTCTACCCTTGGTCCATTCACCTGTATTTGCCTTTTTAAAACTCTCCCAACTGCCTGCACTGCCTGTAGCTCTTGATGTTGGATGTGTGTAGCTAAATGGTCTTAGCTTTATTTAGGCCCCGTGTTGTAGGTTTATTTAACGTATTTGACCAGCTGGCGACATACATTCAATTTTCTGTTTAGTTTTTTTTCACAAGCAGTGCAGCACGTCCTGATAAAGCCTTGTTGCTGTCGGGACGTTGAGCAATGTACAATCAGTCACATAGTCATGTCATCAGTAAGTATTTTTCGAAAAAATACCTTTTAGAGAAAAATGAATTTTTTTTTTCTCTGCACAATATTTGTTTCCAGCTCACACGTGTTGCGTGCGCGGTGTGGCCTATGACGCGCTGAATCAGATGCTGGTAACTGCAGGGGCTGATGGCGTCCTCAAGTTCTGGGGGTTCAAATCCCGGTCGCTGATCAAAGAGCTCAAGCTGGGGTCCAACATCTCGCGCATCCTCATGCACAGAGAGAGGCAAGCTTTCACTGTCCCAGTGAGCAAAAGACCTTCAGGCTGACGTAGGCCACCATGGGCTTGCGCACTGCTGTGCGCAGGCTCACTGGGGCCGACGTCGGCTTGAAGACCTTTGCTTTACTGAGGCAGATCTGGGTCTGCTTCCAGCACACACCCGTTCATTCCTCAGAACACACCCATTTATTAGGCCAACTTTGACTGCCGGGCCCAGGCGCAGTCAAAGTCCGCCTGAGGGTTCATTGCCTACTGGGAAGAGAAGTTAGTTCTTTGGGTTTAACGCCGAGCAGGCAACTAAGACCATCTCACAGCAGTACTGGGAAGAGAAGACGGAGATAATGAAACTGAACTAGAACAGGTTATGTACTTGCAAGAAAAGAAACTAATAACTTGGAAGAAATCAGCCACTAGCTTTTTCAGGTAGTTAGCAGAAATCTGGATTTTTAATGTCCTGGGGCTGTTAGACAGTGCATTCTACAGTATTCTAGTTGATGAGACTCCATGCAAGCAATAGGTCTGAATGCTTGTGAACCTCTGCAATTGCATAAGAATACATATGAGTATACAGATGCCTCTTGCAGATGGTGGCTAGGTAAGAGATTGAGTGGTGCACATTTTACGTTCTGGGGCATTCAGAATTTCAGGATCTTGTGCCTGGAAAAGAGAAAGAATGAAACATCAGCATTATTTAACGGCTATGAGAAGGAGAAAGAGCGAATGAGACATCATTGTAAACTGACTCGTTCCAGAAAATCCCAATTTTCTTCACATTTCATACACTCGGTGGTCACCTTTTTGGTGTGAATTTTAACTAGCACCAGCTGTGCTGGCTGGTATTTGTCTGATTATGTTGGTGTTTCCTTTGTTATTTGTTTGTGATTTTGTAGTGATCACATGGGTGACATTCTTCAGTCCTGGGCTTAGTTGCATGAGCGAGCATAGTCCTGCACCAGCCACTAAGCAAGGTGCAGTGCTATGGCGATGCACCTTGCTTAGTGCCTGGTGCAGGAATACGCTCGCTCGAGCGACTGGCCCCTGGAGGCTGTCAGCTCCTTCAGAATCCAAGAAAGCTGAGTTTCCACTTTTTGTTTCAGACAGAACATCCTTTTAGCCAGCCTTTTCCGTCTGCAAGAGGCATACATTCTCATAAGCCCCTGCAGATGCAGGGGCTCATGAGAATTTGTCTCTTGCTGGCTCTGCCATAGACCATTTTCAGTCTTTTCATTTTTTCGCACTGTCACCTATGTTTGTACGATGTTGCAGATTTCACAGTATATCTTTATCAATGTACCTTGTTGCAGTTCTATGCTGGCAGCAGTGCTTGACGATTTCTCTGTGGTCATTGTCGACATAGATACGCGCAGAGTCGTCCGTTCTTTTACTGGACACACCAACACCATCACAGACTTGGTATGCAGTCGTATAAATACATATGCATCATTGTTATTCCTTGATAGTTGCTGTGTGTTAATTCATGCATGTATTAACTCTTAAACTCCCAGAACTAAATGACTTCTATTCGATAGAATGGAAGTCATTTAGTTCTGGGAGGTTAAACCATCAGCCGGCCTATATAAATGCAATCGCAGTCCCGACGAGTTATTTGAATCCAAGCCGTCAGCACGAAAGCATAGTGCTGCCTATTCTGTGGCTGAACCAAAGGTGCACTTTCAGGACCCGACCCTTTAAGAGTGAATTGTTTATGTAATGTAAATGTGGACAGGCTGATGCAAAGTAAATTAATTATGGTTTAACCCCAGTATTACGCACAGTCCTCATGTTATTGCGAAATAGAAATAACATGGTCAGTCCTGTGGCTTCCATGTTGATACCAAATGAGCAAAAAGAACTTTGGCCGATGTCAGCCTTAACTGGCCCATGCACTTGCTTGCATGACTATTTGAAGAAAACCACTGTTCTAAGGTGATTATTTGTTTCCTCAAAAACATTACCGATGTCATTACTACAATGGAACAACCTATAGCTAGCATAATTTTAGCCCAAAAACTTACGATGTGTACCTTTAGGGTCAGGGGAGGCCACCAGGGGTGCCGCGACCTGGTACCCGGGTAGCCTCCCTTTCCACCTGTTACAGGTAACAGCCCGAGAAGCCAAGCCACACCAGTTCTTTCCTTTAGCTTGCAGCGTATAGACGTGTTTGCTTAGCCCTCTGCTGTGCTTCTACGGCTGTGTATGGTTCAAGCTGTACTTGAATATCTTCGTCCATGGAATTCGTTCCCGGCCTGTGCTTTCGCCTTGCCTTGGAACTTTCTGGCCTTGTGTGTACCGACGGCTGTGTATGGTTCAAGAGTACTTGGACTTTCGACAGTGAGCTTGGTTCCCGGTCTGTGCTTCGCCTTGCCTTGGAACTTTATGGCCTTGTGTGTGCCGACGGCTGTGTATGGTTCAGAGTACTTGGATTTTCGTCAGTGGACCTCGTTCCTGGCCTATGCTGTCGCCTTGCCTTTGAACTTTTCTGTCCATGTTGTAGCGTAGGGTCGAGTTCTTAGACCTCTACTGTGCTACCTACGGCTGTGTTGGTTCTTGGAGCCCTTGGACTTTGTTAGCGTGGCTTTGTTCCTGGCCTGCGCGTCGCCTTCTGTGACTTTAAGAAGTGAGTGTCAAGGGTGCTTCTTGCGTAGCTGCCGGAAGATAGGTCCCTGGGCCGTGGGGCCGGCCTTCGTCCCTCGTGGGAGCGCTGTCCTGCACCGGTTCCGACTTGAGAGATTTACGTCGGCTTCGCCGGTCATGTTCGCCGGTTGGACGGCCGGGACCTTCGTTGCGGACCCAGCCTTCCTCTTCCTGGATGCTTCTGGGCCTCTGCCACGTGGGCGCTTCTTCTTCTTCTTCGACTACAGGTGCTACCTTCCCCAGTCCCTTGCGAGATGTCCAGGTAAGGTCTCGATGTTTGCCAGCGCCGCGCCTCTGGCGACGTGCGCCGGCATTCTTTGTTATATTGTTGCTTGTTGTTAGGAAAGCGATATTGCTCAGAACAGGATAGTGGGGAAGGGTGAGATGTGGTGTGTGGTTTTTCGTTTCGAGGAACGTGGCCTTCTGCTATGACCAGTCGCTTCGTTGTTTGTTTCCTCAAAACACATTACCGATGACATGACTAACTGGAAATAGTCTACTTGCTTACCAATTTTAGCCTAAGACCCAAAGGGTCCCCCCCAGGAGGCTCTCGGGGATCCCTGACAGGGACGAGAGAGCTTTCGGGGATCCCTAACAGGGACGAGAGTAGCCTCCCCTGCCCATCCGGTCAGGCGCCAGGTGGTGTCTCCTTTAGCCAGTTGTCTACTTCGCTGCTAGCGTTCGGACGCTTTTACCTGAGCCTCTGACCCTTGGAAAGACTGTGTACGGTTCGACCGTCCCTTACCGGCCTGCCTTCGCCTAGCCTCTCGGCTTCTGCTTCTGGCGTGGCCTCCGTCTTCTCTGCTAGCCCTCGTCTGGGCCTCGTGCTCTTGGCTGGCCCTGGAACCTTCTAGGCTCCCGTCGCGCGGTGGTTGTGCTTCGTCTTCCTGCCGTTCCGCCATGGACAGGTAAAGTCTCAGCCGTTTCCGACGTCTCGCCTGGCTGGGTCGGACGTCGGGCTTCGCTCGAGCTACTGTTGTTTTCTCTCCGCATTTCACGGTGAGTTTCGAGTGTTTCTTGCTTTCGAAGCTTTAAATGGCGCCCCCGGTCGCCTTCATGTTTGGGTATGGGCTGCAGTTACCTAGTGCGCCTCTCCCCAGTACGCCGACCTCCCGTGACCTATTGTCCGGTACTTTGTGCTTCGTCACTCTGCCGTTCCGCCATGGAAAGGTGGAGTCTCGGCCGCTTCCTACGTCTCGCCTGGCTGGGCCGGACGTCGGGCTTCGCTCGAGCTACTGTTGTTTGTCTTTGCATTTACTGTCAGTTTCGCGTGTCTCTTAATTTTCGAAGCTTTAAATGGCGGGGTTTGTTACCCGCCGCCGGTCGCCTTTCATATTTGGGTTTGGGTTGCAGTTACCAAGTGCGCCTCTCCCCAGTTCGGCGACTTCCAGTGACCTAGTGTCCGGTGCTTTGTGCTGCGTCACGCTGCAATTCCGCCATGAAAAGGTAAAGTCTTGGCCACTGCCTACGTCTCCCCCGGCGGGGCCGGACGTCGTGCTTGGCTCGGACTTCTGTTTGTTTTCTCTCCGCATTTCACGGTGAGTTTCGCTCATTACTTACTTCGGAGCTTTACCTGGCGGCCTTAGTTGCCCGCCGCCCATCACCTTTCATGTATGGGTATGTGTTGCAGTACCAAGTGCGTTTCTGCCCAGGACGGCGGCTTCCAGTGGCCTGGTGTCCGCCACACTGTAGACTGGGTGCCACCTGCTCCTCTGTCATCGGCTGCGCTGGCTGCCCTGCTTGACTGGAGGTTCTTGGTCTCTACTCCGGTGTTCCACCGCCGAGCGACCCGCGACTTCCGCCTTCCTTGGGACCTTCCGCGGCACGGTGGGATTGTTCAAGCGGCCCTCCGACATGGGATAGCCACTCCTATCGTCCCTGGTAAGTTTGTAGCTCTTTCGTAGACGCGTTAAGCCCGCTGACTCCTCCGGCGAGTCGCCAAGCTGGCTACGTGCCCCCCTCCCGTAAAAAGGAGCCCCGGGCACCGCGACCACGTCGCCTTAGTTCACGCGTCGGCCCTCGGCCAAACCTCAAGCCCGCTGACTCCTCCGGCGAGTCGCCAAGCCGGCTACGTGCCCCCCTCCTTGAGCCCCGGGCACCGCGACCTTGTCGCTAATTAGTTAAGCACCGGCCTTCGGCCCTCCTAAGCCCGCTGACTCCTCCGGCGAGTCGCCTAGCCGGCTCCGTGCCCCCCTCCTTGAGCCCCGGGCACCGCGACCTTGTCGCTAACTAGTCTACGCGTCGGCCTTCGGTCCTGCTCAGCCCGCTGACTCCTCCGGCGAGTCGCCAAGCCGGCTACATGCCCCCCTCCTTGAGCCCCGGGCACTGCAACCTTGTCGCCTATTGTGGACGCGTTGGCCTCCTACGCCTGCGGACTCCTCCGGCGAGCCGCTGTGCCCCCGCCTTGAACCCTGGGCACCGCGGCCTTGTCGCCAATTAGTTCACGCTTGGCCTTCGGCCCCAGCTTAAGTCTGCTGACTCCTACGGCGAGTCGTTTACCCGACTATGTGCCCCCCTCCTTGAGCCGGGCACCGCGACCTTGTCGCCTTGTTCTTACTTCGGCCTCGGTCCTGGGCCCGCTGACTCCTTTGGCGAGTCGCCTATCTGCTTGTGCCCCCTCCTTGAGCCCCGGGCACCGCGACCCTTATCGCCGGTTGGTGCCCTAGTCGGCCCTATGGCCTTCCTTCCTACCCTCTGACTCCTTCGTCGAGTCTCCCAGCCAGCTACGGTGCCCCCTCCTTGAGCTTCGGGCACTGCGTCTGGATCGTCTTTCATATACCTCGGGACTTCGGGCCGTTTTCCCCTGGCGCCTACGGCCTTTCCACGTGTTCACCGATTCTCGTCTGTTCACCGAAGTGAAGCTACTTCGCGCTCGGTTCGCGTGGATGGGTGCCCCTTGGGTACACCCAGTGCAAGTGGGGATCGACGTCTTCGCCCTCGTCACCTGGATAGTTGCGGCGCCCGACGTTCGTCGCCCGCCCGCTTGACGCCCTCCTGTGTCCCTGCCGACCTTCGCCTTCTGCTCGGCCCTGTCATTCTCCGCGGGACACCCTCTTCCCCTCTCTCTGCACCGTTCGCCTCCAGCGTCTCCCCGACCCTCTTCGGTGGATGACTCGGCGTCCTGCGTTCGCCGCTGGCCTGCTGGCGTTTTAGCCTTTGGCTCCCCGGTTCGCTGGCCACTTGCTCCTCTTCGTGCGCGCTGCCTCTGGTGGTTCTGCCGGCGCCCGTCCTTGCGGTTACACCTCCCAGCTCTAGTGGATGGCTTCTTCCCTGACCATCTCCCCTGATGCGACGTCGCAGCTGTACCGTGCTCCTGTGGCTTCCCACGCTCTTCGGCCCTGCCTGGTAGTCTCCTTAGGACCCCTTCTAGGCCTGTGGGCCCAGCGCCACCCGTGTGGTTGAGTTCCCGCCCGCTCCGACCAAGGCCCTCGCCCTTCGCGCGCAGGTCTCCGCTCTGCCTTGAGATGTTGCGTTGGTGCTCGTCGCTCGGCGCGGCTCCCCCCGCCTCGGACCCTTCGCTTCGCCTTCGGCCCTTGGTCGTCGCCGCCAGCCGGGATCTGCCCCTCGCTTCCACGCGTCCCCATGCCTCCCGCCCCCGCTGTTGTCTTCGCTTGCCGTCGACGGGTCCGTTTCCAGCCCGGCCTCTCCGGTGTGGTCTCTCCCTCAGCCCTGGGTCCTTGCGTGGATCGTGGATGCCTTGGTTGCCCGAGACCTTGTTCTTCCGTCAGCCGTTCTCCTCCTGGGTCGACCTGCGTCTGCGGTATCAGTCAGCGGTCCCACTTCGTAGGGCAGCGATGTTCTCCTCCTCCGGTTGCTCGCCTGGGCGCCCTGGTCAGCGCCTACAGTCCGACCTCTCGCCACTCGTTCACCTGGGTATGGATTCGGTGACCGACCGCGCCTTGGTGCGTCTTCACGAGCCTCGGATCCAGTCCTTGCCGTTCTAGCCCGAGGGTAGCTGCGGACGCGGCGCTCCCCACCTAACTGCGGCTCCAGCTCCTCCTCCTGGTGAGTGCGGCGGCTGATCTCCTTCCCTCGGTCTTCTGTACTCCGCCTCTGGAGGCCGTCCTCCGGCGATCTCTCTACCCTGGTGCCGATCTCTCCTGTGCTGCGCCACATCGGCTTCGCTGGACGGACATTCTTGGCTCGGCTCCCGGATTCCCCCTGACCTCGCCGCTGCCCGTCTCTCTCTGCGTCGTTGCCGGTCTCGACCGTTGGGGCGCTCTCCTTCTCCCGAATTCCGCTCGTCCGCCGGCCGCTGGCCCGAGAACCGGACTTCGCGGCACGTCAACCCGCTGGGACTGGTTGCAGTTGGCAGGCCCTCTGCGCTTGGCGATACGATCTTCGGACACAGGACCTCCTCGTCCTTCCGACAACCCCTCTTCGTGGCTTGCCTTCAGACGCAGGAGGAACCCGCTCTCCCGACCTCTGCTTCCTCCTCTATCGCCCCCTTCGCTGGTGCGAGGACAGCGTCTTCTCCCTCCCAGCCCGCCACAGTCCACGTCGCCTGTTCGTCCTGACAGTCTACCTCTTGCGACGGTGGCAGCTTCTTCACATGGATTGCGCCCTTCGCTGGGACATCCTTCGCTGGTTCTGCGCCCGTCGGGAGACTCCCCCCTTGTTCTCTTCGCCACGAAGTGGAGCCTCCGGCTTCCCCGCTTCATCTCCCTGTTCCCGACCTCTGGCCTGGTCAGTCGATGCCCTTCGATCCCTTGGGGCGGACTGGTCGTTTACACCTACCCTCCGGCGGTCCTGGTCCTCAAGTCCTGCTCAGCCTCCGGGGATGCAACGCAGTCCTTCTCCTGGTGGCCGGTCGCCCGGACCGGTTCGCGGACTTCCGACCTTCTCAGTCTCGCCACAGGTTCACCCTCCCTTTTCCCACCTCCCGCCGATGCTCTTACAGCGCCGATAGCCGCTCTTCCACCCCTGCCCCGAGCGACTTCTCCTGCACGCCTGGCGATTGTGTGGCAAGCTCTCTCTGCTGGAGGCTTCTCGAGTGCAACAGCGGATGCTATCGCTTCTGCCCGCAGACCTACCAGACGTGTCTACGAGGGAAAGTGGCGTGCTTCGTGCCTGGTGCTCTGACCGCCGCCTCTCCACTGTCGGCCTGACGACTCCTCAGCTCACGGACTTCTTCTCTGGCTCGTCCAAGACCTAGGTTGGCTCCCCTCTGGTGCAGCAGCTCTTGAGGGGTCTCTTGATCGCCGACGCCTACCGTCACCTCGGCCGTCCTGACCCAGCGCCTGCATGGACCTGCCCGACCTTATGGCGCGTTTCGGCGTGCAGCGTCCGGTCTCCCGCCCACTTGGCCCGCGCTGGGACCTCCCTGGTCCTCCCCTGACTGACTTCGGACCGTTGAGCCGCTCCTTCTGGCCCGCTTTGCTGACGTGACTCGGAGGCCTGCTTCCTGATGACCCTCGCCACGGCGCCCCGCGTCACCGAGCTCCACGCTCTCGTCTCGCCCCGCCGGCCTGCAGTTCCGAGTGGATGGCTCCGTTCAGCTACTCCCGGATCCTTCCTTCTCGCTCAGCCTAGGTCTCCCTTGACAGCGCCTCCGGTCCTCGCCGCTCGGCCGCTTACACGACCCGGTTCCTCGGGGCACTCCGCAGCAAGATCCGGGGCAGGCACTTCGTATCTACCTGCGGCACTCCAAGTCCGTGCGGAGGGGACGGTCTCGTCCCTTGCCGCCGACCGCTGGCAGAACCGGCTTCTCAGCCCAAACGTTCTCCTCTTCGCTCCGTTGGGTATTCTGGTCCGCCTATCGCGACCTCTCCCCACAGGGAGCCGAGGCACTGAGGATCCGCGCCCATGCAATGCACGCTAGGGCCGCACGTCTCGCCTTCGCCGCGCCGGTGTGGTTAAGGACACTGTGGCGGCGGTGGGGTGGCGGGAATCTACCTTTGCCGCTTCTGCTCTGCGCCCTTACAGTCCAGCGCGACAACCTTACGCTGGTGGGCAACTTCTGCGGCGCGACACTCCCTCCAGGCGCCCTCGGCGCTTAGGAGGCACTTCGCTAAAATTGTCGGGAGTGGGTGATCAGGAGTGACGGGCCGTCTTCGTCCCTGAAGAGGTTTCTAAAAGGGGATTGTGCGGCACCCTCCTCCTCTTTGCCATTCTTCCAGTTAGTCATGTCATCGGTAATGTGTTTTGAGGAAACAAATTAATTTTTATCTAAAATGTATTTTTTCGAAAAATACTTACCGATGACATGACTCGGAGGTCCCTCCCTCCTCCCCGCTTGCCGCTGGTAACTCCGTAGACAACTGGCTAAAGGAGACACCACCTGGCGCCTGACCGGATGGGCAGGGGAGGCTACTCTCGTCCCTGTTAGGGATCCCCGAAAGCTCTCTCGTCCCTGTCAGGGATCCCCGAGAGCCTCCTGGGGGGGACCCTTTGGGTCTTAGGCTAAAATTGGTAAGCAAGTAGACTATTTCCAGTTAGTCATGTCATCGGTAAGTATTTTTCGAAAAAATACATTTTAGAGAAAAATTAATTTCACTCTATGTTGCAGTGGTCAAGTCCGCACCTGCACACGATGTGGCGACTTGCAGTGGCCGAGTGACTAGCATGCGGTCTGCCTCCCCTGCGCTGGTTATGCTTCGGGCACTCCCGTGATGTCTGCGCTCTGGGTAGAGGACCTTGGGACACCCAGCTGCAGAGCCTACGGTGTGACAGTTCGCCGCACCGCCCACAGCCACAAGCATGCTTCGGCCCCGGATCCAGCAGAAACACACTTCGCTGCCGTTGGAGGACGGCACACAAAGGCTCCCCCCTTGCGCACCCACTCTCTCAAGTCAGGTCCGCAGCGAGTTCGCTCGCCCCGCTCTGCGGAAAACAAACCCCAACTCTCTACGTTGGGGGACGCCTTTCTCCCCCCTTGCGCACCAGCTCGCTCGAGCCAGGTCTGCAGCGAGCTTGCTCGCCCCGCCTTGCAGAACCCAAGCCTCACAAGACCTCTGGCAGAACTGAACGCCGCTTCTCTCCACTTGTGACTCCGGGTTCGCGACCGCCTGGACTCAGCGCCTCGCCCCTCGCTTGCGTACGCCGCTCGGACTTCGGCGTCCTACCCCGGACCCGCAGCCCTGCGTCTTCAGTTCTTGCCTCCTCTTCGCTCGCCACTTCAGCTTCGCGGACGTCTCGCCCTCCTCGTCAGTCTTCCCCTCTGGCTTCGCTGGTTCTTCTTACAATCGCCGCCCCTTCCGGTCGGTGTCCTCCTGGTCGTCCGTGCTGCTCGCCCTCCGGCCTCGTCTTCCCCCCTCTCCTTCCCCGGCACCCTTTTCCCACCCTCCCCGCTCCCCTCCCCTTCGCACCGTCGACCACGTGCTCCGCCCTCCTTCGTACGGACGCTCCACTCGTCGGTCTCGCCGCCCGCGCCTTCTCTGCCGCTTGCCCTGGTCTCGCCCTGTCTGACGCCGGCTTCCGCCTCTCCAGCTCCTCGTGCGTCGGCACGCTTGGAGATTGGATGGCAAGACCTCGCCGCTGGAGTTCTCGAGTGAGGCAGTGACAGCTATCGCTTCATGCCGTGGACCCTCGCCCCTGCGTGTCTACGAGGGAAGGTGGAGAGATACTGGGAGCTTGGTGCGACCTCCGTCGCTTCTCCACTACCGATCTGACTTCCCCACCGCTGGCTGAGTTCTTCCTGGCTTTCGCCGAACAGCACTTGGCACCGATCACCTCAGGGGCTACCTCACTATGATCGCCGACGCTTACCGGCACCCGGGCCGAGCGGAACCCGACAGTGTTTTGGCGAGCGGAACTCGTTGACCTTATGGCCCTCTTCAGCACACAGCGACCTGCCCTCCACTCCCTGACCCCGTGCGGGAATTTACCCTGGATACTCTTCTGGATGAACGCTAGCGTTTTGAGCCGCTTCCCTAGCAAGCCTGGCCGACGCTACACGAAGATTTGCTTCTGCTCGCCGTAGCCACAGCCTCCAGAATGAGTGAGCTGCCCGCGCCTTCCGCGCCCCCGCCTGCCTGTAGTGCAGGTCGGATGACCCCGTGCAGCTACTAACGGACCCGGCCTTCTTGGCCCTGAACCAGTTCCCGCTGACAGCCCCACAGGTGATCACTGTGCGATCGCTTACGCCGATCGACTCCTACGAGGAAGTCAGACAACAGGACCCGGTGAGAGCCTTACGCGTGTACCTACGCCGTACCAAGCCGCTCCGCCAGGGACCCACCCGCCTCTTTTTGGTTTTTTCTCTGTGCCCAGGTAGACAAGACATCTCAGCCCAGACGTTCTTCCTGGCTAGATGGGTGATGCGCTCCGCCTACCAGGAGCTCTGCCCCGACGCTGCCAAGCGGCTACTCTTCCGGGCCCACGAGGTCAGAGCCATGGCTGCTAGCGTCCCATTTGACCGCTACTGCGCTGTCCGAGACACTCTGGCTGCCGTAGGCTGGCGGACCAAGTCGACCTTCACCCGGTTCTACCTCCGTAACCTGGTTGGCCAGCGAGACAACCTGGCCCTGGTGGGGGACATCGTGGCGGCGTAACACTCCCTCCCGGCACCTTCGGTGCCGTTGGTAACCCTTTAGCTAAAATTATCGGGAGATGGCGCCGGGGAGGACGGGGCTGGCTGGCTCAGTCAGGCACTGGGTTATGCGGCACCCTCCTCCTCTTCGCGATTCTCCATGGTAGTAATGACATCGGTAATGTTTTTGAGGAAACAAATAAATTTTTCTCTAAAATGTATTTTTTCGAAAAATATTTACCAATGTCATTACTCGGATGGCCCTCCCACCTGCCCCACTTGCCGCTCGCCAGCTAAACGAAAGAACTGGTGTGGCTTGGCTGCTCGGGCTGTTACCCGTAACAGGTGGGAAGGGAGGCTACCCGGGTACCAGGTCGCGGCACCCCTGGTGGCCTCCCCTGGCCCTAAAGGTACACAACGTAAGTTTTTGGGCTAAAATTACGCTAGCTATAGGTTGTTCCATTGTAGTAATGACATCGGTAAGTATTTTTCGAAAAAATACATTTTAGAGAAAAATTAATTTTCTGATATGGCTGTAGTGGTTGCCTTTCTCAGGTTTAACTGTTTCCTGTTTTTGTTATATCCGCCCTTGTAATTAACCCCTTCACCGCTGCTGAATGTACATTGTTGTTTCTGAAATCTTTGTTCATTTAACGACTGAAAGCCAGAACTGTCCCAAAAAACATCGACCCCCACCCAGGTCTGCTCTGGGGGACTTGGGTGGGTTAGGTACTTTTTAGTTCCCAGGGTCACCCTGGTCAGCCCCACAGGGTGAGTTTTTCTCTCTATTCTGGGGCATGTGTTTCTGTCTACCCTTTGTCCATTCACCTGTATTTGCCTTTTTAAAACTCTCCCTATTGTCTGCACTGCCTGTACCTCTTGATATTGGATGTGTGTTGCTAAATGGTCTTAGCTTTATTTAGGCCCCATGTGTTAGGTTTATTTAACGTATTTGACCGGCTGGCGACATACATTCAATGTTCTGTTTAGTGTTTTTTTTTCACAAGCAGTGCAGGCACGTCCTGAGAAAGCCTTGTTGCTGTCGGGACGTTAAGCAATGTACAATCAATCAATCAATCAAAAAACATCGATGCAAATTGGTCTCAGCAAGAGGCATAGATCCTCATGAGGCCCCACAGTCGCGGGGCCTCATGAGGATCTATGTCTCTTGCTGTTTTATTGTGTTCACTTATTCTCGGCAGTGAAGGGGTTAATTAGCGATGCTTGAGTTGGTTAGTTATTGGGGTCTTAACGCCGAGCAGGCGACTACGGCCATCTCACGGCGGAGCGATGTTTGAAAACATTTATTACTTTGAGACCATTTCAGAGTCACTTTGGTTAGATTAGTAAATTTTTGTTTTTGTTTTTTGATAAATGAATTTAGTGTGTATTTCTCTGTATATTTATTTGTAGACCTTTAGCCCAGATGCCAGGTGGTTGATAACTGCCTCCATGGATGCAACTGTTCGAACTTGGAATCTGGTCACAGGAAGGTGAGTGCTGTTAAAGGTTGTTTGACATCATAGTGCACATTTTTGGCAAATATCTTCTCAAAAAACCACTTTTCTATACCAATCTTAAAACAAATATCACTCAGTGCTAGTTGACCTTGTATCACTCAGTGCTAGTTGACCTTGTATCACTCGGTGCAAGTTGACCTTGTATCACTCAGTGCTAGTTGACCTTGTATCACTCAGTGCTAGTTGACCTTATATCACTCAGTGCTAGTTGACCTTGTATCACTCAGTGCTAGTTGACCTTGTATCACTCAGTGCTAGTTGACCTTGTATCACTCAGTGCTAGTTGACCTTGTATTACTCAGTGCTAGTTGACCTTGTATCACTCAGTGCTAGTTGACCTTGTATCACTCAGTGCTAGTTGACCTTGTATCACTCAGTGCTAGTTGACATTGTATCACTCAGTGCTAGTTGACCTTGTATCACTCAGTGCTAGTTGACCTTGTATCACTCAGTGCTAGTTGACTTTGTATCACTCAGTGCTAGTTGACCTTGTATCACTCAGTGCTAGTTGACCTTGTATCACTCAGTGCTAGTTGACCTTGTATCACTCAGTGCT